>CM022401.1:15634182-16272629 GCA_011833715.1 Carcinoscorpius rotundicauda | reverse complement strand
ATTGTCGTCATTACAACCTTCTAAAAAGACAGAAATGGTGATTCCCTTCTGCATTAAATTTTGGGTAATTACTAATGGGATAACGTGATATAAATGAATTACTTTCCTTCACCGAATACGGTAAAGTGGCATGCCATTTTATATCTGTGTCTGGTTTGATTCCATTTTGAAGTTTATTAGCCAGTTCTTCCTAGCTTTTGTGTTCAGTGATTTTTCGTATTTTTTTAGGTTAGATACGAAGTACATTATTTTGTATGTTAGGTATTTTAAACACAATTTACAGGACATAAAATGCAAGCTCACATTATTTAGAGCTGTAATTTTTGTTCTGGAAAAATATAATACCGGACTTAAGTGTTGTAAGTCCACAAAGTTATTCACTTGACCGAGGGACAATTACACATTGGACAAATTTGTGTGATATATAAAATTGAATGGCACAAATTGAGTTATTCTAGTTTAGAACAAGCGTAAGACGCTACCAACATATTTGAAACTATTAAAATAGTCATAATGAAAATATTTTTAATTGACTAGAGCAGTGTCGAAACCAGAGTATCGGTGAGTCAGTCTCAGGTGAAGGTCAAAACATACACACTATGTGTGTATCCATTCCGTTCATTCCACCCGTATGATTCGTGACGTCCTGCTTTTCTTGGCCATCATTGGCGGCGGCTGAACACGTCTCATCACTTGGTATTAATATATGTGCTGCAGGGAACATCGTGCGCTCTGCAATCGATTGGTGATTGTAGTTATCCATTTTTATTTTGTTTTCTAATCTTTCAATTCCTTCATTATCACTATGTCAAACAAAAAGAGAATTTGGTCGGACGAATACGTACATCATGGATTCATGATGGGAGTCAGCGTCTTCAATGCATAATTTACAATGCCAAGTTGAGCAATTCTAGTCTAGCAATGGCAAAACAAAGAGAACCTTCCTTAAAGCTGCATGGAGACGGGAAATACAGGAATATAACGCTTTCTGATTTCAAGGTAAAGAGAGCCAGATTCGATGAAAAGGCTATTTCTTGTTCTTGGCTTTGTATCCATCGACAAGCCGATCTCCACAGAAGATGGCGAATATCATATTGAAAGAGCTACTGAAAATAAGTTATCCCAAATTTCTCTTTCAGATGTCACCATCAGTAGCAGAATAAATGACACAAGCGATGACATTTTAGCTCAAGTAGATGCAAATTTGATTTTAATCCCAGAAAAATTCAACCTTCAACTCGTACCAGACTACTGACGTTTCCAATCGAAGCCAGCTCGTTGTAGTCGTGCGCTATGTGAAAAACGACGTGATATTTTTTTTATTTTGTAAGCCTCCACTTACGACAATAACTAAAGCAGTCGACGTGAAGAAACTTGTGGATGACTTCTTCAGAGACAACGATCTTTCAAGGATATGGTTTCTGCAGTTTGTTTGGACGAAGCTCCAGTCATGCTGGTACGAAACTCTGGTTTAGGTGCACTTGTGAAAGCCGATGCACCAGAAATCATTGTAATGCACTTTGTTCTGCACAGGCATGCGTTGGCCAGAAAAAGACCTTGTGTTCAAAAGTGGCAGAAGCAATAAAAATTGTGATGGAATGTGTAAACTTTGTATGAAATAATGCCCTGAAGCACCGCATCTTTAAAGAGCCATGTGATGAAATGGGCTCTGAATTCGAGGTAATTCTGGACCATTCCAACGAACGGTGGTTATTCCTGGGAAAGGTACTGAATCGTGTTTTTGCCATGCGTGTGGAATTAGCCCTGTTTTTGAGAGAGCACCAACATTGTGATGGAAATTGCTTCGAAAAATCTGAGTACATTCTCATTTTGGCGTACATGGCCGATATCTTTAATGCTTTCAGTCATCTCAATCAACAGATGCAGGGCGGTGGAGTCAACATAATCGAAGCGGAAGAACCCCTGAAGGCTTTTCATAAAATCTACCGTTAAGGAAACGACGAACAGAGAATGATAACTTTGGAAACTTTTCCCTGCTTTCTCCTCATATCCAGCATAAGTGAGACAGCCGTTTACATTTAGTATTGTGACAACAGATGTCAATGACGAATACCTCAACGAAATCATTGAACTTCAGCAGAGCCAGGTTCAATCGAAACTTTTCAGAACAACAAAGCTCTCAACGTTTTGATGTTACCAAATCGAAGCGTACCTTTCATTGCTAAGAAAGTCCTTGATATAATCATACCGTTTGTTACAACATATCTTTGCGAGCAATCCTTTTTAGAATGGAAGATACAAAAAGGAAGAAAAGGAACATACTTTGTTGCGAAAATGATATGAGAATGGCATTGCCGAGGGGAAGCCGCGCATTTCAGAACTTGTCTCTGAAATTATTCATGAGTTTTGTTTTGTGTGAAATTCATGTTTCGCTGGTTTTATTCTTTGAACACCGGGATATTATGTGCAACTCATTCATGGCTCATTTTGTGCACTAGTAAAATATGTACTTATGTCGTGAATTTAAAAAAAAATCACATTTTATTTTCCAATTACGAATGATTCAGTAAAACATCCGGGGTTCTGTACCTCTAACAACGTTAAGAACCATTGCACTAAAGTAAGTAGACATTCCTCTCTGAGGCTCAGGAAACGTTCGAATCAAGAAGTATTATAGACTTTCAATTGTAACCTCCTAGTACTTAAGTATTGACCGTCAACAATATTGGACTTACGTTCTCTTAAGTAGCTTAGAAGATGTAAATTAATTAGGAACAATAAAATGGAATATTGTTTTAACAGTTTGTGTGTGGATATGGAAAATGTTAAATACGTAGTTTGTGAAGAAAATATCGGGTCTAATAATGAGCACATTTCATGAAAGGGTTTGTGTAAAGACTATTATATGAATACCATCTTAAAACGTGCAGGAAGAAACAACTGAATAGAGATACAAACCAAATCAACTGGAAAAGTTGTGGAAGACATCATGAGAGTATGGATACTGACAGCATTTAATAATCATTTTATGGAATTCGTAATGAGAAATTTATGAAAAAAATAAATAAATGACGTGTTACATATCGTAAATGTAAATTTATCATACCAATACTTTATTATCACAGCTACTTTGGAAACTATCGATACCCACGTTCACTTATTTAGTTGAATCTGATCTGGAACACTTTCAGTCGCAAATAGAACCTTGATACACGTGTTTTTCAAACCCCAAGGTCATAAAAATATGTAATTTATGCCATTTTTTTCCACAAAAAGAGAGAGAGAGTAATTTACGTATTTGTTTATTTTAAATTAAATGTTTTTGGATCGAAAAATAATATCAGAGTTTTAAACATCAATTAGTTTGTAAACATTCTTCAACATACAGTGTAGCTTCAGTTGCTATCTGGCACTTTAGTTTTGTTGAACCGCAGAATCAAAAATGAAAACATTTTCACATTTACAGCGTGTAACTGTATTAAAATTACAATTACAAAGGAATCTTCATATACATCTAAAACTTCTATCCTCTTTAATGTCAGTTCATGAGTGGTTAATTTTTTAATTTTATTTTTATCATTATTTCGTATTGTTTAAACGACGCAGTTTCGTTAGATTCAGTAATGTTGAGAACAATGATGGGATTCAATTATTTTAACAACAGAATATATGTTGCGTTACACACCACAATTTTGTGTTAAAAATAACAACAAAAAGCTCTTACTCAAATAATTTATCCAGCTAGCTTTAAATATTTCCAAATTGCCACTTCATTATCATTAAAATCTTTATTCCTTCTACGCTTGAACCCGTTGTCATCAGCTGTGTGTATTTTCATAGCCAAATTTGAACTGGAAAAGTGGGATTCTGTGAAACCAGTGGGAGGCCGATCAAATCAATTGTCATCAGGTTTGCCACATTTTCAACTGTAAGGCGGCTTCTTTCATCTGAATATATAATATTCGTTATTGAAAACCCTTTTTCTGCTTCTGCGGAACACAGAATACCAACACTGATAATATTTCTAGCTTTTTGTAGAGTTCTTGAAATATCATGATTATGGTTATTTCGAAGGACATTTTTCACATAGTCACAGAAATCATTAATGCTGATTTCGTGATAAAAGAACTTACTTAATTCATACAATTTGTCATCTTCGTCTTTCCAAGGCAATAACGTTATGAGAACAACAAAAATCTGGTTCAATTATGTTTACCAGTTTATGAATTTTATTGTCATTTTCGTGTGCATTATTTGTTAATTTTAAGCGATCGCAATCTATGATATTTCTCATCGCCATTTGAGTTTGATCATATATAGATGGTATCACCAGAGATACCGAGTGTATTTTCAACGTGTGTGTGTGTGTTGTTGCATAGAAAGGCACACTTGGTTTTTCTTGTTTACAAGCCAATGATTATAGTGTTCTGGTGCCTTACACTTACTTTGTTCCAATGTAAATCATGTACATTCAGATAATAAATATTCATGTTGCCGTGATTACAATTCCAATGGTGATCTGCAAGGTACCAAACTCTTTAATGAAATGTAATAGTGGTAGATGTACATGTTGATGTGTAGGAGAGAGTAAACTACATTTCCAATGATTAACAGTATGATTACAGATTCGACACTAACCAGCATTCATGACAGTCAGATGAATTTAAAAGCTATAAAATTAAGCTACATGTTAAGAACTTAACTGTTTGTTCTATTAAAAATAGATGACTACTCAAAAAGAGTTATTTGTGAGTGGAGACAAAGAATAGAAATTCCTCCAGGTTTTATAAAACCTCCAGTGGTTTATAAAAGGAGTAAATTTAATAAAGATTCGACAGATTTATTTTAGAAAAAAATTTTGCACCAAATATTTGTAATTTTATAAAACAGGTTTCGTGTAGTTTTCACACAAAAATTCATTGGAATTACAACCACCTGTATAAAATGAAATAGTGTTATATTCCAGAATATTTTCCGACTTTAATTTATAAAATTATATCTGGATCTTCCCTCTACACTTACACTGCCAAATAATAGATGGCTGGAGCAGATAACCCTCAATTAGCTTTGCGCGAAATTACAAACAAACCAAAATCTTCTGGTACGATTGGGGAGATGGCATTTGTGAAAGTAACATTTTTAGTCATAATGTGATTGCCTCTTATTAAATAATCAAATGTTGACCTTTTGTAATATGTTTGAATCCTTGATTGATCACATTTGGACTGTATTAAGTGTTTTGTTACCTTCATATATCTTTTTCTAAGTAACTGTTTTGTAAGGTTTTGCTATGAAAATTCTGCATTTTGTTACACACTTCTACTCTATACCTTAAACGTTAACCTTGTGTTTCGTAATTTGGAGTTTTTTTCAATGGAAAGTTTCTTCTTTAAACTTTCTTATATATTTTGAGAATCAGTAATTGACAATTTCTCCGATTTGAATAGTTTGGATTTAATTTTCTCTCATCTAGAACAAATAGTCACACATATCGAAAGAAAAACACAACAAAAAACATTATGTCTTTCTCTGTTGAGATTTTTAAAATTCACAGTTGAAGTCTACTCAGCTGCTATAGATTTTTTGGATCCCCAACACTTAATCTTCGGTTATCTGTTTGTAAATGTTGTTGCACAAAGGAATGGCTAATATTCCATTATCAACAAACTCAAGCGTTATCTAATGAAAAAGAATTATTTAAATTCATGTTTTCACTTTCTCCTAGTTTATATAAAATTGTACGAAAGTCTATCGTTTTAAAGAAATTTTTAGATCTGTCTTTGGTCTCAGATTTGAGAAATATAGCGGTCTTTTATTGCCAAGTAATTTTCCAGCGACTAGTAAGGTTAATAAGTTTATAATGAAAGTGCCGACATAACTGTATTTTCCATAATGTAAAAGTTTAAGTAATATACGAGTTATGAATAAAAAAAAATGGCAAGAATGGAGACCGATATCAACGTTCGGTTAGATAATACAAAATGGAGATCTGAGGAATAAGTAGAGAAATGTACGAATAACGATTTGGATATCAAACAATTAAGAGGACAATGAATAAAAGAATTATAAAGGTCAAAAGGTTAAAATAAAGTTTTGGACGCCAGATTCCTAAAATTGTGAAAAATCGATATGATTTTCAAATAGTAAAATAAAGAGGAATAGAGATGTTCGTGAAAAGTGGTGGGTTATATAGTGAGGATCTGATAATTGGGATTTAGATTTATTGAATGCGAAAAAATAGACAGAAGTCAACTACTCAGGATGAGAATGAAAAACAGACTTGGATGTCGTATGGTGAGCAAGATAATGCAAAAGGAGATCTGAGGAATAAATACTTAAAAACGCTGTAGTGATTGTATTAAAGTGTGTGAAGGAAAGTTGTGGTTTTAAAGCAAAGTTTCTAACAGATATGTTCAGAAGGAATAGAAATACAGATCGAAACATGTTTGGTTACGTATGAACATTACGGGTATCGACACTGAATTACAGTAGCTGGAGATGCTGCTTTCGTTTATTACAATAGAAGCCTTTTGCGTTACGCTGTTGAATGAAGTTTCATTAACTCACGAAAACTTCCGAAATACCAGTTGTTAAAAAACGATAAAAGCTGTACAATTTTAATTTATACACATGATACAAAAGTTACAAACGAGATAATGACACCACAATATTTCATTAAAAAAAAAAAAGAGTTTATAGTTCTAGTTAACGACCTTCCGTGACAGCGACCGCGGTAGCGCCTTCGCCAGCCTCCCGGCGCCGACGTTCTACGCCTTCCGTAGCAGAGACCGCGGTAGCGCCTTCGCCATTCTCCCGGCGCCGACGTTCTACGCTTTCCGTAGCAGAGACCGTGGTAGCGCCTTCGCCAGCCTCTCGGCGCCGACGTTCTACGCCTTCCGTAGCAGAGACCGTGGTAGCGCCCTCGCCATTCTCCCGGCGCCGACGTTTTAAACCTTCCGTTGCAGAGACCGTGGTGGCGCCTTCGCCGGCCTCCCGACGCCGACGTTCTACACCTTCCGTAACAGAGACCGTGGTGGCGCCTTCGGCAGCATCCCGTCGCCGACGTTCCTCATTTCTCGTCATTTGATTATCGTCCATAACGAATTTTGTGGATACAGATGGGTCTGGAGGGTAAAAATGCTACGATGCGATGTTTAAATATAAAAACAAAATTCCTAACACAATCTTACACTCCATCGCTTCAAAATACTAAAATACCAATGGAATAACTAAAACCATAAACTTCTCTTTTTCGCTCATCTACCGGTATTTATACAACCAGTGTTTGATGAATTCTGAGAGCTTTAAAATTGCGCATGTTCATAAATATGCAGTAAAGAGAGCAGTCCATATGCATTGTAATATAGAGGGAGGTAAAGTTGATTGCCGGCCTCTTTCCCTATACATAGGTTCCTTACTATGTGCATATTGGGAATATTCTCTAAACAGTATTATAATTATCGTTCATTGTGCTATGAACGGATGGCACAGACACTAGTTTTAAAGTAATACAAAACTCATCTAGATTTTCTGATCCACATCTCATGAAAAGGTACATATAGTGTCTTATCAACTGAAATCACTCTTTTGTCAGAAATATACACTTTCTATTAACTTATAGATTGAAATCGTATACATGAGCTTTGACCATTATGTTTATTATAATGCTATGTTAAAGTCTGGAATCTATAAAATACATTTTACAACCAACTAACCCTCGTACATCATCTTACAAAAATTCTACACCCAGTAAAACATAAAAAATTCATAAAACATAAAATAATTTTGATTTTCTTTGTTTGGAGAAATCAGTTTAATTGTATTATTTGATTGTAACATTTATTGTATTAAAACAAATCTTTGTTTGTGTATCTTTTTTATCAAACAAATCTTAAGACATAAAATGAGTTTTTCTTGCAATCAAAAATCCACGTTTTCTACTGGAAATGTTTATTTGTTAATGACGCCTGACATGACCTCGTGATTCAGGTTATTGTGTCGTAGTTTGCACATCAGTGGATCGAAACCCACCGTCATACATGTTGACCACTTCTACTGTGAAGGCGCTAAATAATGTGACGATCAATCACTTTGGCCGTAGAATAGATCAATCCAAGAACTGGCGGTTAGTGATTGTTGACTGGTTGCCTTCCGTTTAGTCTGTCTCTTCATAAACAGACTAGGAGATAGCTTTGTAAGAAATTCATAAAACAAACAGCCTGTCAATAACACATGATGTACTCATGGCACAAAATGTAAAAGTTTCTAGTTGTACTTTGCTTGGTATGGTAAATTTACAGCAAAGAAATAACAAAATGATTAAGAGGTAAAAAATAATTTCGGTGACTGAATGAAGGTGACTGTTGTAAGACTATTTTGAGCATCAGTAAAACTAATGTTGATTATATTATGTTAATATAACCGGCGTGAGACAATTTGGGTGTTAAAATGACTGTTGAGAAACTATTATAGGTGTCATTGTGACTGGTGTGACTATTTGTACGGGCATCAATGGCTGATGCGAGACCGTTATGAGATTGTTACAGATGTCACTGTGACTGGCTTGAATCCATATATAGGTGTCAAAGTAACGTGTACGAGACCGTTATAAAAGTAATGCACGTGTCGTCATGCACCTGACAGGCTTTGTTTATCCAACCACAGTGGACCTAATAACAAATTAGTGAAATAACGATTTTTCAGTTAAATACTTAAAACTGAATCGTGTCAATAATACCAATTGGTTGTGATGATGTTGGTTTAACAAAAACAAAGCTGACGTAGTAATTAACGTATTTACAAACAAGTTCGGAATAATGTTACGGTCAATCTCATTATTCGTTGGTAAAAGAGTAGCCTAAAATGGCGATGGGTAGTGCTAAATTAGGGCCAGCTGGCACAGATAGCTCTCGAGTAGTTTTGAGTAAAATTAAAAAACAAACCATCCCACCACACAGTTACGATTATATGTAGAGGCTGGTATGTGAAATAAAGCTTTAATACACAAACTTTTGTTAATGTGTAAATTTCTGACAATTTAACAACTGAATTGGATCTAAAATTTTTTACCATAATAATAATTATAATAATTTACCATGATAATAATAATAATAATAATAATTTTTACTCATAATATAATATAACTTTTGTTATAAATTGTAAGTTTTGAGTCATTTTAAGAAATTAATTTCACATACATCATCAACACATTATTTCAGAAACTGTGAGTATATTTAGCATCCTCTGAGTGGTACTTGTTTCGTAACGTTAAAATATAAGCGTTGAAATTTTGAATCACTAAACTGGGTGTTAAAAAGAGGATAACATCCTTATTTGTAGATATGATGGTTGGTCCATCTCTCCCATGGTATATAATATATAATATCACATGTTATCTTATTATAATATAATATCTTATAATATTGTATATAATAAGTAACAACCAAAATGTTGGTAGAGAAAACAGGCAAACAAAAGACTATCTTGTTAAACTTACTAAATCCGTTTTCCGCGGCTTCAAACGCAAATAATCCACAGTAGCCACCCTCTTCGATAGGTTTCATTCTGGTTCAACGGCTTCCGGTTTAAAACACACACCATAGATTTACCCCCCCTGATTGTCCAATCGATATCTAGTTTTATCACGAACATTAGTACTAAGATCAAAATTCACGAATCAAGTTCCACTCTATTAATTCAACTGACCCAAGGTTCAGTACTCAGTTAAGTCCTGTACAACATTTATCTCAACGATATACCATTCTCCCACTCAACTACACGTTAAAATCACAGTATGCTGACGATAGAGCCAGATGGAGCACCTACAGTGACCCACACATTACTGTGGCCATATTCCAAACGACACTCAACACTATATCACAATAGCGTGACAAGTGTGTCGCCTCCAGTTAACATGTCCAGCTACTTAGTGTCAAGGATACAGGACCTTCAGAAGAAAGTTAATAAAACTGTATAGAGGCTACCTAATTACACACTACCAATATATCTGGAATTATTAAATGAACTATGCCCTCTGCAAGACCGGTTCATTAAACTTGCTTTCAGATATTATAAAAGTACTCACACTCGCAATACCAAAACTCGCCAAATAACATCTATAACTGGAACCCCACCCCCCTGGGCCAAAGATATCTCCCCTTCCAAAATGACAAACAACCTCACCTTATAGAACGTAACCTTACTTCCATTATTTTCTATTAATTAAACATTATCATGTTTTCATCTCTGGCCACTGGGCAGGTAGAATATTCGGAGCCTACCCAGGGAAATTTGTTTACACCGGGCACAAATTTTACCTCAACTAATTAATTGGATTGACAGATCCCAAATACTGTAACCCTGAAAGGATCTCTTCATATATTTCTTTTCACTGTATATTTCCTTATTTTGAATTACGCATACATATTTCATTTTATTGTTATTATCTTACTAGTTTAATTTAATTTATATTTTTCCCCTCATTCTTACACTTTGTTATTATTATTACTATATTCCTTTCTTTCTTGTTAACTCTAAACTTTACTTTACTATCATTACCACTTCTCTCCCTATTTCTAAATTACGTACATCACAGGACCCATTTTAGCCTGCATATCCCTGCCCAAACTACGATGTCATCGGTCGAGTTGGCTCACCACGTATTGGTTTTTCAGACACCTCGAGCACAGCATTTCATGACGTACACTGGGGAACACTTTTTCAGTAACTTTGAGTTGCATTGGATATTTTAACTCATTCTGGAGGAGTTTTAGGCGCGGATTTCAAATCTGAAATTAGGTTTTCTCTACAAGCTCTAGTGTGTATGCAATTTGAGGTTAATGAAATTGTACAAATGTGAACTTGCGTAAACCATGTATAAGCATTTTCACGTCCATATATATAGAAAGCTTCTAATATTTTGATTATTCTTCTTTTGTTTCAGATCAAATATGGCTTCTAAAAATAGATATCATTGCAGAAACGAGCCTGATGCCTTCTGCTACATATGTGGATTCTACACACTCAATCGTCAGAGACGTGACATATCCTCGTTCTTCAAGCGTGCCTACAAGGCATATTTTGAAGTTCATCTTGGTGATCAAGACAAGCAATGGGCTCCTCATGTCGTGTGCCACAATTGTGAGGAAACACATCGAGACTGGACCAAAGGAAAACGCAATGGTCTGCCTTTTGGTGTTCCAACGATTTGGCGCGAACCCACCAACCATGTAAATGACTGTTATTTCTGCATGGTAAACACAACGGGTGTTGGGAAGAAAAACCGACATAAGATTACGTATCCAAACATTCCCTCAGCTATTCGGCCTGCTCCGCACTCTGTAGAAGCTCCTGTTCCAGTTTTCAAAGGCTTGCCTTCATTGGACGATAAAGACATTGGACATGATAAAAGTAAACAAGACAGTTGTGACAGTGAATTGTCAGAAAAGTGTACACAGAGAACTGTTCTTCAGACAATGAACCTTTCTCCGTCCCCAAGCCTCTTCCCCAAGCTGAACTGAATAATTCAGTGCGGGATTTAGGTCTTTCAAAGAAAGCAGGAGAGCTTTTGGCATCAAGATTACAAGGCAGAAATCTTGTTGATTACTCTGTTAAAGTATCATATTTCAGAAACGTTACCAGCTTTTTGTGACATTCTTTTCAAAAGACAGACAGTTTGTTTACTGCCATGACATCCAAGGGCTTCTAAAAAAACTAGGTGTACCTTACTATAGTCTTGCTGAATGGAGACTCTTTTTAGATAGTTCAAAACGCAGTCTAAAGTGTGTTCCTTAACATAATGGGAGTGTTTATTGAGCAGTACCTGTCGGTCACTCAGTGCATTTGAGGAAGACTATGATGATATGAGAATGGTCATGGACTTATTAAAATATCATGAGCACAATTGGATCATTTGTGTAGACTTAAAGATGGTCAACTTTCTTCTTGGACAACAGAAAGGTTTCACCAAGTTTTCATGTTTCCTCTGTATGTGGGACAGCCGAGCACGAGACAGACATTGGGTCCAGAAGGACTGGCCTATTCGTGACACCCTTGAAGCAGGCATGCCAAATATCATACAAGACCAAATTGTAAGCAGATATAAGATCATCTTTTCTCCTTTTCACATCAAATTAGGTTTGATGAAGCAATTTGTCAAGGCACTGGAAACCGAAGGTGAATGTTTCCAACACATCATCACAGCTTTACCAGGGTTATCATTTGAGAAGATTAAAGGAGGCGTGTTTGATGGCCCACAGATTCCAACCCTAATTTATGATCATCAGTTTGTTGCTAAGATGACCGCTTTAGAAAAGGCAGCATGATTATCCTTTGTGGC
Source organism: Carcinoscorpius rotundicauda (assembly GCA_011833715.1). Lineage (NCBI taxonomy): Eukaryota > Metazoa > Arthropoda > Merostomata > Xiphosura > Limulidae > Carcinoscorpius > Carcinoscorpius rotundicauda. The sequence goes on along the minus strand of CM022401.1, from coordinate 16,260,331 downwards.
AGTCGTTCAGAATTTCCTTGGAAACAATAAGGAGGAGAACTACAGTGAACATGTAAACAGAATGCTCCTCGATTTTCGTGATCTCGGGTGCAACATGAGCATCAAGCTACATTTTTTGAACAGCCACCTTGATAAGTTCCCTGACAACCTGGAAGCTGTGAGTGACGAACAAGGAGAACGATTCCACCAAGACCTAAAGGTCATGGAAGAACGCTACCAAGGGCGCTGGGACAAAAGTATGATAGCTGACTACTGCTGGAGCATTAAACGAGATTGTCCAGATAAAGTGTACAAACGCAAATGTTACAAACGTAAATTCCTATCTGAATAAAATACACAAACAAATTGATAAGCTATTCCTATAATTTCCTATAATAACGGAAAATTAAAAAATAAATAAAAAAGTCAAATAGCAGAAAATCTGTAGCTTACAGACAAAAACCGACTTCAGATTTTAAATCAACACACTCAAATTGACTATAGAAAGGTCTTTTTTTAAATGCAACAAAATGAGTGTTCCCCAGTTTAATATTTCACATGGCAAGCGAGGAACGGTCGAAAGTTGAACTAATTTCACATCGTCAACGCCACACTTCATACTGCGCGCAGGGCCGAAGAGCGCCCCTAATTGTATCGCAAGCCCCTTGAAACAGCCTTATGAGATTGTCAACCGACACGACCCATAAGAAAAATCGTATTGAATAGGAAGTGTTTACCGAAAAAGGTTAAGGACTGAGAATAAAGTTTAAGAGGACCATAAAGGGTTTTAAGAAAAACAAATACTGCAGAGGAACGAGTTACGAATAAAATAGGCAAACGAGGAAATAACTTCCTGTCTAGAGTGAAGGATGTGGCACTGGAGACAAAAATGATAACAAATTAAGTTTTACTTTGTATATGTATCCATTAAGTAACAAACCAAATTAACAATTACAAAATAAACACACAAACATTACGACAATAGTTTTGAAAGCGTGTGTCTAGGACACCTGTTAACATCGATCAAGCACCTTTGAGCTATGACCTGTCAAGGAAATTCTAGAAAGCACAAGAAATGCATTATTGATGCTTAGTCATACAGTTAGGTGATACAAGTCAACATTACGGTCAATCTCGAGAGCAGTTCAAGGTGTAAGTTCGGCCTTTATCCTTGGTATAGGTTATCTAAAGTGGGTGTAACACCTTGTTGTTTAAGACATCTCCATACACAGCACTGCAGACAGCGGTTTTCCCTTATTTGTGTACTAAAATAACTATTTTCTTTTAGCACTTGTTCAATAACTTTCCGTATCAGTTTCTGTATTTAATTAACTCATCCACTAAATATTAAAAGAGTGTCGATAAAAGAATAACAAAAGTGCACTGAAGATCCAGATATGACTGTATTCAAAGACAGTGAAGATCCAGAGACGACTGTATTCATAGACAGTGAAGATCCAGAGATGACTGTATCCATAGAAAGTGAAGATCCAGAGATGACTGTACCCATAGGCTGGGGCATAGATTTGTTATACCCGATGGGTGTGATGATTTTTGCAACCACTTATATGGTCTGTTCAATTTGCATATTGGTAATCTCTGATTACCAGAACCTGAAAGCTGTAAACATGCAGTCACTGAGTAATTTTGTTGCCACGATACTTCAAGGTTTTCATATAGGTTTATATAAGTGAGGTGCTGTGAACAGTTTTGAAAATGTTAATAGAATTGCAAATAGACGGCTCAATTAGCGTGTTTGATACAGTGAGCGGATGTATTTAACTGGACCATTGTGGCTGTCTGACGACACAATATTTTCAAAGATTGTCTTCTATTTCCCTGACCTCTCAAGCAAGACAACAAGTTCATGTACCCACTAGATAGAATCTCGAACACATTCACAAGCTTCAACTGCATGTTGCATTATTAAACTAACTTTGTGTGCTCCGCAGTGAAAAAAACAAAAACAAAGCCGAAGTTTGCTTCCCTTTTATATTTGCCTGACATCCACTATACGCACCACTCACGTTAGTGGCTCCATCATAAGTTTGTGCTTGTAATCCTGACAGTGGTAAATTAAGTCTACTCTGTACATCAAGTATAGTCTAGGATATTGTTTCACCAGTTGTATTGGAAACACTGTGCAAACCTAGAAATATCTCATGGACGTCAAGGTTCTCATCTCATATGCGTCGTACACATATAGCTTCCTGCTCGGCACTTGTAACATCTTGAGTGCCATCAACCATTAATGTAAAGATTTTACTTTGTTGCACATTGTGTGCTATGTTCCTCAGTATTTGATGGCTGAAAATCTCCAATATTTTATTCTGAGCCTGGGGTAATGTGAATGTCAATACGTTAGTAGTGTAAAACTAGAGGAAAGGCAGCTAGCTAGTCCTCACTACCCTCCACCAACCCTTGGGCTACTCTTTTACCAACAAATAGTGCGATTACCCGCATAACTGTAATGTTTCCACAGCTGAAAGGGTGAGCATGTTTGGGGTGACGGAGATTCGTTCCTGCGACCCTTCGATTAGTAGTCGAGTGCCTTAACTACTTGGCCATGCCGGGCTCGTGTGAAATGCTACTAAAACACGTGGTCTTTCTTTTTATGGCTCTGCCCTCTTTATAATAAATTATATACATACATATTGTCAAATTATCTAACTTTATTCTACTTTTAATTTATGATATTAGATTACACTACAACATCAGAAATGGTATTGCAGTTCAAGGTTTTTTTTCCAGAGTTATTGATTGGTATTACTGCACGATACGGTTTTTACACAAATAAATCTTATTTCGATAACGTTGCGACGACAATAGAGGATTTTGTCATAGTTTTTCCAAACCTGATTTACAATACTAGTTTGATTAGAAAATGCTGTCGTATTTTAGAAATGCTGAAACTTGTATGATAAAATAAGCCTCGATAAAAATTTCTTGTCTCGGTGCGTTTTTTAAAGTATTTTTTGTGCTCAGGTAGATATGTTTTGTGTAGCATTGATGACAGTGGGTAACCAAAATAAGATCAGAAGATGATTTTTTTTCTCCATAGTAGCTTATATGTGGAATCATGTCTGTAATTGCTTATAACGTAAGGTTTCTAGAAAGGTGTTGTACCTTAGAGGTATACTTTATAATAATAATTTTTATAGAATATTTTGACGGACAGAAAGAGTTTGTTCGTCTCATATATCAGCGAAAAGTTACATAAGAGCCACGTTCCTTAACGGTTCCCATTTTTGAACTGAAAAATTTGTGATAAGTCAGCAGCACCAGTTACCAACTTTTATATGATTGCAATGAAATAGTGGGGCATTGATTGTCACTTTTACAGCACACACGCAGGTACAAAGTGTGTTTTTAAGGCAACGGAATGTGAATCATGGACTGTTAGACTCATAGTTAGGAAAGCTAACAATTATGCCAGGCTCATATCTTTAGAGAATTGTTTGTTTGTTTTTGGAATTTCGCACAAAGCTACTCGAGGGCTATCTGTGCTAGCCGTCCCTAATTTAGCAGTGTAAGACTAGAGGGAAGGCAGCTAGTCATCATTACCCACCGTCAACTCTTGGGCTACTCTTTTACCAACGAATAGTGGGATTGACCGAAACTTGTAACGCCCATACGCTGGGAGGGCGAGCATGTTTGGCGCGATCGGGATGCGAACCCGCGACCCTCAGATTACGAGTCGCACGCCTTAACACACTTGGCCAAGCAGGGCTTTATATCTTATATCGTAGCGAAATAAGCTTTCGATTTCGTCTTCAAGTGGTTGGTAAAGAAAGAGATGATAATTTAAACAAAGAAAAAGACTGTTTATATTGCAACCAGTGTTATGAGAGAAGCACTGGAGTTTAAAACTCGTTCGAATTGCAATTTCCAACGAAGCGTGCTCTCAAACACGTGCGTGTCACATTCCTTAGGTCTGAAGGTGTTCACAACGACCAGACTCGAGAGAAAAAAACTGTGATAGAGAAACGAAGCAAAAATGACGTGAGTCAAGCTGCACAGTTTCCAATGATCAATCCAATTGATTATTTATACGTTACGGTAGCTAAAGTAGAAAATGAAACGTGAGCTGAACATTTAGGTTTATGTCGTTTAACAAGAGAGTAAAATAAGCTTCGTCGACATTTCTAACCAAGTATAGTGGAAAGCATCCTGCAGTTACGTTCCGCCATCTCCGGTAAGAATAAATAAAGGTCCGACATGGCTAGGTGGGTTAAGGTGTCAGATTCGTAATCCGAGAGTCGTGAGTTCGAATCCCCGTCGCACCAAACATGCTCGCCTTTTCAGCCGTGAATGGTGGTAATTTTGAAGATGTATCCCGCTATTCGTTGCTAAAAGAGTAGCCCATAAGTTGGCGGTGGTGGGGATGACTAACTGCCTTCCCTCTAATCTTACACTACTAAATTAGGGACGACTAGCGCAGATAGCCCTCGAGCAGTTTTGCGCGAAATTCAAAAAACAAACAAACAGGGAAGAATAAATAAAAATTAAAGAAATTACACTCTGCGCTTTGAAGCAGTGGATGCATTTGAAGAATGATTTACAAATCCTATTATTAGGCCCGACAAGAATAGTCCAAAATGGCTAACTTAGATATCCCTTGAGGGGATTTACGTGAGATTTACAAAACTCTCATCGCATATTACAAAAGGCTTAGCAGTAAATCTGATCAGCTTATGGTGTTAAATATAAGATTACTACATCTATGATGAACACCGTACAGATATCTCATTATATAGCTCTGCGCTTAATAATAAAATAACTGTATTTTTAAAAAAATATACTTTTAATCTTTTATTATTCGTTTGAAACGTAAGCAATAAAAAGCTGTCTTCCCTCTAGTCTTACACTGTTAAATTAGGGACGGCTGGCACAGATAGCCCTGGAGTAGCTTTTGCGAAATTCCAAAACAAACAAACTTATTATTCATTAGAGTAAACAGAGTTTAGTTGTTTCCAGTGTCATAATCATATTGATGGCCATAATTTAAAATTAAAGTTGCTTTTCTCTGACCTTTATTACAAACTATCAAAGACCCGCAAAACATTTGCGGTCAAATTAGTTACTTTATTGCAACAGTATTTCTCTATATACAGAATCTATAGAATAATACATAAAAATTTTAACAGCAGACACCAAATCTGTAAGTCCACTTGTCTTAGGCTTAACTAATTTTCTTAAGCCTTTATAAAGTGCAACCTACAATCGATAAGGAGATAAATTAAAACTTTAGCTCGTGCACGTTTTCTTGCTTTAGTTCAGTTGGGGTAAAACTCTGCCATATTTAATACCATCAATATTAGATCTTTTAAAATATTTTTGATAAATTTTGAATATATTATATGTGTAAAAACGGCTGGTTTGAGTTTAGAATTTTTTTTAAGTGAAGAAGCTCCTGCACATAAAAAAATCCTCTACCCAAACCAGCCGTTTTTACATATATATTTCACTACAAGTGGGTTTTCTCGTCATCAGTGGTTATTTGAACATACTGTCTACTAAAAGATATGGCCCGGCATGGCCAGGTGGGTTAAGGCGTGCAACTGTGGGTGCGTTATATGTGACGGTTAATCCCACTATTGGTAAAATAGTAGCCCAATAGTTGGCGGTGTGTGGTGATGACTAGCTGCCTTCCCTCTAGTCTTACACTGTTAAGTTAGGGACGGCTAGCACAGATAGCCCTCGAGTTGCTTTGCGCGAAATTCAAAAAACAAAACTAAAAGATATTTACATCTGCATGCATATTTAACTAGTAAGAAGCATGCTCATTTTCAGGAAGGACAAAATTGCCTATTATTATAACATGCTCATTAAGCAGTTTACCCAGTAAGTCAACATATATTTATTATCAGAAAAAGAAAACGAGGATAAAGATAAGCGCTTTGTTTCAGGCCGAGTGATTTGTTCTTTTCCCTACATAAATCAGAAGCTTACAAGTACTATTACCTGGGGCGCTGCTTTAAATAATGATGTTTTGGTAAGGAAACATATTTGAAACTCACGTAAATTTTTGTGTTATTCTTTTTATACATATTTATGAATTCACAGTAGGTTCTATTTAAAATAATTATTCTGGTGACTTAAGTGAAATAACGTAGTTCAATAATGGAGATTCGCTCAGTTTCATAGTCTTATATAAAATAGGCTTAGTGATGAGCTTAGGTTTAAAAAAATCTTGTAGCACATTAAAGGAAACATGGTGATGAGAGAGCCGGACTGTGAAGCCAAGTATCCATGGTATGAGTCCCTTTTTTTTTAAAATCACGCTCAACATTTTTAAACTGTGGGTACATTATAAGTTTGATATTCAACAAATTTCGATTAATATAACCATACATTTGGCAGTGGCGGGTGTTGTGTACACAGGCCTAAGCTGATCTGGTTGTCTACAATTGTTCTTATGTTCCACATTAATTCCTGCACGCTAAATCCAAATGCGATACCTTTTTTCTCCTCCATGTTTATATTTTTCACAAAATTTCATAGGTACTTTTACATAAATGAATATTTTTCATTAAAATGGAGTGTTGCTTAAAATATTGACAAGCACTGGGTATAGGTTACTCTCGATCAATCACGATATTAAAGTCTTATCGATAGTTGTAGGAACCAAATATAACAAACCCAATAATAATGAATGTTTATTGTGATAAACAAAATAATAATTTGATCTAAGTAAAACTTTTCTTCTTCCCAATTTGTAAAAAAAAAAGTTCTTAGGTAATAGATTGTTGTTCTTTTTTAATTTTGCGCAAAGCTACATGAGGGCCGGCCCTAATTTAAAAAATCGCGAGAGACTGAATATTTTTCAAGACTGAAACTCCATTAATGATACATTTGAGGATTCTGAGCCACCAAATAATTTTTAGTTGTTTGGTACCATAAAAGGGAAATTCAATTGTCCATTCTCTTAGGTGTTGATTACAGCGGTCATTTGTAGTTTAGTATCTTATTAAGAATTATTGGTCACAAAAAAGTGGTAAGAATGAGATTGGCAAAGTATGCACTCAGTTAGTGTTATCCACGAGCTTAAGAACAAGTGGCGTTCCTACGTGCGTAACATGAATAAGACAAAACTTTTACACAAATGAGGAGGGAAATAAGGTACGAAATCTACTTTTCGTTTTGAAACTCATGAAATTTCACGTGATTTTACCTCAAGTGACACAGCAGTATGTCTGTATACTTATATTGCTAGAAACTGGATTTCAATACCCGTGGTAGGCAGAGCAAAGATGGCCCACTATGTAATTTGTGCTTAACTTCAAACAAACCTTGTGTGATGTCTGTGCTGAATTTATTATGAAACAACTCGAGAGGTATTTGAACCAGTACTGCCCAAGTTAGAAGTGATAAGCAAGAGGGAAGGGAGCTAGTCAACACTAACCAATACCAACTTTCAGGGCCTGGCATGGCCGAGCGCGTAAGGCGTGCGACTCGTAATCCGAGGGTCGCGGGTTCGCGCCCGCGTCGCGCTAAACATGCTCGCCCTCCCAGCCGTGGGGGTGTATAATGAGACGGTCAATCCCACTATTCGTTGGTAAAAGAGTAGCCCAAGAGTTGGCGGTGGGTGGTGATGACTAGCTGCCTTCCCTCTAGTCTTACACTGCAAAATTAGGGACGGCTAGCACAGATAGCCCTCGAGTAGCTTTGTGCGAAATTCCAAAAAACAAACAAACAAAACAAAAACCAACTTTCAGGCTATTCTTTACCCATGAATAGTGGAACTGACCATAACTTTATAATGCTCCTACAGCTGAATGGACGAGTGTGTTCGGTAACAGCGTTTGACCCTACGATCCACAGATTGTAATTCGACTATCCTAACTACAAAGGGAAATCAGTAAGTGAGAAGTATCTACCGCCATTTCTTTGGCTACTTTCATTTGAACGAATACTAGGACTTGGCTATCACTGTTGTGACGCACACATAGCGCCAAAGTAAGAAGAGCAGTTTTTAGGATAGCGGGACGTGAAATATACCTACTGATTTCACAGTCTGGGTTCGCTAATAATTAGTTTTAGAGTGAAAAGTGGACAAATAACAAGCAAATAAATCGATCAAATTATTGAGTTTGTTAAGATAGATTAATATCGAGTTCTAATAACGGAGGTTAATCCATATTTCTCGCAAAAAAGAGGTTAATTTGGAATTCTCATAACACAAGACCTGATGAAAAATATAATCTCTGAGGAGATAAATTAAAGTTTTTGCTCGTGTATAATGCTACAGAATTCTAGTGTTAACTTGACCGATATAGAACACCGCTACCAAATGTGTCAATTTTAATTTTTATATTTTATATTCGTCAGAATCTCTCGAGGGTGATTATAACTGTACTGGTCAGCATCGTTCGTGGGTGATTACAACTGTACTGGTCAGCAGCACTCTTGGGTAATTACAACTATACTGGACAGCACCACTCCTGGTGAAACACAGCTGTGCACGTCAGCACCCCTCTTGGGTTATAACAACTGTCGCTCAAAAGCACAAGAGGATTATTTTTACCTTAATAAATAAATATTCCGAAAATTATTTAATTTCTAAGTCTAAATTCAATGAAGGTCTAGTTCATTCGAAACTTAAATGAAAGTGTGTTATTAGTTTGTGCTACAATTTTGCACACAAGCTAATCAAAGAGAAATAGATTGGATTTACATCATAGTGAAAAGTATCAACAATACTGTTGGTTCGAGCGTTCTTTGTAATCCCTACTAAAGAAACTTATACAGTATTTGTACATTGATTTTGTAATAAAGAGTTTATCATTTCTTTACTCTTTATTACCAGAAAAAATAAATTAACTGTTATAGGAGAGTACACTAGCTCTCTATATGTAAGGATAGCACGGACGTTCGTATTAAAATAACACAAAAGCCATATGGATTTTCTTCTCCATAGACTATCAAAAACTGGATATGAAGAGCTATTTGGTACAGTCGCGTTATACCCGGTGTATAAGCCTCTTTCAAATTTCCAGAACATTCCAAGGCCGAAAACCGGCGTAAAACCAGTATTTCCTGTGTTTGTTCATCATCGTATTTTTCATTAGGCCTAGCGTCTGTAAATTTGTAGCAGTAACTATAATTTTATCAACAGTTGATATGGCAAAAGGGCCATTACGATCTTTGACAACTTATTTTATTATTATTACATGTAAGATTTAAGAAAGAAATATAATTCTAGTGTAAATGATGCTACCACCCCTTGAAGTAATGCTTTTACAGAAATATAGTGTTCCTATCAAAAGCTTATGTTTACGGTAAAACAGAAATTACCTTTCTTTAATAAATGAACATCAGATCACTGTAGTATATCGACAGTCAGTCTTTGTACACTATACAATTGGTGTCCTTATGGAACCGACCCCCTATATTATGTATGAAGTGAAGGAGTAAAAGAATATCAATACACATTCAGGTCATTAGAAAACAAGTATACAGAGCTAATTGGCACAGTCGTTCTATTTCCTACATTTATGGCTTCCTCACTATCAAAACATAGAATTGATATTTTCAATCATACAGTGTTACTCAATTGTAAAATGGTCATAAAAATAGTGTTTTAAAGTTAACTGAGGAAAAGATACAACAATGAAAAACCGAAATTCTATTTAAACACCAACCTTTCAACAGACAAAATGGAAAAGTAAGAAATGTAGAGATTATATTATCCATATAATGTCGAAACAACATAGTATTATATGCAGTCGTGAGCCAATTCAAGTTACATGTCTATTTCCATCTTTATCTTATTGGTTCGGTATGGTTAATCTGAGTGTCGCGGTTTCGAATCCGCGTTTCATCAAATCTGCTCGCCCTTTGAGTAGTGGGGTGTTATAGTGTTAAGGTCAATCCCACTATTTGTTGGTAAAAGAGTAGCCCAAGAGCTTATAACTACCTGCCTTCCCTCTAGCCTTATATTGCTAAATTAGAGACGGCTAGCACAGATAGCCCTTGAGTAGCTTTGCACAAAATTCAAACCAAACCTCATCTTATTTGGTTCTTTTTTTCCGAGTTCAGTAGCCAACCTTGCATAGTTTTTTATTCAGCGATGATTTTTTTCTTCATACTTGCAAACTCCTTCACAAGTGCAGTGTGATAATATTGCGAAAAAACTGTGAGAATTAGGTGGAGAAAAAAATCCACGGATTTCACAAGAATTTTCCATATAATACAAACAAAAAGTTATCATAAATTTTTTAATAGGAATAACGTCACACGGAAAAACAATTTTATAGACTATTAAATTATTACTAGAGGAAAAGAGCCAGATTTAACACATACTGAACAAATACTAAATATTAAATTTCTAAAGAACTGATGAGTATTCATTGTCAAAATAACTACAAAAACGTTGTACTGAATAACAAAAGGTTATTTTAAAATTTGTATTTTACTGTTTATATATATATATATATATAAATAGCTCTTTGTGTAGCTTTGTGCTTAATTACAAACAACAGTTCTTGTTTTATCGTGATAACTGTTTACTATCTGGTGGTAAATACTAGTTTTCTTGTGTTGAGTGTTTGTTTACTTGTAGCAAATACAAAGTGTTTATTCTCTCGTGATAAGTGCTTTGGGTTTCAGAATTACGTTGAATATCAAATTGTGGGTGCACAAAGTATATCAGGATACGTTTCATAAGCAAGTAGTGAATCAATAAATCAATAAAAAGCAGAGCTAAGTACTTCTCAAGAGGCTGTATAAGTCGCAAAGAACATCACATGTCTTCTTTATTAAGGAATACAGTAAATATACAGTAAATACAGGAATACAGCATGAGATACAGTAAAACAAGAAACAGTGTTTTTTTCTATTGTCAGATGACGCCACAAAATTAATGCATCACTTGATGACGTGAGAGTGGCCCTCTGTCACGTGTATAGCGTATGCAACTGTTGCAAAGAAATGTATAGACAACTTTTATCTTAACATCACTTAACTTAATAACATAATGTAAGTAGAATCGTCAGTAACAACGAATAAAGAACCTCTTTCTCTACAAAAGAACTCGCCCAGTCTTCAGTCTTAGTTCTTCTTATGTTGTGTTTAGTAAACATTGGGATTGCTTACAAACTTGTTACTATTTCCTCTATTGTAACTCAGGTTTACTCAAAAGCAGACGAAATTCAGGTACTGCTTCTTTATACAGTAACTGTTGAATCATCCTGTTATCTTGTACACCCTACCATTTATTCCACTTGAAATTAAGGAAATCTGAAATAAAACACATATATAACGAACTCAAGTTGATAAAAATGGGCTTCTTGACTACTTTTTTGACTACAATAGCAGTTCAGTTTATATAATTTAAGAACAAAACTGAAAGAAACTTCCTTATTTCATTCTGTTGTTTAAAAGCAAATGAATGATCAATAAAGAAGTAGCGAACAACAGAACAATTGTTTTGCTTTGAATGTTTATGGGTTTCAATATTTCTGTACATTGTTAGCATAATAAATATGGTTGCTCGTGAAAAATATGTTTATCGTCCTTTAAGTAAAAAAAATAGATAACTTTACTGTTCGAATGAAGAATGAAAAATATAATTGGCGTAATTTCCATAAGATGGCGCCATGACGAAATCTTCGCTGATGGAGCGTTGGTTAGAAAGGAGCGCATGACAAGTCACAAGAGCAACTGACACAGACAAGTATTTACAAAGCCCGGTTTGTACTCGTTCTAACTCAAAGCGTGAGTGTGTGTGTCTTTTGGTCACTTTATGGAATAAACTATTAAGAAATTGATTGTAACTTTTATTAACTATCGCATAATTATCCTGAACAACAAATGTTACGAGGCAATAAAAAATTACACATATCATATTTGTGTTTATTATCTTTTTGTTCTTAGCCGATTCGACACTGCTAAACGCAAACAGCTATTTCACGTCATAGTTGTAGAATAATTTTTATTCAGTTGTACCACTTTATGGGCCCTCCCTACGAGTTCTAGGAGAAAGTGGTTGTTGTCTTACTGACTTGTTGTAACCAATTTCGTTGCGTTCTGAAGGACTGCATTAAGTACATATAACAAGTTTTAATGTTCCACTATGCTCTAACAGTTTGACCGTTTTATGACTTCGGCTCAGATGAAATATGCCCCCCGGTGGCTCCGCGGTATTTCTCGGACTTACACGCTAAAATCCGGATTTCGATACCCGTGGTGGGCAGAGCACAGATAGCCTATTGTGTAGCTTTGTGCTTAGTTCAAAAACAACAACTACAACAGATAAAATAAATTGATAGGAGTGAACATGTTGTCATTCGTATGTTTCAAGATCATGTTAATCAAATTTCACTAGTTTAGGTGAATAAGTGTTTATAACCTGACCAGAACCGAAGTCTGACAATATCAAACACTCGGCTTATCCCGAATCAACGGGACGCCGTAAAGATATTATCGGTGAGGCTGGATAACTACAAGGAGATAGACCTTGCCACACAAATATTTCAAAATAATTCTGGATTTTATCCTCCGGGTCGTAAATTAACGATGTTCATTCGCGAGAAGGGAGGGAGTAACTCCGGCTGGTCGGAGCTACACCAGTGGTTATCTAGATAATCCAGCAATAGCCGCACCGATGGATGTCAGCTTATATGCTCTCAGCCTCCTTACTTTCATCGGTAAGGCTATGGTTCTTCATGCTGTCAGAACAGAGCGGAGACTCCAGACTGTAAGTTCTAACTATCATCGCTATGGATTACGTTTTGTGTTAAACTGTAGTACATATCCAGTATATAAACATTAGCCACTCACCAAATTCCCTAGAACAATTCCCAATACAGTGTATCAAACTAAAACTCTAGAAACTGCCTAGGATAGATGAGACAATACTCTGGGTAAACATGTCTGTACAAATAACTAGAGATGAATGTGTTTAACAAATTACTCAGGAAGTACGTAGTTTTATGATCAATGGGAGTTTCACACATTACTTAGAACAAACACGTTTTCTTTCATTGCTCAGAATAAACATGTTTTGCTGCAAAACTCAGAATAAGCATGGTTTCAGACATTACTTAGAATGAACATATCACGCAATAAAAATATTTTAACACATAACGAGTGAGTTTTTCTTATAGCAAAGCCACACTGGGCTATCTGCTGAGTCTACCAAGAGGAATCGAACCCTGATTTTAGCGTTGTAAATCCGTAGACTTACCGTTGTACTGAAGTGGAACTTCACACATCATTCAGAATAAACACAGTTTCACACATTAATCAGAAAAAATGTTTTTACACATAATGTGTGTTTTTCCTTATAGCAAAGCCGCACTAAGCTATCTGCTGAGTTCACGTAGGAGAATCGAACCCTTGCTTGTTGCGTCGTAAGTCCGTAGCTTACCGCTGTACCAGTGTGAGACTTCACACATAATTCAGAATAAACATGTTTTCACATATTGTTACAGAAAACGACGATTCAAACTTAATGCACATCAACATAATAAAGTTTGTTTTCAGACACAAAATGGATCCTTGTTACATTCACTACTGAACTTCCTACTATTTCACTAGTCTCTACTTGTTATTCTCTTGTGAAACTCCTATATTGTCAAACATGAATCCTAGTGAGTTTTAGTGGTCTACACGCATCATTCAGAAGTTAAACATGTTACCATTTTACTGGTTTAGATCTGTCGTACATAAGTGAATTATTCTACCTTTAATGGTGTTTATACTCGTAATTCATTAATCAATATCTACTCCATTTTTTTTTTTACCTTCCCTGGAAGAACTTTCAAAAAACGGAATACTCTTATACGATTTCTGGCCCCCCAGTGGCTCAGCGGTATGTCTGCGGACTTACTTGCTAAAATCCGGGTTTCGATACCCGTAGTGGGAAGAGCACAGATAGCCCATTGTGTAGCTTTGTGCTTAATTCAAAACAACAAAATTTCTGAGGTAAAACGTACAAAGGTAACCCAATGATACACAACTCAAATGATTGTAATTAAATAAAATGATATTTTTGTTCTTTGTGACCTTTAAACTTTGTACTATGCGATGCGACAAATGTTTTAAACCGATAATAAAAAGACGTTTTCCTCTTTAATTTAAGGAATCAAACACTTTTCGGTTTTATTTAAAAAATGTATTTTTTTGCGGTATCAGTTAGAAACCGAGTAGTTTTGAATTCCTTTGTCACTTTTAGCCACTTGAATAATACCCTGCTACAGCCAAATCAGATATTGAATCTTTAAGTAGCAACATCTCAAAGATGCACCAGTTTCATATTTCCTCTTCTATACACCAATCTAGTGCCGGAAAGAGATGGTACTACTTAAAGATTTAGTATCTAATGAATCTGTGGTAGGGTTTTATTTGAGAATTCAGTGACTGGGACATCTGTAAGAGGGTGCTAATTATACCTTCAGTGACTGGTAGATCCAATGACGAGTGTAAGTGTCAGAAGGTGCTATTTATATCCTTAGTGGCTGGTGAAACTTTATAAAGATGTTACATACAGTTCCAATGATGGAGAATCTATGAAAGGGTGATACTTAAAACTCCAGTGACTGGTGCATCTGTGAGCGGAAGTTATTAAATTAATTAAATGGTATCCAATGTTTAAAATCGTCCCTTACTAAAGAGCGTCCCTTTGGGTTAGCCACACTCTTCATTAAAATGGATGTGGAAAAAGTTTGAAATTATATAAATTGGCCTAAATACTTGTAAGAAGAGCAAATAAACAATAAGTTTTCGAAGTAAAATAACCACATAAAAAGCACGTAAATTAATATACTTTTTAAAGTATATAGTACTTTATCATGTCTGTTTACTTTAGGTGTTGAAAATGTCCGACACAAGTCTGATTATTTTGTTCCAATTCATACATGCTGGGAAGATCAGTTTCCATGCATCACGACGGGTGACACTTCCGATAAATTGGACAAGAGATGTAGAAACTCAGAACACAGTGTGCAAATCATGTTTTGATTGTTGTTTAGTGTATAGGTACAACGAGACATCTGTTTTTTTGCCCAGATCCATCACGGGTATTAAAACACAGGTTTAGCGATATAAGTCTTCGGAATTGCAATATTTTATTTGTGGTGGGTATCTTTATTAGACGTTTTTAAAAGTTCAGTTCTTTTCTTATTTTCAGCGGCTCGGCATGGCCAGGTGGTTATAGCACTCGACTCATAATCCCAGGGTCGCAAGTTTGAACCCCTGTCACACCAAACATGCTCGCTTTTTCAGCCGTAGTGGCGTTATGATGTTACGATCAATCCCACTATTCATTGGTAAAAGAGTAGCCCAAAATTTTACGGTGGATGGTGACGACTAGCTAACACTGTTCAGTTGAGGACGGCCAGTGCAGATAGCCCTCGTGTAATTTTGCACGAAATTTAAACCAAATCCTCATTTTAATTATTTATTTTAGTGTAACTAGTAAGATGTATTGCTTACGATATTAATTTAACTGTACTTAGAGATATCAACGGAAATTGAATTCATCTAGATTATTACACTAACTGATGATAAACAAACCGTAAACACAAATTCTATTCTATTTCTGAATGGAAAATATTAATTTAAAGAAACGTTGCAATAGATGCAACGGGTACTGGGCTAAGCCTTAAACTATTTGTGTTCAGTTTGTTACCTAATATTGATAAACTTGATGTTTTTAACCGTTACAGCACTCGTGGTATTAATTATTTTTATATGCAAAAAACGGCTCGTTCTCAGGTCGCAAACCACAAATTAATCGAGCAGTATTCTGGTATTAAGTATTCGGGTTGTTTTATTTCAACAAATTCAATCGAATCTTAATCTACGTTTCGTTTACTGGTAGAATTTTTAAGAAAAGTGTTATTCGTTTCTTATATTTACACAGAGTTACACATAAGCCGTCTGTACCAATATTTTCCGATTTTAAACTGATAGACTGGAGGAAAGACACGTAACCAATAACATCACAACCAACTCTTGGGCTACTTTAATCGAGTAATGTAAATTGACCGTTATTCGTATAATGCACGCACAACCCAAATCGTAAAGATCAATTTTGAGGGCAATGAAACTTCAATATACAGCCCGTGAAACCAGCTACTATACCACGCCCACTCTATAATCAGGAAATAAGAAACAAAAAAGAGAAAATACAAACAAACGTTCCTCGAATTAAGGCACGGCGTGGCCAGGTGTGTAAGGTACTCGATTCGTGATCTGAGGGTCGCAGGTTCGAATCTCAATCACATCAAACATGCTCGCCCTCTCAGCCTTTGGGGCGTTATAATGTGACAGCCAATTCTACTATTCGTTGGTAAAAGAGTACCCCAAAGATCATCGACGACTAGTCTTACACAGCAAAATTAGGGACGGCTAGCGAAAATAGCCGTCGTGTATCTTTGCGCAAAATTCAAAACAAACCAAATCGTCGAAATAAAATACCGATGTCAGTTTTGTGTAATTTATATTTATTCAATTGACTAACCCAGTTGTTAGTCTTTTTGTGTGTGAGCGACGGCGGCCAGTAAAATAATGTTTAATACAATAAATCGTTTATCGTTGTTTTAAAACACTCACATTTGATCAATTCACGTGGCAAATAACAACGATAAGATGTAAAAATGTGGGTTTTGTTTTATGTTTTTAATTACCTCAAGAGACAACAACACGAATAAGCGGGATATTCACCCCCTCCTCCAAAAAGAAAGAGAAAATTATGATTAAAATATATAATATATTTCTGCATTAAAAAATTGTATTCTTCTTCCGAAAACCCCAAACGTGAAAACAAGAAAGGTTTACATTAATCTCTGGTCTGCATAAAACACCATTTTGTACCTTTAAGCTCAAATTTTGAAGATTAAAAAAGTTTTTTTTTTTTCCCTTTATTTCGATAACACAACTCATAACGTACACAAAACACTTTTCACATTAAGATTTGACGAATACCATCTTCAGGTTCGAATATAAAGTGAAAAAGGATTAAAATAAACGAGGTATTTTTTTATGATTGCTATATAATAGCTCCAAAAGAAGGAGCAATTATTTTACATTTTAATTGTTTGCATCAGCGCAAAGTTAGAGAACGGGCTAACTACTACGTTCTCTGGCAACCGAGAATCGAACGCCGTATTTTAACTATATAAGTCTCATTTATGAACAGCATTGGACTTCCAGCGACACCAGCAGTATGTCTGCGAGTTACAACGCGAGAATCCAGGTTTCGATAACAGTGGTGGGCAGAGCACAGGTATCCCACTGTGTAGCTTTGTGCTTAATAACAAACAAAGAACGATAAAACAGTATTGCACTAATAAAATCTATATAGTTAGCGGATGATATTTATGTAGTTTAAATTTCCTACTAATTGGCCACGAACATCGCTACACATAGTTCCTAGCAAGTCAGGAGATAACGTTATCTGTTACGTTTCTTGAGGTATTTAGTTCTGTAACAAATTGAAGTTTACGCGGAACAAAATATTCTTATGATAGTTTAAGTCAGTACAAGATAAGAAAAACATCTATGTGGGTTTTGTTTTATGTTTTTAATTATTTTAAAAGACAACAACACGAATAAGCAGGATAATCACCTCCTCCTCTATCATATTCTGATGATAGTTTAAGTCAGTACAAGATAAGAAAAGTATCTATGTACGTGCAAAGATGTGAAATAACAAAGTAGCTTCATCACTTTATTTATAAGAGCACTTCATTGTACTGTTTGTTTGTTCTGTGAAACGGAGTCAGGTTGTTTGTTGTTATACAGCTGTTTCTCTCTACAATTTGTTTGTCCTGTAAAAAAGATGTCATAATATTAATGTGCTGACTCAATTGAGGCGAAAAAGACAAATGAAATTAACCTCTATAAAATGAGTCAGAGAGTGATAAACGTCTTCTTGGAGGATCACTAAATACATGAATTAACACCTCAAATAACGGTTAATGGAAATTAAACACATTCAGAGCTTTGTCAGAAAATGTTGTACGTCTCATGTAACACCTCGTGTTTTAATAACAGGACGAAAATAACCACACAAGGCATCACACTTTGAACGAGTCAGAAAAGTGAGTTAACGGATTTTAGAAAAGTCAGAAAAGTGAGTTAACTCACTGTAGGTGAGTCAGTAAAACACTGAGTTAACTCTATTGCTAAATAGATAAGAGTGAGTGATAAGGAACAGAAACTCACGGGGTTTTCAATAAACTACAGAACAAGATAATAAAAAATATACTTTTAAAGGCTAACTAATACAGTATCATCTATAAATCATATTCAAGAGTAAATATTTTTAAAATATACTTACATTTCTAAAACAAAGCTTATCTGAGAGCGATCTCAACAGTTTTCGAGATAAAATCATTGATGACAGTGAACAAGAGATTAATAATTCTGTACACACTTTACTCACGGTACTAAAGTCTCTCGAATGTTTATCTCGGTTATATTATACCATTTTCTATACTCCAGTTGTTTGGATATCATTAACACGTACCATCAGATGTGCTAATATAACGCCCCATTTCTACATCAACAGTCGTTTCAATATCATTAAGAAAGTTACGTTCACCAACTGTTCGTTAAAAATAATGTGACATCCGCTGTTTTTACAATTGCATCTTGTCCTTATGTCTTCAGCTGTATTTATAACGTACTATTTCTGTATTTTTTGGCTATGTTTTAACGACATGTTGTTCCTATAATTCCAACTGTGTTTATTACATGTTGTTTCTGTATTTCAGGCAGTGTTATAACGATATCTTGTTTCTATAATTTTAGCTGTGTTTATAACATATTATTCCCGTATTTTTAGGTAGTGTTATAACAACATCTTATTCCTATAATTTCAGCGGTGTTTATAACATGTTGTTTCTGTATTTTTAGGCTGTGGTTTCAAAATCACTTCATTTAAAATCAAAATATTTAATACATCAAACAATCATTATTTTATTTAAAAGTAATTAGTTGGTTAAAATAATCGCTACATGAACTTATGCCTAAAAAGATGACTTACGCTGATGATACTTCCTCATATGTCAGCATAACTAAAGTTGCTATAAATCATAGTGTGAGTATCTACCTGAATTTTTCATTTAACAGAGATCTTACATGTATAATAAAGTAATTGTAGTGTGAATAATTGTAAGAGCAGTAAGGAAAGTGAACACAATCAGATTTTGGTTCAAGAAGAACAAACCCTCAATAGACCTGAAATTATTTTAGGCATGATTAGAGTAAATTAATTTATGAGATCTATTTATTAGCTATTGGTTTGTTTGTTGTTGTTTTTTTTAAATTTCGCGCAAAGCTACACGATGGCTATCTTCGCTAGCCGTCTCAAATTTAGCAGTGTAAGACTATAGGGAAAGCAACTAGTCATCGCCACCCACCGCCAACTCTTGGGCTACTCTTTTACTAATAAATAATAAAATTGACCGTTACGTTATAATTGGTGTGGTCAAGCACACCATTCAAAAATGTTCGACCTTTTGAGTCTAAAAGTTATAATTAGTTCTCAAATGAGTCAAGAGACAACGGAGCTATGAGATACATGTTTGCAGTTGAAAAACTCAGTCATTCTATAACTTCAGCTGCTATGCTGCGGCTAAAATTCGCACACACGTTTATTCGTTTTGAATTTCACGCAAAGCTCCTCGAGGGCTATCTGTGCTTGCCGTCCCTAATTTAGCAATGTAAGACAGCTAGTCATCACCACCCACCGCTAACTCTTGGGCTACTCTTTTACCAATGAACAGTGGGATCGACGGTCACATTATAACGCTCCCAAGGCTGTAAGGGCGAGAATGTTTGGTGCGACCTGGATTTGAACCCGCCACTCTCGGATTACGAGTTTAACGCCTTAACACGCCTTTCTATGCCTGGCCGGCACAAACGTCCCTTGCGCCATTTCTTTTAGTGTTTACGGTTCACCTAGTACGTCCAGTGAGGAATTGCACTGGTTTATCAGTTAGTATATATGATAGCTTTCAATTTTTAAGTCACACGGTATTTTACACGGAATTGGTTTTCCAAACAGAAGTCTTAATATTGATTTAACCAATCAGAAATAACTAAATAACTCTTTTTTTTTTTTTCAGTTACAATCATAATTACGTCACTACTCTTGCCAGGGTTGACTGGTTAGAAATTGAACAGTTGAGGTCAAGCCTGCGTGATATTTTGAAGATTCTTATTATTATATGAGTATGTTCTTTGAAAATGATTATTATATTATGATGACAAGCCTATTTCACAACTAGCTTACGTCAGTAATGTTACATTGTCGAGAGCCGATAGTACGATTAGGTTGCATATATATAAATCATTAATTTAATCCCAAAATCACAGTAATCAGCCAACTAGTCTTGTCTTTCTTGCAGCAGACGAGTCGTGATCAGGGGTTTGCTAAGAAAGTACTTGATGAGTTAATTGAGAATACGACCCCTGGTTACCATAGAACTCTATACACGAGATTCAAATCCAAAACCAACCGTTTGCTCATTTTTCAACAATGTGACGGGTATTTAGATCGTAAGGTGTGGTTTTATAAATTCAGTACTAAATTTTCTTGAAGGAACTGCCCTTTATAGATCCATCTCAAGTTTCTTCTCAGAATATATTCCAATATTATTAGTCTATTGGTTATTTGCCGTCAAACACGTCAAAAGTTTCTCCGGATTCTACTATCGTTATCCGATAGGTGGACACAACATGTCTATTGTTGTTATTTTCTCGTGCTTAAAGATATCTGTAATTTTAGAGACTACTTATTTATGGTGTAATTCCACCATATGGATATTATTTTGCAGAAATATTTTATTTTATTTTTGTATTCGGCGTAATTATACAAAATTGTATATATTTTATTTTGTATTCACCATACACAATTTGAGTTGCACGTGGAACTGTGGAATTGTTTATTTGTAATTTCACTTTGGGCGAATAAGTATTCTCACATACGTAAATAATAAACAAAAAAATGTCATGATTCATTTATTTGAACTCATGAACATCCTTCTAAAAGAGGGCTGGGGAGAAATTTCCTTCAATTTGTAAAAAAAATCTCTACATATGTAAGTTCTTACCTTCCTACTCATAGAAATTGGGTGACACGTGACAAAGAGAATCACCATTCTGAAACCAAATAATGTTCCATTGAACAATAAACAAAATTATCGAAGATACAGCTATCACGAACTGACGTTTACGTTACTGTTATGTATATGTGTAAATATTTTGTAAACGACAACATGTCGTGTTGAGTTTAAATTTTCATTTCTATTATTCATTTTTCCATATTGATATTATTGTTTCGAAGTTTAAACTAATATTTTGTTATTCATTTAGGGTAACATTTAGAATTTTCTTGAATTAAGTAGACCAATCATATGTTTGTAAATGAGTGCTGGTGACTTCGAATCTAGACGTGTAGTCTCGTGCAAGAACGGATATGCGTGGATTGCTCTGGAGACCTGTAGAACTTTCGCGGTCTTTCGAGGAGTTTAGGCCTACAATATATAAACAGACGAAGATGCGAGACATAAGAGAGATTCAGTCATCAGTTTTTATTTCGAAGAAGAAAAGAAGAGAGATTCAGTCATCAGTTTTTATTTCGAAGAAGAAAAGATAGAGATTCAGACATCAGTTATTATTCGAAGAAAAGGGGTGAGATTCAGACATCAGTTTTATTTCAAAAGAAGAGAATCAGTTATTTGAGAAAGAATAAGCGTTTGCTGTGATTATTCAACTTGGATTTGTGACTAAAGTTAGATCTACGGAAGCTGTGATCTTATTTCGTCAATCTCTACGATACATCTGAATTACTGCTTGTGCTGAGAGTCGGCGAATTTATTGAACTGTGAACTGTTTCGGAATTTCTTCGTGGGACCAAATTCACACCCGAGACTGAAATTTGAGACTTTCATTTTAGATCATTATATTAGATACAGGCCAGTACCATTTTGTATTGTGATTAATTTTGAAGTTTGAAACTAGTATTATTTTGTTTTTTAATTAATTTCGAATGTTATAACTTAATATCTGTCACTGTTATTATATATAATTTGTGTTATATTTGTTAATAGTTTAGTGTAATAAATTATACAAGCTGTTATCTGTGTTTTTCTGTTGCGTTTAGTCTACGAAGAACATAAAACTTAAAAAATACGTAACAGTTACGTAACTAAAAGTCTGCTATTTCTGAAATAATGTAGTATTACGTGATAACTTTAACTTCATAGTGTAATGGACGTAATGTGTATAGATGTTTCTATCTATGTATGTGACCGAAATAATAATTTCAGTGTAACGCCATCTATTAAATGGCACAGTAAGAATTATACATTTCGGATATTCAAGATTCAAACAATTTGAAAACTTATACATTTGTATATTCTGGAACCAGAAAAAATAGTAGAAAGCAGAGATGTCGCTAGGTGCTTAAAGATTTGGGGCTCTGGCTCATAGGGACGGGAAGTTTCAGCGTTTCGGTATGGTATTGATCATGGCTCTATTCTGATTTTTCAAGACGCCAACTGGAGTTTTGGGACGCTGCTAAATACAATCGCGACACAAGTCCCGTGTACAAGCGCATTGATATGCCTCTGATAGAAAGTTTCTTATTGCTACATGTATTTGGTATTTAGTTTCCTTTTGAAGAATACTGTAACAAACATGCCAGTATATTTCAAAACTGTTTTGTTCTTTGAACACAGTGATATTATGTGCAACTCATTCATGGCTCATTTTGTGCACTAGTAAAATATGTACCTATGTCGTGAATTTGAAAAAAAAATCATATTTTATTTTTCCAATTACGAAGGATTCAGTGAAACTTCCGGGGCTCAGTACCTCTAACAAAGTTAAGAACCACTGCACTAATGTAAGTAGACATTCATCTCTGACGTTTAGGAAACGTTCGAATCAAGAAGTATTATAGACTCTCAATTGTAACCTTCTAGTGCTAAAGTATTGACCGTCAACAATTCTGAATTCACGTGTCTCAGAAAAAGTTTAGAAGATGTAATGTAATTATGAACAATGAAATGGTATATTGTTTTAATAGTTTGTGCGTGGATATGGAAAATGTTAAATGGATAGTTTGTGAAGAAAATCTCATGTCAAATAATGAGCATATTTCATGAAAGGATTTGTGTTAAGGCTATTATATCAATACCATCTTAAAACGTGGAGGAAGAAACAACTGAAATGAGATACAAACCAAATGAACTAGAAACGTTGTGGAAGAAATCATGAGAGTATGGATACTTTAGAAACTATCGATACCCACGTTCACTGATTCAGTTGAATCTGATCTGGAACACTTTCAGTCGCAAATAGAACCTTGATACACGTGTTTTTCAAAGCCCAACGTCATAAACATATGTAATTTATGCCATTTTTTTCCAAAGAAAAAGAGAGATAGTAACTTACGTATTTGTTTATCTTAAATTAAATGTTTTTAGATCCAAAACTAATATCCCAGTTTTAAACATCGATTAGTTTGTAAACATTCTTCAACATACAGTGTAGCTTCAGTTGTTTTCTGGTACTTCAGTTTTGTTGAACCGCAGAATCAAAAATGAAAACATTTTCACATTTACAGCGTGTAACTGTATTAAATTACAATTGCCCTTCAGTGGCACAGTGGTATGTCTGCGGACGTACACGCTAAAAACGGGGTTTCGATACCCGTGGTGGGCAGAGCACAAATAGCCCATTGTGTAGCTTTGTGCTTAGTTCTAAACAAACAAAAAATTTCAATTACAAATGAATCTTCATGTACATCTAAAACTTTTACCCCCTTTAATGTCAGTTCATGAGTGGTTAAATTTTATTTTTATCATTATTTCGTGTTGGTTGAACGACGCAGTTTGGTTAGATTCAATAATGTTTAGAACAGTGATGGGATTCAATTATTTTAACCGATTATGTGTCGCGTTACACACCACAATTTTGTGTGATTAAAAATAACAAAAATATCTTACTCAAATAAATTATTCAGCATGCTTTAAATATTTCCAAATCTTTATTCCTTCCACCCTTGAACCCGTCGTCATCAGCTGTGTGTATTTTCATAGCCAAATTTGAACTGGAAAAGTGGGATTCTGTGAAAACAGTGGGAGGACAATCAAATCAATTGTTATCAGGTTTGCTACATTTTCAACTGTGAGGCGGCTTCTGTCATCTGAATATATAATATTCATTATTGAAAAACCTTTTTCTGCTTCTGCGGAACTAAGAATACCACTATTTATAATATTTTTAGCCTTTTGTACAGTTCTTGAAATCTTATGATTATGGTGATTTCGAAGAACATTTTTCACATAGTCACATGAATCCTTAATGCCAATTTCTGAGAAATCAGAAGAGTTTTCTCTCCAACTGGGGTGTTCAGGAACGTTGTGGTTCCTCTTCGTCCCCTTTCGTGAATTGTTATTAGGAATAAGTTGTTTTTATTATTAATTATTATTATTTTTAACTCTTTGGGTGGAGGATGTCTCTCTAAATGTTGTATTGAGTGGAGGCAAAGGCAGCACCGGAAAGAATGGCCGGGACCTGTCCCGAAAAGAAGAAGTCAAGCAAATGTGAACATGAATACAATTCAAATCAAACGGCGCGATTCAGAGTTTGGCAATAAAGTTGCCTGGTCTGGGATCTAGAAATTCAATGCCTAAGTTTTTGCTAAGTTGGTTCTGCGGAACTAAGAATACCACTATTTATAATATTATGGTGATTTCGAAGAACATTTTTCACATAGTCACAGAAATCTTTAATGCTGATTTCTTGATAAAAGAACTTACTGAATTCATACAATTTGTCATCAGCGTCTTTCCAAGGCAACAACTTTATGAAAACTACAAAATCTGGTTCAAGTATGTTTACCAGTTCATGAATTTTTTTCATTTTCTTGTGCATTATTTGTTAATTTTAAGCGATCATAATCCATATTATTTCTCATCGCAATTTAAGTTTAATCATAAATAGATGGTATCACCAGAGATACCGAGTGTATTTTCAACATGTGTGTGTGTGTTGTTGCATAGAGAGGCACTCTAGGTTTTTCCTGTGTACAAGCCTATGATTGTAGGTTTCTAATGCCTTACACTTACTTTGTTCCAATGTGAATCATGTACATTCAGATAATAAATATTCATGTTGCTGGAGTTAAAATTCCAATGGTGACTACAAGGTACCCAACTCTTTAATGAAATGTAATAGTGGTAGATGTACATGTTGATGTATAGGAGACAACCGCTTCGACACCAACCAGCCTTCATGACAGTCAGATGAATTTAAAAGCTATAAAATTAAGCTACATGTTAAGAACTTAACTATTTGTTCTTTTAAAAATAGATGACTACTCAAAAAGAGAGTTGTTTGTGAGTGGAGACAAAGAGAAGAAATTCCTCCAGGTTTCATAAAACCTCCAGTGGTTTATTAAAGGCGTAAATTTAAAAAAAGACTCGACAGATCTATTTGAGAAAAAAAAATTGCACCATATATTTGTAATTTTAGCAAACAGGTGTTGTTTTCACACAAAAATTCGTTGGAATTGCAGTTACCTGTATAAAGTGTAATAGTGTTATATTCTAGAATATTTTCCGACTTCATTTGTAAAATTATTTCTGGAATTTTCGAGATTTGTTTCAAAACTCCATAGTACATATTGGTAATGAAAGTATCAAAGAGTTTTGAACAATATTAATCTTGGCTATATCACTTTCGTGTGAAATTATTTTTTCAAACATTTTTAATCAAAACGTGTAAATTCTTTGGATCCTTAGTTTTGAAGTCTAAAAGTCATTGTTTGGTCTTATTTGTGTTGAATTTCTCAACCCTAATTTCTACTTTTGAATTGTATTTTAAAACGTGGGTAATGACCGAAATTTATAAGCTCAACATGGTAAAACTGATGCCGCAGAACCTTTATGTAGTAATTTATTTTATTGGACATTTGGTGAAATTGTTATTACCCTGTTTTCTGTTTGGTAGAGGCCGGCATAGCCAGGAAGATAAGGCACCCAACTCGCCTTTTCAGCCGTAGGGCGTTATAAGTGAAGACGAATCCCACTGTTCGTTGGTAAATGAGTAGACCAAGAGTTATTGGTGGGCGGTGATGACTACTTGCCTTTCCCCTACACTTACACTGCCAAATTAGAGATGGCTGGAGCATATAACCCTCAAGTAGCTTTGCGCGAAATTCCAAACAAACCAAAATCTTCTGGTACGATTGGGAAGATGGCATTTGTGAAAGTAACATTTTTAGTTATGGTATAATTGCATCTTATTAAACAATCAAATGTTGACTTTTTGTTACATGTTTGCATCCTTGATTCATCACATTTGGACTGTATTAAGTTTTTAATACCTTCGTATATATTTTTCAATCAAGTTACTATTTTAGTAACGTTTTACTTTACATTTGATATCAAAATTCTGCATTTAGTTACACACTTCTACTAAAAACACTAAACGATAACCTTCCGTTTCGTAATTTGGAGTGTTTTCAATAGAAAGTTTCTTCTTTAAACTTTCTTCTATTTTGAGAATCAGTAATTGACTCTTTCCCCGATTTGAATAGTCTAGAATAATTTTCTTTGTTTGTATCGTTCTTGAGCACACAGTCACACCTTACAAAGAAAAAAAATACAAAAAACAGTCTTTTTCTGTTGAGATTTTTAAAATTCCCAGTTGAAGTCTACTCAGCTCATGGGATTCTTTAGGCCCAAACATTTAATCTTCAGTTATCTGTTTGCAAATGTTGTTGCACAAAGGAATGGCTAATATTCCTTCATCAACAAACTCAAGCGTTATCTCAATAAAACGAATCTTGAAAAATTCAAGATTTCACTTTCTCATTGTTTATTAAATGCTGTGTGAAAGTCCATCGTTTTAAAAGAATGTTTAGATATGTCTAGCCTCTGATGAGAAATATAGCGGTCATTTATTGACAAATGATTTTCCAGCGAATGGTAAGGTTGTTTTTTTTTTTTGTTGTTGTTTTTTTTATGAAAGTGACTGACGTAATTCTATTTTCCCAGAATGTAAAAGTTTAAATAGAGTTAGATATATAAAAAAAGGCACCAATAGAGACGAATGTCACATAGAAAGACGTTAAAGAATGGAGACTGACATCAACGTACAGTTAGATAATACAAAATGGAGATCTGAGGATTAAATACGTAGAGAAATGTTTAAATAACGATTTAGATATTAAACAATTAAGAGGACAATGAAGAAAAGAATTATGAAGGTCAAAAGGTTAAAATAAAGATTTGGACACCAGAGTTCCAAAATTATGGAAAATAGATATGATATTCAAATAGTAATAAAAATAGGAATAGAGATGTTCGTAAAAAGTGGGGCCGGTGGGGAATAAAATGAAGATCAGAACATTAGGTTTTAGATTTATTGTATGTGCAGAATAGACATTTAAAATGTCAATTACTTATGAAAAAGATCTGGATGTCGTATGGTCAGCGAGATAATGCAAGAGGAGATCTGATGAGTAAATTAAAAACGCTGTCGTAATTCTATTAAAGTGTGTGAATGAAAGTTGTGGTTTTAAAGCAAAATTTCTAAAAGAAATATTCCGAATGAATAGAAATACAGATCGACACACGTTTGGTTATGTATCTACATTACGGGTATCCGCACTGAATTACTTAAAGATGCAGCTTTCGTTTATAACAATAGAAGCGTCTTCGTAATGCTGTTAAACGAAGTTTCATTAACTCACAAAAACTTCCGAAATACCAGTTCTTAAACAACGGTAAAAGCTGTACAGGTTTAATTTAGATACATAATACAAAAGCTACATACGAGATAATGACACCACAATATTTCATTAAAAAAAGAGCTGATAGTTCTAGTTAAGGACCTTCCGTAGCAGAGACCGTGGTAGCGCCTTCGCCAGCCTCCCGGCGCCGGCGTTCTACACCTTCCGTAGCAGAGACCGTGGTAGCGCCTTCGCCAGCCTCCCGGCGCCGGCGTTCTACACCTTCCGTAGCAGAGACCGTGGTAGCGCCTTCGCCAGCCTCCCGGCGCCGGCGTTCTACACCTTCCGTAGCAGAGACCGTGGTAGCGCCTTCGCCAGACTCCCGGCGCCGGCGTTCTACACCTTCCGTAGCAGAGACCGTGGTAGCGCCTTCGCCAGCCTCCCGGCGCCGGCGTTCTAAACCTTCCGTAACAGAGAGCGTGGTAGTGCCTTCGACAGCCTCCCGGCGCCGGCGTTCTACACCGTCCGTAGCAGAGACCGTGGTAGCGCCTTCGCCAGCCTCCCGGCGCCGGCGGTCTACACCTTCCGTAGCAGAGACCGTGGTAGCGCCTTCGCCAGCCTCCCGGCGCCGGCGTTCTACACCTTCCGTAGCAGAGACCGTGGTAGCGCCTTCGCCAGCCTCCCGGCGCCGGCGTTCTACACCTTCCGTAGCAGAGACCGTGGTAGCGCCTTCGCCAGCCTCCCGTCGCCGACGCTCTACACCTTCCGTAACAGACACCGTGGTAGCGCCTTCGCCAGCCTCCCGGCGCCGGCGTTCTACACCTTCCGTAGCAGAGACCGTGGTAGCGCCTTCGCCAGCTTCCCGGCGCCGGCATTCTTCATCCCTCGTCATTTGATTATCGTCCGTAACGAATTCCGTGCATACAGATGGGTCTGCAGGGTAAAAATGCAACGATGCGACGTTTAAATATAAAAACAAAATTCCTAACACAATCTTACACTCCATCACTTCAAAATTCTAAAATACGAATAGAATAACTAAAACCATAAACCTCTCACTTTCGCTCATCTACCGGTATTTATACAACTAGTTTTTGATGAATTCTGAGAGCTTTAAAATTGCGCATGCTCATAAATATGCAGTAAAGAGAGCAGTCCATATGCATTGTAATATAGAGGGAGGCAAAGTTGATTGCCGGCCTATTTCCCTATACATAGGTTCCTTACTATGTGCATATTGTGAATATTCTCTAAACAGTATTATAATTATCGTTCATTGCGCTATGAACGGATGGCACAGACACTAGTTTTAAAGTAATACAAAACTCATCTAGATGAGCTTTGACCATTATGTTTATTTTTATACTATGTTAAAGTTTGGAACCTATAAAATACATTTTACAACCAACTAACCCTCGTACATCATCTTACAAAAATTCTACACCAAGTAAAACATAAAAAATTCATAAAACATAAAATATTTTTTTATTTTCTTTGTTTGGAGAAATCTGTTTAATTGTATTATTTGATTATAACATTTATTGTATTAAAACAAATCTTAAGACATAAAATGAGTTTTATGCAATCAAAAATCCACGTTTTCTACTGGAAATGTTTATTTGTTAATGACGCCTGACATGACCTCGTGATTTTCAGGTAACTGTGTCGTAGTTTGCACATCAGTGGATCGACATCCACCGTCATACATGTTGACCACTTCTACTGTGAAGGCGCTATATAATGTGACTATCAATCCCTTTGGCTGTGGAATAAGATCAATCCAAGAACTGGCGGTCAGTGATTGTTGACTGGTTGCCTTCCGTATAGTCTATCTCTTCATAACTAATCTGCAGGAGACAGCTTTGTAAGAAATTCAAAAAACAAACAGCCTGTCAATAACACATGATGTACTCATGGCATAAAATGCAAAAGTTTTTAGTTGTACATTGCTTGGTATGGTAAAGTTAAAGTAAAGAAATAACAAAATGATTAAGAAATAAAAGATGATTTCGGAATAAATAAGGATGTGTGTAATATTAGTAAAAACGTAACCACTTCGAAATTAATAAAACTATAACCGTAACCCTAACTACGGCTTACTTTTTAAATTAGAATCAAGGTGACTGTTGTGAGACTATTTTGAGCATCAGTGAAACTAATGTTGATTATCTTATGTTAATATAACCGGCGTGAGACACTTTTGGTGTTAAAATGACTGTTGAGAAACTATTATAGGTGTCATTGTGACTGGTGTGACTATTTGTACGGGAATCAATAGCTGATGCGAGACCCTTATGAGATTGTTACAGATGTCACTGTGACTTCTTGAATCTATATTTTGGTATCAAAGTAACGTGTACGAGACCGTTATAAAAGTAATGCACGTGACGTCATGCACCTGAAAGGCTTTGTTTATTCCACCACAGTGGACGTAATAACAAATTAGTGAAATAACGATTTTTCAGTTAAATACTTAAAACTGAATCGTGTCAATAATACCAATTGGTTGTGATGATGCTGGTTTAACGAAAACAAAGCTGACGTAGTAATAAACGTAGTTACAAACAAGTTCGGAATAATGTTACGGTCAATCTCATTATTCGTTGGTAAAAGAGTAGCCTAAGTTTGCGATGGGAAGTGCTAAGTTAGGGACGGCTGGCACAGATAGCCCTCTAGTAGTTTTGAGTAAAATTAAAAACAAACCATCTCAACACACAGTTACGATTATATGTAGAGGCTGGTGTGTGAAATATAGCTTTAATACACAAACTTTTGTTGATGTGTAAACTTCTGACAATTTAATAACTGAATTGGATCTAATATTTTTTACCATAATAATAATAATAATAATTTTTACTGATAATATAATATAACTTTTGTTATAAATTGTAAGTTTTGAGTCATTTTAAGAAATTAATTACACATACATCATCAACACATTATATCAGAAACTGTAAGTATATTTAGCATCCTCTGAGTGGTACTTGTTTCGTAACGTTAAAATATAAGCGTTGAAATTTTGAATCACTAAACTGGGTGTTATAAAGAGGATAATATTCTTATTTGTATATATGATGGTTGGTCCATCTCTCCCATGGTATATAATATCACATCTTATCTTATTATAATATAATATCTTATAATATAGTATATAAAAAGTAACAACCAAAATGTTGGTAGAGAAAAGAGGCAAACAAACTTACTGAATTGGTTTACCGCAGCTTCAAACGCAAACAATCCACAGTAGCCAAATGTGTCAATTTTCATTTTTATTTTTTGTATTCGTCAGCATCTCTCGAGGGAGATTACAACTGTACTGGTCAGCATCGTTCGTGGGTGATTACAACTGTACTGATAATCGCAACTGTTCTGGTACTCTCTACTCTCGGTTAAGAACAACTGTACTGTTAATCACCACTTTTGTTAAACACAACTGTACTGGTAATCACCACTCTTGGGTGATTACAACTGTACCAGTAATCACCACTGTACTGGTCAGCACCACTATTAGGTAATTACAACTACACTGGACAGCACCACTCTTGGTGAAACACAACTGTGCAGGTCTGCACTCCTCTTGGGTTACAACAGCTATCGCTCAAAAGCACAAGAGGATTATTTTTACCTTAATAAATAAACGTAATATTCCGAAAATTATTTAATTTCTAAGTCTAAATTCAATTGAGGTCTAGTCCATTCGAAACTTAAATGAAAGTGTGTTATTAGGTTGTACTACAATCCTGCACACAAGCTAATCAAAGAGAAATAGATTGAATTTACATCATAGTGAAAAGTATCAACAATACTGTTGGTGCGAGCGTTCTTTGTAGTCCCTACTAAAAAAACTTATACAGTATTTGTACATTGATTTTGTAATAAAGATTTTATCATTTCTTTTCTCTTTATTACCAGAAAAAATAAATTAATTGTTATAGGAGAGTACACTAGCTCTCTACATGTATGGATAGCACGGACGTCCGTATTAAAGTAACACAAAAGCCATATGGATTTTCTTGTCCACAGACTATCAAAAACTGGATATGAAGAGCTATTTGGTACAGTTGCGCTGTACCCGGTGTATAAGCCTATTTCAAATTTCCAGATTAATCCAAGGCCGAAAACTGGCGTAAAACCAGTATTTCCTGTGTTTGTTCATCATCATATTTTTCATTAGCCCTAGCGTCTGTAAATTTGTAGCAGTAACTATAGTTTTATCATCAGTTGATATGGAAAAAGAGCCATTACCATCTTTGACAATTTATTTTATTATTATTACATGTAAGATTTAAGAAAGAAATATAATTCTAGTGTAAATGATGCTACCACCCCTTGAAGTAATGCTTTTACAGAAATATAGTGTTCCTTTCAAAAGCTTATGTTTACGATAAAACAGAAATTACCCTCCTAAAATATATGAACATCAGATTACTGTAGTATATAAACAGTCAATGCTTTGTACACTATACAATTGGTGTCCTTATGGAACCGACCCCCTATATTATGTATGAAGTGAAGGAGTAAAAGAATATCAATACACATTCAGGTCATCAGAAAACAAGTATACAGAACTAATTGGCACAGTCGTTCTATTTCCTACATTTATCGCTTCCTCACTATCAAAACATAGAATTGATATTTTCAACCATTCAGTGTTACTCAATTGTAAAATGGTCATAAAAATAGTGTTTTAAAGTTAACCAAGGAAAAGATACAACAATGAAAAACCGGAGTTCTCAAGCTTTGAGAATCAAGCTTTCAACAAACAAAATGAAACAGTAAGAAATGTAGAGATTATATTATCCATACAAAGTCGAAACAACATAGTATTATATGCAGTCGTGAGCCAATTCAAGTTATATGTCTATTTCCATCCCTATCTTATTGGTTCCGTATGGTTAATCTGAGTGTCGCGGGTTTGAATCCGCGTTTCATCAAATATGCTCGCCCTTTCAGTCGTGGGGTGTTATAGTGTAACGGTCAATCCCACTATTTGTTTGTAAAAGAGTAGCCCAAGAGTTAGCGGTGGGTGCTGATAACTACCTGCCTTCCCTCTAGCCTTATATTGCTAAATTAGGGACGGCTAGCACAGATAGCCCTTGAGCAGCTTTGCACGAAATTCAAACCAAACCTCATCTTATTTGGTTCTTTTTATCGGAGTTCAGTAGCCATCTTGCATGGTTTTTTATTCAGCGATGATTTTTCTTCATACTTGCAAACTCCTTCTCAAGTGCAGTGTCATAATATCGCGAGAAAGCTGTGAGAATTAGGTGAAAAAAAATCCACGGATTTCACAAGAATTTTATACATAGTACAAACAAAAAGTTATTATAAATTTTAAACTAGAAATAACGTCACACGGAAAAACAATTTTATAGACTATTAAATTATTACTAGATGAAAAGAGCCAGATTTTACACATACTGAACAAATACTAAATATTAAATTTCTAAAAACTGTTGAGTATTCATTGTCAAAATAACTACAAAAACGTTGTACTGAATAAAAAAGGTTATTTTAAAATATGTATTTTACTATTTTTATATATATATATATATATTGAAATGGGGTCTAAATTATTTTTTTTCTCGATATAATTGTCTAATAAGTGTTTTCAGCATAAAGTGTCTTATGTTATAGTGTCGAGCACTTTTTTTTCCATTTTAAGCAGTTGTTCTCTGCCCTTAAGCCTTTATTTTCGTGCTAAATGTTTTCTAAATGGTATTTTGTTTATTCTAAGTGTTTGTTTTTGGGAGTTAAATGTTTATCTCCTCGTGGTAAATACGTTTTTGCTGGTATATAGTTCTTATTTCTTTCCCAGTGATATAGCGGTATGAATGTAGACTTACAACAGTAAAAAGTGGGTTTCGATACCCGTGATGAGCAGAGCACAGATAGCTCTTTGTGTAGCTTTGTGCTTAATTACAAACAACAGTTCTTGTTTTATCGTGATAATAGCTTATTATCTGGTGGTAAATACTAATTTTCTTGTGTTGAGTGTTTGTTTACTTGTAGCAAATACAAAGTGTTTATTCTCTCGTGATAAGTGCTTTGGGTTTCAGAATTACGTTAAATGTCAAATTGTGTGTACACAAAGTATATCAGGATACGTTTCCTGAGCAAGTTGTGAATCAATAAATCAATAAAAAGCAGAGCTAAGTTCCTCTCAAAAGGCTGGATAAGTCGCAAAGAACATCACATGTCTTCTTTATTAAGGAAGAGTAGCATGAGATACAGTAAAACAAGAAACACTGTTTTTTTTATTGTCAGATGACGCCACAAAATTAATGCATCACTTGATGACGTGAGAGTGGCCCTCTGTCACATGTATAGCGCATGCAACTGGAGCAAAGAAATGTATAGACAGCTTTTATCTTAACATCACTTAACTTATAATATAATATAAGTAGAATCGTCAGTAACCACGAATAAAGAACCTCTTTCTTTACAAAAGAACTCGCCCAGTCTTCAATCTTAGTTCTTCTTAACTTGTTTTTAGTAAACATTGGAATTGCTTACAAACTTGTTACTATTTCCTCTATTGTAACTCAGGCTTACTCAAAAGCAGACGAAATTCCGATACTGCTTCTTTATACAGTAACTGTTGAATCATCCTGTTATCTTGTACACCCTTCCATTTATTCCACGTGAAATTAAGGAAATCTGAAATAAAACACATATATAAAAAACTCAAGTTGATAAAAATGGTCTTCTGGACTACTTTTTTCACTACAATAGCAGTTCAGTTTATATAATTTAAGAACAAAACTGAAAGAAACTTCCCTACTTCATTCTGTTATATAAAAACAAATGAATGATCAATAATGAAATGGCGAACAACAGTACAAATGTTTTGCTTTGAATGTTTATGGGTTTCAATATTTCTGTACATTGTTAGCATAATAAATATGGTTGCTCGTGAAAAATTTGTTTATCGTCCTTTTAGTAGAAAAAATAGACAACTTTACTGTTCGAAAGAAGAATGAAAAATATAATTGGCGTAATTTCTATAAGATGGCGCCATGACGAAATCTTTGCTGATGGAGCGTTGGTTAGAAAGGAGCGCATGACAAGTCACAAGAGCAACCGATACAGACAAGTATTTACAAAACCCGGTTTGTACTCGTTCTAACTCAAAGCGTGAGTGTGTGTGTCTTTTGGTCACTTTATGGAATGAACTATTAACAGATTGATTGCAACTTTTATCAACTATCGCTTAATTATCCTGAACAACAAATGTTATGATGCCATAAAAATTACACATATAATATTTGTGTTTATTATTTTTTGTTCTTAGCCGATTCGACACTGGTAAACGGAAACAGCAATTTCACGTCATAGTTGTAGAATAATTTTTAATCAGTTGTACCACTTTATGGGCCCTCCCTACGAGTTCTAGGAGAAAGTTGTTGTTATCTTACTTACTTGTTGTAACCAACTTCGTTGCGTTCTGAAGGACTGCATTAAGTACATATAACAAGTTTTAATGTTCCACTATGCTCTAACAGTTTGACCGTTTTATGACTTCGGCTCAGATGAAATATGCCCCCCGGTGGCTCAGTGATACTCCTGGGACTTACACGCTAAAATCCGGGTTTCGATACCCGTGGTGGGCAGAGCACAGACAGCCTATTGTGTAGCTTTGTGCTTAACTCAAAATCAACAACAACAACAGGTAAAATAAATTGATAGGAGTGAACATGTTGTCATTCGTATGTTTCAAGATCATGTTAATCAAATTTCACTAGTTTAGGTGAATAAGTGTTTATAACCTGACCAGAACCGAAGTCTGACAATATCAAACACTCGGCTTATCCCGAATCAACGGGACGCTGTAAAAATATTATCGGTAAGGCTGGATAACTACAAGGAGATAGATCTTGCCACACAGATCTCTCAAAATAATTCTGGATTTTATCCTCGGGTCGTAAATGAACGATGTTCATTCTTGAGAAGGGAGGGAGTAACTCCGGCGGGAGTCGAACACCGGCTGGTCGGAGCTACAGCAGTGGTTATCTAGATAATCCAGCAATAACCGCACCGATGGATGTCAGCCTCCTTACTTTCGTCAGTAAGGCAGTGAATCTTCATGCTATCAGAACAGAGCGGAGACTCCAAACTGTAAGTTCTAACTATCATCGCTGTGGATTATGTTTTGCGTTAAACTGTAGTACATATCGTATATATAAACATCAGCCACTCACCAAATTCCCTAAAACAATTCCCAATACAGTGTATCAAACTAAAACTATTAAAAGATGATAATTTCAGTTTATGTGTTTAACCAATTAAATATCGCGTTTGTTAACACACCAGAAACGTGCTGCAAGCCCGATTTTTAACTTTGAGTGTGGTAAACCTTTTTTCTGTGCAGAATCTACACATTATTTTATGTTGATAAGTCATCGAACAGAGTAAGTTTCCTGTAGAGCTTGTTTGTTTGTTTTCGAAACTGCTGCCCAGCAGTGAAACATATGCCCTAGGATGAACCTTACATAACAAACTGCCTAGGAGAGATGAGACAATACTCTGGGTAAACATGTCTCTACAAATAACTCAAGATGAACGTGTTTTACAAATTACTCAGGAAGTACGTAGTTTTATGATCAATGGGAGTTTCACACATTACTTAGAACAAACACGTTTTCTTTCATTGCTCAGAATAAACATGTTTTGCTGCAAAACTCAGAATAAGCATGGTTTCAGACATTACTTAGAATGAACATAACACACAATAAAAATATTTTAACACATAACGTGTGAGTTTTTCTTATAGCAAAGCCACACTGAGCTATCTCCTGAGTCTACCAAGAGGAATCGAACCCTGATTTTAGCGTTGTAAATACGTAGACTTACCGCTGTACCAGAGTGGGGACTTCACACATAATTCAAAATAAACATAATTTCACACAATACTCAGAACAAAAATGTTTTTACACAAATTGTGTGTTTTTCTTATAGCAAACCACACTAAGCTATCTGCTGAGTTCACGTAGGAGAATCGAACCCTTGCTTTTAGTGTTTAATCCGTAGCTTACCGCTGTACCAGTATGAGACTTCACACATATTTCAGAATAAACATGTTTTCACATATTGTTACAGAAAACGACGATTCAAACTTAATGCACATCAACATAATATAGTTTGTTTTCAGACACAAAATGGATCCTTGTTACATTCACTACTGAACTTCCTACTATTTCACTAGTCTCTACTTGTTATTCTCTAGCGAAACTCCTGTATTGTCAAACATGAATCCTAGTGAGTTTTAGTGGTCTACACGCATCATTCAGAAGTTAAAAATGTTTACATTTTACTGGTTTAGATCTGTCGTACAGTAGTGAATTATTCTACCTTTAATAGTGTTTACATTCGTAATTCATTAATCAATGTCTACTACATTTTTTTTTACCTTCACTGGAAGAACTTACGAAAAACGAAATACTCTTGTTAGATTTTTTAGGTGAAACGTACAAAGGTAACCCAATGATACACAACCCAAATGATTGTAATTAAATAAAATGATATTTTTGTTCTTTGTGACCTTTAAACCTTGTACTATGCGATGCGACAAATGTTTTAAACCGATAATAAAAAGACGTTTTCCTCTTTAATTTAAGGAATCAAACACTTTTCGGTTTTATTTAGAGAATGTGATTTTTGCGGCATCAATTAGAAACCGAGTAGGTTTGAATTCCTTTGTCTCTTTTAGCCACTTGAATAATACCCTGCTACAGCCAAATCAGATATTGAATCTTTAAGTAGCACCAGTTTCATATTTCCACTTCTATACACCAATCTAGTGCCGGAAAGAGATGGTACTACTTAAAGATTTAGTATCTAATGAATCTGTGGTAGGGTTTCATTTAAGAATTCAATGACTGGGACATCTGTAAGAAGGTGCTAATTATACGTTCATTGACTGGTAGATCCAATGACGAGTGTAAGTGTCAGAAGGTGCTATTTATATCCTTAGTGGCTGGTGAAACTTTATAAAGATGCAACATGGTTTAGTTTCTTTCACTTGTCTGGACAGGTGTATACACGTCCTAGTACATATTGTAGTCATTATTAAGAAGGTGCTAATTATACGTTCATTGACTGGTAGATCCAATGACGAGTGTAAGTGTCAGAAGGTGCTATTTATATCCTTAGTGGCTGGTGAAACTTTATAAAGATGCAACATGGTTTAGTTTCTTTCACTTGTCTGGACAGGTGTATACACGTCCTAGTACATATTGTAGTCATTACAACCTTCTAAAAACACAGAAATGGTGATTCACTTTTGCTTTAAATTTTGGGACATTACTAATGGGATAACCTGACATAAATGAATTATTTTCCCTCTGAAGTGTTCAGTATTCTGTGAAGTGGCATGTCCTTTTATATCTCTGTCTGGTTTGATTCCATTTTTCAAGTTTATTAGCTAGTTCTACCTCGCTTTTGTGTCTAGTGATTTTTCGTATTTGTTTAGGTAAGAAACAAAGTACATTGTTTTGCATGTTAGGTATTTTAAACATAATTTACATTGCATAAAATGCA
Organism: Carcinoscorpius rotundicauda; assembly: GCA_011833715.1. Taxonomy (NCBI): domain Eukaryota; kingdom Metazoa; phylum Arthropoda; class Merostomata; order Xiphosura; family Limulidae; genus Carcinoscorpius; species Carcinoscorpius rotundicauda. The sequence goes on along the minus strand of CM022401.1, from coordinate 16,222,110 downwards.
AGCTTACATTATTTAGAACTGTAATTTTCGTTGCAGAAAAATATAATACCGGACATAAATGTTGTAAGTCCAAATATTTACTCACCGAATTACACTTTGGACAAATTCATGTGATATACAAAATTGAATGTGCCAAATTGTGTTATTCTTGTTTAGAACAAGCGTAAGACGCTACCAACATATTTGAAACTATCAGTATAGTCATAATGAAAATATCCTTAATTCACTAAACACCTGTGGTGTTTGGTGAGTCAGTCTTAGGTGTTCGACGAAGGTCAAAAGACACACACTCCGTGTGTCCATTCCGTTCATTTCTCTCGTATGATTCGTGACGTCCTGCTTACTTCGCCATCATTGGCTGGGGCTGATCACGTTACATCACATGGCTTTAATATATGTGCTTCAGAGAACCTCGTGCGCTGAGTAGTCGCATTGTGACTGTAATGATCTTGCGTCATTTTTTTAATTTTTTTCCAAATCTTTTAATCCCTTCATACTAACTATGTGAAGCAAAAACAGAAGGCGATCAGACGAATACATACACTATGTATTCATGTGTATAACGGAACATGATGGGAGTCAACATCCTAAATGCATGATTTGCTATGCCAAGTTGAGCAATTCTAGTCTAGTACCGATAAGAGAACACTCCATAAAGCTACATGGAGATGAAAAATACAAAACACAACGCTTGATTATTTCAAGGTAAAGAGAGCCAGGTTTGATAAAAAGGCTACATTCCCTGTTCTTGGCTTCGTATCAATTGACAAATCGATCTCCACAGAAGATGACGAGTATCATATTGGGAAAGCTGCTGAAAATAAGTTATCCCAAATTTCTCTTTCAAATGACACCATCAGCAGCAGAATAGATGACATGAGCGATGACATCTTGGCTGATTTCAAGCCCAGCAAAATTCAGCCTTCAACTCGACCAGACCAATGACGTTTCCAATCTAAATCAGCTCGTTGTATTCGTACTCTATGTGAAAAACGACGTGAAAAGATATTTGTTTATTTTGTAAGCCTCTTACAACAACAACAACTAAAGCAGTCGACGTGAAGAAACTTGTGAATGACTTCCTCAAAGACAACGACCTTTCATAGGATATGGTTTCTGCAGTTTCTTTGGACGGAGCTTCAGACATGCACAGACATGCGTTGGCAACAAAAACCTTGCCTTCAAAACTGGCAGAAGTATTAAAAGTTGTAATGGAATGTGTGAACTTTGTGCGAAATAGTGCCCTAAAGCACCGTATCTTCATAAGTCTATGTAATGAAATGGGCTGTGAATTCTAGGTACTTCTGTACCATTCTAACGATCGGTGGTTATCCCGGGGAAAGGTGCTGAACTGTGTTTTTGCCATGCGTATGGAATTAGCCCTGTTTTTGCGAGAGCACTAACATTGTGATGGGGATTGCTTCGAAAAATCTGAATTCATTCTAATTTTGGCGAACATGACCGATATCTTCAATGATTTCAGTCAACTCATTCAACAGATGCAGGGCAGTGGAGTCAACATAATCGAAGCGAAAGAACCCCTGAAGGCTTTTTTAAAAAAAGCTACCGTTATGGAAACGACGAGCAGAGAATGATAACTTTGGAAACTTTCCCCTGCTTTCTCCACCAGAGAGTCATATCCAGCATAAGTGAGACAGCCGTTCACGTTTTGTGTTGCGACAGCAGATGTCAATTATAAATACCTGGACGAAATTATTGAGCTTCAGCAGAGCGAGATTCAACAGCAACTTTTCAGAACAACAACGCTCTCAACGTTTTGGTGTCACCAAATCGTAGCGTACCCTCTTATTACTGAGAAAGTCCTTGAGATAATCATACCGTTTTTTACAACATATTTTTGCGAGCAATCCTTTTCGAGGATGGTAGACATAAAAACGAGGAAAAGGAAGAGACTTTGATGCGAAAATGATATAAGAGTGGCACTTGCCAAGGTGAAGCCGCGCATTTCTGAAGTTATCTCTCAAAGGCAACAGCAAAAGTCACGTTGATTTGAAGTAATTTTTCACTGACTTTTGTCTTTGTGTGAAATTCATGTTTTGTTGGTTTTGTTCTTTGAACACAGTGATATTATGTGCAACTCATTCATGGCTCATTTTGTGCACTAGTAAAATATGTACCCATGTCGTGAATTTGAAAAAAAATCATATTTTATTTTTCCAATTACGAAGTATTTAGTGAAACATCCGGGGCTCAGTACCTCTAACAAGGTTAAGAACCACTGCACTAATGTAAGTAGACATTCATCTCTGACGTTTAGGAAACGTTCGAATCAAGAAGTGTTACAGACCCTCAGTTGTAACCTTCTAGTACTAAAGTATTGACCGTCGACAATACTGAATTTACGTGTCTCAGAAGTAGTTTAGAAGATGTAATTTAATTATGAACAATGAAATGGTATATTGTTTTAACAGTTTGTGTGTGGATATGGAAAATGTTAAATGCATAGTTTGTGAAGAAAATCTCATGTCAAATAATGAGCATATTTCATGTTAGGGTTTGTGTTAAGGCTTTTTTATCAATACCATCTTAAAACGTACAAGAAGAAACAACTGAATAGAGATACAAACCAAATCAACTAGAAACGTTGTGGAAGAAATCATAAGAGTATGGATACTGACAGCATTTAATAATCATTTTATGGAATTCGTCATGAGAAATTCATAAAAATATAAATAAACTCACGTCTTACATATCGTAAATGTAAATTTATCATACCAATACTTTATTATTACAGCTACTTTTGAAACTATCGATACCCACGTTCACTGATTTAGTTGAATCTGATCTGGAACACTTTCAGTCGCAAATAGAACCTTGATACACGTGTTTTTCAAAGCCCAACGTCATAAAAATATGTAATTTATGACATTTTTTTCCAAAAAAAAAGAGAGATAGTAACTTACGTATTTGTTTATTTTAAGCTAAATGTTTTTGGATCCAAAACTAATATCACAGTTTTAAACATCAATTAGTTTGTAAACATTCTTCAACATACAGTGTAGCTTCACTAGTTTTCTGGTACTTTAGTTTCGTTGAAACGCAGAATCAAAAATGAAAACATTCACATTTACAGCGTGTAACTGTATTAATATTACAATTGCCCTCCAGTGGTATGTCTGCGGACTTACACGCTAAAAACGGGGTTTCGATACACGTGGTGGGCAGAGCACAGAAAGCCCATTGTGTAGCTTTTTGCTTAATTCTAAACAAACAAACAAAAAATTACAATTACAAAGAAATCTTCATGTACATCTAAAACTTTTACCCCCTTTAATGTCAGTTCATGAGTGGTTAAATTTTATTTTTATCATTATTTCGTGTTGGGCAACGACGCAGTTTGGTTAGATTCAATAATGTTTAAAACAGTGATGGGATTCAATTATTTTAACAACCGATTATGTGTCGCGTTACACACCACAATTTTGTGTGATTAAAAATAACAACAAAAATATCTTACTCAAATAAATTATTCAGCATGCTTTAAATATTTCCAAATTGCCACTTCATTATCATTAAAATCTTTATTCCTTCCACGCTTGAACCCGTCGTCATCAGCTGTGTGTATTTTCATAGCCAAATTTGAACTGGAAAAGTGGGATTCTGTGAAAACAGAGGGAGGACAATCAAATCAATTGTTATCAGGTTTGCTACATTTTCAACTGTGAGGCGGCTTCTGTCATCTGAATATATAATATTCATTATTGAAAAACCATTTTCTGCTTCTGCGGAACTAAGAATACCACTATTTATAATATTTCTAGCTTTTTGTACAGTTCTTGAAATCTCATGATTATGGTGATTTCGAAGGACATTTTTCACATAGTCACAGAAATCATTAATGTTAATTTTGTGATGAAAGAACTTACTGAATTCATACAGTTTGTCATCAGCGTCTTTCCAAGGCAACAACTTTATGAGAACTACAAAATCTGGTTCAAGTATGTTTACCAGTTCATGAATTTTATTGTCATTTTCTTGTGCATTATTTTTTAATTTTAAGCGATCACAATCCATATTATTTCTCATCGCCATTTGAGTTTGATCATACATAGATGGTATCACCAGAGATACCGAGTGTATTTTCAACGTGTGTGTGTGTGTTGTTGCATAGAAAAGCACACTAGGTTTTTCCTGTGTACAAGCCTATGATTATAGGTTTCTAGTGCCTTACACTTACTTTGTTCCAGTGTGAATCATATACATTCAGATGATAAATATTCATGTTGCTGGAGTTAAAATTCCAATGGTGATCTGCAAGGTACCCAACTCTTTAATGAAATGTAATAGTGGTAGATGTACATGTTGATGTATAGGAGACAGTAAACTACATTTCCAATGATTAACAGTATGATGACCGATTCGACACCAACCAGCATTCATGACAGTCAGATGAATTTAAAAGCTATAAAATTAAGCTACATGTTGAGAACTTAACTATTTGTTCTTTTAAAAATAGATGACTACTCAAAAAGAGAGTTGTTTGTGAGTGGAGACAAAGAGAAGAAATTCCTCCAGGTTTCATAAAACCTCCAGTGGTTTATTAAAGGCGTAAATTTAATAAAGACTCGACAGATCTATTTTAGAAAAAAATTTTGCACCAAATATTTGTAATTTTAGGAAACAGGTGTTGTTTTCACACAAAATGCGTTGGAATTACAATCACCTGTATAAACTGTAATAGTGTTATATTCTAGAATATTTTCCGACTTCATTTATAAAATTATTTCTGGAATTTTCGAGATTTGTTTCAAAACTCCATAATACATATTGGTAATGAAAGTATCAAAGAGTTTTGAACAATATTAATCTTGACTATATTACTTTCGTGTGAAATTATTTTTTCAAACTTTTTTAATCAAAACGTGTAAATTCTTTGGATCCTTTGTTTTGAAGTCCGAAAGTCATTGTTTGGTCTTATTTGTGTTGAATTTCTCAACCCTAATTTCTACATTTAAATTGTACTTTAAAACGTGGGTAATGACTGAAATTTATAAGTTCAACATGGTAAAACTGATGCCGCAGAACCTATATGTAGTAATTTATTTTATTGGACATTTGATGAGATTATTATCACCATGTTTTATATTTGGGAGAGGGCCGGCATAGCCAGGAAGATAAGGCACTCGACTCGACTTTTCAGCCGTGGGGCGTTATAATGTGAAGATGAATTCCACTGTTCGTTGGTAAAAGAGTAGACCAAGAGTTGTTGGTGGGCGATGATGACTACTTGCCTTCCCTCTACACTTACACTGCCAAATTAGAGATGGCTGGAGCATATAACCCTCAAGTAGCTTTGCGCGAAATTCCAAACAAACCAAAATCTTCTGGTACGATTGGGAAGATGGCATTTGTGAAAGTAACATTTTTAGTTATGGTATAATAGCATCATATTAAATAATCAAATGTTGAATTTTTGTTACACGTTTGCATCCTTGATTCATCACATTTGGACTGTGTCAAGTGTTTTGTTACCTTCGTATATTTTTTTCAAAGTTACTATTTTGTAACGTTTCACTTTATATTTGCTATCAAAATTCTACATATCGTTACACACTTCTACTCTATACCTAAAACATTAACCTTCCGTTTCGTAATTTGGAGCGTTTCCAATAAAGTTTTTTCTTCCAACTTTCTTATATATTATGAGAATCAGTAATTGACGATTTCCCTGATTTGAATATTTTGGAATAAAATTTTCTTTGTTTGTATAGTTTTTTAGCAAACAGTCACACCTTTCGAAAGAAAAACACAACAAAAAACGCTGTCTTTTTCTGTTGAAATTTTTAAAATTCACAGTTGAAGTCTACTCAGCTGCTGGGATTTTTTGGACCCCAACACTTAATCTTCGGTTATCTGTTTACAAATGTTGTTGCACAAAGGAATGGCTAATATTACATTATCAACAATCTTAAGTGTTATCTAATTAAAAGGAAGTACGTAAATTCAAGTTTTCACTTTCTCAGGTTTATTAAAAGCTGTGTGAAAGTCCATCGTTTTAAAGAAATATTTAGATCTGTCTTTGGCCTCAGATTTGAGAAATATATCCGTCTTCTATTGCCAAGTGATTTTCCAGCGACTGGTAAGGTTTATGGGGTTTTGTTCATGAAAGTGACTGACGTAATTCTATTTTCCCAGAATGTAAAAGTTTAAATAATATACGAGTTAGATATAAAAAAAATGGCAAGAATGGAGACGAATGTAACATAGAAAGACGTTCAAGAATGGAGACTGATATTAACGTTCGGTTAGATAATATTAAATGGAGATTTGAGAAATAAATACGTAGAGAAATGTTTGAATAACGATTTGGGTCTCGTAGAATTAAGAGGAAAAAGAAGAAAAGAATTATGAAGGTCAACAGGTTAAAATAAAGATCTGAAAACCGGAGTTCCAAAATTATGAAAAATGGATATGATATTCAAATAGTAAAAAGAACAGGAATAGAGATGTTCGTGAAAAGTGGGGGGCAATACAATGAAGATTGTAAAATTGGATTTTAGATTTATTGAATGTGAAGAATAGACATTACAAGTTAATTACTCGGAAAGAGAATGAAAAACAGAACTTGATTTCATAAGATCAGCAAGATAATGCAAAAGGAGATCTGAGGAATAAATACTTTAAAAACGCTGTAGTGATTGTATTAAAGTGTGTGAAGGAAAATTAAAAATGGTTTTAAAGCGATGTTTACAGTTTTTTTGTTTTTTGAGAAGGAATAGAAATATAGATCGATACACGTTTGGTTATGTATGTGCATTACGGGTATCCGCACTAAATTACAGTTACTGGTGATGCAGCTTTCGTTTATTACAATAGAAGCGTTTTCGTAATGCTGTTGAATGAAGTTTCATTAACTCACGAAAACTGCCGAAATACCAGTTGTTAAAAAACGATAAAAAGCTGTACAGTTTTAATTTATACACATAATACAAAAGGTACATACGAGATAATGACTCCACAATATTTCATTAAAAAAAGAGTTTATAGTTCTAGTTAAGGACCTTCCGTGACAGCGACCGCGGTAGCGCCTTCGCCAGCCTTTCGGCGCCGGCGTTCTACACCTTCCGTAGCAGAGACCGCGGTAGCGCCTTCGCCAGCCTTTCGGCGCCGGCGTTCTACACCTTCCGTAGCAGAGACCGTGATGGCGCCTTCGCCAGCCTCCCGGCGCCGGCGTTCTACACCGTCCGTAGCAGAGACCGTGGTAGCGCCTTCGCCAGCCTTTCGGCGCCGGCGTTCTAAACCTTCCGTAGCAGAGAGCGTGGTAGCGCCTTCGACAGCCTCCCGGCGCCGGCGTTCTAAACCTTCCGTAGCAGAGATCGTGGTGGCGCCTTCGACAGCCTCCCGGCGCTCTACACCTTCCGTAGCAGAGACCGTGGTGGCGCCTTCGACAGCCTCCCGGCGCCGGCGTTCTAAACCTTCCGTAGCAGAGATCGTGGTAGCGCCTTCGACAGCCTCCCGGCGCTCTACACCTTCCGTAGCAGAGACCGTGGTGGCGCCTTCGACAGCCTCCCGGCGCTCTACACCTTCCGTAGCAGAGACCGTGGTGGCGCCTTCGACAGCCTCCCGGCGCTCTACACCTTCCGTAGCAGAGACCGTGATGGCGCCTTCGCCAGCCTCCCGGCGCTCTACACCTTCCGTAGCAGAGACCGTGATGGCGCCTTCGCCAGCCTCCCGTCGCCGGCGTTCTACATCCCTCGTCATTTGATTATCGTCCATAAAGAATACCGTGGATATAGATGGGTCTGTAGGATAAAAATTCAACGATATGATGTTAAAATATAAAACCAAAATTCCTAACACAATCTTACACTCCATCGCTTCGGAATTCTAAAATACGAATAAAACAACTAAAACCATAAACCTCTCCTCCTTCACACCTACCGGTATTTATGCAACTTTTCTTTGATGAATTCTGAGAGGTATGAAATTGCGCATGCTCATAAATATGCAGTAAAGCGAGCAGGCCATATGCATTGTATGATAAAGGGAGGTGAAGTTGATTGCCGGCCTTTTTTCCTGTACATAGGTTCCTTACTATGTGCATATTGGGAATATTCTCAAAACAGTATTATAATTATCGTTGATTGCGCTATTTATGGATGGCACGGACACGAGTTTTAAAGTAATACAAAATTCATCTAAATTTTCTGATCCACATCTCATGAAAAGGTACATATAGTGTCTTACCTACCATAATCGCTCTTTTATGTGAAAGATACACTTTCTATTAACTTATAGAGTGAAATCGTATGCATGAGCTTTAACCATTATGTTTATTACAATACTATGTTAAAGTCTGGAATCTATAAAGTACATTGTACAACCAACTAACCCTCGTATACCATCTTACAAAAATTGTAAACAAACATATTCAAGGAAAAACCAAATCACAGTTCAGTCGAGAAGTATACCTGACTACTGATCTTTAAAATAAAAACAAAAAGGATTGAAACTGACAAAACATGGGGACCCAGATTTTGTATTCATAAAATATTGTAAATTATTCATCAAAGAAATATTTTAAGGTTGCCTGATTGAAAACTATTATGATTCTGATGAAATTCCGATATAGCTATACACAAAGTAGGTGAGCTTGTGATATTAGTCATCCTTTAAATAATGTCTGATTTTAGATTCAGTAAAGGAGAAAGACTTTTGATGTTGTTTAATTAATAATGTATGTTCCATAATTATTCATTACTCCCTGCAAACGGTTCACAAGCTTTTGAATGCAACTTCCATAAAATTGTTGGGGTTTGGAGGAAATGAGTGTAGAGAGGGTAGTTTTGATATGTTCCATGATCTTTTCCATCAAGACAGTTTCTCAAACTTCAGAAGAGATGATAATCAGATGGGCAAATTCTGGATAATAAGGAGAATGATGGAAGTTTTAACCAGTCTAGCTCTTCAAGCTTTCCAGATGTAATCCTTCGTGTTTGTGGCCGTGCATTATCCTGGTGTAGCGCAACTCCTTTACGATTGACCAAAGCTGGCGTCTTATCATTCAGTGCAACATTCAAGCGCACTCACTGTTTTGACAATAGAAGTATGAAGTGATCCTTACATTGAGTGGCACCAACTCAAAGTAGATCACACCAACGATATCCCACCAAATGCTTAACAACACTTTCGTAGGGTCTAAGTCTATTTTGGGCTGTGCTTTAGCCAGTGCACTGATCCATTATCTGCGGCACTTAAAAACTGCTACAAAATATCCATTTTACATTTCCAGTCACTAACATGTCCAAAAACGATGAGTTACGTTCACGAGAAGACAGATAAGTACAAATGTCCTCTCTTGTTCTAAGTCTGGCTTCTACCAAATCATGGGGAACCTACGTTTCAAGAGTTGACACCTTTCCAAACTGTTGCAATGACTGTAAACTGTTGAATGGGTTGAATAAAGCTTCTGTGCTAGTTCTCCAACTGTTACAGCACAATCTTCATCATGTGTACCAGCAGAAATTCGGGAAATAAACTCAACAGGACGACCTGAACGTGGTGCATCACTTGAGCTGCAGACACATTCATCTTGATAAGAGTTTATTTTATTAATGATCTGAAAAGTGGAGTTGGTTTAGTTTCTTTCACTTGTCTGGACAGGTGTATACACGTCCTAGTACATATTGTAGTCATTACAACCTTCTAAAAACACAGAAATGGTGATTCACTTTTGCTTTAAATTTTGGGACATTACTAATGGGATAACCTGACATAAATGAATTATTTTCCCTCTGAAGTGTTCAGTATTCTGTGAAGTGGCATGTCCTTTTATATCTCTGTCTGGTTTGATTCCATTTTTCAAGTTTATTAGCTAGTTCTACCTCGCTTTTGTGTCTAGTGATTTTTCGTATTTGTTTAGGTAAGAAACAAAGTACATTGTTTTGCATGTTAGGTATTTTAAACATAATTTACATTGCATAAAATGCAAGCTTACATTATTTAGAACTGTAATTTTCGTTGCAGAAAAATATAATACCGGACATAAATGTTGTAAGTCCAAATATTTACTCACCGAATTACACTTTGGACAAATTCATGTGATATACAAAATTGAATGTGCCAAATTGTGTTATTCTTGTTTAGAACAAGCGTAAGACGCTACCAACATATTTGAAACTATCAGTATAGTCATAATGAAAATATCCTTAATTCACTAAACACCTGTGGTGTTTGGTGAGTCAGTCTTAGGTGTTCGACGAAGGTCAAAAGACACACACTCCGTGTGTCCATTCCGTTCATTTCTCTCGTATGATTCGTGACGTCCTGCTTACTTCGCCATCATTGGCTGGGGCTGATCACGTTACATCACATGGCTTTAATATATGTGCTTCGGAGAACCTCGTGCGCTGAGTAGTCGCATTGTGACTGTAATGATCTTGCGTCATTTTTTTAATTTTTTTCCAAATCTTTTAATCCCTTCATACTAACTATGTGAAGCAAAAACAGAAGGCGATCAGACGAATACATACAGTATGTATTCATGTGTATAACGGAACATGATGGGAGTCAACATCCTAAATGCATGATTTGCTATGCCAAGTTGAGCAATTCTAGTCTAGTACCGATAAGAGAACACTCCATAAAGCTACATGGAGATGAAAAATACAAAACACAACGCTTGATTATTTCAAGGTAAAGAGAGCCAGGTTTGATAAAAAGGCTACTTTCCCTGTTCTTGGCTTCGTATCAATTGACAAATCGATCTCCACAGAAGATGACGAGTATCATATTGGGAAAGCTGCTGAAAATAAGTTATCCCAAATTTCTCTTTCAAATGACACCATCAGCAGCAGAATAGATGACATGAGCGATGACATCTTGGCTGATTTCAAGCCCAGCAAAATTCAGCCTTCAACTCGACCAGACCAATGACGTTTCCAATCTAAATCAGCTCGTTGTATTCGTACTCTATGTGAAAAACGACGTGAAAAGATATTTGTTTATTTTGTAAGCCTCTTACAACAACAACTAAAGCAGTCGACGTGAAGAAACTTGTGAATGACTTCCTCAAAGACAACGACCTTTCATAGGATATGGTTTCTGCAGTTTCTTTGGACGGAGCTTCAGACATGCACAGACATGCGTTGGCAACAAAAACCTTGCCTTCAAAACTGGCAGAAGTATTAAAAGTTGTAATGGAATGTGTGAACTTTGTGCGAAATAGTGCCCTAAAGCACCGTATCTTCATAAGTCTATGTAATGAAATGGGCTGTGAATTCTAGGTACTTCTGTACCATTCTAACGATCGGTGGTTATCCCGGGGAAAGGTGCTGAACTGTGTTTTTGCCATGCGTATGGAATTAGCCCTGTTTTTGCGAGAGCACTAACATTGTGATGGGGATTGCTTCGAAAAATCTGAATTCATTCTAATTTTGGCGAACATGACCGATATCTTCAATGATTTCAGTCAACTCATTCAACAGATGCAGGGCAGTGGAGTCAACATAATCGAAGCGAAAGAACCCCTGAAGGCTTTTTTAAAAAAAGCTACCGTTATGGAAACGACGAGCAGAGAATGATAACTTTGGAAACTTTCCCCTGCTTTCTCCACCAGAGAGTCATATCCAGCATAAGTGAGACAGCCGTTCACGTTTTGTGTTGCGACAGCAGATGTCAATTATAAATACCTGGACGAAATTATTGAGCTTCAGCAGAGCGAGATTCAACAGCAACTTTTCAGAACAACAACGCTCTCAACGTTTTGGTGTCACCAAATCGTAGCGTACACTCTTATTACTGAGAAAGTCCTTGAGATAATCATACCGTTTTTTACAACATATTTTTGCGAGCAATCCTTTTCGAGGATGGTAGACATAAAAACGAGGAAAAGGAAGAGACTTTGATGCGAAAATGATATAAGAGTGGCACTTGCCAAGGTGAAGCCGCGCATTTCTGAAGTTATCTCTCAAAGGCAACAGCAAAAGTCACGTTGATTTGAAGTAATTTTTCACTGACTTTTGTCTTTGTGTGAAATTCATGTTTTGTTGGTTTTGTTCTTTGAACACAGTGATATTATGTGCAACTCATTCATGGCTCATTTTGTGCACTAGTAAAATATGTACCCATGTCGTGAATTTGAAAAAAAATCATATTTTATTTTTCCAATTACGAAGTATTTAGTGAAACATCCGGGGCTCAGTACCTCTAACAAGGTTAAGAACCACTGCACTAATGTAAGTAGACATTCATCTGTGACGTTTAGGAAACGTTCGAATCAAGAAGTGTTACAGACCCTCAGTTGTAACCTTCTAGTACTAAAGTATTGACCGTCGACAATACTGAATTTACGTGTCTCAGAAGTAGTTTAGAAGATGTAATTTAATTATGAACAATGAAATGGTATATTGTTTTAACAGTTTGTGTGTGGATATGGAAAATGTTAAATGCATAGTTTGTGAAGAAAATCTCATGTCAAATAATGAGCATATTTCATGTTAGGGTTTGTGTTAAGGCTTTTTTATCAATACCATCTTAAAACGTACAAGAAGAAACAACTGAATAGAGATACAAACCAAATCAACTAGAAACGTTGTGGAAGAAATCATAAGAGTATGGATACTGACAGCATTTAATAATCATTTTATGGAATTCGTCATGAGAAATTCATAAAAATATAAATAAACTCACGTCTTACATATCGTAAATGTAAATTTATCATACCAATACTTTATTATTACAGCTACTTTTGAAACTATCGATACCCACGTTCACTGATTTAGTTGAATCTGATCTGGAACACTTTCAGTCGCAAATAGAACCTTGATACACGTGTTTTTCAAAGCCCAACGTCATAAAAATATGTAATTTATGACATTTTTTTCCAAAAAAAAAGAGAGATAGTAACTTACGTATTTGTTTATTTTAAGCTAAATGTTTTTGGATCCAAAACTAATATCACAGTTTTAAACATCAATTAGTTTGTAAACATTCTTCAACATACAGTGTAGCTTCACTAGTTTTCTGGTACTTTAGTTTCGTTGAAACGCAGAATCAAAAATGAAAACATTCACATTTACAGCGTGTAACTGTATTAATATTACAATTGCCCTCCAGTGGTATGTCTGCGGACTTACACGCTAAAAACGGGGTTTCGATACACGTGGTGGGCAGAGCACAGAAAGCCCATTGTGTAGCTTTTTGCTTAATTCTAAACAAACAAACAAAAAATTACAATTACAAAGAAATCTTCATGTACATCTAAAACTTTTACCCCCTTTAATGTCAGTTCATGAGTGGTTAAATTTTATTTTTATCATTATTTCGTGTTGGGCAACGACGCAGTTTGGTTAGATTCAATAATGTTTAAAACAGTGATGGGATTCAATTATTTTAACAACCGATTATGTGTCGCGTTACACACCACAATTTTGTGTGATTAAAAATAACAACAAAAATATCTTACTCAAATAAATTATTCAGCATGCTTTAAATATTTCCAAATTGCCACTTCATTATCATTAAAATCTTTATTCCTTCCACGCTTGAACCCGTCGTCATCAGCTGTGTGTATTTTCATAGCCAAATTTGAACTGGAAAAGTGGGATTCTGTGAAAACAGAGGGAGGACAATCAAATCAATTGTTATCAGGTTTGCTACATTTTCAACTGTGAGGCGGCTTCTGTCATCTGAATATATAATATTCATTATTGAAAAACCATTTTCTGCTTCTGCGGAACTAAGAATACCACTATTTATAATATTTCTAGCTTTTTGTACAGTTCTTGAAATCTCATGATTATGGTGATTTCGAAGGACATTTTTCACATAGTCACAGAAATCATTAATGTTAATTTTGTGATGAAAGAACTTACTGAATTCATACAGTTTGTCATCAGCGTCTTTCCAAGGCAACAACTTTATGAGAACTACAAAATCTGGTTCAAGTATGTTTACCAGTTCATGAATTTTATTGTCATTTTCTTGTGCATTATTTTTTAATTTTAAGCGATCACAATCCATATTATTTCTCATCGCCATTTGAGTTTGATCATACATAGATGGTATCACCAGAGATACCGAGTGTATTTTCAACGTGTGTGTGTGTGTTGTTGCATAGAAAAGCACACTAGGTTTTTCCTGTGTACAAGCCTATGATTATAGGTTTCTAGTGCCTTACACTTACTTTGTTCCAGTGTGAATCATATACATTCAGATGATAAATATTCATGTTGCTGGAGTTAAAATTCCAATGGTGATCTGCAAGGTACCCAACTCTTTAATGAAATGTAATAGTGGTAGATGTACATGTTGATGTATAGGAGACAGTAAACTACATTTCCAATGATTAACAGTATGATGACCGATTCGACACCAACCAGCATTCATGACAGTCAGATGAATTTAAAAGCTATAAAATTAAGCTACATGTTGAGAACTTAACTATTTGTTCTTTTAAAAATAGATGACTACTCAAAAAGAGAGTTGTTTGTGAGTGGAGACAAAGAGAAGAAATTCCTCCAGGTTTCATAAAACCTCCAGTGGTTTATTAAAGGCGTAAATTTAATAAAGACTCGACAGATCTATTTTAGAAAAAAATTTTGCACCAAATATTTGTAATTTTAGGAAACAGGTGTTGTTTTCACACAAAATGCGTTGGAATTACAATCACCTGTATAAACTGTAATAGTGTTATATTCTAGAATATTTTCCGACTTCATTTATAAAATTATTTCTGGAATTTTCGAGATTTGTTTCAAAACTCCATAATACATATTGGTAATGAAAGTATCAAAGAGTTTTGAACAATATTAATCTTGACTATATTACTTTCGTGTGAAATTATTTTTTCAAACTTTTTTAATCAAAACGTGTAAATTCTTTGGATCCTTTGTTTTGAAGTCCGAAAGTCATTGTTTGGTCTTATTTGTGTTGAATTTCTCAACCCTAATTTCTACATTTAAATTGTACTTTAAAACGTGGGTAATGACTGAAATTTATAAGTTCAACATGGTAAAACTGATGCCGCAGAACCTATATGTAGTAATTTATTTTATTGGACATTTGATGAGATTATTATCACCATGTTTTATATTTGGGAGAGGCCGGCATAGCCAGGAAGATAAGGCACTCGACTCGACTTTTCAGCCGTGGGGCGTTATAATGTGAAGATGAATTCCACTGTTCGTTGGTAAAAGAGTAGACCAAGAGTTGTTGGTGGGCGATGATGACTACTTGCCTTCCCTCTACACTTACACTGCCAAATTAGAGATGGCTGGAGCATATAACCCTCAAGTAGCTTTGCGCGAAATTCCAAACAAACCAAAATCTTCTGGTACGATTGGGAAGATGGCATTTGTGAAAGTAACATTTTTAGTTATGGTATAATAGCATCATATTAAATAATCAAATGTTGAATTTTTGTTACACGTTTGCATCCTTGATTCATCACATTTGGACTGTGTCAAGTGTTTTGTTACCTTCGTATATTTTTTTCAAAGTTACTATTTTGTAACGTTTCACTTTATATTTGCTATCAAAATTCTACATATCGTTACACACTTCTACTCTATACCTAAAACATTAACCTTCCGTTTCGTAATTTGGAGCGTTTCCAATAAAGTTTTTTCTTCCAACTTTCTTATATATTATGAGAATCAGTAATTGACGATTTCCCTGATTTGAATATTTTGGAATAAAATTTTCTTTGTTTGTATAGTTTTTTAGCAAACAGTCACACCTTTCGAAAGAAAAACACAACAAAAAACGCTGTCTTTTTCTGTTGAAATTTTTAAAATTCACAGTTGAAGTCTACTCAGCTGCTGGGATTTTTTGGACCCCAACACTTAATCTTCGGTTATCTGTTTACAAATGTTGTTGCACAAAGGAATGGCTAATATTACATTATCAACAATCTTAAGTGTTATCTAATTAAAAGGAAGTACGTAAATTCAAGTTTTCACTTTCTCAGGTTTATTAAAAGCTGTGTGAAAGTCCATCGTTTTAAAGAAATATTTAGATCTGTCTTTGGCCTCAGATTTGAGAAATATATCCGTCTTCTATTGCCAAGTGATTTTCCAGCGACTGGTAAGGTTTATGGGGTTTTGTTCATGAAAGTGACTGACGTAATTCTATTTTCCCAGAATGTAAAAGTTTAAATAATATACGAGTTAGATATAAAAAAAATGGCAAGAATGGAGACGAATGTAACATAGAAAGACGTTCAAGAATGGAGACTGATATTAACGTTCGGTTAGATAATATTAAATGGAGATTTGAGAAATAAATACGTAGAGAAATGTTTGAATAACGATTTGGGTCTCGTAGAATTAAGAGGAAAAAGAAGAAAAGAATTATGAAGGTCAACAGGTTAAAATAAAGATCTGAAAACCGGAGTTCCAAAATTATGAAAAATGGATATGATATTCAAATAGTAAAAAGAACAGGAATAGAGATGTTCGTGAAAAGTGGGGGGCAATACAATGAAGATTGTAAAATTGGATTTTAGATTTATTGAATGTGAAGAATAGACATTACAAGTTAATTACTCGGAAAGAGAATGAAAAACAGAACTTGATTTCATAAGATCAGCAAGATAATGCAAAAGGAGATCTGAGGAATAAATACTTTAAAAACGCTGTAGTGATTGTATTAAAGTGTGTGAAGGAAAATTAAAAATGGTTTTAAAGCGATGTTTACAGTTTTTTGAGAAGGAATAGAAATATAAATCGATACACGTTTGGTTATGTATGTGCATTACGGGTATCCGCACTAAATTACAGTTACTGGTGATGCAGCTTTCGTTTATTACAATAGAAGCGTTTTCGTAATGCTGTTGAATGAAGTTTCATTAACTCACGAAAACTGCCGAAATACCAGTTCTTAAAAAACGATAAAAAGCTGTACAATTTTAATTTATACACATAATACAAAAGGTACATACGAGATAATGACACCACAATATTTCATTAAAAAAAGAGTTTATAGTTCTAGTTAAGGACCTTCCGTGACAGCGACCGCGGTAGCGCCTTCGCCAGCCTTTCGGCGCCGGCGTTCTAAACCTTCCGTAGCAGAGACCGTGGTAGCGCCTTCGCCAGCCTCCCGGCGCCGGCGTTCTACACCGTCCGTAGCAGAGACCGTGGTAGCGCCTTCGACAGCCTCCCGGCGCCGGCGTTCTACACCGTCCGTAGCAGAGACCGTGGTAGCGCCTTCGCCAGCCTTTCGGCGCCGGCGTTCTACACCGTCCGTAGCAGAGACCGTGGTAGCACCTTCGCCAGCCTCCCGGCGCTCTACACCTTCCGTAGCAGAGACCGTGGTGGCGCCTTCGCCAGCCTCCCGGCGCCGGCGTTCTACACCTTCCGTAGCAGAGACCGTGGTGGCGCCTTCGCCAGCCTCCCGGCGCTCTACACCTTCCGTAGCAGAGACCGTGATGGCGCCTTCGCCAGCCTCCCGGCGCCGGCGTTCTACACCTTCCGTAGCAGAGACCGTGATGGCGCCTTCGCCAGCCTCCCGTCGCCGGCGTTCTACATCCCTCGTCATTTGATTATCGTCCATAAAGAATACCGTGGATATAGATGGGTCTGTAGGATAAAAATTCAACGATATGATGTTAAAATATAAAACCAAAATTCCTAACACAATCTTACACTCCATCGCTTCGGAATTCTAAAATACGAATAAAACAACTAAAACCATAAACCTCTCCTCCTTCACACCTACCGGTATTTATACAACTTTTCTTTGATGAATTCTGAGAGGTATGAAATTGCGCATGCTCATAAATATGCAGTAAAGCGAGCAGGCCATATGCATTGTATGATAAAGGGAGGTGAAGTTGATTGTCGGCCTTTTTCCCTGTACATTGGTTCCTTACTATGTGCATATTGGGAATATTCTCAAAACAGTATTATAATTATCGTTGATTGCGCTATTTATGGATGGCACAGACACGAGTTTTAAAGTAATACAAAATTCATCTAAATTTTCTGATCCACATCTCATGAAAAGGTACATATAGTGTCTTACCTACCATAATCGCTCTTTTATGTGAAAGATACACTTTCTATTAACTTATAGAGTGAAATCGTATGCATGAGCTTTAACCATTATGTTTATTACAATACTATGTTAAAGTCTGGAATCTATAAAGTACATTGTACAACCAACTAACCCTCGTATACCATCTTACAAAAATTGTAAACAAACATATTCAAGGAAAAACCAAATCACAGTTCAGTCGAGAAGTATACCTGACTACTGATCTTTAAAATAAAAACAAAAAGGATTGAAACTGACAAAACATGGGGACCCAGATTTTGTATTCATAAAATATTGTAAATTATTCATCAAAGAAATATTTTAAGGTTGCCTGATTGAAAACTATTATGATTCTGATGAAATTCCGATATAGCTATACACAAAGTAGGTGAGCTTGTGATATTAGTCATCCTTTAAATAATGTCTGATTTTAGATTCAGTAAAGGAGAAAGACTTTTGATGTTGTTTAATTAATAATGTATGTTCCATAATTATTCATTACTCCCTGCAAACGGTTCACAAGCTTTTGAATGCAACTTCCATAAAATTGTTGGGGTTTGGAGGAAATGAGTGTAGAGAGGGTAGTTTTGATATGTTCCATGATCTTTTCCATCAAGACAGTTTCTCAAACTTCAGAAGAGATGATAATCAGATGGGCAAATTCTGGATAATAAGGAGAATGATGGAAGTTTTAACCAGTCTAGCTCTTCAAGCTTTCCAGATGTAATCCTTCGTGTTTGTGGCCGTGCATTATCCTGGTGTAGCGCAACTCCTTTACGATTGACCAAAGCTGGCGTCTTATCATTCAGTGCAACATTCAAGCGCACTCACTGTTTTGACAATAGAAGTATGAAGTGATCCTTACATTGAGTGGCACCAACTCAAAGTAGATCACACCAACGATATCCCACCAAATGCTTAACAACACTTTCGTAGGGTCTAAGTCTATTTTGGGCTGTGCTTTAGCCAGTGCACTGATCCATTATCTGCGGCACTTAAAACTGCTACAAAATATCCATTTTACATTTCCAGTCACTAACATGTCCAAAAACGATGAGTTACGTTCACGAGAAGACAGATAAGTACAAATGTCCTCTCTTGTTCTAAGTCTGGCTTCTACCAAATCATGGGGAACCTACGTTTCAAGAGTTGACACCTTTCCAAACTGTTGCAATGACTGTAAACTGTTGAATGGGTTGAATAAAGCTTCTGTGCTAGTTCTCCAACTGTTACAGCACAATCTTCATCATGTGTACCAGCAGAAATTCGGGAAATAAACTCAACAGGACGACCTGAACGTGGTGCATCACTTGAGCTGCAGACACATTCATCTTGATAAGAGTTTATTTTATTAATGATCTGAAAAGTGGAGTTGGTTTAGTTTCTTTCACTTGTCTGGACAGGTGTATACACGTCCTAGTACATATTGTAGTCATTACAACCTTCTAAAAACACAGAAATGGTGATTCACTTTTGCTTTAAATTTTGGGACATTACTAATGGGATAACCTGACATAAATGAATTATTTTCCCTCTGAAGTGTTCAGTATTCTGTGAAGTGGCATGTCCTTTTATATCTCTGTCTGGTTTGATTCCATTTTTCAAGTTTATTAGCTAGTTCTACCTCGCTTTTGTGTCTAGTGATTTTTCGTATTTGTTTAGGTAAGAAACAAAGTACATTGTTTTGCATGTTAGGTATTTTAAACATAATTTACATTGCATAAAATGCAAGCTTACATTATTTAGAACTGTAATTTTCGTTGCAGAAAAATATAATACCGGACATAAATGTTGTAAGTCCAAATATTTACTCACCGAATTACACTTTGGACAAATTCATGTGATATACAAAATTGAATGTGCCAAATTGTGTTATTCTTGTTTAGAACAAGCGTAAGACGCTACCAACATATTTGAAACTATCAGTATAGTCATAATGAAAATATCCTTAATTCACTAAACACCTGTGGTGTTTGGTGAGTCAGTCTTAGGTGTTCGACGAAGGTCAAAAGACACACACTCCGTGTGTCCATTCCGTTCATTTCTCTCGTATGATTCGTGACGTCCTGCTTACTTCGCCATCATTGGCTGGGGCTGATCACGTTACATCACATGGCTTTAATATATGTGCTTCGGAGAACCTCGTGCGCTGAGTAGTCGCATTGTGACTGTAATGATCTTGCGTCATTTTTTAATTTTTTTCCAAATCTTTTAATCCCTTCATACTAACTATGTGAAGCAAAAACAGAAGGCGATCAGACGAATACATACAGTATGTATTCATGTGTATAACGGAACATGATGGGAGTCAACATCCTAAATGCATGATTTCTATGCCAAGTTGAGCAATTCTAGTCTAGTACCGATAAGAGAACACTCCATAAAGCTACATGGAGATGAAAAATACAAAACACAACGCTTGATTATTTCAAGGTAAAGAGAGCCAGGTTTGATAAAAAGGCTACTTTCCCTGTTCTTGGCTTCGTATCAATTGACAAATCGATCTCCACAGAAGATGACGAGTATCATATTGGGAAAGCTGCTGAAAATAAGTTATCCCAAATTTCTCTTTCAAATGACACCATCAGCAGCAGAATAGATGACATGAGCGATGACATCTTGGCTGATTTCAAGCCCAGCAAAATTCAGCCTTCAACTCGACCAGACCAATGACGTTTCCAATCTAAATCAGCTCGTTGTATTCGTACTCTATGTGAAAAACGACGTGAAAAGATATTTGTTTATTTTGTAAGCCTCTTACAACAACAACAACTAAAGCAGTCGACGTGAAGAAACTTGTGAATGACTTCCTCAAAGACAACGACCTTTCATAGGATATGGTTTCTGCAGTTTCTTTGGACGGAGCTTCAGACATGCACAGACATGCGTTGGCAACAAAAACCTTGCCTTCAAAACTGGCAGAAGTATTAAAAGTTGTAATGGAATGTGTGAACTTTGTGCGAAATAGTGCCCTAAAGCACCGTATCTTCATAAGTCTATGTAATGAAATGGGCTGTGAATTCTAGGTACTTCTGTACCATTCTAACGATCGGTGGTTATCCCGGGGAAAGGTGCTGAACTGTGTTTTTGCCATGCGTATGGAATTAGCCCTGTTTTTGCGAGAGCACTAACATTGTGATGGGGATTGCTTCGAAAAATCTGAATTCATTCTAATTTTGGCGAACATGACCGATATCTTCAATGATTTCAGTCAACTCATTCAACAGATGCAGGGCAGTGGAGTCAACATAATCGAAGCGAAAGAACCCCTGAAGGCTTTTTTAAAAAAAAGCTACCGTTATGGAAACGACGAGCAGAGAATGATAACTTTGGAAACTTTCCCCTGCTTTCTCCACCAGAGAGTCATATCCAGCATAAGTGAGACAGCCGTTCACGTTTTGTGTTGCGACAGCAGATGTCAATTATAAATACCTGGACGAAATTATTGAGCTTCAGCAGAGCGAGATTCAACAGCAACTTTTCAGAACAACAACGCTCTCAACGTTTTGGTGTCACCAAATCGTAGCGTACACTCTTATTACTGAGAAAGTCCTTGAGATAATCATACCGTTTTTTACAACATATTTTTGCGAGCAATCCTTTTCGAGGATGGTAGACATAAAAACGAGGAAAAGGAAGAGACTTTGATGCGAAAATGATATAAGAGTGGCACTTGCCAAGGTGAAGCCGCGCATTTCTGAAGTTATCTCTCAAAGGCAACAGCAAAAGTCACGTTGATTTGAAGTAATTTTTCACTGACTTTTGTCTTTGTGTGAAATTCATGTTTTGTTGGTTTTGTTCTTTGAACACAGTGATATTATGTGCAACTCATTCATGGCTCATTTTGTGCACTAGTAAAATATGTACCCATGTCGTGAATTTGAAAAAAAATCATATTTTATTTTTCCAATTACGAAGTATTTAGTGAAACATCCGGGGCTCAGTACCTCTAACAAGGTTAAGAACCACTGCACTAATGTAAGTAGACATTCATCTGTGACGTTTAGGAAACGTTCGAATCAAGAAGTGTTACAGACCCTCAGTTGTAACCTTCTAGTACTAAAGTATTGACCGTCGACAATACTGAATTTACGTGTCTCAGAAGTAGTTTAGAAGATGTAATTTAATTATGAACAATGAAATGGTATATTGTTTTAACAGTTTGTGTGTGGATATGGAAAATGTTAAATGCATAGTTTGTGAAGAAAATCTCATGTCAAATAATGAGCATATTTCATGTTAGGGTTTGTGTTAAGGCTTTTTTATCAATACCATCTTAAAACGTACAAGAAGAAACAACTGAATAGAGATACAAACCAAATCAACTAGAAACGTTGTGGAAGAAATCATAAGAGTATGGATACTGACAGCATTTAATAATCATTTTATGGAATTCGTCATGAGAAATTCATAAAAATATAAATAAACTCACGTCTTACATATCGTAAATGTAAATTTATCATACCAATACTTTATTATTACAGCTACTTTTGAAACTATCGATACCCACGTTCACTGATTTAGTTGAATCTGATCTGGAACACTTTCAGTCGCAAATAGAACCTTGATACACGTGTTTTTCAAAGCCCAACGTCATAAAAATATGTAATTTATGACATTTTTTTCCAAAAAAAAAGAGAGATAGTAACTTACGTATTTGTTTATTTTAAGCTAAATGTTTTTGGATCCAAAACTAATATCACAGTTTTAAACATCAATTAGTTTGTAAACATTCTTCAACATACAGTGTAGCTTCACTAGTTTTCTGGTACTTTAGTTTCGTTGAAACGCAGAATCAAAAATGAAAACATTCACATTTACAGCGTGTAACTGTATTAATATTACAATTGCCCTCCAGTGGTATGTCTGCGGACTTACACGCTAAAAACGGGGTTTCGATACACGTGGTGGGCAGAGCACAGAAAGCCCATTGTGTAGCTTTTTGCTTAATTCTAAACAAACAAACAAAAAATTACAATTACAAAGAAATCTTCATGTACATCTAAAACTTTTACCCCCTTTAATGTCAGTTCATGAGTGGTTAAATTTTATTTTTATCATTATTTCGTGTTGGGCAACGACGCAGTTTGGTTAGATTCAATAATGTTTAAAACAGTGATGGGATTCAATTATTTTAACAACCGATTATGTGTCGCGTTACACACCACAATTTTGTGTGATTAAAAATAACAACAAAAATATCTTACTCAAATAAATTATTCAGCATGCTTTAAATATTTCCAAATTGCCACTTCATTATCATTAAAATCTTTATTCCTTCCACGCTTGAACCCGTCGTCATCAGCTGTGTGTATTTTCATAGCCAAATTTGAACTGGAAAAGTGGGATTCTGTGAAAACAGAGGGAGGACAATCAAATCAATTGTTATCAGGTTTGCTACATTTTCAACTGTGAGGCGGCTTCTGTCATCTGAATATATAATATTCATTATTGAAAAACCATTTTCTGCTTCTGCGGAACTAAGAATACCACTATTTATAATATTTCTAGCTTTTTGTACAGTTCTTGAAATCTCATGATTATGGTGATTTCGAAGGACATTTTTCACATAGTCACAGAAATCATTAATGTTAATTTTGTGATGAAAGAACTTACTGAATTCATACAGTTTGTCATCAGCGTCTTTCCAAGGCAACAACTTTATGAGAACTACAAAATCTGGTTCAAGTATGTTTACCAGTTCATGAATTTTATTGTCATTTTCTTGTGCATTATTTTTTAATTTTAAGCGATCACAATCCATATTATTTCTCATCGCCATTTGAGTTTGATCATACATAGATGGTATCACCAGAGATACCGAGTGTATTTTCAACGTGTGTGTGTGTGTTGTTGCATAGAAAAGCACACTAGGTTTTTCCTGTGTACAAGCCTATGATTATAGGTTTCTAGTGCCTTACACTTACTTTGTTCCAGTGTGAATCATATACATTCAGATGATAAATATTCATGTTGCTGGAGTTAAAATTCCAATGGTGATCTGCAAGGTACCCAACTCTTTAATGAAATGTAATAGTGGTAGATGTACATGTTGATGTATAGGAGACAGTAAACTACATTTCCAATGATTAACAGTATGATGACCGATTCGACACCAACCAGCATTCATGACAGTCAGATGAATTTAAAAGCTATAAAATTAAGCTACATGTTGAGAACTTAACTATTTGTTCTTTTAAAAATAGATGACTACTCAAAAAGAGAGTTGTTTGTGAGTGGAGACAAAGAGAAGAAATTCCTCCAGGTTTCATAAAACCTCCAGTGGTTTATTAAAGGCGTAAATTTAATAAAGACTCGACAGATCTATTTTAGAAAAAAATTTTGCACCAAATATTTGTAATTTTAGGAAACAGGTGTTGTTTTCACACAAAATGCGTTGGAATTACAATCACCTGTATAAACTGTAATAGTGTTATATTCTAGAATATTTTCCGACTTCATTTATAAAATTATTTCTGGAATTTTCGAGATTTGTTTCAAAACTCCATAATACATATTGGTAATGAAAGTATCAAAGAGTTTTGAACAATATTAATCTTGACTATATTACTTTCGTGTGAAATTATTTTTTCAAACTTTTTTAATCAAAACGTGTAAATTCTTTGGATCCTTTGTTTTGAAGTCCGAAAGTCATTGTTTGGTCTTATTTGTGTTGAATTTCTCAACCCTAATTTCTACATTTAAATTGTACTTTAAAACGTGGGTAATGACTGAAATTTATAAGTTCAACATGGTAAAACTGATGCCGCAGAACCTATATGTAGTAATTTATTTTATTGGACATTTGATGAGATTATTATCACCATGTTTTATATTTGGGAGAGGCCGGCATAGCCAGGAAGATAAGGCACTCGACTCGACTTTTCAGCCGTGGGGCGTTATAATGTGAAGATGAATTCCACTGTTCGTTGGTAAAAGAGTAGACCAAGAGTTGTTGGTGGGCGATGATGACTACTTGCCTTCCCTCTACACTTACACTGCCAAATTAGAGATGGCTGGAGCATATAACCCTCAAGTAGCTTTGCGCGAAATTCCAAACAAACCAAAATCTTCTGGTACGATTGGGAAGATGGCATTTGTGAAAGTAACATTTTTAGTTATGGTATAATAGCATCATATTAAATAATCAAATGTTGAATTTTTGTTACACGTTTGCATCCTTGATTCATCACATTTGGACTGTGTCAAGTGTTTTGTTACCTTCGTATATTTTTTTCAAAGTTACTATTTTGTAACGTTTCACTTTATATTTGCTATCAAAATTCTACATATCGTTACACACTTCTACTCTATACCTAAAACATTAACCTTCCGTTTCGTAATTTGGAGCGTTTCCAATAAAGTTTTTTCTTCCAACTTTCTTATATATTATGAGAATCAGTAATTGACGATTTCCCTGATTTGAATATTTTGGAATAAAATTTTCTTTGTTTGTATAGTTTTTTAGCAAACAGTCACACCTTTCGAAAGAAAAACACAACAAAAAACGCTGTCTTTTTCTGTTGAAATTTTTAAAATTCACAGTTGAAGTCTACTCAGCTGCTGGGATTTTTTGGACCCCAACACTTAATCTTCGGTTATCTGTTTACAAATGTTGTTGCACAAAGGAATGGCTAATATTACATTATCAACAATCTTAAGTGTTATCTAATTAAAAGGAAGTACGTAAATTCAAGTTTTCACTTTCTCAGGTTTATTAAAAGCTGTGTGAAAGTCCATCGTTTTAAAGAAATATTTAGATCTGTCTTTGGCCTCAGATTTGAGAAATATATCCGTCTTCTATTGCCAAGTGATTTTCCAGCGACTGGTAAGGTTTATGGGGTTTTGTTCATGAAAGTGACTGACGTAATTCTATTTTCCCAGAATGTAAAAGTTTAAATAATATACGAGTTAGATATAAAAAAAATGGCAAGAATGGAGACGAATGTAACATAGAAAGACGTTCAAGAATGGAGACTGATATTAACGTTCGGTTAGATAATATTAAATGGAGATTTGAGAAATAAATACGTAGAGAAATGTTTGAATAACGATTTGGGTCTCGTAGAATTAAGAGGAAAAAGAAGAAAAGAATTATGAAGGTCAACAGGTTAAAATAAAGATCTGAAAACCGGAGTTCCAAAATTATGAAAAATGGATATGATATTCAAATAGTAAAAAGAACAGGAATAGAGATGTTCGTGAAAAGTGGGGGGCAATACAATGAAGATTGTAAAATTGGATTTTAGATTTATTGAATGTGAAGAATAGACATTACAAGTTAATTACTCGGAAAGAGAATGAAAAACAGAACTTGATTTCATAAGATCAGCAAGATAATGCAAAAGGAGATCTGAGGAATAAATACTTTAAAAACGCTGTAGTGATTGTATTAAAGTGTGTGAAGGAAAATTAAAAATGGTTTTAAAGCGATGTTTACAGTTTTTTGAGAAGGAATAGAAATATAAATCGATACACGTTTGGTTATGTATGTGCATTACGGGTATCCGCACTAAATTACAGTTACTGGTGATGCAGCTTTCGTTTATTACAATAGAAGCGTTTTCGTAATGCTGTTGAATGAAGTTTCATTAACTCACGAAAACTGCCGAAATACCAGTTGTTAAAAAACGATAAAAAGCTGTACAATTTTAATTTATACACATAATACAAAAGGTACATACGAGATAATGACACCACAATATTTCATTAAAAAAAGAGTTTATAGTTCTAGTTAAGGACCTTCCGTGACAGCGACCGCGGTAGCGCCTTCGCCAGCCTTTCGGCGCCGGCGTTCTAAACCTTCCGTAGCAGAGAGCGTGGTAGCGCCTTCGACAGCCTCCCGGCGCCGGCGTTCTACACCTTCCGTAGCAGAGACCGTGGTGGCGCCTTCGACAGCCTCCCGGCGCTCTACACCTTCCGTAGCAGAGACCGTGGTGGCGCCTTCGCCAGCCTCCCGGCGCTCTACACCTTCCGTAGCAGAGACCGTTTTTGCATATAAAAGTTCTCAACAAGTGGGTTTCTCGACATCACTGAAAACCTTGTGAACTTCTAGTATCGAGTTATTCATTATAACCAACAAAAAGTTCTGTACGTTCATTTTTATCAGAGTCATTTTACTGCACAAAGGATGCCGCCTCACTCTTAGTGCCTCTTAGGTGACGACATGATCAAAGATGAAAAGTACATAGTATCAAAAGTTGTAACGAGAGAGCGCGTCGTCATGGGCATGTTGCAATTTGGCCATAATGAATGATTATGTAATAGTACCACAAAGTAAAGAACATGTGTTTAGGCCGCCCTGACAGGTGGCTATAACTCATATAACACGTTTTATCATGTGGATAATTAATAAATAATAAATTAATTAAATTGTCCTAGAAAGGATAATAACTTAATTAATACTTTAAGTCAAGTGATTAAAATTTCAATGTAATTAATTCATTAAATCACCGTTTAAAGGATATTTAACACTAATTATTTAGTTATTCTGTAAAAGGACAATGAATACCAATTCATTAGTTGATTAGATATAATTAAGTTATTCTACCAAAACACAGAGAATATGTTTCTAGGCAGCCACGAATCATACAATACATGTATCAAGAAGAATATAACTAATTCCTAATTTGATAGTTAATTAAGTTGTCAAAAAAGACGCTTAAGACTAATTACGTATTTAATTAATTCATCCTGTAAATAACGCTCAACATTAATTGATTATTTAATTTAATTTCTTGATATCTCAATTAAAACTTAATTATATAATTATCAACCATGTGTTTAAAATTTTCAGTGATATAATAAAATGTGGCGGGTTCGAAACCCCGTTGCACCAAACATGCTCGCCTTTTTAGCCGTGGGGTCGTTATAACGTGACAGTCAATCCCACTATTCGTTAGTAAAAAAGTATCCCTAGAGTTGGCGGTGAGTGGTGATGACTAGCTGCCTTCCCTGTAGTCTTTCTTACACTGCAAAATTAGAGACGGCACGCGGAGATACCACTAACTGTGTATTCTCAATATCTTACGGGTTAGAGTACAATTATTACACATCATGCTCAACATACTGTCAGACTCTATCAGTCGGCTTAGAACAAAATTAAAAATCGGTTTTGCAAACACGAGAGTTACTACTCATTTTTTTGTAAACATTATTGCTATAAATTAGACAAAGATTTCAAATAAATAACAATTGTCAGTTTTGACCTATCTAACAGCAGAAATAAGTTTATTTTAAGTCAAAGACAGGACAAAGGGTTTGTTTGCGTAAACATTTCCATCAGGATTTACCACACGGACAATCAACATCATAAGGATTACATATAGAAAATATTAATTGTCTGAAATTTTTTGGGTAACACCAAACACCATATTGGCATTACTCTTTTAAAAAAAAAAGGCATTTCACGTGTGTATATTACAAATTTCGTAACTGTTTTTCTTAAGTTGAAAAATACACAAGTCATATTGTTATATTTCATTATATTAACATCCTAGTAATTAATTTGACTGCAACTAAAAATAGTAAATGAATGATTTACATATATTTTGTATTAAAAGTTGATGAAACCTGAGACTAACTCATAGACTACACGATCTCTAACTTGTGTCAAAGATGTTCAGTGGTCACTTATGCTGTGAGCAAGGTTGATGACACATTGTCTCAATGGTAAGAAAGAAAAGGCTGTCACTATCCTAGAGTGTCGTCACATTCTCAAGCTACTCGAGGGCTATCTGTGCTAGCCGTCCCAATTTAGCAGTGAAAGACAAGAGGGAAGGCAGCTAGTCATCACCACCCACCGCCAACTCGTGGGCTACTTTTTTTACCAACGAATAGTGGTATTGACCGTCACATTATACGCCCCCACGGCTGGGAGGGCGAGCATGTTTAGCGCGACGCGGGCGCGAACCCGCGACCCTCGGATTACGAGTCGCACGCCTTACGCGCTTGGCCATGCCGGGCCATCTTCTAACTTGGCAAAGAACGTTTCGCAATACACCCGAATTAAATGAATTATCATTCATTTACACGTATAAAGTCATCAGTTACAAATCAGAGTTCTGTGATTTTCATATACGAAACTCACTTTTAATTACAGACTAACATACTCTCTTTAGTTTATGTAAGTAAATTTTCGAACATATATTGAAACACTTGTTAGCATTTTTTGGATCAAACAGGCAAAATTTATAGAAAATAACAAATTAGCACAAAATTAACATAATTACGTTTATAAATACATCAACTGAAGTTCTAGGAGGTGGCCCGGCATGGCCAGGTTTTTAAGGCACTCGCCTTGTAATCTAAGGGTTACGAGTTCGAATCCCCGTCACACCAAACATGATCGCCCTCTCAGTCGTGGGGGTGTTATAATATTAGGGTCAATCTCACTATTCGTTGATAAAAGAGTAACCCAAGAGTTGGCGGTTGGTGGTGATGACTAGCTGCCTTCCCTCTTGTCTTTCACCTTCCAATAATCCCATCATCACAATACACACTCTTTTGAGTTTCTACTTTTTGCCATGACTCTTGCTCCTCATGTCTCTAGCCACATTATGACGGCTTTAACTTGATACATTCACAGTCTTGGCCTTTGTTTTTTTTCTATTCTGAACACATGGCTGCATTTTGCTTCTATCTTTTCTACAGGTACATTCATTATTAATTAAGAAACAATTTCTCTGAAAAGGCACGTCTTAATTTTTGGGTTGTTTCTGACTCTTATAATTGTTCGTTTTCTCTCCACTCTTTATTTCGGCTCATCCATTTTCACTTTGTTTGCAAATTATGGAATATCTGGTTACCTGAGCTCTTTTGATCCAATGGTCACATAACGAACGATCTGGCTGTATACACCATCTTGCTTGTGCTGTTCATTTCTGTATGTGTTTCCTGCCATCTCCCCCCTCTCTCTCCCAGTGTCTTGTTGAAGTTACGTAACACCCCTTGTCAAGTTCTGTTGATAACACATTATTGACCAGCTCTTTCTTGGTTTCCTCTTTTTCCAACTTTCTTTATTACTCTTTCATCTGCGAATGTTGTCCTTTATTGTTTGCATGTGGGATTGTCCATTTTTTTCTCAATGGGCACTTTCTCATGTTGTATTGCCCTTCTTTCATATTGCTTGATTCATCCTTTCACTCTAGGATCCCAAACACAGTTGGTAATGGTTTGTCCAGATGATGAACTCCTTCCTGTACAGGTAGTTTTGGTAATGGTAAGTATGATGGCTAGACATGCTCATTCAGTAACAGAGTAGTTCTCACTACTTAACAACATTTTACCTGTATGTGTTACTGGAAACAGTCCATCTCTATATTATTGTAAGAGCCCTTTCTCAATTTCAATGACTGAAGCATCAGCCTAAACAGTCAATGGTTTGTTGAAGTCTGGAATGCAACCAGGTGTCGTCATTTCTACTTTACTTTGTTCGATAAGCCTTTCTTGGTCAGGTTAGTCAATGGTGCACTAATTTCAACAAAGTTTGGGATGAATTTCCCGTAAAATCAAATAAAATCCAAAAAGGATCTGATTTGTTGCTTGTTAGTCAAAGCTAGTGTATCTTGTATTTGGAATACCTTCTTTTCCATGCCTGTCTTTCAGTCCCAGGACATAATATGCAGTGTAGCACTTGGATAGTCTGATGGTGAGGCCTGCTGCTCTTACAACGTGTTGTAACAGCTTTCTATATTTCTTTATATAGTCTTCCCATTTCACAATATGTGTCAGGATGGCATCTGGATAGTACTTGATATTGGTGGTGTTGCACAGCATCCTTCTTTTCATGCAGTTGAATGTTTCTGCCGAGTTGACTTGGCCCTTGCTGAAATTGGTAACATCCATCTAGTATTAAAAATGCTGTCTTCTCTGTAAATCCTGTCTTCATTAGGATTTCGCAGTAACCTTTACTGAAGTTGATCTTTGAAGAGAACCTGACCTGATATTTTCTAGGTTGTCCATAGTTCAAAGTTGAACTTCATCACAAGATTCAGCTTTTGGAAATTTATTTAGAAACAGTTAACCAATCTTGAATTTTTGTGATTAAAACTGGCAAATGGTTGGCTGAATTTGAAGGCTTAACAATTTCAGCTTCCAACATTGCCTCAGCTTCCTGCTGTGTAAGGTATTTCATTGCATAAAACATCTGAAAGGGCTTCACTTTAGCTGGATGCCATGTTGTTGTGTTGCACAACAAGGCCTATTTTTCCGGGTCTATCCATGAAAATATCTCTCCTCTTTCCATTCTTTTATCAAAACTTGACATTGTTATATATCATGTAATCTCCATTCTATTTGCACTTTTACTATAGTTGTGCACATACTGGTCTTTTTATTTCCTCTGTACATAGCATTTTCTTCCACCACAACTTACGGCTGTGTAATCATGGGTGTGACTTACCAAATGTTATACACTTACTTAATGGTAATGTAAATTTATAGGTGTGTTGGGCTACAAAATTTTCTACAGTAGGTATCTCTGACTTGTTGGTCGTGAAATTGACAAAAAATGAATAACATGCACTCCACTTTTTTTAAAAAATAATATGTTTGAAACAAGTTAAATGTTTGTACAAAATTATTTACACTATGGAGATAATATTTGTATCTTAGACACTATACAGTTTTCTTTTTATTGTGCAAAGTCCACTTAAGCCAATTAAATTGTCTTAGAATTCAGTTGACAAGTTAACTTTTATTTCTTTTAATCACAGTAGTGTCATGATATCACATGAGTTACTACCGTTGTATCCTTAACTTTCTGTATTATTCTGTTTTTTGTACTTCCAATTATCAACTTTCTTTTGTTGAAGTCCACAAATTTGGTTTCAATTGGTTTAGAGCACCCTTTTATGAGACATATTCTCCTTATCTTTTTGAAACTTTAAATGTCACCCTAACCTACCAACCATTCACTTCCACAACAGTTAACTTTACAAAATCTAATTTTTCTGTAACAGAAGTTCTCTCTCATGTGATTTTTACTCTTTTTTTCATTCATCTGGTTCTAGTTATTTATACATGTATCACAGTCTTGACATCACTGGATTGTAAACACAGTGTTCAATAATCTCAACCTCAGTGAGTTACAAAGTAAATTAATTAGTAACACTACCTGCACTAAACAGTCTTATATTCAAGTTAGTGTAAAGTTTAGACTAATTTTCTCTGAATACTTTGTTCTTACATTATTATTGAATAATATCATAATTTTATAAAGTTATATTTCCTGTACATAAATCGTTATCTGTATGTATTCATAAAATTACATCTTGCTCAATATAATTTATAAAATCGTGTTCTTTATAATATATTATTGTATTATATCTGATTTTTATAATTGTGTCATAACATTCTGTTTACTTCAAGAGAGCAGCTCTTGGGTATGACTTGAGAAGAATTTAATTTTTAACGTTTTTGGCTTGGAAAAAGAAAAAGTATTTTATTCTCTGTCTAGGCCTGGCATGGCCGAGCGCGTTAAGACGTGCGCTCGTAATCCGAGGGTCGCGGGTTCGCGCCCGCATCGCGCTAAACATGCTCGCCCTCCCAGCCGTGGGGGTGTATAATGTGACGGTCAATCCCACTATTCGTTTGTAAAAGAGTAGCCCAAGAGTTGGCGGTGGGTGGTGATGACTAGCTGCCTTCCCTCTAGTCTTACACTGCAAAATTAGGGACGGCTAGCACAGATAGCCCTCGAGTAGCTTTGTGCGAAATTCCAAAAAAAACAAACAAACAAAAATTCTCTGTCTATCCACACTTTAATACAAGTTTAAGTATTCAATTTCATATTTTGTACTCTTGTCTTCCTCTTTTTTATGTTTATGAAGGATAGTATGCTTTTAAAATATTTCCATAAAAATATACATAAGTTGGTATCATTGTTTTAAGTTTTTTAGATTTTTTTATACACTAGACTTTATTGACTTATAACAATTTAGATCTTTATTACGTTTTTTTAATGAAAACGTGTGTAAATTGTAACAGTTAATATATAAATTTGGGATATAAGTACATACACACACATATGTATAAAAGACACTGTGCACAAAAAAAAAATTTGTCTAATTGCATGTTTGTTCAATATTTAATTG
Organism: Carcinoscorpius rotundicauda; assembly: GCA_011833715.1. NCBI lineage: Eukaryota > Metazoa > Arthropoda > Merostomata > Xiphosura > Limulidae > Carcinoscorpius > Carcinoscorpius rotundicauda. The sequence continues at coordinate 16,189,021 of CM022401.1, read as the reverse complement.
AAATATGTTTTGTAAGCATAGTATCAACACAAAACAACATTATTTTGCTTTGTAGATAGCAGAGAAGAAGGAAAAAGTTCAAATGGAACAGTGCAGTAAAAAAGCAGAGTTTAAAGCTGGACATCACATTGGTGTAAGTGATATTGTAAAACTGTGTGACTGTCATCATATGATGAGTTTTATTAGTAAGTTAAAGTTTGTTGACCATCATTGTGGTGTAATTATAACAGATGAACTCTACTGGTCACCCCTTAATTTAATGAAATATAACTGCATGTTATCATCATACTGTATCATCTACTGTAAATATTGATATTGTTTGATTCACATAAGAAGTAAGTGATCAACAGTTTGTAAAATCATTCTTTAAATTACTGATCATCGCTGTGATATAAATAATAACATATTTATTTTCAACAAAGCTTGTACTTTGCTTAAGAAGAGGTAAGCTAACCTTAAAAATAGCAAGACAACTTGATGTAGAATTTCAACATTATACAGTACAAAATGCATTATTAATGAGTGTTGTCATAGATCATATTTAAACTTGTCAAGTTTATTCTTTTCATTGTTAAGTATGTTGATCTGAAGAGTAAACTGGAATCTTCATAGTTATGAGCCTTCAAACAGCTCAGTGGACGACAGATGTTTACATTCAACCCAGACTTGGCTGAAGAAGGCTAGATGGGTGAGGACGAGGCATCATGTGATCTATTTCCTTGAGAAGATAGTGAGGTATTAATATTTCATCTATTATCAAAGCATGAGGTCTTGTTTGCATGCTATTTTATCTCTTAAGGATTTTCATGGAAATGTTATTAAGGAATGTTGCTTAATTAAACAGTATGTGTGTCACCCAGTTCATCAATATCATTTGATATCATAGTTTGTTTCTTCAAAGAGAAAAAAAAAAGTTGTTCAGTGAAACATTTATATATTTTTATTCCTGTCTCCACATTACAGGCTGTGGTATCACAAGGATGTTGGAAGGATTCTCTCTTTATACAAAAAAGACATAATTATTATCTCTTTTTTGATTAATACCAGCAAACTTGGTTGTTAGTGTTGACACATCAGTGAACAGTTTTGTGTCTTTTTGTAGCTGGGAAGTTGAAAATTTATTTTAAAAGGCTTTTATAGTTTTGGAGAAAATAAAAATACACATTTAATCTCAAGTCAAAAATTAAAAAAAAACATATATTAATCCACACTTTAATACAAGTTTAAGTATTCAATTTCATATTTTGTACTCTTGTCTTCCTCTTTTTTATGTTTATGAAGGATAGTATGCTTTTAAAATATTTCCATAAAAATATACATAAGTTGGTATCATTGTTTTAAGTTTTTTAGATTTTTTTAAACACTAGACTTTATTGACTTATAACAATTTAGATCTTTATTACGTTTTTTTAATGAAAACGCGTGTAAATTGTAACAGTTAATATATAAATTTGGGATATAAGTACATACACACACATATGTATAAAAGACACTGTGCACAAAAAAAAAATTTGTCTAATTGCATGTTTGTTCAATATTTAATTGAAATATGTTTTGTAAGCATAGTATCAACACAAAACAACATTATTTTGCTTTGTAGATAGCAGAGAAGAAGGAAAAAGTTCAAATGGAACAGTGCAGTAAAAAAGCAGAGTTTAAAGCTGGACATCACATTGGTGTAAGTGATATTGTAAAACTGTGTGACTGTCATCATATGATGAGTTTTATTAGTAAGTTAAAGTTTGTTGACCATCATTGTGGTGTAATTATAACAGATGAACTCTACTGGTCACCCCTTAATTTAAGGAAACATAACTGCATGTTATCATCATACTGTATCATCTACTGTAAATATTGATATTGTTTGATTCACATAAGAAGTAAGTGATCAACAGTTTGTAAAATCATTCTTTAAATTACTGATCATTGCTGTGATATAAATAATAGTATATTTATTTTCAACAAAGCTTGTACTTTGCTTAAGAAGAGGTAAGCTAACCTTAAAAATAGCAAGACAACTTGATGTAGAATTTCAACATTATACAGTACAAAATGCATTATTAATGAGTGTTGTTATAGAGCATATTTAAACTTGTCAAGTTTATTCTTTTCATTGTTAAGTATGTTGATCTGAAGAGTAAACTGGAATCTTCATGGTTATGAGCCTTCAAACAGCTCAGTGGACGACAGATGTTTACATTCAACCCAGACTTGGCTGAAGAAGGCTAGATGGGTGAAGTCGAGGCAGCATGTGATCTATTTCCTTGAGAAGATAGTGAAGTATTGATATTTCATCTATTATCAAAGCATGAGGTCTTGTTTGCATGCTATTTTATCTCTCAAGGATTTTCATGGAAATGTTATTAAGGAATGTTGCTTAATTAAACAGTATGTGTGTTACCCAGTTCATCAATATCATTTGATATCATAGTTTGTTTCTTCAAAGAGAAAAAAAAAAGTTGTTCAGTGAAACATTTATACATTTTTATTCCTGTCTCCACATTACAGGCTGTGGTATCACAAGGATGTTGGAAGGATTCTCTCTTTTTACAAAAGACAAAATTATAATCTCTCTCTTTTTTGATAAATACCAGCAAACTTGGTTGTTAGTGTTGACACATCAGTGAACAGTTTTGTCTTTTTGTAGCTGGGAAGTTGAAAATTCATTTTAAAAGGCTTTTATAGTTTTAAAGAAAATAAAAATACACATTTAATCTCAAGCCAAAAATTTAAAAAATACATATATTAATTTATTTCATGTTTTTAACCATCATTTAAGAATCAGTCCTAGTTCCAGATTTTTCTTAACTGGAAAGGGGGGCAGTGAGACATATGCTGGGATTAAATCTGAAATTATGGTAAAACTAAATTTGTGGATAATAGTAGCTTTGGGGTTGGAGAACTATTTTAGCTCCCTCCCACTACCCCCTCGGTGTGGATTTCTGTACATGGCGAGGGGACCTTTTAGGGTAGGTTCTCTTCTGTCTGGTTACCTTCTCTGGGATCTAAACATTCACCAACATGTTTGCCGTGCGTGGCGACCTGTGAAACGGAGGAGAGGATCCTGGTAGTTGAGGGGTCCAACCCTAACACACTACTTTGTCCTTGAATTCCTGTAGACGGGTGGCCTTTGGGTAGCCCCCTTTAGGTCAATTGGCTGGTCCACTTGGGCTAGAGCCAACCAAGTACCAGTGTTGGAAGTTCTCAATGGGTATTGTGGATATTGTGCCTGATGCTGGTGTTTGGGTATAGTGCTCACGAAACCTTGGCATTGCTGCATTGTCCTAATATGCATGACTTTGTGGTGCATCTTCTCGTAGGGATTCATGGTGGGTGGGGTCAGTGGGTACCAAAATTTTTCTTTTTTCCTATGGATCCTCCTTCAAAAAATTCAAATAAAATTGTGAAAAAAACAGTCAATGGGTAAGTGACCACATCTTGAATAATCTTCAACTTCTGTAACACGTGTCCCTCATTTTCTTATATTACATTCTCTTTTGAAAAAACCTTTAGGCCAATTGTCCCCCTTTTTTATTCAGAAGGGACTAGAGGGACTTGCTGGCTCTCCAAAGTCAGTAAAGAAGCTTCAATCAGGAGACATATTGGTTGAAACATCCATATCCCAAAACAGTGAACTCCTCTTGAATTCAAAGGCAATTGGGGATATACCTATTAAGGTTACACCTCATGCTACTTTGAATTCATCACGAGGAGTTATTGTTGAGAGGGATTTGAAGAACGTCCCCAAGTCAGAGATTCTTGCTGGTTTCTCCGCTCAAGGAGTTTCTGCAGTGAGGTACATCTCCACTCGCAAAGATGGAATTACACTGCCAACAAATACCCTCGTTTTGACATTTACTTCATCACGTGCACTTGCCACCATCAAGGCAGGTTATCTAATTTGGAGGGTACGGCCATACATTCCAACCTATCTCCGATGTTTCCAATGTCAAAGGTTCGGCCACTCCAAGACATCATGTGGCGGCAAGGACCACGATGCATACGAATGTGACATGGACCCACATTGCATCAACTGCAATGGTTCCCATCCCTCCTACTTTCATTCTTGCCCAAAATAGTTTGAGGAAAAAGATGTGCAGCGTTTGAAAACGATACATAACATTAGTTATCCTGAGGCTCGAAAATTGATGCCCACCACTCCATCTCAGACACATGCTGCTGCACTTCATTACACAACTACAGTGGGAGTGCAGAAAGATCTCTCTGTGCATCCAAGAGAATCGTTTTCAAAACAAATGAAAAGCCTTTTGACCTTCATGGTTAAAAAGGTTGATGAATCGACTTCCACACCCATCTCTGTTCCTCCCATACATTCCAACAAACCTCAAGATCCACAGGCATTTCTTCTAATACATCTTTTTCATTTCATCTACCCGTCATTAAAAATGGCCACCTTGATACAATGGAACTTTTGAGGTTTACGTTCTAATCTGGATGATATCAAAACCCTGATTGCTTCCTACCATCCTGTTTGTCTTTCCTTACAAAAAAAACATTTCTCAAACCTGCAGATACAGCCACAATTCGGCAGTTTTCTCTGTACAGAAATGACAGGCTGTGTGATGGACAGGTACATGGAGGGGTGGCACTATTGGTTGATCAGCATGTGCCTACCTGTCTTTATCACTCAACACACCCTTGGATGCCGTAGCCATCCGTGTTTCCTTGGGTCATACCATCACTGTTTGTTCTCTCTACCTGTCCTCTGGAGAGACATATGATCAATCAGACCTTGATGCTTTCGTAGAACAGTTGCCATCTCCGTTTCTAATCCTGGGGGACTTTAATGGACATCATCTCCTCCGGGGAAGTGCTGTAATTGATGGGAGGGGTCGCTTTGTAGAGCGTATGCTCTCTGATCACAATCTTTCTCTTTTCAATACTGGTTCTTCCACTTATTTTCATGCACCTAGTCCGTCCTTTACCGCTACTGATCTCTCAATTTCCTCCCCTTCAACATCCCCAAGTTGTTGAGTGGGTACACATAATCTACAAATTCAATTTTAGTTTATTGTACAAAAACTACTCAGGAGGAATCTTCCTTGGTCCACTACTCCAGGGAGTGGAAAAGACTCCTCTTCTCCACTAGAAGAAAAGGGAATGGAATACATGTTGGGGAGTCCAGAGGAATGACACAGCAGATATAGTGCTATGGGTGTCTGCAATTCCCTATACAGAAAGACCCTAATTATAGGTGCCATGAGTCAGTTGGGATAAGCAAAAATCCTTATCTGCTTTACTCCACAGACCACAGTTGTCCAGAAAAATAACAAACCTATAAACTATGAAAATGGACTTAAAACAAAAAATAACAAGCAACACCTAAAGCACAAAACCACTAAATGAACTTAGAAGGAAAAAGATAAATAAACATTAAATTTGTTAGTCCACTCAAAAAATACAAACACAAAAATAAAACCTTTCCTGAAGAACATGAGAATAAACAGGCAACCAGTTGATAATAATAATTATTTTTAAAACTCAAATCCAATCACAAATTAGACACAACTAGTAGTAAAGAAAAAGCAACTTGCAAACATTAACAGTGAAAGGAAGTACAAATAATGAGCCAACACACCCACAAAAGTGGTCAAAGTTATAATTACCAAAACAGTAATGATCCTGCAAAACTTGAACATGTATAGAAAAATAAACAAAAACAAAACAAATTGAAACTAAAGTATCTTAGATGATAAAAGAAGTAGAATAACCTAACTTACCAAATACTGAACATATAAAACATGGAAGAACAAACTTTATACAGTGAGAAAATTAGACCAATCCAGAAGCTAAAATGACTTGATAAATGTGGATATACCTACTGGGAGGGAGTAAAACTTACCACAGACCTTCTAGGAAGAATAACAATACCTTACCCAGGAGATAACATGAAGGTATATAAAAAGTGGGAAAGTGCAACAGAGAGAAATCTCCACACAGTAGTTAGAACCTTCCAACAAAAAAATCCCCAAAAATCAAAGTCTGTGTTTCCCCAACATACATCAACCCTGAGAACTGGAGATTGTGTCAAAACCATGGCTACTATGGATGGAAATTCATCACCTGCCATCATAAAACTCATATTTATGTGAAAAATCAGAATTAGGAAAATGAAATTATTTCTAAAACAAATGAATAGAAACAGCATAAATTAAACACAGGAAGTTAAAACTGATAAAAATTTGTGATTAAGCATAATCCAAATTCTGTAGTTGCATGTACTAATTAAAAACACATATCTGTACACTACAGGGTGGCCCATAACTCCCTACCCATCCATTATGTTACATTCAATTACGCATGTATTATAAATTTGTTTCTTTTTTTTTCAGAGAAATATGGCCGATCTAAGCCCACTTACACTCGAAGAGGGTATTGTGACAAATACGCAGGTACATGAGTGCAGCGAGAATGAGGGATAGCACACAGATACACTGGATACACAAGATATATGGATGGGTAGGGACTTACAGGCCACCCTGTAGAATGCTGATCAAGAAACTGTGAGTTGTGCTAGAATAATAGAGTGAGCTAGCTATTCTAGCACAAATGGTGCAGTATACTGTACATATGGTATTATACAATGGTGGTAGGAATTACATGTAGCTATTTGAAAACAATGGTTAACGAATGAGATTTTAACATAAGCTTTAATTTCTTAATATCAAAATCAAATTTAAATTAATTGTCAATCTTCACTTTTCTTTATAACACTTTTTTGCTCCAAATTTCACAAATCAGATAATCTTTTTACCCCTATTTCAACTCTTCAGTTTTAATGCTTTTAATGCAGGTTACAAACTTTTATTATAAATACTGCTAAGACAATATAATTTTATAGCCTGTAACTACCTTGTTTTACTCAGATATAAATAAGTCTAACCTACACACAACGCCCTCCTTTATTTAAAATATATATTCAGGAAAGTACTAAAAACAGTCCTAATAAAAAATTATGGTCAACTTTCAAAGATACTTCAAGTTTGACTGCAAAATGTACAAGATCCACAAATAGTAAATTACTTCATTTCTTTTGTATTTTTTACTTGTTGTTATGAGAGTAACTAAAATGTAAAAATTAGAAAACTGTTTGGATACAGGAATATCAATGTAAAAATAAAAAAAAAATTGATTAATTTATGCAAAAAGAATGCAAGCAAGAAGCTATTCTGCACCATAATTTTAACTATATATATGTATATACTGACTAGGTGATTTTTAGCTTGTTACACGGGTTTATTGGTTGCATATAGTTCAAACAGCAGTAAAATAATAAAATAAAATAAAATGTTCCCTATAACAACAACAAACAAAAATTTAAATTAAGATATTAAAAATATATCTAAAAACACTATCACCTTCCTGGGTTTTCTTGTTCTTTTCTGCTGACATATGATTCTCATAAAGTACCCGGCTTGCTGTTTTATCACCAAAGTACACCACATGGCCAAAAGTATGTGGACACTCGACCGTCACATCCATATGTGCTTGTTGAACATCTCATTCCAAAACCATGGACATTAATATGGAGTTGGTCACCCCTTTGATGCTATAATAGACACAACTCTTCTGAGAAGGATTTTCATTAGATTTTGGAACATGGCTGCAAGGATTTGCTCCGATTCAGCTGCAAGAGCATTAGTGAGGTCAGGCAAGAAGGCCTGGCTCGCATTCAGCGTTCAAATTCATTTCAAAGGTATTTGATGTGGTTGAGGTCATGTCTCTGTGCAAGCCAGTCATTCTTCCATACCAACCTCTGCAAACCATGTCTCTATGGAACTCGCTTTGTGCACGGGGACATTGTCATGCTGAAACAAAAAGGGCCTTCCCCAAACTGTTGCCACAAAGTTGAAAGCACACAATTCTATCGAATGTCATTGTATGCTGTATCATTAAGATTTCCCTTCACTGGAACTAAAGAGCATAATCCACACTGGGTTAGTTGGTTGTTTTTTTAATTTTGCACAAAGCTACTCGAGGGCTATCTGTCCCTAATTTAGCAGTGTAAGACTAGAGGGAAGGCAGCTAGTCATCACCACCCACCGCCAACTCTCGGGCTACTCTTTTACCAGCAGATAGTGGGATTGACCGTCATATTATAACTCCCCCATGGCTGAAAGGGCAAACATGTTTGGCGCGATGAGGATGCGAACCCGTGACCCTCAGATTTCGAGTCACACGCCTTAACACGCTTATCCAAACTGTGAGAAACAGTTCCAGACCATTATTCCTCCTACACAAAACCTTACAGTTAGCACTATGCATTCAGGTAGGCAGCATTTTTCTGGCATATCCCAAACCCAGATTCGTCCGTCAGGCTGCCAGATAGTGAAGCGTGATTCATCACTCCAGAGGACCCGTTTCCACTGCTCCAGAGTCCAATAGCGGTGTGTTTTACATCACTCCAGCTCAAGCTTGGCATTGAGCATGATGATCTTAGGCTTCTGTGCCATCTGCTCTGCCATGGAAACACATGTCATGAAGCTTCCGATGAACAGATGTTGTGCTGACGTAGCTTCTAGAGGCAGTTTGGAACTCGGTCGTGAGTGTTGCAACTATGAACAGATGATTTTTTACAAGCTACGTGCTTCAGCACTCGGTGATCCTGTTCTGTGCGCTTGTGTGGCCTACTGCTTTGTGGCTGAACTGTTGTTGCTCCTAAACGTTTCCACATCACAGTAACAGCACTTCCATTTGACCGGGACAGCTCTAGCAAGGCAGAAATTTAACAAACTGACTTGTTGAAAAGGTGGCAGCTTATAACAATGTCACGTTGGAAATCACCGAGCTCTTCAATACGACCCATTCTACTGCCAATGTTTGTCTATGGAAATTGCTTATGTATGCTTAATTTTATGGACCTGTTAGCAATGGGCGTGGCTGAAATAGCCGAACCCACTATTTAGAAGGAGTGTCCACATAGTGTATTTCCATAAGCAATGATGGTATGACCTTTGGCTTGAATCATTTACCTTTCTGCATTCTGTAAGCCACATCACTGATTATTTTCAATAGAAATTGCTATTACCAACCTCCTATTTTACTTTGGAGTTGTTATTTATATTGGTGGGTCTCATATAGCTATATCATATTACTCATTGGAATCCAGTTTTACTAGAATTAACATCAGAGTTTTTTAATTCTATAAATAGGAAATTTCAGTCTTTCCCAGGCAAAGTCATGTATAGCATTAGGTTTTTTTAATCCCCCTGTATATTCTATGTAAAGACCTGATGGATCCTCCAGATACCAGTGGAATAGGTCTAATGATGCTTTTTCTCTTATAAGTATCAGTAATCATGGTGAGTAGTCTATAGCTTCAGGTGCTGACATACAATAATTTATAAGGTAAAGTGGAAGACCTTCATCCCACATTACCAGGTGCTTATCTTCATAAGATGAATGATGGATTGTTGTCATGGTATTTTTGATTTCAAGGATATGGCATTTTCATAAACTAAGCTGATTCAAAGTTCCATCCCTAGTCTTAGTAAATATTCTTAGACAACCCAAATACTGAAACATCCATTGACGAGCTTTCTTGTAAGTTTCTGCTTCATAGTTAGAAAAGACATATACTTCTAGCCATTTGGTATGTTTATTAATATATTTATTCCATAGTTATTCTGTAGCAGAGGGCCATGCACACCAACAGCAATAATGATATAGTTGTCTCTTCTGTTCCTTGCATGGAGGAAAAACTGATAGATCGCTTTGGCAAATGCAGAAGTATTAACCATGGTCGTCATTTTTTTCCACAAATCTATAATATTTCTTAATTCTGGAAACAATTTCCCAACTTTGATTACGAAATCAAGTCAAACAAAGTATACTGTAAGACTTTCCATGAATAAATCTATGGATAAAAAGTTACGTGAACATCCAACATACAGTAGTATTTTATTTATATAGATAAATATGGAGGTGCGAGTCCAGCTAATTTTTGTTTACCAACATCAGATTTGCTCTTTGTTGTTGTTTTTTATCAGGTTAGGTTCAAAGTCTCAGCAGTAATGGTAATGCTTCCTGTATTTATAACAGGTTCCTTTTTCCGTTGTCCTCAGGAGTTTTCATTTCAGGGGTTTTTATTTGTAGTTGCTGACAGTATTTTCTTCAAAGTACACTTGAATAATCTATTACTTCTTAGTTTAGTTCTTCAATTCTGAGTAACTAATTGTCTGACTAATCCTTTGTTTTCTTCAATCATTAAGGAGAATTGGTGTTTCAATACTACTTGATCTGATTACTTCATCATTTCTCGATAGCATCTTTAGTTGTGACTTTAATGGTTCATTTTCTATTACCAAATGGAGAGCTTCTTTTAAAAATGTACATATATTTATAAAATATTATTTCAGCCTGATTCTCATATTTTAAATCTGTTTCAGTAGTTAAGAATTAGTCACGTGAAACATGTGGGTTAGATAATTAGACAAGTTTGGCTAAAATCTGTGTACTTTACTCTTAACTTTTCTTTGAATTCTTCCCACTAGTCTATCATTCTAAACTTATCAGATAAAGCAACTACCAACGCTTGACACTTGCTATTGTCTTCCAGCTGGAAGTTACTTTATGGTATTAGATCTGGTCATTTCAAATGGTGAATAAGATTAATAACCTTTTCTCCTATTCCATCCTGTCAGTCTGGGAATTAGATGAGCCTAACCTGACACCTTTTTATGTTTCAAATTTTCAACTGAGTGACATTGTTGAGCTGTCAAGCTAACTTCTGGAAATCAGAATGGTAGTTTCATGGCTGAAGTAATCCAGGAAGGTTCTACTGTCACAACAATAGTGATATAGGTGGAGATAAAGCAGTTCCTCTGTTCCATATTTTAAATTAAATGGAGTTTTAGGTTGGAATAACGAGGAAAAATGCAGAGATGTAGTTGATCACTGAATTCACGAATACATTTTCCAACTTCTTTTATTTACGTTATTTTATTTATATTTCATATACATCTTTTGTCATTACTTTTTCTTGACTTTGTTGTTTCTGCCCCTCAGTAGATTTTCAATAGATTCGTTAATTGTCTGACATTATTTTCAATTTTTAAATATTAACCCTATTTTTACTATTCCCGTTTTTTCCTTTTGATGTCCTTTACATATTCTGTCTCTTCCTTCTTTTCATTTAGTGTCTTATATTCCTTCTTTTCTTTTTTTCGTTGGTTAAAAAAAGGGGGGGATATTAGTCATACAAGAATTTGCAGTGGGTAGTTAATGATTAGCTACCTTCCCTCTCGTCAATCACTGAACAATTTGGAATGGCTAGCTCAAAATGACTGCCTCACGTATGTTTCTACAAACATATTACGCATTTTATACTCAATACACATAATTCTTAAATCATTACCTCCTCATCAGTTTTTAAAATGGAACTTGCAATACTCGCACTTGATGCACGTTTTTCTATGCTTCAAAACATCACAGAAAAATACAAACTACAAAGTTTGGACCAGAAAATTAAAATTGTTTCGTAATGCCAAAAAAAAACCTGATAATCTGTTCAAAAAAATATTACTGTACAAATGGTTGTTTGCTTTAGCCTTTCTTACTATAATTCTTTATTAATGAAAATTCAAATTCGAGTAAATATAAATCTAGGAATTTGCAGTAATTCAATTTTCTTTTCATGCTTGATTTATTGGTTTTGGTGATTATTAAAATTCTGGGTACAATATAACGTGATTATATCACACGTTACCCGCTGATGGAAAGAGAAATTGAGAGAAACTGTTTGTTTGTTCCAATACTGAAAATGGAACAGATGCAAGAGAGAAGTGATTCTGGTAAGGTTTTTCAGAAGGGTGTATTTTGTTTGTTTGTAGTTAAGCACAAAACTGCACAATGACCTACCTACCTGTGCTCTGCCCACCAAAAGTATTGAAACCCAGTTTATAGTATTGCAAGTCTGGAAGCATACTGCTGTGCCACTTGGGACTCTGATGGTTGTAGACACATTAACAAATAATTTACTGTACATCAGAAAAAGCGAGATGTACACGTCCAGCTATACTACATAAAAACAGCTGTTTATTCACACAATATGATCTTCAGAAAACACTGCTTTGTGGACTCGGTGTAATTTTCAAGAAAGCAAGTGCAGTAATTGTACAGATAAAACAATAAGGAACATGATTTTGTATATTCAACCTGACCATATTGCCTTCGCCAAGGTCACCAGAATTGGCCACAGCATCACTGACCACACATTCTTTACAGATTAATGAAGGATTGACAAGTTTGTTATAAAGATCCAGTTTATAATGGGACACTCGGCATACTACTGTTGAATGTGATTGTTTTAACGAGTTATGAACAGTTTTACTGAATGTTTGAAAATATTTATCACTTACATTGTATTTATCTGAACCACAAGCAAAACACACAAATATTTTTTCTTTATGCAAAATAAAATAAACCCTTTTATTACAATACTTAAGACTATAATACACTACTCTGAAGAAACCACTGAAGTGAATGACTAGTCAGAATAATTCCTGGCCTATTCACATCTCACATGTGCACCGTTTTAGCACATCACACACACATAAATGTGACAGAAGTACGTCATAATTTTGACTATTGAAGATACGGAAATTGTATCACACCTGGGTCAACCCTTATTACAGAGAGTTTTACATCACAAATGATTGAACCAGGTGCTACCTTTGATCAGTTTGAGTTAAAATTACCAATAAAAGTTCATTTTATTTCAACAAAGAACAACCTTACTGTGAAATATTGATTCTGGAATATATTTCTGTAGTTTACAAGTATTACTGTCAAATGGATTGTGATGTTAATGTATGGTAAGCAGTTTTGCAGTACAAATACAAGAGAATTAATAAAATAATACCTTTATTTCACTCTTACTTAGTAAAGCAAGCAGAAAAAGTTTTCACTAACCACAGAAAAATAAATAGCACATATAGGAAGATAAAAGGTCATATAGACACAACAGTTTTTATCTGCTGGGTTTGAGTAATGTACATGAACAAGTAATATTGTAAGAGATTATAAATACAATTGTGAAACTGAAACTTTTATTTAAACTTAACTATGTTTTTAGCTAGTATTTCTATATTCATTTTTTAAAACTGGCATGCTTCAAATCTGGTGTCCATTTTATTAAAATGGAAACAACTTTAAGAAATTTCTTCTGGTTACTAAACAAACTATTTTAAACATGGGTTAACCTATGGAAAAATTTCTTTAGCATCCTTTAGATTTTAATAATTATATTATCTACAGTTTTATTTACAATATGTATATATTTAATATCAAAACCTGATTTATAGTTACTTAAATATGTTCATTGAAAAATAAAATTTATTTCCTATTTTGTATAGTTCACTTATTTCCACAAATATCTGCAATTCTTTAAGTTTTTGCTTTAAATAAGGCATTTCAATAGAAAACATTACACTTTCACTTACAAAACATTATTTACTTACACATTCCTTTTATAAAAACTAAGTATACTGAATACCTCAAGTATGTGACACTTATCAAATAAATAAAGTTTCTATTATAGTTTCTAACTTGCTACAATACACACAGTAAAGATCATGTTTCAAACACAGTAAAAACATTCAGGCTAGCAGACTGAAGGCTGCTCCAAGTCCCCAGCTTGTTTCATATGTGTTGATTTTTTTAACAAGCTAAAAATAGAAAATAAAACCATCTATAACACTATTTATTGCCTTAAGCATGTGTAAAACATTCTGCAGAATAATAAAGTGATTCTAAGCAGTGAAATCAAGATGGGAGGGAAAAGTGTACCAATGAAATGTGTTGAAAAACTTTTACAAAATGAAGATGCTAAAACTACACAGCTGACTTAGAAATGTCATGAAAAATGGTTACTAGATTTATGCGAGTATTAATTATATTCTTCATAGAATAAAAAAAGGGGGGGCAAAACTCAAATTTGATTATTACCTGGCTCAGCAAAACCTTTAAACTTGTCTTCTAATATATAAAATAACAGTAAAAAGTGGGATAATGCATTCTATATCATACAGATAATTTTAATTTTCTGGAAAAGACCATCCAGAAAATGCTCGAGAGAAGAATAATAATATTTTCAGTTATTTCCTTATCCAAACTCTACACTCACTTAAAATTTGATTTATTTACGAGCATTTAAAACATTATTATTTGTTTGTTTGTGAAAATCTGAACACTATTACCCAACCAGACTTGTCAAGCATTACACTTGTTTTAAGAAATACCATGATTCAAAATCTAAATTACAAAATTTCTCACTTTGTCTAATTTAAATTTAAAGAATGCTGAGAAAACTATATATTTTGATGTGTTTCTTGAAATACTTACAGTTACCTCCTTGTTTAAGTCAAACTGAAAACCATCATGAAGTAAAGAGCTGATGTAGGTCAAGTCTAAACACAGGAAGGGCATGTCGACGTTACCATCTCCAGAACAGGCTAAAAACACAACCCATAGAGTTTAAACAAAAAATTACAATCCTATTTCAAAAAATAATAAATTCAAAAACTCACTTATAAACACCCAGACTTCATGGTTCTAACAATTTCTGTGGTTAACATCTAAAAGGTTCCCATCACTCACAGCATATTCATGCAGGGATTTACTTTTGCAACAGTTCTAAATACCGAAATGCCACTTAAGCAAATTCACAAGTATCACATAAACTGTCATAACACTGTTGGTGTTCTTGGTTGAATCTTTTAAGTTCAAACCTAAAATACATATACAGACCAAATTTTTAAGATAACAATCACCTCATCCATGTGTAATTAACATGGTTATGTAAATTAATAGCTTCTGTCTTAACCTATAATTTATAATGTTAGACTGGAAATCAGTTTTTTTTCTCTATATTCATCTTTGTTTGTTAAGACTTCCACCTTAAATGAGTGCCAAAAGCTGAGTTGGATAAGGGTTAGTGAAATATTTACCTGCAATAATTTTTGTATACATAGAACAGGAAGTTTGAATGTTATGATCTTAATAATAAAAACTAACAAGAAACAAGAAGATAACTTCAAGTGCTGGTGCTGTTTATTACCATTATCTTCCATAACATTGTGTAATGCTGTAGATTCTAAATGGCTACCTTAACCGACTGAAAGATCTACTTTTAGATGCAACAAAAAGAACACTTTTGCTTAATGTTTCTAACACATTAAATCTTAAGACTACACAGTAACTCCAGTGTCAGTCTGTATTCTTATCCTTGGATTACATCTTACAACAAATCAAACATTTGCAATAAAATATGCTAAAAATCTTTGAAATAAATCTAGTGATCATAAAATCACATATATAAAAGAAAAACAAACCTTTTTTTGCTGCCTTGAAAAAATCTCCAACAAGAATTGTACCACCATTACCTTTATCTGAAATATATCATATCTGTCATTAGCATCAAAGTTCATCAACATCAATCGTGAAAAACAAAACTTTAATACTCTATCTCAAAAAATCTGGGACGAGTATTAATACTTTTACTGATAAGCAGAGAACAACATTTCAACCTACCTATGCCATCTTAAGGTTAACAACCTTTTCTCTGCTTATCTATGAGTGTTAATACCCATACCAGCCATTCTGAGATATATTTATTTCAAGTGGGTTTCTTGTCATCAAGAAAAACTTTAATACACACAACTATACACAGATACAACATGAAACTTTTCATCTCTACTAATACTTAGTGTGTTACATATTAAATACAGTATTCAACTTTATATTGAAAAAATGAGTTGTAATGCAATATACAAGTTTTCTTGTGGCTTTAAAATCACCTATAAATATGTATATAAAACTCCCACCCACATTTGTTCCTTATTTCATTTATTCACAAAAATATTTAAATGGTAATCACCAACTGTAAAATATTATTCATGTTACAAAATCACATACATTAATTAATTTTAAAGCATTTTTTAAAACTTCACATGCATATATTGCAAACCAATATACTGATATAGAATATCATTTGTAAATTCCAAGTTCTGCTAAACAACTGATTAATTTTCTTTTGTCACAATTAACATTTTTAACAATTTTGTCATTTAAGAACAATATTCACAATAATCTAAACTCAACGCACCCACATCTGATATTCATTTCATTCTTAAACTTTTTGTTTTATTAGTGGACACAAATTATACTTTCTTGGTTCTTTTATAAAAATACTTCCTAAACAATCCCCACATTATAATCTTGTTGTGGTTGAATTTTAGTTTATACATGGGAGTTTTTTTTTCAGTTAAGACATTTGATAACATAGATGACTTATACAAAAACCCCACATTAGTCATGCACAGCTGTATGTGTATGACTGAAAGGTTAACTTAAGGATTTCATTTAATCGCAATAATAACTGATGCAAGTTTTCATAGACGTATATTCTTTTAAACAACTGTTTATATAGGTCTATCATGCTTTGATATTACAAGTAAGGTTAAAAGTTAAAAATTAACAATAGCTAGCTAGTAAACTTCTAGTTAGTGGCAAGTTTTGCCAGAAAAACGTAGATGGTATTTGAAAACAAAAAAACAAAACTAACATTATTCCTTTCAGAATCAAGATTCTATGGTGAGTATCAGTACTCCTATATTACATACAAATTTACCGTAATATTCCAAGTACAGAAGGTTACTGTAATTGTGACTAACAAGACCACTTCATGCTGATTTTACAACTTCAATTTGATCTGCAGGACACTGACCAGGAAAAAGGATTATTGAGACCACAGCTTAAACTCATCTGCTTAAGTGCTAAGTCATAAGCCAGCTGGCTAGTCACATCTGAAGTATAGTTTTGACAACAGTACAATTAGAAAATTCTGTGCCCTAGCTGTTGCTCATTTAAATGTAATAACAGCACAAAATTCATGTAAACAACAGATACTTTTCACACATTTCTCTCAACCTGCCAATGACTCCCGACTTCTAATACTTAGCATCAGTTTTACCCATTTATAATCTGTTACTTAAAAATTATTTTTTTAATAGGGTAGCTATCAGTAATGGAGAAATGCTAACACAATTACTGATAAGAATTTAGAGTGTGTTGTGGCTAACATAGTCCTAAATGTGTTATTTCCTTCAAAAGTTAAGGTTACAAGCTGAATATTTATATTTACTTATTAAAAACAAACATACACGAACAAAATAACTTAGAGCAAGCTTGTTTCAAATCTGTAATGTTCATTTCTAGTTGTTTCCAAATATATTAATATATTTTTAAACATACTGTTGTAAAGTGTACTTAACTATTATAAAAACGTAAAAAAGTATTAAGGTAAGAAAGTACATTATTGTGACAAATTAAACCTTACCTATTAGCCCCGAGTCAACAGCTCTGTCATAATAGTAGGACATAGCATATAGTTGTCGCTTACTAGTTTCTTGCACACCATGTATTTTATTTCCAATAAACCTTTTAGCTCTGTCGTAACAAGCATCGAAACCGTACTTTCCAGACCGAAGCCCCCTAGTTAGGAAATTACAACACTGAGGATAGAATACCACTTCTAATATGTTTAAAAATTACCAAGTAAGCCATGTCAGTAAATTTACTTACATTCACTATGTAAACTACATACATATTACATTGTAATGAAAAAGAAAGTACTAGTAATACAAGAATTAAAGAAAATGTACTTACATTACCAAATACTCTATTCCACCATATTGCCATGATTTCTGAATCAGTGGATGGATACACGGACTGTGCAAGATTTCAGTTTTCTCATCAGCAGATTCTATAAAATTCAAATTACCATGTCAAAGGATTGTTTGTTTTTAAATTTCACACAGAGCTACATGAGGGCTATCTGCGTTAGCCATCCCTAATTTAGCAGTTTAAAACCAGAGAGAAGGCAGCTAGTCATCACCACCCACTGCCAACTCTTGGGCTACTCTTATACCAATGAATAGTGGGATTGACCATTAAATTATAATGTTCCCACAGCTGGAAGGGCGAGCATGTTTGATCATGACCCTCAAATTACGAGTCAAGTGCCTTAACCACCTGGCAATGCCGAGCCCCATGACAAAGGAAGAGATAACATTTGAAGCTTAGAGGCAATTTTTTAAGCACTCTGAAGGAAAATACACATTTCGGTACTAATTCTAACATTAACTTTGCAATCATTCACATGTTGCTATTTAAGCAAATTGCACAAAACAGAATTCTGACTTTTTCACCTTATGTTTTTGTAATGCTTTATATATCTAAAACAAGTACAATATTTCCAAAATAGATTAAACATAGGATCAGATGTGCATCACAACCTTTTACACAGGTTGATAAAAACGTGTTTAAAGTTTTGAATGAATTCATATCACACTTGACATCAGAACAGTCTAATTTAAAATAAAAGTTAGTTTTTTTAATTTCAAAAGAAAATATTTAATTATCAGTGATCTATCTGTATTATGCAACACTTCTTTGCTCAAAACTGCACATTTTAGATTTCCTTTTTATTCATATGCTCTTACAAGTTTTCCACATACGATTTCCCTGAGCTAAAATATAAATTTGTAGCATCCAAATTATACTTCAATTAAAATAATTTCTGAAATAAGTTTTAAAAAATATTAGGCTTAGTGTTCTTCTGCTGAATGTCTTAAAACTTGAAAAACTACAGATATAATTACTAAATTTCTTATGTGCAAGTTTTATTTTTTGTTATAAAAGTAATTTAAATGTAAGAATTTCAAACTTGTTCGGTTAGATAATTTTAAATGAAAGTAAATAGTTTTACTAATGAGAAACTTCCAACATTCATTTATGATGTTCTAAAAGGAAATGAAACATGAACACTAAGCTCAAAAACAACAATTATATTGTTAACATGAAAATCAACTTGCACTTGGATGGACTCAAGTCTTTGTAAATTAAGGAGACCAATCATGAGTAAAAACTAAGTTTTTTGTTGTTTACTTGTAATATTTGTTAAAAGGATGCCACATTTCATGAAAACACACTTATTACCTATAGCTTCACAGTCAAGGTTACTCAAAATAATTAAGCCAATATATAGTTAAAACAATTTAAAAGTTTTCACGCCTAGATTTTGTTTTACCTACAAATTCATACTGCCAGGGTTATTTTGCAGGCATTTATAAATTACTCAACTAAAAAATTTCATCAAAATTTAATCAACCAACAAAACTGATAACTTACTTTCACCAGAACTTGATGATTGAAGTATAGTGAGGCGAGCTGACATTAATCCATTTCCCAAATAACTACAGCAAAGAACAAAGAAAAAGTTTAGATTTAACATTTAATGATTTCTGTATCAATAATAGTTCTGTAAAATGTACACAGACATATTTTGTAAACCAGAAATTACCTTATAGCACAAAACTGTGCTAATACATTGAGAAACTTAGAAAACAATACTTAAATTCTTATGTATATACATACACAAATTCATAAAAATATTAAAACACTTTGGAACATGGTGAAACATCACACTTTTCTTACAATGTTCTTTCTATGAATTGATTCACGATGATGTTTAAAAACTCGTGACTATTTTAAAAGCAACAATTACTTAATACATAATTCAAAAAATAAGAGTTTGTTCAGAACATCACACAAGTGTCAAGAAGTTTTTAAAATTGTTGAAGAGGAGTTTTAAAAAATTACACGTGAATATTTCATTTAAAATATCCTTACAGGAGTTACTTACCCTTGCACCTTATAATCACCTGTAAAACTGATGAACAAACTTAGCTGGCTTAGTAACAGTTTACAGATCTACACTGTACTAAACTTAAGAGTGAAAAACCTAATGTGAAAATAAATGGAAGTCTTTTGGACCCTGTGAATGTGAAAGCATTACAGATGTAACATGCAACATTTCAAAGTATTCTTTATGCTGTGAAATGCTTTGTTGTATCTTACGTATTTCACATCTTACTAAATACACTTTAAAGATAGTCCATTATCAATACTATTTTCAGAAATACTCCTTTACATACACCAACACCAACCTTTCAGCTTCCTAGCTTGGACACCAAATCTTTTATATCATTTTCTTACCTATGAGAATAAAGGTAACCTGGATTTTCTTGAATTTTTAGTTTCACCAAGTCTTCCTTAGGAACAGACACCAGTGTTTCTAAAGAGAGTGGTTGAAATGTGATTTGAGTAGAGCCACCTCCAAGATCTAATGTGACAACAGAGTAGGAGGCATTGTTTAAATGACCTGCAAAAAAACAAAGCTAAAAGTTTCATAAAAAGTTGTAATTAATTAATTAATATACATGGAGCTGCAGTAAATAATATTGGATATACATCTTACAACAAATACTTTCCAAGCTACAGTATCTATTTTTTTGCACTTTCATTATATATTAAAAAATAAAAGTTTTGATAAAGATACCACTCTTAGCAAATTGTTTAAAATTTAAAGCTATTTCTACTTTTTGAATCACAAATTACTGATTCCATTTTTCACAAAAAAGGTAAAAGTGAAACTAGAGATTATTGATGTTTTCATAACATTCATAATCTGCATATGCTTGTACTTGTGTTTTATTACATTCAGATGCATTAATTCCTTACTGTCTTCTTCAGGGAGAAGAGAGATCAATATTACGACACTTACCTAATAGAAAGTTAACTGTGTACCACGCAAACAGTCCTATAACAAAAAAAGACATAAGAAAAAGCTTTAAGTGACCATTTATATACAATAAATATACAACACATCTATTTTAACTAAACCTAAGAGAAGTAACTACAGTGCCAGAAAACTAAGCAATAACTACCTTTACTGGTTTAGAAAACAACAAGACCATTCATATTTAACGATGTCATCCTGATTATCTTTTACTGTGCATGACATTAAGGTCTTATTGCCTTCCCTTCTAGATACAGATAGCCTAGTTGCTTTACGTCACAAAATGTCAGATCTACCCACCCACCCATTCAAAAGTTTATTTAGCTATTTTTGTTAATGTTATATCAGTATAAAACTCTGGCCAATGATCCATATTTAAATAGTATAACAAATTCTAAATTCTACAACCCAATATTTAAAAACAATATTCTCAATTTCCCATAGTTGAACTTGTGACATTTCCTCCAAGTATCCTCTCATCTCTATTATCTACAGTTCTCCCTAACAAGAATGTATGAAATTAAATGTATATTACTCACAAGAGAACCGTCATTGCTCAGACAGTCCATAATTTTTATAGCCTTAAATTTTGTTTGGTTACAGCTATTAACAGAAAATTAGACCTCTCCCGTCACATCTTCTCTTATATAATAATTATATATTACCTATAAACAACAGAAATTTGATAGATGAAAACCTTGACTGACATATTGTATAATGATGTAAACTAAATAAATAAGCATCAATTTTACTTGTAATAAAACTCTAGATTCCCATGGGAATTACAATTAGCTTGGGTTAGTAACAGCTCTTGTTGCATGGTTAGAAAGCAAAAAAACTAAGAGGAAGCTGTCTGCTTTTTTACATGTTGTTAGCCTAATTCTTTGTTACATTAATTAATGCACTTCTACCAACAGTATATATAAAAATTAGAATTGTCATTGACAACTGACAGCAAGAAAAATACTGAAGTAATTTATTTGTTGTTTTCATGTTTATTCTTTATCATTATAAAGTAACTAAAATGTAAAAACAGGTATCTTTAGGCTAGTTAAGGTATGATTAGTCAAAATAAATAATAAAAATATGACAAGAGGAACACATGTGAGCAGCTCTTGAGTAAGGTAATTTGATAGAGTAATGTAATGTGTGCTTCACATTACCAAAATTACTCAATTTATAACAGCACAAATATTAGTTAGACATGATTCAATAAAAAACAAATAAAATGTAATTATAAATAGATGTTTACTATTATAAGTCTAAAGCTACTTAGGATAAACTAATGTAGTTTCATGTTACATTTGAAGTCATTATTGAAAGAAAGGGATTTTTTTTGTAGGGAGGAAGTTTACAAGGTCAGTCAAATTAACTAACCTTGTATAGAGTTAGGGTAGAGAAAATAGCAGATAGAAATAAAGATCTTATTAAGAACATGCATTTAAGATGTATTAACAGGTTTTACAAGATTACACAAATGAAATTTGGGATTTTTGAGATGAAAAAAGTATTTTTAAGCTGAAAATGAAATTCATCTTGCACACAAACTAATTAAAAACAAATACTTTATTAAAAATACTTCACTAAAAATAATTATGTGAAAAGCTTATAATTTTTACTGAAAGACTATCAAATTTTGTGAAGATGCACACACAATATGAAAAGTTAGTACTACAAATCAATAAAACCTTTACACAAGTACAAAAAGATCAAACTGACCGAGGTCATGTGGAAAGTGTTCATTCTTACCTTCATCCATTCCATTCATAATTGAAACTGAATCATTCAAAAGGTGAAATGGATAGCACTTAATTTTTTTGTTGACCTAAAAATAAAAAGTTAAATATATTTTTGCATTTTTTCTCACTTGACATCATATTAGGGCAATCTATAAAGTTAAAAATCCTTTGATGTAGCAACTTTAAGTTTTACATGGCAACAAACCCAATCATCTGTAAATAAAATACATGAATGACATGAAGTGTGTAACGATAAAATGCAATAAACTAAATAATGCTGGGGAAATAAAAACATCTCAGTATTCAATACGAAAACTGACTTGCTTTTGTTCTTTGTGGATCATCACATAATATTCAAAATTCTAATTAATGTTCATTGAATCAACAGAGAGAAAACAGAGGAGTTTTAGCCATGCTCACATTACTTTCTAAGTAATATTTACCCATCACTGACTAAGAGTTATTGACAGAAAAACAATTTTTTCCAAATTTTTTTTACCATTAGTAAACATGCAACTCCACCTTAAGAGATATCAGTTCACTAATTACACTGGTGAAGATTTTGTTTTACATCTCCACTAACATCACTGATTTACTCTAGGATGATGTATGCCAACTAACTTTATTAACGAAGAAAGTGTACGTAAAATCATCTGTCCATATAAACACAACACTGACCTCATCAAGAATGGCATCAGCTGAATGAGCCGGTAAAAGTCGAAGTCCTGCTGTGGCTTTCAAGGACAAGGGAGTGGTGTGCCACCTTTCAGCTGGAATCACAGTTTTAGCCTTCTCTAACAATGGTACAATACTGCCAGCAGCCTGAGGGAAATGATTTAACATTATTTCTATCCAACTGTGACAGCTTCTGTAAAAATATTTCATTGTAAACACTAGCAACTCTTTCTGAATCATTTCTTTTACTGAACTCATACAAACTGCCCCATCTCATAACAGAAGTTTGCAGATAATTAGACAAGACTGGATGGACAAGTTGCACTTCGGTTCAAATAGGAAGAGAAAAGAATTGAAATATGCATGTTCTACAACTATACGGTTAAAAGATGGAAGGATAAGAAAATATTCATAAAGTGATCTATAACATTCCCGAATGAAATTCTGTTGTTCATGGTGTGTGTGTGCACAAGCACGCAGCGTGCCTAATCTACTACTGTGAAAAAACAAAACACAATAATTAAAATAGGCCTAACTACTTATTTTACAATATTCAAAAGCCTTAAACAAACTTAATGCATACATGGTTCAAAATGAGCACACAAACTTAATGGCAAGTACATCTACAATCAATTAATTGAAAAATACCTATGATGACGAGAAAACCCACTTGTAAAATAATGGCTGGTATGGGTAGAGGAAGCACTTTGTAGAGAAGTGTGAACCTGATGATGACCGAAGAATGTCGAAACGCTGTTCGCTCCTCTACATAGTGCTTTCTCTACCCATACCAGCCATTATTTTACATATATAATGAGAAAACCTGAATCTCAGAATGGCTGGTATGAGTATTAACACTTTTACTGATAAGGGGAGAACAACATTTCAACCTTCCTGGATCACCTTCAGGTTAACAAGGTCTAAATGTTGTTCTCTCCTTATCAATAAAAGTGTTAATACCCATACCATCAGTTCTGAGATACATTTTTATTTCAAGTGGGTTTCTGGTCATCAAGAATAAAAAATACCTATTGACAAAAATGTGAAATCAAAGTTTTAACACAAGTTTTAATTTTTTATTAACCTTGAAAGTATTTATCAAACTCAGTAGCATGAAATATCTTTGTTATAACAAATTTGTTATCATAATAACTGAATAAATAGAAAAATTACAGAATGAAAAATTTATATATACTTAACTTTACAATTATGCTCTGGAATAACAAGAAGACATTCATATACTGTAAAGTCTTTCTAAACTTTCAATCATTAAATTCAGAATGTGGCTTGCAAAATGAAATTTAACCATCACTTAAGAATCATCTTTCAAGTGAATTATGAACTAATATCTCAAACAAATATATAACAGACTATGTGCAGTCAAAGCGGTACTAAGCAAGAAAAATAGCAAAGAATATTTTTTATTACTTTCCTTTTGTGCTTAGAATGCAGAATAAAATTAAATAGTTGTAGTTTAAAATAAAACAAGTATTTTCACAAATGTTTTTGATGTCTTTAGAACAAAAAGGTTCTCTAACAAATTGTAGAACTTTCAATTACAGAGCTCATGTACCTTAAAACAAACTCACAAAAAATTCAAAAGTTAATCAGTAAATAAAAATGATGCAGTTATTGGATACTAAAGATATCTAATGTGTTCTCTGGAATGAGATATTTCTATGACTAACCTTTGATGGAGAATCAGCATAGCTTGACAATCCAGGTTTAACCTCTTGAAAATATTCATCAAGAAGGGTCATGCCTGTCTCTATGAATAAATCAACAAATTAAAGTCATTAAACTATTACTACTTATTGCAAACTGTCATTTCCAAATACCAAAAATATTTAAGTTTTACATGTTAGAGAAGACAGAATTGTAAAATAGTTTCACCATCATAAACTGGTGCACATGTTTAAACATACAGCACTGATTTTTTACAACTACCAAAAGTAATCTAGCAACCAAAAATTCTTCTATTCACATTTTTACAGCTGATAAAACTTTTTGTTTAGTTCACCGTATAAGAAACATTTCTTCACCTGTGCTATTCAAGAAAGTAAACACGTGGATTCGTGTTCCAGTACTGCCTCCATCAAAAACTATAGCATAAGATCTTTGTACAACTTCATCCCCATCTTGTAGTTCTACTACTTTCTTCATTGCAGAAAAGGGGCCAACTTGAGTCACTGTACACACCAGCAACAGTAGGCCACTCAATACTGGTGTTGGTAGGATTGTAAATTGCATTTTCACACACTGATTTTATTAAATTGATTTTAAACTACCTTATGAGTAAACACTTTTTGGTGCCCTTGAAATTTCCAACAGGATTTTGTACCTGAAAAACACAAAAATGTTTAAACATAAATAATAGCTGTTTACTTGTAGTGCTAGTACACAGACAGTAATAAGAAACCAGTGTTAGTAAGGACAAAATTCATAACTTGTACAACATGAAGAAGCTAGGTGTGTTTGTATTTCATTGTCTGCTATCTTGAAGAAAACCTTTTCCTTACATTAGGATGCTGAATTCTCTTTACAACAGTTTTGTATCAACTATTTTCATCTGATATGTGCAGCATGTATTTAGGTTTTCTTCACTGAAATGTACTTAAGTTGCAATCTTTTTGTAAAGAAGTACTTGTCAAAAATAGATCAAATATATATTACTTTTCTCAGAGGATGGAGGATAATAATTAAAGGTATAACTTCCAACTGTCACAAATATATCCAAAACATTCCAAATTTAAAATATGCATTTTAATTTTGCTGATATAACAGCTGAAGACGTTAATACAGTGTGTTCTATAAACTACACATAAGCAGCATATAGAAAACTCAATGGCAATACTCACTGAAATATACAACAGTAAATACTACAACTTAGGAAATAACAGTAAATATCCTTGACAAGTTTGGGGATTTTGATGTTTGGGTAGAAGCTATGAGGGGTAAAATAGGTTAGTCAAAAATGAACTTGTAAAGCAGTATTCAAAATACATTTCAGATCTTGCAAAATAGAGAGTTCCATAACAGCATGAAATGTACTGTGTATTGTTAAAAACTGTGATCCTGTGAATATATTAATCACGACTGGCTAGTACAATGAAATGTGAAATAGACAAACTAATATCAGATTTAGTAGTCTGCTTGAACTTTCCCTGAAAATAACATATAGTTAAGAAAGATAATAAAGGTAGAAAACTAAATATTAAGTTTTTACCACTGGCAAGCATAGATTATATACAATTTGGGAACAGATGCTTAACATGTCAAAATACTTACTCAGTAAATAAAAAACAAGCTTGAATTGGATCTGTAATTTATTTCATTAGTTCAAACTTGTAATCTATTCTAAGAATTGCAATTGAATAAATTAATATGAATATCTCAAGAGTTCATGCTAACTTTTTTTTTTTTACCTATTCCTATATATATTATACACACACACAATATACCTGATTTAGAACAAACTATTTGGAGGATGGTTTACAGCAGAGTAATACAGATGTTATACTTTGAAAGACATTCTTCATGTGTATAAATTCTCCTACTACAAGTATATTTATACTCTCTAATATAGAACACAATCTGATTACTACAGTTCTGAGGCCACTTATTATCACCAACAAACAGCATTCAACCATTTGATATTTTTGGCCAAAAGTTACTTTGTTCACAAGGGGCTTGGCACTATCTGCATGGAGTGCACTGACTGTGATTGGATGGACAAAAGCCACCACCTGATTCATACCCTCCAGGGAACCAATCATGTCTTATTTCATATGACAATCATGAATGCAGCACATGGGTGTTAGCTGATAAATTCCTCTCTATACAGTTATTATTGTGAGTCAAGGTTCACAATTCAATCTTTATTCACTATTCTGATCACTTAGTAAGCCACATATTTTTGTAAACAGGAACTCACTCAAACCAGACAGAACCAGAACCTATAGTGAAAAACATGTTTGATTTATAAAGTAATTTTAATTGGTTCAGCATACTATAAATAAGTCTAAATACACAAAGTTCAGTAAAAGTTAATATAAACACCTGTTCTTAACTTTCAAGTTTGGGTGACACTAATTTTCCTCAGATACGAGATATCTATAAATTCAACCTTACTACATTTTTATAGAAACAAAAACTACCTATAAGAACTAGTACAGTTTGCAATGCTGTTTCCACACATAAGCTATGTAAATAAATGTTGCCCAGTTCATTTAACCATTTGAAATTATAAATTTCAAGTTTAAACTAAATATGTATGCTATTACTTATTAGCAAGTTGCATAAATAAGTTATTTTAATGTTCACATGGTCAGGAAAAGATAATACATGCAAGTTGTGGAAAGAAAGTCAAGTACTTACAAAAATATATGTACAAATACAGTTAGTGAAACTATCAAATTCCCAATAAATTTCAATGGTCACAATGTGCATAATACTTTCAATATGGCTGGGAATCACTCAAGTAATTAAAACTGTTCTACTGTAATTACTGACATAAAAAAAGTGTAGAATGTTTTTACTCATGCACTAGTTGAAAGAGGTAATAGTCTCTATAGTAATCACTAGATGCATCTCATTGAAATACTACTATAGTTTTGGTCTTTTTCAGGAAAGATTCTGATTTATAGAAGAGGATTCAAAGTACAGCCACTATAATGATAATTCTGGAGAAAGGAGAGTTGACTTATAAGGAAAACAACAAGATATTTTCTTTGAGAAAAGATACAGGTAAGAAGTTAACTTAATTTTATAGTATTATTTAAAGATCGATGAGATAAAGGCCTCTGATTTTATTATGCTACATCCTGAAAATAAGAGGAACAATTAACACAAGTTAAAAAATCCAGTTAAAAGTTCTATTTTTCTCACAGTGACTGGCTTATGGAATAAGTTACAATTGACAACAATACGAGAGTAGCACTTTACATGAGCTTTAAAAGAGAATCAATGATTTCTTGCAAAATAAAAAATCAAGTAAGAGCTTTTCTCAAATGTGGGAGTATAAATAATCTCGTAAAACTAAATAACTTCTTGTTCTTTGTATATTGTTTTACATCAAGAAAGTGATGAGAACAAAATTAACTGTTTCCTCTTTTAGCCCTTAAATGGCATCCATCAACTGATGCTACTACACACAATATTCCCACTGTTTAACAATTAAGTTTTATCAGCAGTCACATCTAAATCTACCCCACCTCATTTCTTGCCCCATAACATCAATCATCCATTTATACTATCCAAATTTCCATACCCTATTCTAACCTATTCATAAATACTGTGAAGTTTGTTTTCACTGAAAAAGGTATTCTTACCAGCACCTTTGCTCAGCTTGAAGTGATACATGAATTTTATAATTCTCTATAATATTAGTCAAATAATAAATTCAAACTTCTACAGATACCAGTTTGGGCATTTTACACCACTGCCTTAAGTTACATAATGTGCAACACTCAAAATAATTATATATACATATATATATTAGAAAAGGCACAAGATACTGGTGAGTAACTTACCATTTCATTAAAAACATGTTAATAACAGATGTTAGAGTAAGTTGTAATTATTATGGATAACTTAAATCAAGCATAAGATATTATCACATCCCTTGCACAAATTCTTTGTCATGATTAACTAAGGATACATTATGAGACATGAAACACTTTAACTCTTGTCTAATAAAGGCTGTCAACAAGGTACATCAATGTGTTGTTGTCAAGGCAACCAATATACATGGAACATCTCAGGAAAACTTTATATATGACACTATACAGAGGTAAAGTGAAACCACACAGATTCTGTTATGTCTAATTACAATTTGTTTAAACCTGTAAATTATAGGTGGGAATATGGTGCAAGATTTCTGTTACTCACTAAAAAAGACCTGCAAAGCCTCAACTGCATAAAATGACAGCAAAAATATGAAAACATTATTATGAAAGGAATACTTCACTGGATAAGGTTTAGCTGTGCATGATATCTACAATCTTACTAACATTTTATGTTGAAGTTAGAGAGATACTTAATGTTTATTGTAAAATGCAAAGATGTGAGAGTACTATCTTTCCTGTGATTTGATATTCAATGATAAACTCACTGGATCAGCATGGCCCAATCCTCAGTTAACTTGTTTATTGTATAAATTTTAAAATCATCTAAACAATGGGTTATGATTTTCATAGCTATGTTACCAGCAGTGACACGAATATAGAATTAGTCCTATGAACTGAAATTGTACATAATAAAACATTTGAACATTAATTAATCTGAAATAATAAATAATATAAATAAATCTTATTATTTCAATACTGGTTTTTGATCTCAATGAAAACTAAAATGTTAAATGTGAAAGGCAGATATTTAGGCTAAATATACTATGTGACCTCACCAACTAACCAAATTTTAGTAATACTAAAGATAGAAAGTGAGGTTGAAATAAAACAATTAAAAAGTGGTTATTTGGGGAATTGGGTCATATAAAGTTAAATAGCTCAAAAGCTAAACCTGAAAACTAGTAATTTACTAGAATAAGAGTAACCTCAATATATTCCCACAAACATAAAGAAAAAAATATTTATATACACTTATGTAAGATGTATATCTTGCAAGAAATTTACTACCTTTCTTTGGTATAACTTTTTTTTTCATTAGTTTAATAAATAGACTTCACATTAAATTTGAAAACTTTCTTCAGATTAATTATAACTGCTGTAGCTAAGTCAATACTATTATTATTATTATCCTAATAACTAAATAAACTTTCGTGATAGTGAAACCCTTTATCAAGTAACACTGTTTTCTTGCATATAATCTTGCTACGTTTCCCAATTCTACGACCTTTCTTAAAACTTTAAAACTTAGAATAGTGACAAAGTGCTATAGTTGTAGCTATTTTCTGATTATGTGGGTCAGCTTCAAAAAATAACAGTAAAAAGTTGGTATGAGCCTCTTAATCTCAAAGCAATACATAAATTATAAATAAATCATGAGAAATTTGTCTTCGTATCAGTAACTACTAAACTTATAAGCACCCATACGTAATGACAACTGTCAAAAATTAAAATTTACGAATACAATATAGCAAGTCATTTGTCTCGAGGCCTAGCTCCACTTAGTACTTTGAAAATGTGAAATTTGAGTTGGAACTGAAGCGTAATATTAATCAAATACACTTAACATTTTTGTCGCTAACAAGAACTTTTAAAAATATTTTGTTAACAGTGTAATACTTACTTTTGTCAGGACTTCATCTTAATTTGCTTTATGATCTAATTTCAGCTAAAAGATAAATTAGTTCACAATCTTCCCAAGCTTAAGCCTAATACGCAATACCTGTAAAACTAACCTAAAACATTTACTTGTACTACATTAACCAATCAGAACTTGCCAAGTTACCAACAGGGAACTATTAAATTACTGAACATTCTCAACGATTTTAAATATATTGCAATGATGTCACGAAAAAAAACCCAACAAAAACCTGCTATCCTGCTCGAGTTTTGTAACCTTTGCTAAACCTTAGAATTTTAGATATAAAATTCTAAAATATCAGTTCACATTCCTCGTCTCTCTCTCTCTTTTTTTTCAATGATTGAGCCATACAACTTCTATAGTTTTAAAGGGATTAAAAATTTTATTTGTGCATCGCTAGCCAATATTTCTACAGATAGTTGAGTAATGAAATAGTTAGTAATAGAAGATTAGAAAATGGTTAATGTTAATCCAATAGTTAAAGGATATGATAAACATTCTACAGGCAATTATAGGCCAGTTGGTTTTACATCAGCAGTTAGAAATGTTTGTAGAGTGTGATTAAGGATACATTGCAGGACCACTCAAAGCAATATTATGTAGTGTTAAACAGTCGGCATGGTTACACTAAAGGAAAGTCTTGTTTATCAAATCTTCTGACATTCTTTGATGATGTTACTGCAAGAAATGATGAGGGAAACACTGTGGATTTGGTTTACGTTGATTAACAGAAAGCATATGATAAGGTACCTCACAAAATGTCATTAAATTTGATAGAAAATTAACTGGAAAGCAGAGATTAGTCATAAATGCAGCTAGAACTAACTGAATCACATTTACAAATGCTATACCTTATGGCTCTGTGCTGGATCTTTTGCTATTTATAATTTATATTAATGATATTTTACTCTAGAATGACTAACGAAATTCTGAAGTTTGCAAGTAACATTAAGATTTATAGGGTGGCTAATTGCATTAAATATGTTGCAGACATTTGATACACTAGACCAATACGTGGAAGATAATGTTTAAAGACCCAAAATGTAAAGTGATGCATGTAGGTTTTTACAATTCAAATTATTGTTACAACTTAAATGGTAATACATTAAATATCGTGGTTGTAGAAAAAGTATTATTGGTGTTGTAACAGAAAAATCATTTAAGTCACCTAAACAGTGTATGGTAGCTAATAACAGGGCTAGTAAAATTTTGAGTGGTAGCTATATAAATATTGAATACAAAACAAGGGATACCACAGGGTGGTCGCTAGAAAAGCGGAAAATTTGTCAAACAGCTATTTATTTTTACAAAGTTTTTAAAGGCATATGTTATATTACACTCATAGATGCTCAAAATTATTAAAATCATGCATTTTATTCATGATCTAAAGAAATCAAAATAGAAATGAGTAAGCACGCATTTTATTCGTGATCTCATCTGACCCTCAAATTTTCCGCTTTTCTAGCGACCACCCTGTATTATTTCACTGTATAGATCACTTGTAAGGCCTCATCTAGAGTACTGTGTGCAGTTTTGGGCTTCATTCCTCACGAATAACATTGAATTGTTGGAGAAAACTTAAGAGAAGATCCACCACACTAGGATGATACCTGGGATGGTGGGATTATCTTATGAGGAGAGACTAAAATCTCTAAACTTGTTTTCTCTGGAGAGAAGGAGGGTCAGTTGGAATTTGATTGAGGTGTTTAAGGGTATTGATAATAAACACCCATCAAACATTTTTGTGTTTAGCAGTCAAAATAATAGGAAGAGGAGTTATAAATTCAAATTTTCACAGCATAAAAGACGTCTATAGTTCAGATAATATTACTTTTCAAACAGGATGGTTAGCTTTCGAAATGAACTGTCTTCAAGGGTGGTAGAGGGAGAAATATTAACAAAGTTCAAGAAAAGATTAGATGAATACGCGAATAATTAGAGGTGATTATAGTTGAGAGCTGGAAATGACATATTTAACTGGTTAATAAGTCCCTTTTTGTCTCTGAAGCATTTTATGAAATTTATGAAAATTATATTTGTGATAAAGTATTCAATACTGTTGTTTCTTCTCCCCAAAATTACAATAAGTTATCTCCACTCTGTTCACCGCGGGGAATTGAATTTCATTTTGCATTGTAAGTCATTTAAAGTTATCGCTGAATGATTGTGAGACACAATACTAAAGTATTCTTAAAAATATGAAGAAGCTTAACAGTGATGATAAGAGAAAAAAACAACAACAAAAATGATTTAACATTTGATTTCTAAGAGTAAATTGTTGTTGTTGTTTTGAATTAAGCACAAAGCTACACAATGGGCTATCTGTGCTCTGCCCACCACGGGTATCGAAATTGGGATTTTAGCGTGTAAGTCCGCGGACATACCGCTAAGCCACTAGGGGGCACTCTAAGAATAAATGAAAAGCTACAGGTTCACTTAAACATCTGGACTTTTCTGTTTCCTAGATTTTCATTTCACGCATTCAAGTATTTTACAATAGAATATATTATCTAGTATCATTTTAACTTTATTATTCTGTTGTGCATAGTTATAAAATAACTTTCTGTTTAGTTTTTATTTGGTACTTGCTGCAGTTAAAAAAGAAAACGGTACTGTCTGATAATTTCTTTAAGATTGTTTATACTAAAATTTTATAACCTTTTTTTTATTTTGTTTGTTTGTTAGAATTTCGCACAAAGCTACTCGAGGGCTATCTGTGCTAGCCGTCCCTAATTTAGCAGTGTAAGACTAGAGGGAAGGCAGCTAGTCATCACCACCTACCGCCAACTCTTGGGCTACTCTTTTACCAACGAGTAGTGGGATTGACCGTCACATTATACACCCCCACGGCTCGGAGGGCGAGCATGTTTAGAGCGAAGCGGGCGCGAACCCGCGACCCTCGGATTACGAGTGCACGCCTTAACGCGCTCGGCCATGCCAGGCCCTTTTTTTTATTTCCTTTGAGGGTTAATAAGGCCTGGCATGGCCAAGCGTGTTAAGGCGTGCGACTCGTAATCTGAGGGTCGTGGGTTCTCATCCTGGAAATATCCTAATAAAATGTTAAATAAAATCTCCCTGTTATAATAGCTGCATAATTTTAAACTTTTGAATAAAAAAATTAACAAAATGACCATACTTGTCGAGTGAGCCATATTTTCTTAGCTTGTTTGTGCGAAATTCCAAAACAAACAAACAAAGCTACTCGAGGGCTATCAGTGCTAGCCGTCCCTAATTTAGCAGTGTAAGACTAGAGGGAAGGCAGCTAGTCATCACCACCCACCGCCAACTCTTGGGCTACTCTTTTACCAACGAGTAGTGGGATTGACCGTCACATTATAAAGCCCCCACGGCTGGGAGGGCGAGCATATTTAGAGCGACGCGGGCGCGAACCCGCGACCCTTGGATTACGAGTCGCACGCCTTACGCACTTGGCCATGCGGGGCCAAATGTGTGGCTTTGAAAAAATAAAAACTCCAGCTTATATGAAGGATTTATGTAGAAATCTCTTTAATAGTCCCAAAAAAAGAATTAGGTTTGATGCATATTTTTGTGCACTTAGATTTTAAATATTGAAGGCACAACTCAAGGTAAAAAAAACATAATTTATATTAGAGACCTCTCTGGTTTCACAAAATCTCAAATTATAACATGAAAAACACATCTTAAACAAATAATTTTGTTAATAATATATTAAATTTTAGGCTCTGTTACTTGCAATTGAAAATTAAGAATCAGATACTGGAAATTCTACTCTTTTACGCGCCCCGCTTGTAGAGCGGTATTTCTCCGGATTTATAATCCAATAATCAGGGGTTCGATTCCTCTTGTTGGGCTGAGCAGATAGCCCTTTAGGGCTTTTTTATAAGAAAAACACGAACCAGACCACTGTTATGTATAAATCTCAAATCTTTAGGTTTTTAAATTTATTTTTTATGTTTAACATAACTGCCTAAAATAGAGAAAAATAGTTTTTTCTGTTTTATAGTAATTTTAAAGAAACTACAGACTATTATTCTCGTAGCTGAAATGTTATATTATGAACACGAAACATAAAGTGGTAGAATCTAACGCAATTGCTCGAGTTTAAATTCAAAGTGTGTTTGATACAGTCAGATAAAGGAACCATTACCACGAATCCAGCACCTGGATATTATCCTTGAGATTCTGGATTGTTTAGAATCAGAGCATATTATGAAAACGAAGAAGATCACATTTTGCTCATTAGATTTCAAAAAGAACCAAATGAGTTCTTACTTGAAGAATTTAACGTTTCAAATATGACGAAACATGAATTTTATACAATAAAATAACTGAACATTGATTTATAACTGACAATTAACATGACTGATGATTTTCGTACGAAGTATAAATGAAGTGAAAGATGATGAATTCCGTGTTACCATGACGCCATTTTAAAATCTAGTCTTTCTGAGTCTATAAATTCAAATCTTACATGCATGGTTTACACTGAAGGTCAAAGGCAAACAACAAATTCTGTCAAAAACACAAAATAATTGTTTCACCGTAAAGCACATGTTCGAATCTTTTTCATTTATTTATGTAGTGACATATCTTTAGTACCATATATTGAAATGTCTTGTGTTAAATTCCACGTTTGCTTTCACATATTGTTACAAAAATGAACTATATCATTTACATGAAAAATAGAAACAGTAATGAACAAATAGTAACATGAACATTCTGTACAAAAGCTAATTTAAATATGCCAATCCAGTATTTTCTTAATTGATACACTTATGTTTATCGAACTTTTATTTTGTCAATGGGTGGTCTTGAAGTTAAAAAAATTTGATATATTGACTGGAGGTTTAGTTTTAGGAAAATTCGCCAGTTGATTTTGCACAATAGTTAAGTTTAGTCAACATATTCTGGGGGTGTGGTTAGTCAGAATAAAATAACCAAAAGAGTTTGTTTGTTTTGGAATTTCGCACAAAGTTACTCGAGGGCTATCTGTGCTAGCCGTCCCTAATTTAGCAGTGTAAGACTAGAGGGAAAGCAGCTAGTCATCACCACCCACCGCCAACTGTTGGGCTACCCTTGTACCAACGAATAGTGGGATTGACCGTAACATTATAACGCCCCCACGGCTGGGAGGGCGACCCTCGGATTACGAGTCGCACGCCTTACGCGCTTGGCCACTGCCAGGCCAACCAATAGAGTGAAAAGATTCTGTGCCATTTGTATGTATGTTAACAACATATTAATCATTTGATGATAAATAGATGGAAAAAAAGTACAAATAAAACGGTAGACGATGCTTTTTTTTCTGACAATCAGAGTTGGTCGAACTTTTAGCCTGTATGCAAATAGTTCAAATTAGTAAGAAACAAGTTCGAGATAAAGATTTGTCAAAACATCTACAGAAGGATTAGAAAATAATTACCTAGAACGTTTACTAAGGTCATTTACACCTGAATGAAATAAATCAACTAATAAAACTAAACATGAAATTGTTGTATGTTAAAAAACGTTCGAAATAAACATGTTATACGATAGATTAATTGTAGAAATGAACTGATGATAAGCATTTTGCTTATGAAGCTTCAAAAAATATAAAAACGTGTAACATGTAAATTAGATAGAGAAGACTAAAATCAGTGCGTTAAATATATATTAGATCGATATTTAAAACATGATCTGCATTACTGTCTTGTTCAATATTTATGAAAATGTTTATTTGATGTACTAAAAATCCTCAGCATTGCAGCATATTAGTAAAATTACCTATCTATAGAAGCACCACCCGCCCATTTAAAACACATGTAATAACAGCAGTCCTACAGAACTTTAGTAGCTTTCTCCACCGAAAGTGCACCCAGTGGCACAGCGTTATATTTGCAGACTTACAACGCTAGAAACTGGGTTTTGATACCCGTGGCGGGCAGAATACAGATGTTTCATTGTGTAGCTTTCTGTTCAACTTCAAAACAACAACAACCCACCTATAGTAATGTCATCCACTCTGTAAAATACATTGAACTAGTCTTTATAATAACACTACCCTTAAGGACATTATCCGTTTTCGTAAAACGTACTAGATATCGCAATTAAATATACAAGCAAACAAAAGTATTAAGTTGATCATAATGATGAGAACTAGAAATTAATGTTTTATTTATGAAACATAACGTAGTTCTACTAACTCTTCAGTGACGATAACTGTAAACAATCCGTAATGTAAATTGGAAAAAATTGTAATTTGTTTTTCTGCTTTGTGGACTTTGTGTGTATGTAGGATTTTAGATACCCAAGAGGGTCAGGTGTAAAAAGACTTCTTCCTCCATCCCGAACATTCATGTAACCCACAGTACTCCAGCCCTTGTTTTCAGAATTTCGCGCTTCGCTACACGACGGGTTATCTGCGATAACCGTTCCTAATTTAGCGGTGTTAGACTGGAGGGAAAGCAACTAGTCATCACCACCCACCGGGTCAGTTACTATGAAGCTGATGATATATTGATATATTTAAATACACATGACCTTTTGGTCATTCACTCGCGAACTATCTGCACAGATGACTTCATCCTCCTTCTCCTGTCCACCAGTTCCTCTTTTAGTGACGTGACCTCTGTTGCCACTTCGTGGAACTATAACGTCATCATCCTCTGGTACCTGTTACGTAACAGCTACATAAATTCTAGGCGGTGGCATCCGTTATATTGTATTACGTAAGAATTATGTAACCCAAGTTGGCATAATTAGCTAATTATGCAATTGTTACGTTGCATGTAGGCGGCGGACGTCCTTAGGTATTCTGTCACCTGGCGACTCTCGTACCTGTTAAGGAGATCAAGCTGTGACCCATTTGATAAATTTTCATATGAGTACTTCTACAACAAGTGCAATAAGAACAAGATTACCCTCTGACCCTCAAAAGAACTTGTTAGTGAGTTTCATCTTTTAATGATTTCTTTTCTGTTAAAGTCATCTGTAATGGAGATTACATTTTGATATTTGGATTAAGCATGCAATATTTTTATCCAAAGTGATTAAAAATATGAAGACGGAGAACGTTCAAAAGTCAGTTGAGTGATAGATAACAGATAATAATAACACAAAGTTTCGCTATTTACGATCGTTTCACTTATATTAGATAGAAATTGATTGATTGATTACTCAAAATAAGGTACAAAGCAAGACAATGGGCTATCTGTGCTCTGCCCACCACGGGTATCGAAATGCTGTTTCAAAAGGCAAACATTTAAATGTAGAGACTAAGGAATTCATAACTTATGTGCATTTTGGCAAATCAAAGAAACGGATTAAACTTGATATAGTATTTTCCTCCTGACCGGGGATATTATAAATAAGAAATCACTTCATTTAATGTTTCATTCCTCTCAAATAATTCGAAAAATATATTACCAGAAAGTAGCACAATCCGTGGAATATCAACTGATTCTTTATTTGGACATTATATATGTATTTTCATGGAATGTGACATGTTACTTCGTTCGAACTCGCCACACGGAAATCGTGACGTTTAATGCTATAGGTATAACAAAGGAACATGTGACAAAAACAGTTAATATATTATGTTTTAAATCAAGGAAATGTAACATTTTTCTGCTGTTTTACTAAATTAGGAACGGCCAGCAAAAACTGGTTTGTGTTTAAGGAATACAAATATCTATCATATCTGCTATAGCCGTCCTTAATTTAACAGTGTAAGACTAAAGGTAAGGCAGCTAGTAATCACCAGCAATCGTCAATTCTATGGCTTTTCTTTTACCAACGAATCAATCTCATTATAACGCCT
Source organism: Carcinoscorpius rotundicauda (assembly GCA_011833715.1). NCBI lineage: Eukaryota > Metazoa > Arthropoda > Merostomata > Xiphosura > Limulidae > Carcinoscorpius > Carcinoscorpius rotundicauda. The sequence continues at coordinate 16,150,899 of CM022401.1, read as the reverse complement.
CCACAGGCTGAAAGGGCGAGCATGTTTGGAGCGACGGAGATTCGAACCCTCAACCCTCAGATTTTGAGTCGAGTGGTTCAATCCACCGGGTCTACACAGGGGAGGAAGGTTATTGGAAGTATAGATGTGTAGAATTCTTATAATGACGAGGATGAAGGAGTTGTAGCACAGTTAACATTTGCACTATGGAAGCAAAACTCGTCGTGCTGGCCCTATATTTAACATCCACTAGTTATAGGAATGTCATTCTTAAATCCAGTAGTGAATGTTACAATACAGAAAAACCTTTATCTGTATCAAGACAACCACATAAATAAAGAGAACTAAAAAGAAACAAAGAAACTGATGCAACTAAACACTATATTAATAAATTATCATCTTACTATATTTCAAGGAAAAAAAACCCGTAAATTATAGTGTAACATTCTTAGATTTAATCAACTATACAATCAATTAAACAAATAGTTAAAACGGTATCAGACAAAAACAATATAAACTATTGTATAACAGTATTAGATCGGATCAAATATACAACCAATTAAAGAAAAACAGTTAACATGTTATCAAACAAAACAATGTAATCCGTGATGACAACAAAACGCACTTGTAAAGAAAATTATATGTGCAAAAACGGCTGGTATGGGAAGAGAAAACTCTATGTAGAGGAGCGAACAGTATTTCGATCTTCTTCGGTCATCGATGTCTGATTATATTTATTAATATCGGCATAAATGTGTTCCTTTTCACGCCCTCTACATTCCTACATTTAATTACACAACCGCCTTCAAATATGTGGACAGTTATCGGTCAATTACCTCTTTCTTTCTTTGTGAACCTGGCGATGACCGAAGAAGGTCGAAACGTTGTTCGCTCCTCTACATAGAGTTTCTTGTACCTATACCAGCCGTTTTTACTTGTATAAAAATAACGTAAACCATTGTGTACAGTCTTAAATCGGATCGAATATACAACCAACTGAAGAAAAACAGCCCCCCAGTGGCTCAGCGGTATGTCTGCGGACTTACACGCTAAAATCCGGAATTCGATACCCGTGGTGGGCAGAGCACAGATAGCCCATTGTGTAGCTTTGTGCTTAATTCAAAACAACAACAAAAAACCCAATTAAATCGTTATCAAACAAAAACAACGTAAATCATTGTGTAACAGTCTTACATCGGATCAAATGTACAATCAATTAAAGAAAAACAGTTAAAACGTTATCAAGCTGAAAACTGGGTTTTTATACCCGTGATGGGCAGAGCACAGCTGTTGCATTGTGCAGCTTTAGGTTTAGTTCTAAACAAACAACATTATTTGTATCGCTGTACAGAAGAGTCACGTTTCTCCAACTGAGGTTTGTGTGTTATGTCGAAAATTTCTTTAAAACATCTTTAAGATATGATTTATAGAATAAAAAGAATTTTTTTTCGTAAAATTAAATGTATATAAACTAAAATATTCAATTTTTGAAAGAAAATTTTTCATGTACACGGAATCTTTCTTTGAAACAACAACAACAAAAGAAATCGATAGGTTTGTGGTCCAAAATTATTTAATTAAAAGGAGACCTTGGGTTACTAAAGTTACCAAGTAATGTATAATTAAAAGGAGACCATCTGGTTACTAAAGTTGCTAAGTAATGTATAATAAATTGGTTTTATTTAGGGATTTGAAATATTATTTCGAAATCTGAAATCTTTGATTACGTGGTTATCTGGTCGTTTTGAATTCTTGTTAAGAGAACTCAAAACTTGTTATGTTTATTTTCTTTTTAACGAAATTTTGGAATACCTTTCAGCAGGGACCCGGTATGGCCAAGTGTATTGAGGCGTTCGATTCCTACTCCCAGGGTCGCGGGTTCGAATCCCGGTCGCCTTCCCGTCTCTTTTAGAGTTGGGGCGTTATAATGTGACGGTCAATCTCACTACTCATTGGTAAAAAAGTAGTCCAAGAGTGGGCGGTGGGTGGTGATGATTACCTGTCTTCCCTCTAGCTTTACACTCCAAAATTAGAGACGGCTAGCTTTGCGCGAAATTCACAAACAAACAAACAAATGGCTTATTGTGCTTAATTACAAACAAAGAGCGACACAAATTACTAAACAGTATACTGTCTGTACTTTGTCTACCGTGGGTATTGAGATACGAATTTTGTCGTTTTTAGCTCTCTGATTTAGTCAAGAAGTGTAAAATATTACGCATATAACAACTCAGCCTAATTTTTACTCTTCAACGACCAATGATATTTGTCGAAAGGGCAGCATTTACAGATTAGCAGCTAGCTGCCTAGGGACACAAAATTAATAACATAGAATGAAAGAGGTAACAAAAATTTAATAAATCAAGTTTTTGTTTAATTTTTGTAATGCGCATGTGCCGCAACCATCACACCAGATTGATATACCAATCTTAATTAACGACGTAATTTCTGAAGTAATCACATGAAAGTGAGGCGAAAAAAACATTTGCCTAGAGCTATACCATATGTTATTGCGGGTCTTGTTTATCGAATCTTGACACTTATTATCATTATTATGGAAAGTCGAAAACCACACACATTTGTACTTAACTCTTTATACGTTGTAATTCTTAGCATTTTTAAGCAAGATGCATTTACTTTTACTTATTATTTCCCCTGAAAGGAGCGTAAGGTAGTCTAGAGAGGCCATATGTTTTAACCACTTCCACCAATTAACAGTGGTATGTTATCTGTCTGTCTCTCAATCAGCAAACACTAAAATGACGTCACATATAGGGCGTTTAACATTGAAATTTGTATTGTTGTGATGTCACTTAAACTGTGCACCCTATACATCACTTGGTAGGTTGTAACACAGCATGACGTACGAACTTCAAATGCGAGACATAAAAATATTTTTTAATCTTAACTTTAGTTTTATTTACTCTTGAAGTATAACACTTTCGGAAGGCACATTTATCAAATAATTTTGATTATGCAGGTGGTATAAATAATAATTTAATCACAACATATCCCTCTCCAAATGATTGCGATCTTTATTGAATTACATAAAGTTAAACCAATGCCACAGAAATGGAAAAGCATTTCGTAAATTTAACTAACTAACAATAAACCAAAATAACAGTATAGTTCTTAATATTGTGATAATTGTAAATATCATTATATTTTATCATTTCATAACTACTAAAGACTATATATTTACCTAGATATATTTATATACCTTTTTCTAAATATTCGTGCAGGTGTTCTTCATGCCTTTAAAATACTCATTTGAACTATAAAGGGGAAGGTCTTATCTTATCTTCTAATTTATACAAAAGTTTTGTCACTGATATCTCTGTATTAGAAGTGGGTTAACACATCTATGTTCTACATATTCCACTTACTCCCATGGAATGAATCATAAAACTCATTCAATTGTGTCTCTGTGCTGTACCTTCTTGGAGCTAAGTCATACTGATTTCAAGGGGATGAGACAGAGATTTGTGCGAATAGAGGGTTAATGTTGTTTGAAATACGTTTAACGAGAATGATAACAGAGTCTTGACCTACTTGAAAGGATGGTTTCTCACTTTTCTTATATTGTCTTTGTTCTGCACAAGCGTATTTTTGCTTTGATCTAGTTCAAGGTCTCAGCTTTCAATTAAAACTCCACAAATAAGTTAGAATCTAATTTCTAAGCTCGAAGTTACTCCCTGTGAGAAATAGATGTGGTTTTATTATCCATTTGTAGGTAGTGTTTGAAACTATTCTCGGTATAACCTGTATTTTTCGAATATTAGTTTACTTGCATACCATATCACGGCAGAAAGACATGACGTAAATATTTTGTTTTTTGTTTTTTTCAATTTCGCGCAAAGCTACACGAAGGCTATCGGCGCTAGCCGTTTTTAATTTAGCGGTGTAAGACTAGAGGGAAAGCAACTCGTCATCACCACCCACCGCCAACCCTTGGGATTGACCGTAACATTATAACGCCCCACGGCTGAAAAGGCGGACATGTTTGGTGTGACGGGGATTCGAATCCGCGACTCTCAGATTACAAGTTGAGCGCCTTAACCACCTCGCCATGCCAAGCCTGTATGACGTAAATCACTGTATATTAATTACTTCAATGAGAATCATACGCAGACAGCATAATTTACCAGATTTTGCCTCTGTGTTATTCCAAATAATACTTCTCCAACGGTTCGTGAGTGTGGAGTATTACAATAACACGAGATTCGAAAGAAAATATAAAGAGTTTAGAATTAAACTGGATTAAAAACACACACGAAGACTTGTTCATATCTTTTTACTGTGCTAATAAAGACAATATTGTTAGAAAAGTTTATTATCATAGAATCAAGGACGAATTCCATTTTTGTCTTCATTGAAGATCACCTGGGTCGAAACGTCGTTCTTTGCTTTATTCAGTAAAAGTGTTAATACCCATACCAACCGCACTGAAATACATTTTTACTTCAAGTGGATTTCTCGTCATTAAAAATTACTTCACCACGGCCGATTGTACGAGGGTGTAAGTCTATTGTGTTTCTCTGTGCACTGTGTTATCTGTTAAAACCCCATTACGTGTGAGCTTAACTGCGTTACGTCATTATTAACCGTACGCGCTAGTGTGATCCTAACGAAACTTAAACCAAACAATTATCAATAGAAGAAATGACATTTATTTCATCCAACAACGCAGAAACTGATCCCTAATTTAGTGAAGATAAAATTATCCAATAATTTTAACCAGTGTACAAACATTATCCATAATTTACAGAAAAAACCCCTACTAAAACCGTGTTAAACTCATAAAGAACTAGATGATCCGTGATGAGGAGAAAACCCACTTGTAGAGAAAAAATGTATATTTAAAAACGTTTATTGTGAAATTCGAAACGTTGTTCGTTCCTCTACGTAAAAATTTCGCAACCCGTACCAGCCGTTTTTACATATATAAAAAAACTAGATGAATCAAGATCATCAACTGGCCTGTTGCATTCAACTAGGCTGACATTTTTATTTTTATTAAACACCATGGGGACATTTCTATTGGAAAAAAGAATTCTGGGCTTTTGCGAAGCTTTATTGTTTTTGTTAAACAATTTTACAGGACAAAAGTATTTCTAATGCCTCAAGCCTCATTATCAGTGTACCAGACATTGTGACACTCACTGCATACGTAAACTGACTCATCTATATCAATCTATATATACTGGACTGGCTTGACCATCGACCCTTTGCACGTGATGCCATCGGAAGTTGTGAAGAGGTCACCTTGTTGTACTTTCAGTTGCTAGGGTAGATTTTTCATGTTGTAGGTTGTATCTAATGTAAAAATGTCAATGTTTGTTACGCGGTATTATAACAAAAAGCGATCTTGCTTTGCTATGTTTTTTCCCTAAATAATTTAATTTGACATTGTCATAATGTTACTACATCGTTAGATTCTTAAGGTCTAATAGCAGTTACGCTATTTAACAAACTTTTATCATTTAAGCACGCTTATCATGATATGGTATTGTCAATTCAACCAATCCCATGCATTTCATAATTTCATAAAGCTTACCGAGGAGACAATCCAAATTGTTGGACATTTGTGTTATAAATTATTTCTGTTTTGTTTTTTTTTACTTACAGCAAAGCCACATCGGGTTATCTGCTGTGTTCACCGAGGTAAATCAAACACCAGAATTTAGCTTTGTAGATCCGAAGACTTACCCAGCGAGGGACAAATTATTCAGAGTTATAGGTTTTATCCAACAAAAGTCTCTAGGTTGTACTGACTATTGTAAAGAAGAATGTTTTGATAAAATAGGTCAAAATGTTCGTCTGAGTGAATGTCTGTATTTTTATTACCTGAACATCTACAAAACGTGTATTGTTACTAAAGCTCAGGAATGCACTATTCTTCATACTACTGAAAATTGGATTACGTGTGTGTTCTGATAAAATTCTTAGTGACGTTCAGCTGTTTAGTTTCTTTTGAAGTGGTTAATACAAAGTTTTTTACAAAGAGTTTGTTATAACAAAACTAAATAAGTAATTGAAATAAAATTATATCATACCTAGGCCTATAGCAAATAAACTACTCAAAATAAAATTGTTATTATATATATATATATATATACTCATAAAAAGTAAATAAATTTTCAGTACACATTTAACATCAAGTGTCGTTAATGCCATAAACGTTTTGCATCAAAAATTTTGAATTTACCAAATTTCGAGAGAAGTTAGACTACAGTTAAAATTATAAGAACATCTGATACGCTCTTGATTTGTTCATCTCCAGAAATTTATTAGCTAAAGAAAATTACGAGGGTACAATGAGTATTTTAAGAAAGCTTTTCTAGTAGAAACAGTTGTGTAAGAAGAAGTAACAGAGTGATAATAGCACCTCCTCTCGATTCTAACGTTTTTGGTTGAACATTATTGTTACAGTTTGATAGTGTTTATTACGTATTGTGTATAAAGAAGATAGCATAATCTTGCCTATAAAAAATCTAGAAGTTTAAAAGTGACAATAATAAACGTTTCCTGAGATTATTTATTTTAAACAACAATAGTTTCAAAATGTAACAATATCGCGGGACTACAAACATAATTTCTATAGCAACCGATTTATGTATTTGTCAGGGTGGGATTAAGATAACTGTAGGCCAAGAGCAAAGGTTAATAACGCTCTTCCACACACCAGTAATAAACACAAAATATGAGCTTAACCTCACTCTGTATAAGTGAGCGATTGTCATATTAGCCTGCAATGAAAAATACTATGATCTTAGAATTCAATCCCATACATATTTCTATAGTACAAAAACATATTAGTATATAGTACAAATGCTATAATGTATTAAGTTATGAATAATACTGAACACACGAGTATATTTAGTAAATATAATCTGGGCTTCGGGTAACACAAAACTACGAGTGGGTAATACATGTACGAAAAGAATTTCCAGTGCGAATAATATCAATGGGAAATCAATGCAGAATATGACAATTGTATCGTATCGTTGTAACGTTATTCTGTTATTCGGCTTTTTGTTTAATAATAGTTTATTTGGGGTAAACTAATTCAAAGTTAGATACACGCAATACGAAAATGGATTTGTTTCTTCTTTAACGTTTGCTACTCGTACCTTTTGGACTAGCTTCAAATACAAAAGTTTCAACAGAAACTCAAAAACTTTTATTGGCCTAAAACACTAGTAACGTTTAACAAAACTTGCTTCTTATTATTAACAAATCTGACTAATTTACCGATTAATTAACAGGAATATCAACTCTCAGTGACCTGTATAACTTATGTGATAAATATCTTAGTCTTAATCGATTATTTGTAATGAACTCTCGCTTCTACCAGACACAGGAAGCTTTTAGATTCTGGAACTTCTTATCAACGTTCTACACCAAATGTAATCATCATAATTAGCAAACAACTAAATTATAATATTAAAAATATAACTTACAATGAAGTTCTTTTCTTGGATTGTTAAGTCACTTAAACAATTTTCACATACAAACACAACGGTACATTAAACTGTCCATTTACCAAATCATTTTTCTTTTCAATGGGACACAGACGTTATATCTCTTATTCTTTATCGTCACTGGCTATCCTGCCGTTAGAAGAGTCATCCTAGATAGGTGTTGATCAAATGCATTGATGACTTAATCCTTGAAGTTTCTCCGGAATTGATCTTGATGGAACCGTGGGCTTTTTAGCAGACTTATTTTCCACTGAAAAATTATTTTCTGGAGTTACCCCTTTGGATTTTCTCTCATCAATGTATTTTCAAAGATGATCATTGTGGTTTGTTTTTTTTAAACTTCCTGTCTTTTAGCAGTGGTATGCCTAACTTACAACGCTAGCAACCAGGTTTCGATGCCTGTTGGGAGCAGAACACAAATAGTCCATTCTGTAGCTTTGTGCATAACTTTAAAAAAATCCAAACCTTTTTAACCAACAATATCTCATTTTCTTAGGATTTATTTGTTTGTAATTAAAGCACAAAGCTACACAATGAATAGGCTAAATGGAGCATTCCCAGCTGCATCTCAACCCATAAATCATACTAGATTCTGTTTATCTGGTATCCGGTCAGCTTTTTTTTTTTAATGGTTGAACTCTGAGACCCGTTCTTAAAGTATTGTCTCCTTGGCTTTATAACAGCTGTTCATATTTTACGGTATCCGCTGTAATGGTAATGTTTCCCCAAGTTATTGCAGTTCGTGTTTTTTTTTTAACATTTGTTAAAATAAATGTTTGTTACATTTAGGGTCCAATCTAAAGTTTCTAGCAATACGTTCTTTCAAGTTACATTTGAAAAATTTATTTTCTCGTGTTTGTTTCCTCCACCCTGTGTGACTCTTTCCCTGAACTGTCACATCTACCAAGTACCAGGATGTTTCTAAATTTTATTTCTTTTGTTTACTTTCTAGATCTAACGTTATCATCATGATTAGCAGCTGCTTCCTCTAGCAAATAAAATTGCACATTAGCTTGGTAAATATTAGTTATTTAAATAACTTATCAAAGAAAATAGGTGATATAAGGTGATAAAGATATCCTTTATCCAGATATCTTGATTTCAGATGCAGACCCTAAACAATTACCGCTCAACTTAAGCTGTGCAGCAATTCGCTACTGATATCAATATTAATTTATTAAGTTATGCGGAAATATTTCAACAGCATTTCGTACGCAACTTGTATTGCGCCATTTCAACATTTTACAACTACGGATTTGTTTTTTTTTCTTGCTTCTTTAAAGCAAAATCAAACACTAGTCAGTGTTTTAAGTTAAATTGCAGTTTCAAACTCTGCTGGAGTTATCAGTACAACCTGTCTTGTTTGGGTCGACTCTAATAAGGTTTAAATTTATACAAAATAGAAAAAACTTCTTACTGCGTTGTTAACGGCGATAGATAAATTCAATAAAATTCTCAGTTGTTGGGAAATGATTATATTATTAGTCTGTTCTTGTACTTGTATTCTTATACACGTTTTGAACATATTTTATTCACTCTTCTGAGTGGAATTGTTATCAATCACACAATTCTACTGTACTGATATAAACTGGTTTGATATATTAGTCTCGAAGTTTATGTTGAAAAGTTTATTTATGAAATTAGGCTTAAGAGTGAACGTAGCGGTAGCAAACTTTTACTGAGAAAAAAATATTGTGAACTGAAATTAGCATTATTCTTATAAATAATCCAAAAAGAACCCGAACAATGAGCGAACACATTGCAACAATATCATTACTAAAAGCGTTAAGTAATATTGTTAAACCTTTAAACATATGAAAATAAAAATGCAACATAAAGAAAAAAGAAGAGTTTATAAAAAAAAAATAGACTATTGAATAAATTAAGGGAAAATACCTTAAAAATTAAAAATAGAAATCCTGTACCCACCAGCATGTTCAGGTGGGTTAAGGCGGGCGAGTCGCAATCTGAGGGTCGCGGGTTCGCATCCTCGTCGCACCAAACATGCTCACCTTTTCAGGCATGGGAGCATTATAATGTGGAGTTGGTAAAAGAGAGAATCTAGAGTTAAATGGTGTCTTCCCTCCAGTCTTTGCTAAATTAGGAACGTCTAGTACAGGTAGCTTTGCACAAAATTAAAAAACAAACAATAAAGTTTAATATTTTGTATCTTAGCATTTGTGAGCCTCTTCATACAGAAAATAAATAAAAAACATGATTGTTTATAAATAGAATACTCATTTTCCTTTCTTTTCCAGGTGACTTCGTTTCACACAATTGTTCCGAGTGTAAATATATTTGTCTATAATTTCAACAATTCCTGGTACTAAATTTACACTTTATAAGGTGTACAAGCACTTAAAGTTTGTTATTAAACAAATAAACAAAACGTTTTATTGTAGTCAACAATGTTAATAACTTAGGAACTGAAGTTATTTGTAACAGCATTAGTTTTCAAAATCTTAATTAATTATGCAGTAAAAAACAATTTACGTCCAGTACATTTTCTTTCCTCATAATTATTACGTTTTCCATGTGCAAGTTGGTGTATGGTAGAACAAGGTGGAAAGAAAGGACAAGAGCTGTACTGAATGTGTTGAACAAGTTCCAGTTTTTCTTTCATTTGTACAGCACACAAACACAAGTAACAGCTATTGTTTTTGCTTCAAGAATTCCAGCAAGTATCAGATATAGATACTGCTAGCCTCGTTCTATAATTAGTCCAGTAATGTAAGCTTAAATCTAATTGGAACAGTATGTTAATAATTTTTGTTCTTGTAAATTCTGCGAAAAATAATGTAAATATTATAGATTGAGATGCAAAAGTGCAAAAAAGTATGATAGCGTAATCCTCTACAGATATACACACATTTTTTTTCTTCCAAACCCATGAAACCGATTCCTAAAAAAGGTATATAATCTTAAACAGTTGTACAAGTTGAAAAATCGAATAAAATGAGTTGTTGTACGGAAATATCTGGAAAATATTCCATGACTTAGTGTGTATTGTGAACGTTTTAAAAATATCCTACAACCATAAGCGTTCTGTTGTAATGGATGACACAACAGCAACTGAAAAATCCCTTCCATGAGCACAAATCAAATCAAACACGCGTAGGTGTGTTTTACTTAATTATGGTGGACTCGATTAATTCACATGGTAAGAAAATAAAATAAAAATATTAGGAAAACTTTTCAAAACAATTGTCTAACTAGTCTTTTATTACACAAATGTTAGAAGCTATGTGGACGATAGCATAGCTTTTTTATTGTTGTTAAGCGGAACTGCTTCATTGTACTCTGCCCATTTTAGTTATCTAAGCCAAATTTTCAATTTTATATGCCCTCAGGATTACTACTAACAGAACTACTAACTAATAAACTACTAACAGAAGGGGAGGCAATGAAACTGTTCTTGCTTAGGTTTTTGTTTTGTTTTACAACAACAAAATGCATTACTTTATACAACAAGCTACCATTACAGTTTGTCAATGTTAACTACAGATGGAAAGTTGGCAGATCTGAAGGTTCCAGAAATAGAATAATATTGGTGTTCTCACGTTGGGGAAGGTTTGTTATCTAAAGTTCTTTAATGTTGTTGTTGTTTTTTTTTCGTAATGGGCACGCTAAAACATGAAAATGAAAACAAAATCAATTTGTTTGCGAAATATGTTTAACTTTAGTAAAACATAGTTGACATCTACGACTAGATGTAATGTGAGGGATTTTTTTTTCCTCGTAGTTTAGGAAAGTAATTCAAGTTTTCTGAAAATAGAAACATATCGACCTCAACGATGTTTTGATTTAATATAAAGACAAGTTTAAAACAAATTTAAAAATTTTAGTATTAACTTAAGAAAATTGTAGGAAATGAAGCAACATTCCCCATACTTTAAACACTTGATGCACCCCATACAATAGGCCATCTTTAAACACTTGATGCACTCCATACAATAGGCCATCTTTAAACACTTGGCGGAAATATTTGGAATAAGTGCATATTATTTTGTTTATTTATCCATTTATTTCATATTTTCTTATTTTATTCATTATTTCGCTGCTATTAGCATTCTGAATTCTTTGGGTTTACGTATAATTGGGTTCTTTATTGTTTGTTTAATTTATGTTACTTGGCTATTACCATCACATAATTGATTACAGATAGTAAATGTGTAGTTTGGTTCAGGACATTAAAATTTGTTTGAAATCAAGCACATTGCAACACAATGGGCACTCTGGTTTCTGACCACCACGGATATCGAAACTCGGTTTCTAGCGTTGTACGTCCGCAGACATTTCACTGTGCCCCTGAGGTGCGAAGACGTTATGGACTCAATCACTTGAATCGGGCCCTCTGATAAGGTCGGATATATTAATTTACTGTTGCAAAGCAAATTCGTATACGCGCTGGTGTATAAGTAGAGAAGCTATTTTTATTATTTTTGTTTGTTTGTTTTAAATTCGGCACAAAGCTACACGAAGGCTACCTGCACTAGTCGTCCCCATTTAGTAGTGTAAGACTAGAGGAAATACAGCTAGTCATCACCATCTAATGTCAACTCTGGGTCTACTCTTTTATCAAAGAATAGTGGGATTAGCCATCACATTGTAACGCCGCCACGGCTGAAAGGACGAGTATCTTTGGTTTGACAGAAGGGTTCGAGCTCGCGACCCTCAGATTTCGAGTCGAGCGCTCTAACCACTACTGATGACTAAATAGATCTTTGACATATTTTTTGGTATGTCTTGACTTCATGTTTTTGGATTACATTTTAAGACATTTTCACGTCATTGGTTTGTGGTTGCTAACATCTTTCGCCCGCTTAAACTTGATGATTCTAAATTCTACTTCTGTGAGTGAATTGTTAGTAGCGTGTAACTGTGTTTGCGAGCACGGTGTACTACAGATTAAAGCACAATGGAAAAGTCGCCCACAACCTCGATTTTACACAAAGTCCTATCTTTGCAACAGTTTTAAATGTACATCATCGACACAGTGTCACAAATGGATCACTTCCAGGTGACATTGGAAAGTTAATGACATTACACTTAGTCACTGTAATAAAAGGCTCAGAAAAATCATTGCAAGGGTAAAAGTGATTTTTTACATCACCTTATACATCTGGCCCAGCATGACCAGGTGGTTAAGGCATTCCACTAGTAATCCGCGGGTCGCGGGGTCGAATCACCGTCGCACCAAACAGACTCGCCCTTTCAGCCGTGAGGGCGTTATGATGTGACGGTCAATCCCACTATTCGCTGGTAAACGAGTAGCCCAAGAGTAGGCGATGACTAGCTGCCTTCCTTCTAGTCTTACATTGCTAAATTAGGGACGCCTAGCGAAGATAGCCCTCGTGTAGCTTTGCGCGAAATTCAAAACCAACTAACCTTATACATCTAAACTCGATCGTGTATGATAGTGTTATATAGATGTAAAATAATGATTTCTCTCTGCAAAGTTTGACGGCACAATTCGATCTGAGTTATTATATACACAGCTTGCTTCAGTTCTATGTTTAAACGATTTTAAGCCGAATAAACTCTGAATATTTAGATGTTAGCTTGTTAGAAGTATTTTCTTATCGATTTATTTGAGAAAGTCTAATAAATAGTACTTGTGTTTGTTTTCATTTGGAAATCGTTTTCAAATTTCTATAAATATTATCGACGTAATAGTATTTAGCAGTCTTTTCATCAGACGAGCTCTTGAAACTGCTAAAGTTATGATCCGTGTCAGTACACGTGCTCACGTGAAACTGTAATCTTCTTCTGGCAGACCGTCACAACATGGCGATAAGAGTCGAGTTGAAGCACGATAACAGACTCCTGGCGTCCTTCACTTCCACTCGCATACTGCCCCTTGTTTTTGTAGGCGGTAACCCATGTATAGCACATAACTGTACAGCGTTCATAACAATCACGAGGAGCAAAACGTTAAAGAAACAGACATGTAACTAACTGACTTCCGTTAAATTCCAAGGATTTATTAGCAAAACCAAATAATAACATTCTTTGATAGATTGTTTTGGCAGAGCTGAAGATGAAAGGCGGAAGACTTTCGAAACGTCGTCCTCTATACTTGTGTCTCCTCAACAGGGTTTGTGTTTTCTTATAACAAAGGTACCTCGTACTATCTGCTGAGGTCCACCGAGGGGAATCGAACCCCTGATTGTAGCGTTGTAAATCCGGAGACATACCGCTGTACTAGCGGAGCGCTCCATAATACTCTCAATTCTACAAAGTTTCATCAATATTAACATGTTAAAGCATAACAATCACACTACACCTACCATATTCAAAGTTAGTGAAGCCTATCGTCAAGTCGGTTGTAATATAATACTGTAACGGTTTAGGTCACTCATATGATCAAGAACTGTTAAAGAGTGAAGTTTAAGCAAGAGACTTGTACTTATTGTCAGTTTTATGTAAGCCATGTTTAAACTGTTTACCTGCCGAAGCACGTGACACACGTTAACTTGCTTTGTGATGTGTGTTTAGTAAAATTCTTTCTTGTAGATTTGATAAATATTCCGAAGGTGTTAACAGCCATTATTGGAGAAATAAAAATTCTGACTCAGACAAAAGCAGCTGTCGTTGGACTTAAGCCATGGTTGGTCAATTTTTTTTTTTTGAAAAATTGTGAACATTTTAAATTTTGAGCAAGGTGTCTTATCAGGCACTCGAACAAAGGGTTGGGAAAATTGTTGTTGTTTTGAATTAAACACAAAGTCACACAATGGGCTATCTGTGCTCTGCCCACCACGGGTATCGAAACCCGGATTTTAGCGTGTAAGTCCGCAGACATACCGCTGAGCCACTGGGGGCGTTGGGGGAAAAAAAAGACGATTCAAATAGTCAAATTAAAAAGGCATTAAACATTGAATGACGTAACGAATAGTACATTTATATCATTCTCTTCGCGTGCACAAATTGCATCAACGTTTGTGCTAAGTGTCATAACGTGCGATATTTTTTTTTAAATAGTAGGCTAAAGTATGGCTAGTTTGCTATTTGCAACTCGCGTGACGCGAGTGATCTACCTTTAACCGAAACAATAGAGAAACCAGCTATCGCTGCACCTACACAGTTATTATTATGTAATTTTGCTGATTATACTTTTATTATTAGGAAAGAAATAAGAAATTACATCACTGCGTTTGTTTGATTTTAAAACATAGTTGTAACCCATGGAATAGATATACGTATATAAATACAAACTCAAGCATCCAAAACTACCCGGTTGCTTTAATAATTAAAAGTATTTTACAATAAAAAAAAGAATAAAACTTACCATAAAGGTTCCCCTTGAAACAAAACAAAAAATAACAATACAACTAATTCTAGAGCTCCATAAAACAAAACAGAGGTGTTAATTAGCAATATCTTAGAAGAGGAAACAGCGCGACTCTTTTTATACTTCTGACAGTATCGATTCTACGTATTTTGTTGTTTAAGCGGCATCTATTGGTAATATGTGTAACTAATTTTTAACGTGTTATAAGTACCTACGAAACATAACAATCAATAAATAATATTTTGTTAACCAGTATTATTTCGAGCTTACGTCCCAGTTTCCAAGAAGCTTTTACTATATACTATTACTATAGACACGTGGTTTATGGTATAGGTAAACTTAGTAATTTTAATTTCCAATTAAGAGCAAGCTATCGGCTCAGAGAGAAATTAAAAATCAACCTGAAAAAAAATGTACTGGGAACTTATCCTGTTTTTCTTACTTAAAAAGATTAAAATGTATTGTTTGATCATTTTGTACCCTCGCTGTTCAAGTCATTACTTCAGCCTTTGAGTTGTATCTAATTCTCATAAAAAGGGATGATATAATTCAACGTTACACGCATTACGTCAGTTTTCCAAATGTGACAATCTTTTAATACGGAAAAGTCGGTAAACTGTTCCTCAGTGGAACATTGGTGTGTCTGTAGAAATCGGGTTTCGATACCCGTGGTGAGCAGATCACAGCTAGCCCATTGTATAGCCTTGTTCTAAACATCAAAACAATACAGTTGACAGATCGTTAAGATCGTTACGAACAAGTCTTATGAAAGATCCCCCGAATTTCAGATGCTAAATTTCAAGGTTAGATTCCCGCGGTGGACATAACAAATAGCCAATTGCGACTTGAACAAATTTATGGTAAAAATAACAGATTAAAAACCATGTAGACGCACTTTGGAATATATTTAGTGTTTAAATCGAACCGAATATTTGTATTAATTCGAGTCCTATGCAATCTTGATTGATAGACGTGCTGGATTTTTGTAAGCTGTGACTTAATATTGCAGCTGAGTTACAAACTGAGAAGTTTTCTTATTGGTTGGGGAGGGACATAATGAGGTCAAATGTTGTTAAATACAGAATTAAAGGCTTTTTTTTTTACTCGTAATAAGTGTATATTTATTATTTTAATTGTCAAAAACTTAAATTTGCCTTAGCCTCTCTATTTGCGGCCCTCTGATGTTTATAGCACTCACTACCCGTCTCCTCTAGGTTTCATCTGATTGGAAATACTTTTTTTGATTCAATTGTTTCTTGTTTTAAAGTACAGCCACATTGGGTGATCTAATATGGTCACATGGAAGAATCAAATCCCATATTTTACCGTTGTAAATACATACATGTACCATTGTCCCACTGGGTTAAACTTTGGACCACTCTGACCACTCTGCATGCTTACAAAATTAACACTTGTATTGCAGTGGAGGCCCAGCATGGCCAGGTGGGTTGAGGCATTCGACTCGTAATCTGAGGGTCGCAGGTTCGAATCCCTGTCGCATTAAACATGCTCGTCTTTTCAGCCGTGGGGGCGTTATAAAGTTACGGTTAATCCTACTACTCATTGGTAAAAGAGTAGCCCAATAGTTGGCGGTGGCTGGTGATGACTAGCTGCCTTCTCTCTAGTTTTACGCTGATAAATTAGGGACGATTAGCCCAGATAGCTTTTGTGTAGCTTTGCGCGAAATTCAAAACAAACAAACGTATATCAATGGGAGTCCTGGTAGAAAGAATTTTGAAATTTTAAAATATTAAATTTTGATATTTCAGATAGGGGACAGAACGTTGGCCTGCATACCTCCCCCATTACACTGTTTGTAAAAATGAACGTCAGCGAAAGTTATTTCAAGAAATAAAATATATCAGTTATGAAATTATTAATACAGTCTTGCGTAACAACAAACACCTGGTGATTAAAACAATGAGGTTTAATATTCGTCATAAAACTATTCGTCTAGTGACTGTTAAAGCCAGACTACATCATGTAGTTATTCTAGACCACGTGACTCAATGCTGGCACGAGGCCACGTGCTTGGTGCACTGATGTGATCTTACGTGCCCGCACGAGGGCGGAACTTTAAGAATGTAAAGGCTGCGCAAACATCAACAGAAGTTAAGTTGCTGAAAATAATCGTTAATGTCCCGATTGTCCCAAGAAACGGGGTGCTGCAGTGAAAATCATTCTCTGAGTTCTTGCAGAGAACGAATCATCGCTAGGCTTTCTTTCCTTTCTGGGCTCGACGTGAGTCTACGTGTTGTGATACCGCTGTGTATGCATGGATACTGCGGTGTCTGTCTGCGTAGTTACGTTTAAACAAATCAACTCACTCGATCGAACCACTCGACGTGACCGTTATTTGCGTAGAAAATAGACTTAGATTCTTGGGGGGAGAAAGGGTCCATTATAATTTAAAACTCTCGGCTGGGACCGGAAAAGACCATCGGAAATGGCAGACCCAGCCGAAGGAAGTTCCGAACAGGATGATGTGTCTTTCTTGCGAACAGTAAGTACGACACCTTGTTATACTACACTAGTTACACCAAAAATTGGCTCTTCAGTTAAGTATTGTATCAGGCTAGAAAGGCTGAATTTTTGACAAAGTTTCCTTTTGACTGAAAATGCTATCAATACACAGCAACACACACAGCCATTTATTTAAACTTACGCTTACAAATGTTAAAAAAAAAATTTCAGAATCACACGTTACTGAGTAAATGCGTGGATATTTTATATAAGTTTATGCTTAATATATTTAGTTCAATTTGAGTTTAAGACTAAGCATGTGGCATTTCTTGTTTTTTGTGATATATATATAATCGATATTTGTTTCATTCGAGTTTCTAAGGTTTCTTTTTCCCCCCAAGATTACTGAAATAATTTATACTTATTGTGAATTCCCTGCTATTTCCGCTAGTGTTACAACATTATGTAAGTTTATTCTGTTATTCAATCAGTGTAATACCTTGATCCACAGAAAAAACTTTTAACTGAAACTCAGCTCCGTTCAACTTTTTTGTTTTAATTTAAAAAAGACTGTACAAACAGTTTAGGGTGTCGTAACACACGGGCGGTCTTTTCACTTAAATATCTTATACATTGTCCGACGTTATCGACGAATGAGAGTAACACTTTTCTCAGAAGAATATCACAACACAAGTCCTTCGTTTTTTATCTTCACGTAGGCCTAATTCGCATACTGTACATAAATTTATAGGGCATGTGTCGTAAATCTATTTTTGTCCCTATCGCTTGGAAGGTTAACCTCACTTGTTTATCCCCTTCTTGTTTTTTTTGTTTTTTTTTGTATGGTAATGTCGATAACCCACAACCCGCTTATGTTGTGGCCATAAAATAATATGTAGTCTTCGTTGAGTTTGTTTTGTTTTTGAATTTCGCTCAAAGCTACACGAGGGCTCTCTGCGCTAGCCGTCCCTAATCGAGCAGTGTAAGACTTGGGAGAAGGCAGCTAGTCATCACCACCCGTCGCCAATTCTTGGGCTATTCAATTACCAACGAATAGTTGGATTGACCGTTACGTTATAACGCCCTCACGGCTGAAAGGGCGAGTCTTAGTTTAACAAGAATAGTGTGCGATTACATACACAGGAGTTCTGTAACGAAAACAGATTGTCCGGGGTACTTTTTGATGTGTGAGAGTAATAGACGGTTTATTATGTATTCTATGTACTGTGTTATCCAATAAAATAAGCCAACACATAGTACTGATAATCCTCTAATAGAATAAGATCTCTCACAAAATTGTCAACAGCCCTTTAATAAAATACGATTTCTGACAGTACTAACAACAGTCTTCCAATGAAATAAAACCTCTCGCAGTATTGACAATAGCCTTTTAATAAAATACAATCATTAATAGTATTGGCAACTGTCTTACAATAAAATAAAACATCTTAAAGTACTGGCAATATTTCCTCCAATGAAATAAGATTTCTAATGTTTTTGGCAATGGTCTTCCAATAAAGTAAATCCTTTTATAGGACATATAATAGGCCTGTAATAAAATAACGTTTCTTATAGCTTTGCCATTGAAAATCCAAAGCAAAATGCAACGAAACTTATTTTATATATAGCTGATGTACTTTTAAAAACGACTTTGTGAGTCATAAAAACTGAAAGGTCATATAATGTTTAGATCACATATTAAGTTATTTAAAACTGTTTTCTACCTTCAAGTAATACTCCAGTGTCGCTCAGTATATAACCCTACATAATGGAGGCAGGCAACACCAGGACTTAGGCACATATCAGTACCTCTAGAAAGATATCACTGTGAGTTGTAGTTCCATAAAAATGTATTAGATGTGTCACGAACTACAATGTTGATGATTAAGGCCACACAGCATTAGTTATTGGAGAAGACAGGTCGAATAGAGCAAAGCGTTCATGTCGAAGTCTGTCACTGATATTATTTTACCATAGCTACTTTGATTTCGTCGATCGGGCGTTTGTTACAGAACCGCGTTACCTGACCGGTGGTTCGCGAGAAAAATTTCGTAATGGAGTCTTTTTCGCTTCAGTAGTTCTTACCATTATGCTAATTTCCTTATAATTTATTAAAATATTTACGGAAGGAAATTGTTTGATGCAGAACCAGGTTTAAACCTATGTCTCTCTTCTGTTGAGCCAAACTTTAAAGTGTGTGTTTTTCAGAACAAGCTCGAAAGTCCATTTTTTTTTATTTAAAGAGTTTTCACTTTTTTATTATGTTCAATTTTTACTGTGTGTTAACTGTATATTGAGGGTAGTCTCAGGGATTATTATTTTATTGTAAACGTGTTACATAGTACATGTTACAGAAACTTTTTATTTTCAATAAATTCAACACATTCAAAAGTTCCTTTATTTTACAAAATTACCGGGCAGGTGGCAGCACTGCCTGTGTAGGAATAACTTGGATTGTTAATCGAAATTGTATTTTAAATAGGTCTTCAATAATTCATCAGAACTTTACAATACCACACAGTGTTTCCTTTTATAACAATATATTTGTAATGACTGAGTCACAGTTTCTGATAACGATTGTAAATATCACAATAAAACGCTTGAATTAATTGTTTTTTCTTCTGCTTTTTTCATCACACGACTAGCTGGTTTACTCGTTCTTTAGACGTGTGAAATAAAAACTCGTTGGTGACAAAGGATAGAATTTTTTAAATATTTGTTTCTCAATAAAGTAAACATTAAAAGTACAATAAAAATATATTAAGGTAAAAACACTGAAAAAAAATACTTTTTTCCAAAAATTCTATCAATATGACATTAGAGGGGGCTACTCCCCCTCATGACTTTTATCATCTCATCCTGTATTACTGTGTCAAGTTTGGTGTTGATTGGTCAAGAAATGTGAAAGCGTATAAGGAACAGATACACACACACACATACTAACGTTTATTTATATAGATGATGGGTGTCTAACCCCCATCCCCTTCATGTTCTTCTTGGTGTCAACTCATATTACTTTCTAAGATCTAGTTTTGATTGATCAAGAAATGTAGAAACGTATAAGAAACGATAGACATACGACCTTGAAATTTTTCTCTGACACACTTTGTTTTTTGTAGTAGATAACTCGAAAACCAAAACAATGGTGTCAAACACTTTCACTGAGGTGACTTAGTTTTACTCGGAGTATTCTTTTTGGTGAGTATTATTAATAACTAGCAACAATTTAAAAATATATATATAATTCAAGTATAGATGATGCCATTATTATTCCTTGAAGTTAGCTTTATTATATAAATTTGATTCTTTAAAGATCAGTATCTCTGCTGGAAAATCAACAGAACTCGTGTAAACAAGCTGCTTCCCTTACAGATCAGTTTAGTTTAATTATTGCGTACTTCCGGTAAAACAACAATGAAATTAGGATTTACGCTATTTCATTCAAATACATCAAATGTGCTGGTTACAGACTTTGTGACTAACTATAGAAACTGGTGTTGGTAGATCATCACTCTGATAAACTAAATGGATTATAAAAGGAATATAGGACAGAACATCACAGCGTTAGAATGAAACCTTCCACAATAGACGTTTATCTGTTGCAAATCGCTTGTTTATTTCAGAATTAAGCACATAGCTACACAATGACAGTGTGAAACAGATCATAAAAGCTATGTATGTAAAGGATGCTACTGACTGTTTTTTAAGTAGTTCTAATTTAGGATTAGCTATGTCATGAATTAGCAGATTAGTTAATGTGCAGCTTAAGGTGCTGCTTACATCGAAAATAATCAAATAATATAAGCCATATATACCTTAATATCATCTAACGTTGCAGAACCAATAAATACCTACTTTACAAAATTTTCCTTTATCTCAAACAGAGAATATTTGGTATTTATTTGGAGTCCTTTAAGATGCTTGTAAAAGGTCAGTTTGAAGGCTTAATGGTTGTGTGGGTGATTCCCTGATTGTTTAACAAATGCTGTTACGAATTTTAACTATGATAAACTCTTTATTTATGTATGATGTGAATCAGTTAATTTAATTGGTGAGCGCATACCGCTAAAATTTAAAAAAAAGTTTAGTTTCAATTTCACGCAAAGCTACACGAGGGCCATCTGGTCCAGCTGTCCCTAATTTTGCAGTGTAAGATCAAAGGGAAGGCAGCTAGTCATCACCATCCACCGTGAACTCTTGGGCTACTCTTTTGCCAACGAATTAGGGACAACTAGCGTAGTTAGCTCTCGTGTAGCTTTGCAGAAATTCAAAACAAACCAAAATATAAATACTTTGAATGTCACCATTTTTGTCAAAAGTGACAACGTCGTATTTTTAGAAATTAGTAATTTCTGGGATATTTTTAAAACATCTTAGATGTTTTTTTCATGATAGTTAAGCTGATATCCGCCCCTTTCTTTAGGCTTGTAGCTATGATAAGAGTTACTGTATTATATTCAACGGAAAACTGCTTCTTGATAAAACAAAATGGCGCCAAGCGGTATATAGATTTATCACGCTAAAAATACCAGGTTTCGATATCCGTAGTGGGTCTAGTGTGTAGCTTTATGCTTAGGAAAAGACAATAAAAGATTTAAAGACTCGAGGAAATACGATGCAAGTATATTTTTAAAGTTTGATAGCTAAATGTGATAACATTATGGTTATGTTAAAAGTTTTTATTCTCTAAGTTCTAAAAGTATTAAAGAGAGAGCATTCTTATAAATAAATTAAGCGGAATAGCTAGTGAAGAATTCTGGGTCACGTTTAAAAATGAAATCACCTGTGAAGTATAAAAGGGCCGATTAGATATCATCTGGAAGTCCAAGTAGTTTATTTCTTCAGAAGTGACATCTCTTGTCAACAAAATGAGGTTCTACGAGCTTCAACCAAGTGACATGAGAAAGGTTTGTTTACCAATTTCCAGAAATGACAGTCAAGAAGTGAAATTAGAAGCTGTATCTTAAGCTACGAATTAGCAGACTTCCACTATCGGGTAAGTAACCTCTTCAGGCTAATAAATTAATTCTTTTATGGGACGAAAGGCCTTGTTGGCTCTGGGAATAACACATGTAGTGTTATTGACATATCATAACATATTCTTCTTTGCTTTCACTTCTGAGTTTTTAGAATTCCTTAGGCCTGTTATGGCCTGATGGTTAGGATGCTTGACTCGTGGGTTCAGTTCCCCGTCCCCGAACATTTTCGCCCTTTCAGTCGTTGGGACGTTATAATGTGACTGTCAATTCTACTGTTCGCTGGTAAAAAAAAGTATTTCAAGAGTTGGCGGTGGGTAATGTTGCCATCCGTTCCGTCTAGATTGCTAGATTAGGGATGGATAGCGCAAATAGCCTTTGATTAGCTTTGCGCAAAGTTCAGAACAAATAAACCAGGAATCTGTAGTAGTTCTAATGGTCTAGTATCCACCTGGTGAGGAATCTGTCAGTTTTTTTTTTATTCTGAGCATCTACAATAGAAAATCTTTAAATATTTATTTAATCCAAGAGATGTAAAGTAAATTTGCTTCGTACATTGATAACAAATGCGCTAGTAATTTATAACTTGAGTTGTTTTATTGGAATGTAAGTGTGGTTTGAGAGTTTATTTTCCGATAATTTGGACCCTCCGCTTTCTCGCAGAATAAGTTATTAACTATCGTGCCAAACTTCTGTGGTAAATTCGATGATTCAAAGCCAAATTTTATTAACCAGAGGAGGAAATGTATACGGAACAAACATTTTTAAGTCGCGTTACGAAGACCCTCAGTGGCTTAACGGACTTAAAACGCTAAAATCCGGGTTTCGATACTCGTGGTAGGCAGAACACAGATAGCACATTCTGTAGCTTTGTGCTTAATTAAAAAACAACACCACATTTACGAGGAGTAAGTATTTTCAACCTATAGGTTCTAAACTTTAGTTAAAAGAAGGTTTACGAATAGTAAGTTTCCTCAACATTGCAAAATTATTTCTTGATGTACGTGTTTATTATAAAAAGTGAAATTTGAATAAAGAAATACTCTAGAAACTATTTCACTGTTGCATTAAAAACCCTTCACCATTTTAGAAAAACAAAATGAAGGTGTGACTCCACTAGAGGGCGTTAGTACTTCAATTTATTTCAACTGACGATTCGATTGCTCACATTATTTTCTACCCAGAAGTAGAATATAAAATAATACGAAAGTACTTAATGTGAAACTAACTGTTGATAACAGATTTCATGTTTATCTGTCTTCGAACTCTCTCAGCCATTGAAAAGATTTCAAAGTTTACAGCAGACGAAATGGACGCTCTTTCGAACAGTGCCAGTAATTACAAAATATTTCTAGATTGTTTGAGAAGATAGAATATAATATGACGCAAACAACGTTATTTATAAAATCACGTTGATTTTGATTCTCCTCAAGTTGGTTTATTAAATTAATTTAATGTTTGTTTTTAAGCACAAAGTTACACAAAGGGCTATCTAAGCTCTGCCCACCACGGGTATCGAAAACCGGTTTTTAGCAGTACAAGTACGCAAACATACCACTGTGCCTCTGGTGGTGGGTGGTACTTAAATAAAAAATATTGTCTCCATAAAACAGACCAGTTTCTATGTTTCCAACATCACGTATATTTATTTGTAGTTATTATTATTCGCTTATTGTCGATTACAATAGAGAACAGAAAAGCATTGTGGGTGTTTCGTAACTGTACGTAATCTACTCACAAGTTTGTTTGTTTTTCTATCTCACAACTGAAACCATTCAGGGCGCATATGATGTTGTCCATTCCTCCATTATCCCGTTGGCTCAACAATAAGTATGGAAAGTGGGGAGGGGGCGCTTATCATGCTAAAATTCGGGTTTCGAAACTTGAGGAGGGCATAGCACAGGAGACCACTGTGTAGCCTTGCACTTAACATCAACCAAAGAAACAATGTGTAGGCATCTACGTTCTACAAGTGTCACAGCGGTATGTCTGCGGACTCGCACCGTTACCGCTACAAAACCGGGTTTTGATACCCGCGGTGCGCAGAGCACAGATAGCTCAATGTGTAGCTTTATGCTCTTTTTCTAAACAATAAATCAGTCAATTTAACAAGACATCTAAAAACTGCAGGTTTTAATCAAAGTTAAGGCGGGGAGAGAGACTATTATTAACTTTGGGATTAAAGACTAAAGATCTGAAGACGACATTTCAAAAATAGAAACTTGATACCTTATAGAACACAAGTGTAACTTTTACTCCATTACCATCTCGCCAAAAACAGCAACAAAAAGCGGTAAGTCTAGGATTTACGACGCTAAAATCAAGGGATCGATTTTCCTTGGTGGGCTCAGCAGATAGCTTGATGTGGCTTTGCTATAAGAACAAAAAACAACTTAAACACACGCGTCATAAGAGTGAAGTAAACTCCCATTATTTGGTCTGACCAAGACTTTGGGGGTAGATGGTGTTGACTAGCTGCTTTTCATCTAGTCTGTCACTTGCAAATTAGGGTTGGTTAGGAAATTTAACAATCACACAAAATATATCTACGTTTGTTAAGATACGATGTACAAATAGGTATTAGTCATTTCACTGTCCTGCCGGAGGTGATTTCATAGTTGCTGTTGAAAGAGTACTTGTCAAAAATCTACCTGAAACTAGCGCTAATCATTCTGTGCAAATTGGTCATAACATTTTAAAACAGTTCTATGAGAGCCACTGAAGACTGTGGTAGAAATCTCAGTCATCTAATCACGACTTGTAGCAACTTTGACGTAGTTATGGACTATAGAGCAACAGCTTGTGGGTATTAAATGTCTACCGCGAGAAAATTTAGTTTGGTAGTAACGCCATCTGAAGTCCAATAAAAAAATGGGAAAACGATGAATTTACTGTAGTGGGGGACGGAATAAACGATTTGCTTCGATATAAAATTCAATTCATGAAAAAACGACAAAGGAAATTACTGATTTATTAGGAAATAAACATTTGAAGACAAATACGCAATGTATTTGTTAAATATAAAGACAACTATTTGTTGAATTTCGAAGAAAAGTCGACCTAAATTTTACGTTATAGCCTAGAAGGAAGACAACACCACTCATCCATCATCAACTCTTGAACTACTCTTTACCAAATAATAGTGTGGCCATTTCTGTAATTATTGACGACATGTACAAGAATATTTTTAAAGTTATTGTAGAGGCCTCAATAGTCTCTTCTATGTGAGAAAGATGAGGTTAACAAAACATGAAATATTAAGGGTCCTGCATTCTGTCTTGTGGCCACACATACGGAGTGAACCGGCTTTAACAATAGGCATTGTTGTTGGGGTACTGAGGCTAGAGAGGAGGTAAAGGCATATTTTGGGGTAACTTTAGCTTCAGCAAGTCCTTTTACCGCTACCCTTTTATACCTAACTGTTTCTTGTTCACCGCTCGCATGGTAACCCTTACTCGTTTGCACCTTTTCGATTATAATTATTGATCGGTTAACGCGTTCTGTTAATAATGTCCAGTGCGTAAAGTACCTGGATATCTCGGTAATTTGGAAGAACTACTTCATAATAAAGCGTATTAGGGTTAACTAGGTTTCACTATAATTATTATTTTAGGTGATTTTATGGTTACCTTGTACAGATGGATTGTACTCCTAAGTAAACTGATGGTTGGGCGTGGTCTAGTGGTCAGGCGGACGGCCTGTGGATTCAGAGCTACAAGGTTCGAGCCCGAAACATGTTGCCGAAGATGTGTCACACATTCAGGTGTGGACACGACATAAAAGTAACGTTCAGTCATGGTTAAAAGTAACCATGTAGACGCTGACTTTCCCTCCGAACAACAGGTTTCTATGTTGATAATTTAATCCAACTGTTGCATAATACGTCATTCACGTTAAAAATACCAACCAAGTGAAGTGAATAGTATTTTAGTTTCATAATTAACGTATTACATAAGAATAAAAAGATAATTCCCTTCGATAGTTTTGACTATTGTACCACCAGCAAAGAAGACTGTTCCCCAACTCAGTGGTGGGTCTCTGTGAACAGAATAAATGTTTCCGGGCGAGAGTAGACAAGCCCAGATAAGAGAGCCCAATAAACCGCTGTGCTGAGAATTTCATAAAAGTTGTGGCGGTATGATTTGGTTAATTAATGGTTTTTAAATTTTAATATTAAAAAGTATAAGCAGATTTGATGCTGTTGTTTATGAGGTAATTCAGCAGCTCTATGATAGCTCCTGGTTCCCTGCGTTATAGTCTAGAATGGTCAGGTGATTGGGGTGCTCGATTCTCAGTGTGAATGTCGCGGGTTCGAATCCTCGCTTTACCAAATATGCTTGCCCTTTCAGCCTTGGGAACGTTATGATGTACAGTCAATATCACCATTCGTTGGTAAAAGAGAATCCCAACAGTTGGCGGTGGGTGGTGATGTCTGGCTCCCTTTCCCTTAGTCTTTCACTATTAAATTCGAGACAACTAGCGCACACAACCCTCATGTAGCTTTGCGCGAAATTCAAAACAAACCAATCCATACCTTAATGGATGTGTGTTTCTGAGTATGAAAATCGAATTGTTTGCTTGTTTTGGAATATCGCACAAAGCTACTCGAGGGCTATCTGTGCTAGCCGTCCCTAATTTAACAGTGTAAGAACAGAGGGAAGGCAACTAGTCATCACCGTCAACCCTTGGGCTACTCTTACTAACGAATAGTGGAATTGACTGTAACACAAGAATGCCCCCACGGCTGAAAGGGCGAGCATATTTGGTACGACTGGGATTCGAACCAACGATCCTCATATTACGGGTCGAGTGCCGTAACCACCTGGCCAGGCCGGGCCTAGTCTAATAGAAATTGAATCATAGGCGACTCGTTTTAAAGATCTGTATGTTGTAAAAGTGCTATAAGCGATCCAGTAAATATATATTTCTAAACGATAAAATTAAAAGGGAATGGCAGTAAATATATTTCTTTGGTGTCATAGATATAATTTTGTTGAAATAGCAAGCTATAGCAGGTTTTCCTGCATACCGATCACTTAAAACTTTCACGACTTTCGACAGTTTTATACTCGCCGTTTAACTTGGTTACTGAACGCGAACTTTCCGTTCTGTAGTGTATTGTCTGATAAAGTATTTGAAAAAAAAACCCACAAAAAACACGTATTAATTCGCTCATAACGTCTGTTACTAGTGTTATGATCAGTTGCACGAGACAAAAATATTCAAAAAGCGTTTACTTCCATTTGTAGCGATAGCAACTGTAGGCATTTAGAAATTGAGAAAAAACATACATTAAAGCCATGATATATATCAGTCTGTGACGTGTCAGTTCCATGAAAATAAGAACATTGACATATAAGTTCGTGTCTAGTGACATTTCCAGTTCCAACTGAAAATCTTTCTAGTTTTGTGCCATAATAACTTTGTATGAGAATTGTTCTTGTAAGAATCAGTGTTCTTTCTCGTTATATTTCTGTGTTGATAATTATTATGTGTGACTAAAGAAAACATGCTGTTCCGTAAACCTAAAAGAGAAGCGCTTTACAATTGTAAATAATAATAATAAAAAAGAACAAAAAGAGCTCTTTAGATTTTGTAACCATCTAAATCTAAGATGTTTCGTATATGTGGTTTTCTATGGAGCGTTATGTCAAATACATGAAGCTATTGCATAAACATCACTACTCCAATTATTTTTGTCTCTAAAAGAATTATAGATGACAAAAACTGTATCAATTAACGGGCCAACTGATTATTCATGCATCTTAATTAATTAATATTATTGTATGATATACACATCACCATTATAAGAAGCCTAACTCTTATTTCACTGGCTTACTGACCTAAGATGTGCTTATGAATAAGCGAAATTTCAGTCGACAGCAAAGTGGGCAGCGAATCAAAGAATGCATTAGTCCTATACGTCACAAGCCCTCTTTTCGATTTTACTTTTGATAAAATGAAAATAAACCTCTAATTTGATTATATAGATTAACACATTTGAATCAACTGATAGATATTATTTTTCCGTCTACACAACATGCAAGGAAGATTAATTAAATTCCGTTGCTAATAGAATATCTTAAAATTTTATTGAGCAGTATTCCAATCTAAATTATAGACGTAGAGCAAGTGAAGTTCTGTGATACATTATTTTTAGTAGCAACAGATGGTTATGTTTACAGAAGTTTCAGTATTTTCAGGATATTTATTAATATAAGAATGTTTTTGTATTTCGTTGCTTTAAGCCTAGGTTTTGTCTTATAAAGAAGAATACTATTGTTTGTAGAGTATGGCTTTATATCACATGCGTGCAACGAGGGTTAAGGAGTAGGTTTATTAGGGTTGAGTCTTCTCCTTCACCATAAACTCTTAAAAGCTGAGCGAAAATGTCTACTGGAAAAAGCCGTTTTTAGATAGTTGAATTCTTGTCTCTACTATGAGTTTTTTCTTTGTTATTTGCTTGGTAACAATTGATGTAATATGTAAGTACACCGAAGACATCATTGTAATGTACCATTCAGAAATTGTTGGATTAAATGCATCTTTAAATAATCTTGGTTACTCGCCTCATTAGTTTTTTGAAACTATTTTTTTTTTTCTCTAGCCGTGTTTCTTAGCTTAACGTAGAGCGATTTGATACTTTATAATTAAGAATGGAAACCTCTGTACTATTTGTACTCGCGTAATCGCCATGATAAGCACTATATAAGAACTTCTGCACATGTTTCACATTTTTTTGTACAATTTGACCGCGATTATTTGGTTCTCTTTAAGAAGCTTATCAGGAATTTTAGTTTTGAAAGACTGCAGTTACTCCTCTGGAAACAAAATTAGTTACATCAGAATGAGCATTTTAATTATGTTTTTATTATTCTGTAACGTTACGTATCACTTTAAATGATCCCCAAAAGACCATCGTTGTTAGTATTATTCATGTATTACACACTGATGTCAGCATGAGCTATATTTGCTATAAAAGAGCATCAGTGTTAGCCATATGTTTGACACACTGGCGTCAGTGTTAACCATGTCTGTTTCATATAGACGTCAGTATTAGAAATAAATTTTACATATATTGATGTTATTATTAGTCTATTCTTGTTCGCATAATTAGAAAATATACCATAATTTTAAGTTTGAATGTTAAAGATCGACTATTTTATCATAAAAGGTCTGTAGTTTAATAACTATAGCAGTAACATGCATACTGCGACACACAGAGGAAAATTGGTATTAATTTAAAACTCGTTATCATTCGTCGTGATCGTTGCCAACGTCTCATTAACAGAGCTAATTAGGCTAAGTGGTTATAAAATGCCGAAAGCCTATGTTAAGTCAGAAAAGAACGACGTTATTGAAATTATTACAAATCTTGTTGTTATGTTTGATTGTTTTTTTTTTTATTTCGCACAAAGCTACTCGAGGGCTATCAGTACTAGCCGTCTCTAATTTAGCAGTGTGAGACTAGAGGGAAGGCAGCTAGTCATCACCACTACCCACTGCTAACTCTCCGACTACTCTTTTACCAACGAATAGTGGGATTTATCGTAACGTTATAATGCTTCAACCTATGAAAGTGCGAGCATGTTTGGTGCGATAGGGATTCGAACCCGAGACCCTCAGATTACGAATCGAATGCCTTAATCCACCTGGCCATGCCGGGCCTTGTTATTCTCTAAATTCACACATAGTTTACAGATAAATGCCACGCTTTATCAGAGGAGTTGTTCTATTCCTGAGACGCCAAGGTATATCTTTCTTCAGTCAAGACAAAAGCAAAATCCCAGACGAACTGAACGTTTTAGGCTGCGGATCGAAGTGTCCGAGGTTCGAGACGTCATGTTTCTTTATGAGCTCTTTATTTCAAAAAGTAACAATCTTCTTATTTGATTAATTAATTGGCTCTCTTCTTTCACTGCGTTTCTCACAAAACTGAGTCTTCTGTCTGGTCCGAACTAAATATTTTATCCACGGTCCAGGTCCACGACGAGTAAATTATTTCTGAGCTGATTTTGTTAAACTCGCTTAAGCTAGTTCGCTTTCTTTTCTTGGCTGGCCTTGCACTGCTAATAAGCTAACTTTTACCGATGAAGATAGTTAATGTCCCCACTGAAATATGGTCAGATATATTTAGTTTTTCAATTAGTAAGCGTATCACAATTGTAGTTTCCGATGCTCATAGTATACTCACTCAAAAATGTTCTGCTCCTGTCTTGGAGTTATTTAGCTTTTATACCAATTAAGTGTATGTATTTTTCTTATAGCCAATCTACATCGGGCTATCTGCTGAGCCCACCGCGGGGAATCGAACCCCTGATTGTAGCGTTCTAAATGCGGAGACATACCGCTGTACTACCGGGGTGCTGTACCAATTAAGCGACATTTTCAAGTGTTCAACAATTTTTGAAGACACGCACGCATCAAACTTAAACATGATTATTGTTGTACATTAAAATAATTGTACAATAGTAAACCCATTTCACATCTCTCGTTAGATAACTAAAACCTGGCGTTAGGCCATTTTTAACTAGATATTATATATAAATATACAATGATAACTGTATATCAAATACAATACACTGTCAAAGAATTATACAATTTAAAAAATTATGACAGTATATAACACAATCAACACAAATAACCTTATGATTATAAAATTACGTGACACATGAAAGTACTTAAACACAAATATCTTTTCGGTTTGGTTTATTTTGAATTTCGCGCAAAGTTACACGTGGGCTATCTGCGCTAGCCGTCCCTAATTTAGTCGTGTAAGGCTAGAGAGAAAGCAGCTAGTTATCACCACTCA
This sequence comes from Carcinoscorpius rotundicauda, assembly GCA_011833715.1. Lineage (NCBI taxonomy): Eukaryota > Metazoa > Arthropoda > Merostomata > Xiphosura > Limulidae > Carcinoscorpius > Carcinoscorpius rotundicauda. The sequence continues at coordinate 16,119,891 of CM022401.1, read as the reverse complement.
CCGCCAACTCTTGGGTTACACTTTTACCAACGAATATTAGGATTGACCGTCACATTATAATTCCCCTATGGCTAAAAGGAGCGAGGGTGCTTGGTGTGACGGGGATTGGAACCCGCGATATGTCTGAGACAAATATGTGATATTGTCCTCTGGTCACATGTTTATCATCTCTTTTTGGTTTAATTTCTTAACCTGAGATCGAGTCACAGCACACGAGGGAAGCACGTCATGATTCTCCTTAACAGCATCATTCTTAGATGAAACAGTGATAGGCTTGCTAACGATCTTTGGTTTAGTAACAACTTTTGTTAGCTAAATCGTTTCCCAGCTATGACGATACATCCGTAATTAACAAACTAGGTCTTACTCCAACCACAACTGGTCCCGTAGCTAGGTCTGATGTTAAGTAAATGTTATGTTAAGGAACATTAACAAAGCCACTCTCAATATTCTGAGCAATAACAGACTCAGCAGTGGTGGACTCAGCATCACATTGGGCGATGTGATGAAACTACATCCATATGAACATTGGGTGATGTTGTGAAACTACGTCCATATGAACATTGGGCGATGTGGTGAAACTACATCAATATGAACATTGGGCGATGTGGTGAAACTACGTCCAAATGAACATTGGGCGATGTGGTGAAACTACATCCATATGAACATTGGGTGATGTTGTGAAACTACGTCCATATGAACATTGGGCGATGTGGTGAAACTACATCCATATGAACATTGGGTGATGTTATGAAACTACATCCATATGAACATTGGAGGATGTTGTGAAACTACATCCATATTTGGACGCAAACGTATTGGATGTTGCCCCTTTCCTTTTTCTTTTTCAAACGCCAACAATCAGACATAACATGACCAAGTTTTTAACAAAAATGGCAGACAGGCTTTGATAATTTCAATGAAATTTTATCCTGACTCTCTGAAGTTTTCTAACTAGAGCGGCTAGATATTTTGGAAATATACTCAACTTTATTGGGTTGAAGAGTTATATGGATTTGCTGATAGGCAGTAATTTCTTTATGTGAAAAATTGTTTAATGTGTTAAAGTGTAATCATTAAAAAGAGCAAATGTTTCCTGTAGTGTTGTAAATTTCTTTTCGTCCAAGTAAGTTTTGAGGATGTCTCTTGTACAGCGTTTAAATTTTTCAGTTAAACATAATTGTCTTAGTTTGTTGAAACTGTTGCCAATATGCACAGAATTACATCATTGATCAAAATAAAACTCTTTTTGAGAGAAGAATTCCCTGTAAGTTTCATTATATTGCTTGTGATAACATCAAAACTTTTGGTGATTAGCCTCCAATACCAACTCGAATGATTTCAGAATATATGCTTTAATCTTATCACAATTTGTGCACTCTTCCCTAGCGTCTTGTGCTTTACCAGTTAAAACACCTTATAATAATAATGACCACTTTTCGGTGGGCCATTGTATGGTTTGGGGAGATTTCTAAGAATGTTGGAAATATTTATCTACTTCATTTTCATTAAATGGTATCAAATGACTTAAAAACTGTCATTTTCTCTTGACCAGCTGGGGTTAAATCTAATTTACATTTCTTTCAGCATAATTCTTTCTCGGCTTCGATTCGGGCTTGCTCTTTCTTGGCGGCCCGGCATGGCCTAGCGCGTTAAGGCGTGCGCTTCGTAATTTGAGGGTCGCCCCAAACATGCTCGCCCTCCCAGCCTTTGATGCGTTATAATGTTACGGTCAATCCCACTATTCGTTGGTAAAAGAGTAGCCCAAGAGTTGGCGGTGGGTGGTGATGACTAGTTGCCTTCCCTCTAGTCTTACACTGCTAAATTAGGGAGGCTAGCACAGATAGCCCTCGAGTAGCTTTGTGCGAAATTCCAAAACAGAGAAACAAACAAACTTTCTTGGCTTTTGCCTGTTTAATCTCAGTTTGTTATAGTTTTAACTGGATTTCTAACTTATCTTTATCACTCAACTCTGATTAGTTACCTTAGATAGGAAATCATCATTGACTAATATTTTAACGGTATACTTTTTAGTTCATTTTTTCTCATAGATTTTCTAACCTCTAATTCTAAAATTTTGACAATTTAGAGCAGTTCACTTTTGTTACGTTTTCCTAGTTACTCGAGGAAGGGTGATTTAATAAAATCCTGATAATCAGACGTGATCAGATCTCGTTGGCACTGATAAATATCCGTTGAATTAGGATTTGGCTTTTAATTTAGAACGAAATTTGTCTTGGATTCAGATCTCGGATAAGCCCCCAGTTTATTATGTTGTATGTTATAATTTATCTCGGACAAGTCTCCGTTTTATTACGTTACGTATTACGATTTCAAACAGCCGAAAATTTTAATTTTAACATAGAAGTTAATTGTATGTCGATATGTACTAAATTTGGTATTTGCCAACGAGTTTGATACATACAATTTTCTTTCGTAACGCAGATATATTTTAATATACACACAATGATACAATTTATAATAAGTTTTACAAACTTATAAACAATACTGACTTTTTTGTCTGGTTTGGAACCAACTTGTTTTTCGACGTTCACGGAGGGCGAATTAATTCTATGTTGATATCCAGGTACACATCTCTTGACGGCTAGCTAGGTTGAAGCACATGGATTTTTTTTTTCACCGACGACAGTATCTAATGCACTCCTAGAAGGACTAACGTCCGAGGTTAATTCACAGAAGTTAAACGGTTTGTAACGTTCGATATCTTTAAACGTTCCTGGTAAAATATTTGTAGTTTTCCGATTAATAAACGTTTATTACAATTAGAACTTCCGAGGCTTTTAGAATACGACCAAAAATATTCTGTTTTTTGTCCCTCGGCGCAACGATTTATAAACTTTAAGGAGAAATTTTCGAAAGTTCAATATTCTAAGATAACTAGTGTTTTCGTAACATGTATATTGTTGATTCCGACACTCGAGTGTCTTTTACTAGTTTAGAGAATAGGCGGTACTTGCGCAATAAACATTTGACATCATACATTACATGCATTAAACTGAAACAAACTTAAACATTAAAATGAATGTATAACAATACATTTCCTACAACTCCATCAAACAGACTAAACAGCTTAGGAACATTAAACGCCAGTATTTGGTCTCGGGATTGGCATTCAGTTCTTCTAATAAACTTCGTTGAACTTCAATAATATGAATTGTGACAAATTTCGGCAGCAAACGCCTTTGCGTTATGAGGTACGTTTCGGGCCACCAGAGCTGATTGGTTTGGTTTTGGATTGTTTTGAGTTTCGCGCAGAGCTATCTGCACTGGTCGTTTCTAATTTAGCAGTGTAAGACCAGAGGGAAGGCAGCTCTTGGGCTACTCTTTTACCAACGAATAGTGGGATTGACAGTAACTTTATAACATACCAGGCTAAAAGGACAAGCATGTTTGGTGGGACGAGGATTCGAACTCGCAACACTCAGATTGAGAACGAAGTTCCCTAACAACCCGACCAGATTAAAAGTGAAGGACTCACTATACCAAGAAATAAGCCTTCGCAACTCCTCATGAAAACAGAAATAGCGATGCCCTGCATGGCCAGGTGGTTAAAGCACTCCACTCGTAATTCGAGGGTCGCGAGTTCGAATCCCCGTCATACCAAACCTGCTCGCTCTTCCAGCCATAGGTGCGTTATAATGTGACGTTATAAATGTTCCTTGGTAAAAGAGTAGCCCAGGAGTTGGCGGTAGGTGGTGATGACTAGCTTCCTTGTCTTACATTGTTAAATTAGGGACGGCTTGCTCAAAGCTACATGAGGGAAACAGTAATGTTTCAGAAACTAAATTATGAGCTCACATCCTTAAAGTGTAATCTCTGGTAATGAAAGAGAAATCTTCGATCCAAAAGTCCCATTACGATAAAGCTTGATCTATCTCATGATACAAGGCTATGCGCAGATATTGGAAGTTCGTGAATATCTTCAAACACATCTCATTCCGATCACAGCTATCCCGTGCTATCACATACATCTGAAGCCCCCCGACTCTTTGTGCAGTTAATAATAGGCTATTGTTCCCCCACTCTGCCTAAAGTTGGCCTTGGAAGCTGGCGTGTGCTCTGAAATGTTTCTCAAGATTATTTTCAGCCTACCCTGTAGATGATTTTTTTTTAAGAAAGGAGAAAAAGACGATTATATTAACCAGAGGACACTGAAAGGACGGGGACTCGTTGGTTTGAATTTCATGCAAAATACACGAGGGCTATCTGCGCTAGCCGTTCCGAATTCAACTTTGTGAGACCAACCTCTACCAGCTCTTGGGCTACTATTTAACTAACGAATTGTGAGATTGACTGTCACATTAGATAACAACCATCACGATTGAAAGGGCGAAAATATTTAGTGGGACTGGAACTTAAACCTGCGATCCTCGGATTGCGAGTCTACGCTCTAACCGTCTAGCCATGCTGGGTCAGGCAAGACCTTTTTTGGTGGGGGGACTGTGGGATACTTCTGGTACAGACAGGCTAGAAAACCGTGAGAAAATAGAAGAACACAGGTTGTCATTTATTCCTTCTCAACCGGTGTTCCAAACTATTTTAACAGTGAATTATTACCTGTTAACTTTTAACTGTTATTATATTTTTACTTTGAAGGCCTACGAATCTCATTCACTTTAAAGATGTTTTTAAAACCAATAACTAGCAGCAATGTGTCGAAATAGATGTATCTTTTAGAAATTGTTGGATTTTTTAATTGTTTAGCAAAATGGGCAGTTTTGAAACATATTAAAAAAGGGGAAGGCAGTGGCTTCAGTTCACTTAATCCACCCTTTTTATACACACCACTGTCCGAAGCTTCAGTTCACCTAATCCACCCTTCTTTTACACACCATTATCCGAAGCTTCAGTTCACCTAATCCACCCTTCTTATACACACCACTGTCCGAAGCTTCAGTTCACCTAATCCACCCTTCTTGTACACACCACTGTCCGAAGCTTCAGTTCACCTAATCCACCCTTCTTGTACACACCACTGTCCGAAGCTTCAGTTCACCTACTCCACCCTTCTTATACATACCACTGTCCCAAGCTTCAGTTCAACTCATCCACTATTCTTGTACACACCACTGTCCGAAGCTTCAGTTCAACTCATCCACTATTTTTGAACACAACACTGTCCGAGCTTCAGTTCACCTAATTCACCCTTATACACACCACTGTCCGAAGAGGTCGTGCGTAAAACCAAGGCTCACTCAGGCCGGTTGGTATACGATAGATGTCGTATTTGTATTGGCGCCTATTCATGTTTGGTTTGGTTTGAATTTCACGCAAAACTACTCGAGGGCTATCTGCGCTAGCCGTCCCTAATTTAACAGTGTAAGACTGGAGGTAAGGCAGCTAGTCATCACCACCAGCCGACAAGTCTTGGTTTTTTCTTTTACCAACGAATAAGGGGATTGATCGAAACATTATAACGCCCCACAGCTGAAAGGGCGAGCACGTTTGGTGTTATGGGGGTTCGAACACGCGATCCTCAGATTACTAGTCGAGTTCCTTAACCACCTGACCATGCCGTGCCCTGTATTCATGAACAACAAATATTATGGTTTGAACCATACTAATTATTATCACAACGGACCAAGCGAGGAAATATCTCAAATAGTATGTTTAATGATACCGCTCGTAACGACTAAAATAAAGATAAGATGAGCACATATTTAATTTTCTATAAATTAATTAAGGAGTTTTTAACCTTACCCAGCTGAATGAAGTAAAATCTGTTATTTTCTCTATGGATCGTTGTACAATAGCAGTAAGAAGGTTTGATTGTGTTGGTAGTTAAGCACAAAGCTACACAAAGGGCTATCTGTGCTCTGCCCGCCGTTGGTATCGAAACTCGGTTTCTGGCGGTGTGAGTCTGAGGGGCGAATCTAGAAGGAGACTACATCAAAACAGATTTAAACAGAGTAAACTAATTTTACTCCACTGTAAATGCTTCTTAGCGTATAGCACTGAGAATCGGGTTTCGACATCCGCAGTGTGTAGTATTGTGCTTTACATCTAACAACAGAAGAAACATTGTAAATAAGACATCAGACGCTTTTAAGAAAAATAAATAAATTTCTATACGTGTACTAGCGTAAGCTAGAACTTAGTGAATTCAGGTTTATATTATTTTAAAGCAGTAAGCTGTCTTTGTACCAACTCTACATTTCTCAGTAAATCTTAGTAGCAGAATGCTCATTTATCCAGTTTAGGTTTAACGCCCCTCCTCCACCTTCAGGATGTTTATTGAGCTTAATTTAACTCATTAACGGGAACTAAGCACGTGTGCTGCCAGCCAGATACCGCGAACTATTTTCATTACGTTTTTCTAACATACACGTGGCACGTGGAAAAGTGAAGTATTTGTGTGACCTGAAATTGATGCCTCAGATTTCTCTCATTCTCGTTTTTTTAAATATCTCTGGATTTTTTTTTATCTTTAGAAAGAAAATTATGAAACGTTAGGGAGTATCTGACCGTGAGATCGTTGAGGGAAATGATATCATCGGTGTGACATACTTTTTCTTACATTATGTTTTTTGTTTTGTTTTTAAATTCGCGCAAGGCTACACGAGGGCTATCCTCGCTAGCTGTCCCTAATTTAGCAATGTAAGACTAAAGGGAAGGCATCTAGTCATTACCACCCACCGCCAACTCTTGGGCTATTCTTTTTACAACGAAAAGTGGGATTGACCGTCACATTATAACACACCCGCAGTTTAAAGGGCGAGTATATCTGGTGTGACATGAATTTGAACCCGTGACCCTGAGATTACGAGCCGAGCACCTTAACCACCTGGCCAAGCCGGACCACTTCTTACATTCCGATGAGGATAGTTTGGAGACACGAAAGTTTTGTAGTTGCAGGTGATTTTGAAGATGACCTTCAGCTAAGACGGCTTTATATTTTCCAGCAGGGTGGTTGACCTTCAGGGATGAGTTGTCATCAGATGTGGTAGATGCAATAAATTTAACGGAGTTTAAGCGTGATAAATACTTTAATGAAAACTACTGACTTTGATTTTCTTTTTGATTAGTTTCTTGGATGGGACGACAGTATAAACCAACACGTCCCTTGTTGTTGCAAACCATTGTAAGTTACTGTCAACCTTTAACTTTTGCCCTTCACTTTCATGTATCTATTTCATATTTTGCCTTGGTTTTACTTATATCTGGTTCGCTTGTAATTTATCCATTATTTCCCGTCTTTTTACTGTAACGTAAGAGAAAAATATTGATGAAACACATACAAATGAAACTGTAAATCAGATCTTAGGTTCAGGTTTTGGTGATATCTGTTAGCCCCCCAGTGGCTCAGCGGTATGTCTGCGGACTTACACGCTAAAATCCGAGTTTCGATACCCGTGGTGGGCAGAGCACAGATAGCCCATTGTGTAGCTTTGTGCTTAATTCGAAACAACAACGATATCTGTTAGTTCGGGATGCTCGCGCAAGAGTTATATACCCTAGTCGTACATAATTTTTAACCATAACAGAATCTTGGGATTTAACACATTTGCAGCAACAAGACTCGAACATTGAACTTGTAAATTCACAGTCTGACACGCTAACCACTAGCCAACTCCTGGACCCCTTTGGATTTTTTTTTACAATAAAAATACATATTAGTCTGTATATGTTTTTCGTATTTCTATTTTTATTGACTGTATCGTGTCTTTTTTATTTTATATGGTCTGGTAGTTACGGCGCTCCGTTCGTAACCTGAGGGTTGCGAGTTTGAACCTCCATCGCCGAACATGCCATGAGGTCGTTATAATGTTACACTCAATTCTATTATTGGTAAAGGATAATCCATGAATTAGAGGTGGGCGATGTTTACTAGTTATCTTCCTTCTGGTCGATCACCTAAATTAGGGACGGCTAGTGCAGATATTCCTCGTGTAACTCTGCACGAAATTCAAACCAAACTCTCTCAATAAAATTGTATAGTATTTGCACATTCTGTCTTGATTACGAAACTAGAGAATGAATTTAGTACTTTTCTACGGTTCGAAAGGTTAACTTTGTATTTATTTATGATGTTAATTTTGTTGTATATTGAGCAAATGGTTAGAATTAAAATAGAATACTTACTTCAAAAATAAAATCGTTCAGAAGCGAAGTTTTTATTATATCGACTTCAATGTTTTTTGTATATATTAATTAACGTTGTGCCTTACTTTCATTTCCTTTTTCTTCCATATTAAATATATATCTTGCAATGTATGTATTAAGAGTCCCAGTGAAACCATTAAGACTATAGAATCTTTATTCAGTGATGTCGAGAAACCCACTTGTTGAGAATTTTATATGCAAAAACGGCTCGTTTGGGTTCAGAAAATATTTTAAATAGAAGAGCGAACAGCGTTTCGACCTTATTTGCATATAAAAAAGAATCTTTATTACTTTTAAATGGCCCGGCATGGCCAAGCGTGTTAAGGCGTGCGACTCGTAATCTGAGAGTCGCGGGTTTGCATCTCCGTCGCGCCAAACATGCTCGCCTTTTCAGCCGTGGGGTCGTTATAATGTGACGGTCAATCTCACTATTCGTTGGTAAAAGAGTAGCCCAAGAGTTGGCGGTGGGTGGTGATGACTAGCTGCCTTCCCTCTAGACTTACACTACTAAATTAGGGACGGCTAGCACAGATAGCCCTCGAGAATCTTTCTGCGAAATTCCAAAACAAACAAATACTTTTAAATTGTGCATATATGAAAGTAAAGGTAAACTACATTCTAAGCCAAAACGTTGTCACAAAATTCTCATTACTTTAGTCATAATATTGCTATAGGTATCCAATATGGATTCATGGAAGTATAACAAATATCTAGCATTTTTCAGACTTCATTACCATTGAATTGAGAACTTGCATGATAAAATATATGTACTTTTACATAAATTAATTTGTTTAATTGTGTTAATTCAAAGCCACTTTAGGTTGTCTGTTGCATTCTCTGAAAAATCGAACCCTGGATTTTCGCGTCGTACTTGTGTAAATTTACTGCTGTACTGTTGGGGAACCACGAATCATTGGAGCTCTTATAGAGAGGTGTGGCGTTTCGCATTTCTTATTAGTCATATATATATATAGAGAGAGATGAATCTACATTGAACCGTATATTTTGCTTTGTGAAATCACTTTTTACCTTATATGTTTTTAAGTGTGTTTGTATTTTATAGCAAAGCCACATCGGGCTATCTGCTTAGCCCACCGAGGGGAATTGAACTCCTGATTTTAGCGTTGTAAATCCAAAGACGTATCGCTGTACTAGCGGGGGGAATGATTTTAAGAAGAAATCTCTAAAAGTCTATTTTTAGTGCTTTATGAGAGGCCTACAGTTATGTGGGAAAAAGTGTATAGTTTTAGAGCCTAATTGCATAATATAATTATGAGTTGAAAATATCCTTTATTTTTAACTCTCCGTTGGGTCAGTGTTAAGTTTATGTTAAAATATAAGGTTCGATTCCCTGCGGTGGACAGAGCGAAGATAGCTTCTTATGTAGCTTTGTGCTAAAACAAATAAACCAGTGTTATTTCTAGAAGGCGTAATCTTTAACACTGAACGTTTTACTGCTTTTGTTTTCCACAGTGTTTTGGTTTTCGTTTATAACTGTGAGTGAAACATTGAAACACTCGGGTAAAGCTTGAGTCGATTTGGCAAATCCTGTCGCTCTATGTATAAGTAAAGAATCAGCAGAAGAGAGTAATGAAAACAAAGGCTGTTGCGCAGTGTTGTTAAAATTGTCATCCAGAGGTTAAAATTTTGGCACGTTCTATCAAGTGCACGCAACAAGTTGATTTTAAAACTCAGTATAATGTTATATCAAAATTCTTGAGAAACTTCCATTCTTTATGTCTCTGACATACAGTTACATGACTTTTACGATGGATAAAACACAAATAAAAGGTTATTATCTGAAAATATTTCTAATGTAACATTAATTAAATATTGTGTTTTGAAAATGAGTTACTGAGCATATGTGCAGGGAGTTTACCAAAATAAACATTATTATTTAAGCGTAAGAAATTTATTTTTTTTCCCCATAAAGCACATTAATGTGCGTATTTTATTACGTGCCACTATGCGAAATCGTTTCTACTAATACTAGTTTATGCAATTATGGGCAAATTTTGGCGCATTGGTTGATGTATCTGCGAGTTCAATGTTTACATTCCACAACCCCCCTTTCCCCAAAATAATGCACTCAATACACCGGGATGTGGATGTTTTAAGTAGGTGATGGTCAAATCCCAATTTTTTAAAAGATAGGAGAAGCTCAAGAGATGACCGTGAGTGTTGTTGACTGTCCGCCTTCTCTTTAATCTATCAGTGCAAGTTTACTCGGGGAGTTTATAACTGTTTAGTAGATTTGTTCGAATATCCGAAAATAAGTAAGTTTTCTGTCAATAGACTGATTTTTATGTCAAGCCACTTGGCAGACAATTTTACTCACTACATAGGAGTACTCCGCTGGTACAGCGGTAGGTTTACGGATTTACAACGCTGCAATCAGGCGTTCGATTCCCCTGGGTGGACTCAGGAGATAGCCCCATGTGGTTTTGCGATAAGAAAAACACACACACTACATAAGAGCCCCTGGTAGAGAGAGTATTGATAATAAAGTCAGAGCCAAATTATTGAATAGAAATCAAAACAAATAATGACGCTTTTAGAAGTCGATTGCTTACCTAAGGTAGTAAACAATTTTTGAAAAGTTTAAACATTCAGATGTTACTGTTAAGTTAATTATAGCACGAGGATATGAAAGATTCCGGAAGCAAATATGTTGATGAAGGTGCACTGTGTGATAACCTTTTCATTACAGTTTACTTCAATGACAAGGCCCAGTGGATTTGCTGTGTCTATTTCTCTTTGTGTAATCTCGAAGTTATTTAAATTGTCGCTTATTTGTGCTCCTCGCCCTAATAATGAAAATCCGGCATGTAAAGTTATTCGCATTGAAACTCAAACACGTGCTATGATACCAAAGCAATCTTATCTTATGCGAGGGTTTTGTCTAGTCACAAACACAGGAGTGTTCATTAAAGCGGTGTGTAAATATGACCAGGCGGATCAAACACAAATTTTGAAAAGACAGATTTTAAAGTAAACACCAAAGAAGTTCCTGTCCCCTGGTATTAGTAGAGCTTCGACTATGCCTGGTTAGTGCAAACTGAGTAATGCCAAGTCCCTAAAATACCCTTAACCACAAAACATACAGCAGTAGTTTTGGAACACCGCCTGGCGGTAAGATCGGGTAACCTAACCTTGTAAGGAAGGAACAGATATAGAAAGCGGTTAAAGAGACTCTATACGAACAACTTCCACCTAACGAGGAATGTACTTTGTATTTTTGAAATAAAAATAAGTAAGGTCTTGTGAATAAATATAAATGATAATTTTGAAAAATTACATATATTATGTTAATTTATTAAACTTCTCCAAGTTATCAGAAAAATAGGCCTGCTTTATTAATTTACAATGTCTTATTTTATGAAAATTCTTCATGTTAGAGGAAATTCACATTGAGCTATTTACTGCGTGTATCGGTGGGGACCAAACCCCTCGATTTTAGCATTTAAGTCGGTATTGGGGGGCTGCTTTAAAATACCCTTTCGTAACAGCAGATGATATATTTTTACTAGTTTGTATTCCACTTGGTTAAAGAATTAATATTTATTTTGATATTTTAAACTACTAGACAGAAGCTAACATCGTCATTGAAGTTACGACTATAGGCGTGATTTTTACAGTTGCTAAAAGCATTTAATATTGGTATTTAGAAACAACAACAAACATGAAACAGTAGTTAGCACGTTGAAACAATTTCATAAAAATAAACACAAAATAGTGAGGCATTTTATAAAAACAGATGGGTGAGGGTCTTATATACGTTTAAATGTTTGCGGAATTAAAGTAAAAACATTCATTAGAATCGGTAACTGAAATGTTCTTAATTATCAGTCACCCTGGCGGTATTTTCCCTTCGAAAATTCAAGTGCAATAATAAATGTATTTAAATACTCTAATAATTCAAATCGCTAGATGTTTCAGCTTATTAAATGAAACTTTTAACACGTTTTCCGTAAGCTTTCAGTAATTTGCCAAAATCTCTGATACGCCCAAGTTCCTGGAACAACACATTTCAATACCACATGAGATTTCTTGCGAAACGACAGACGTTTAAGGTTAGGCTTATGAACAGCTAAAAACCTTCAGTTAAATTTATTCTTCAGTTTCGAAATAATCAAATACAAAATAATAGAAGCTATATAAAATATTATACCTTTAAGTAAAAAAACCACAGCAACAATTTTTTTCGCATGAATTATTTACACCAGTTTGTTATAAATTACTTATTTAAGCAAATAAATAGTAATGTATCCCTGAGTATGGTGCCCTGCTAGTGCAGCAGTAAGTCTACGGATTTACAACGCTAAAAACAGGGTTTTGATTCCCCTCGGTGGACTTAGCAGATAGCCCGATATGGCTTTGCTATAAGAAAACACACATTCTTAAGTATGATTTCTTTTTCACAAAAATGGATTAGTTGCTTGCTTTTCAAAACTTTGTACAGAAAACAATTTATTTTTTTATAGTTAATCAAATTAAATAAACTAAAGAACGATTTCTACTTATTTTTTTAGAATTAGCAAGAATCATAAAATTCATTTAATATTCCTTTTTTTTATTACGAGAGGACTGACATGGCCAGGTGGATTAATGCATTTGACTCGTAATCTGAGGATCGCGAGTTCGAATCCTTGTCGTCCCAAACATGCTCCCCCCTTTCAACCGTCGGAGTGTTATAATGTTACGATCAATCCCACTATTCGTTAGTAAAAGAGTAGCTCAAGAGTTAGCGGTGGGTGGTGATGACTAGCTGCCTTTCCTCTAGTCTTACACTACTAAATTAGGGACGGCTAGCGCAGATAGCCCTCGAGTAGCTTTGCGCGAAATTAAAATACAAACAAAAACATTTATTACGAGAATGCAATAAGATCAACGCATGACATGTAAAGTATTCTAACTAGCCCCTAGAAGGACTTGCAATACAATATATACTTAAAGTTAACCGAAAATGTGAGAACAATTTTAACTTTTCAAATGTTGCCACCATTTTACGAGAATTTTAGTGTAATTTATAAAATACAACATTCATACATGGAAACTGAAAGGTTTAACTCTTTGTGTGTTAAACAGTTAGGCCAAAGGTCCTTAAAATTTAGTCGTAGCTATCCCTAAAAGACAAATCATTCAGTAACATCCAGCGTCATTTCAGAAATTCTTAATCATATAGTAAAATAGACGATCACAGTATAGATGAAAGGGCGAGCGAGTTCGATGACAACTTCCAACTCTAACTATGGGCTTTCTACTCCGCAGCCCAGTACACTTATCACAAGGTTACAAAAGAGCTTGTTCTTTCAGTATTTTTTGTTCACTGAAGAATGACATTTCTCGTAGACAAAACCTGGTTGAGAAGTAGATTAAACTCGTGAATCTTTAATAAACGAATCGTGAACAATACGTTTAATCCTAATCGAACATTATAAGCAAACTTAGAACCTAGATCGTTCGTGATTCTAATGATTTTTTTCGTTTACACAGGTCATAATCAGAAATAATTTCGATTAAAAATTATTCGCTTGCACTTAAAGATGTAGGTAACTTAACTATAAAGAATTGTTAGAAATATTCGTAACAGTTAAATTTTAATTATTGTGCAGAAAAACACCCAACAAGAACAGTGGAAAATTGAACATGTATTTTGGTAAAGCTTTAAATAATGTGCTTAATATGCACAAACCATCTTAGTCATCATAACTGTAAAATTTACTTTAACACGTTGACTGCAACAAAAATTAATAGATAAAATAGTTTATCTGTTTGAAAATTTGACATTTGAGGCCAGGTGGGTAGAGTGTTGGAGTCGCAATCTGAGGTTTATAGGTTAAAAGGGCATTATAAAGTGACGGTCAATCCCACTTTTCGTTGGTAAGAATAGTAGCCCAAGAGTTGGTGGTGGGTGGTAATGACTAGCTGCCTTCCCTCTAGTTTTACACTGCTAAATTAGGGACGGTTGGTGCAGATAGCCCATGTGTAGCTTTGCGCGAAATTCAAAACAAAACAGAAATTGTCCACTGACTTAAAGAACCAGAATACTAAAAATGCTGACAAATGTATTTAAAGGAGAGACTTTGTTTGTATTTCAACTTATTCAACTGATATCTGAACGCTGGTTCACCGAGTAGAGTTAGTTTAATAGTTACATGTGCTTGTATCCATTGTTTTGACCAGCGACGAGACACAAAATAGATTGCAGTATTAAAGTTTAAGGGTTTGGCAGTAGGTATTCATCGTTGTGACGAGAGACAGCGTACAAGATATACTGTATTTAGTTTTAGCGGTTAATAAGTTTTTGTTATGCAAAATTCACTGTAGTTTTAATGTAATATGTCAGTATGTGAATGTTATTCGTCCTGACGTGCGATCTGAAACTGCTTTACTGAAATATAGGAACTGTAAAGATGGAGTGTATTAAAACGGGGTTCACTTCAGAAGCTGTAATTTGGACTAAGTCTCAGTGCTTCAAAAGTTTTAAAGATGTGTTTATGAGAAAAACGTTATTCAGTTCACACCTCAGATTAAGTATTTTTGGTAATCAAATACTTAGCTCAAGATCACTTTTTTAACTGTACGTGTTGGTTGTGTGGGAGGTATGAAAGATTGGTGGTATTATAGTGCAGTTAGAAAGATATTAAATTGGTGAGGTACACAATCCAAAACTTTAATGCTGGTGACTTGTATTTGATACAAGTTCTTTTTTACCTTTCTGCTCAATTTAAAGGAAGTTAAGTTTCATGTTTTCTCTTGCTACTAATGTGCATTTAGTTTGGCTTTAATGTTGGTAATTTCAAATATTTGGTGTTGAATGTATATATTTATAAATTTAAAATGGAAATAACTGATGAGGGTTTTACTCTTGTGGTTACGTCACATATCTGGACAGACTTTGGCAAGGCTCTGGCGCAATGAACTTTAGCATTACAAAGGTAGCCTGAAACCACTAGCTGTTTGAGTATCAGCTGGTTTATCTACTACAAACGTAGCCTCAGAACAATAGTTGTTTAAGTTAGCAGCAACTACACGAGTAGCCTAAGGACAATAGTTATTTGAGTATCAGCTGTTGGAGCAAATACAAACGTAGCCTAAGCAGTGGTTGTTCGAGCATCAGTTAGTGTATCAACTACACAGGTAGTCTGAGAACAACAGTTGTTTTGAGTATCAGTTAGTGTGTCAACTATAGAGGCAAACTAAGGACAACAGTTGTATGAACATGTATTAATGTGGCAACTACAAGATGGTTTAAGACTTTATCGCTCATATTTTTTTTAAGATTATTACTCGTACTGTCAGTTTGTTGTTGTTGTTTTGAATTAAGCACAAAGCTACACAATGGGCTATCTGTGCTCTGCCCACCACGGGTATCGAAATCCCGGATTTTAGCGTGTTAGTCCGCAGACATACCGCTGAGCCACTGGGGGCCTGTCAGTTTGTGTATACTTCGAAGTATAACTTCATAAATATAGTTTTATGTGTGTGAAGTATAAAAAACGTGTCATATCCGGTGTGTCACTGATATAAAAAAACGTGTCATATCCGGTGTAGCGCTACTTATAGTAACAATTATGTATCGAAGCTTGAAATGTTGATAAGCGTCTTTTCAAAACAGCACATGTTACAACACAGTGAAAGTATTGTAAAAATGAAATTGGTTTCTATAGTATAATCTATACCTGGCTAAAATGAGTCCTGGAGGTGTTAGATTGGTCCGCCAATGTTAACATATTGTCTAAAGTCTAAGGACTTGCCCACTAAAATCAGGGGTTCGATTCATCTAACTGGACAGAGTGGAGATGGTCTATTATGTAAGATACCACTAAAAAAGGAAGAATAAAATGTTTCTTATAAATACTAAATTAATTCGATAACAATCCGTTGGGTGACGCTTATCAGTTTGTATGAATAGTTTATCCAGAGGTGTGTTGTGCTGCAAGATAAAAGAGAGCTAACTTTTGGTAATCCGAGGGCTCGAATCCCGGTCGCATCAAACCTGCTCGCCCTTTCAGCCGTGGGGGCGTTATAATATGACGGTCAATCCCACTATTCGTTGGTAAAAGAGTAGCCCAAGAGTTGGCGGTGGGTGGTGATGACTAGCTGCCTTCCCTCTATTCTTACACTGCTAAATTAGGGACGGCTAGCGCAGATAGCCCTTGAGTAGCTTTGCGCGAAATTCAAAAAACAAACAATCTGTATGTGCTGTGGTTGTTAGCGTTCACCAGTAGTCCCTAACATAGCGTGTTGTCCAAATTACACCAATACTATAGTCACTGTTTCATTTAACGGTATGAAACTGAATTAGTTACTCATATCGTCACGTACGTACAGAATGTTGTCATGCGCTCGAGCACGTAGATGTTGGCATGCAACGTTTGCTCTTCACTCTAAAGTTGTACTTTTGGACTTAACGCTACTTCTTAAAATTTTAGATCACTACGTTGACAGGGTCTGGTGGTTAGAGCGCTCGACTTTGTAACCTGCGAATTGCGATATCTCGAAGTCGTCAGCGAACACCCCTTTTAGTAGTGTGGGAATTATAATGTGTCAGCCAATCCTACTATTCGTAGGTAAAGATTAATCCAACAGTTAGCTTTGTTGACTAGCTGTCTTCACTCTAGTCTGTATATAGATCAAAGCATTTGGGTCGGTTAGTGCATATAGTCTTTAAGTAATTTGCGAGAAATTCAACAACAACAAAAAACAATGTTGTCACTTGACATGCTTCCAGACGAAGCCTAATTTATTCTTAATTTTTAGTTGGTTAATCCAAGTAAATGGTAATTAATGCTAAAATATACACGTTAGTAATATGGTTATAATTTCTATTCTTATGTGATGTAACGTAAATAAAATGAATGGCAGAAATTACACTTCACATCAACGTAATCCGTTTCACACTCTAACAGTTCTTGTCAAGCGATTTCCTGTTATAAATAGCATCTCAACCACCGTTGTGTCTGTCATATTTCCGTTGGCCTCGTTGACACTTTTAATTGGGAGATTTTGTTAATTATCGCTTATGTATATTAATACATGTTGGACAACTAATAAAGACGAATTTATTCTGTTGTCTGAGAAAAGGAATGGACTGTTTTTCATAACGTTGCTGATGAATCATTCCGAAAATTCATCAGAGACATTTTAATAATACTAAATACATATGTGAATATCGATCCATCTGAAGCGAATGTGCCGAGCGTGGCATAATTGTTCGCGTCCTATTGCCTTAAAATTGCAATCTGCCCTTTGCAACTGTGGGTAAAAGTTTGACTGTCAAATCTTACTATTAAATTACAGTAGTCTATAAGTTGGCGGTGAGTGCTGTTAATTAGATGCCTTCTCTCTACTTTGCCAGTTCAAAATTAGAGACGTATAATTTAGATGTAGAACCTGTGTAGCTTCGCATGAATACCCGAAAGAAACAAAGAAATTGTATCCATAGCTATTCTTCGCGCTCCTGGCATGCCATCGATAACTATAAGGGATCATAACGCTAAAGTTCGGAGTTCGATCCCTGTGACGAACACGTCGCATGGAATCTATTATACAAGTTCTTCAGGTCTACAGTGAAAAAGAAACGGTTGTTTCATCAATATAAGAATACAAAATATTGGTTTGGGTAAGCATTATATGCTGTTCTATAATTATAGAAACGTTTGTTTGAATTAGATAAATATTTGTTTAACAAAAGGTAACCCTCTACGAGATATTTTGTTGTATGATCAAGAATAAAGAATCAGTTATAAAAGAAACAAAGCCACAAGAGATAATTTCAGTGGTTATGATAACGTAGTCCATGTTTCATAGTAATATTTTTCCAAAAATTTCTTCGAGGAATCCTTAGCAGCTGTAACTTGGTGTCCTATATTTAAATGCGAAAACGTGTCCGGTTTTATATATTAAACGTAAGCGTACTGTTGTTATATCTCTATATAATTAGTGTTGGCGTATATTCTTAAACACTAGTGGTCCACAACTAACTCGAATAATTCGGTCGTTATGTTCTGTATATTTTCGATAGCTGTCCACCGGTAGGGCAGCGGTAAATCTGTGTAGTTACAGCGCCAAATTCTGGAATTTGAGTCCCTATTGTGAACACAGTATATAGCCCAATGTGGTTTTGCTCTAACACAAACAAAACAAATTCTGATCCCTACATTGACGTTTGAATGCATCTCGTGCGAAACGCATCAAACCGAAACAAGACGTCATCAACGCACTGTGAGAGAAAACCTCAGGAAAAATAAAAATAAATTTTTGTTTGACACTATTTTATTGATAAGACTGTGAAAATGTCTTGTTTGTTTGACACGGACGTTATAGTCTTTATCTTCTTTTCTTGAAAAATAAACGTTATTTCTTTCTGTGAACTCAATCAGTCCGTTAACATCTTGTAAACTACAGCAGTGGAAACCAACACTGGGTGTAGTAACTGCACAAAATACCCAGTTCTATGGTTTTCACTGATAACCTGTAACAGAGCGCATTCAAACACTTGTACCTCAACAGAGGGGGCCTGAGTTATTTTGTTTGTCTGTTTGGAATTAAGCACAAAGCTACACAATAGAACAAAGCGTGCTGGGTCCAACACAGGGAACTTAACACCAGATTTCATTGTACGTCCATAAACGACTTTATTCAACACAGAAAAAGCAACACTGTCAGCTTAATGTCTTGATGTATTTACTGGCATGGCTAAGCGCGTAAGGCGCGCGACTCGTAATCCGAGGGTCGCGGGTTCGCGCCCGCGTCGCGCCAAACATGCTCGCCCTCCCAGCCGTGGGGGCTTTATAATGTGCGGTCAGTCCCACTATTCGCTGGTAAAAGAGTAGCCCAAGAGTTGACGGTGGGTGGTGATGACTAGTTGTCTCCCCTCTAGTCTTTCTCTGCTAAATTAGGGACGGCTAGCATAGATAGCCCTCGAGTAGCTATGTGCGAAATTCCAAAACAAACTTACTGGCACTGAGGCTTGTTGACATTCATAACTTGATATGTTCGCCGTATGTTAGGATAGATTTTGTTATATTTATTTTTTAAAAGAATTAATCTATGATGATGTATCTCGAGATGCTGAGTTGTACGGTTAATTGTAACCAAATGCTGGAGTAGAAACACTGATATTCTCTATCGCAGTTTTATGTGCATTATCTACCAGCTCATAAAGAGTTTTGTTTTTTTAATTTCGCACAAAGCTACTCGATGGCTATCTATGCTAGCCGTTCCTAATTTTGCAGTGTAAGACTAGAGGGAAGGCAGCTAGTCATCACCACCCACCGCCAACTCTTGGGCTACTCTTTTACCAGCGAATAGTGGGATTGACCGTCATATTATAACGCCCCCACGGCTGAAAAGGCGAGCATGTTTGGCGCGAAGGGGATGCGAACCCACGACCCTCATATTACGAGTCGCACGCCTTAACGCGCTCGGCCATGCCGGGCCTCTCGTACAGAGCAGAACAGAAAACAAAACCGAAACCTAATATTCCGATCCGAAGAATGTGCAGGCTCACCTTTTCTTAAAGCTGGAAATCAGTCAAATTTAAACGTCATGTGCTTTAGTGATATAAATAAAGTGTAATTAAATGCTTCTTGTTGTTGGTTTGCTTCTTTTATCTCCACTATATTTTATCTCTGTGCAAGGGCTAATGGCAAAAACAAGTAACTTTAATTAACGTTCTTAAGTCATCGTTAAGAAATAATCTTCAAAATTTTCAAACCTTTCGTAACTCTTCCCTCCCCGTTTGTAATAAAACTAACTTCAATGGGGTAATGACAACACCATTTATACAAAAATAACGAGGTATTTAACGAATCGACTTTTCAGTATTCCTAAGACTTTTGCAATACCTCGTTTAGTATTCTGTAAAATATTTGGGTGCAGTATTCCAAGCCGTTTTGAGTGGAATTTCTTTACTTGTAAATCTAATTTGCGTGTTTTTTCCTATTCAGTTTTGTACGTGTAAAGTGTTAAGGTGTTAAAGTATTGCTTGAACTAAATCTATATTGCTTAAAGTGTTTCTTACCCGAACGTTCTATTAGGGTTTTTGTGTAGTTCTTTACGATCCTTATTATAAATCACTATCGTGGTTACTGATGCATTTCTTTGCTTTTGGACACATTCAGTTTCAAAATGGCGGTATTCTAAGCAGAAGAAACATCGTGTTTTTTGTTTTTTGTAACTAGGTAGATCTGAAAATTCGATAACAAGTTTAAGAAGTTTTTTATGTAGAAATTACTAATTATTACAAATATTTAAATTTCATAAGAGAAATACGCAGCAATGAGCTGTTGTTAAGTACATTATTATAATTTATTTCGGACGATTTATCATGTTAAGTACGTTAGGTATTATTAAGTCAAATAATCGGAGTTTCTAAATTTTAACTTAGAAATTAATTAAATGTTAATATGCATTAAATTTATAATGTTGCCAACAAAATTAATACATACAATTTTCGATCTTAATACAAATATATATCAGTGTACAAACAAGAATACAATTTACATTACAAATTATGGTTTATATACAACTGTGTTACAAACTTACAGAAAATACAGAATCTTACATATTACCTAGAAATTAATGTTTTTTTCATTTTTGTCGATTCAGACCCATGACGAGCAAATTAATTTTGAATTGATATTGTTACATCTCTCTTAAGCTAGCTAGTTCGGTTGGCCTCACGCCACTCATGAGCCGAGTTTTACCGACGAAGATATTTTTAATGTCCTCGTAGAAATACGAATATCCGAACTTGATTCACTGATGTTAAACGGGTTTTAATGTTCGAAATCTATAAATGTTCCTGGTCAGATTCTTTTATTTTCCGATTAATAAGTTTCAGAAGCTGTTGTTGTTGTTTTGAATTAAGCACAAAGCTACACAATGGGCTGTCTGTGCTCTGCCCACCACGGGTATCGAAACTCGGATTTTAGCGTGTAAGTCCGCAGACATACCGCTGAGCCACTGGGGGGGGGGCGTTTCACAGGCTAAAGCACACTAACTGTAGCTGATCAGTAATAATAACAGTCTCTCGGAGCGTTGGTTTTATTTTCCAAGCACACGCGATTCTCGAACTTTCAACAATTTTCGAAAACACGCTCATTTTAATACCAACGTATAGCGGTAATTCCGTTACGCTGAGCTTGAATGCTAAATTTCCAGATTCTATACATGTGATTAAGCACAATGTCTGTCGCCACTGTGCACATTTTAGGTAAAAACAAACAAACAAACAATATGCTGGCATAACTCGAATCAGTCTGTTACAGCAGGAATAGCGAATGAAATAATAGATAAACCTGTATACTCTATTCTTCACGGAAATTCAGGTTTGGGTGAAGAAAACATAATAAATAAGCAACCAGTTTATCCATTATGTCATAATGGATAATTAATTGCGGTGGTATGTTCATGTTATCCAAATACCTAATAAATATTAGTTACTGTTGTCTAATATTATTTGCCTTTGGTATTTAGCCAGTTACTCGCCTCTAGTAACACGCAGTGAGAAATCAATATAAATATTGTAGTATTATCTGTTATTTGGTTATCTGTCTGTACAACTACTTCGCAGGGTTTGGATTGATCTTCACTAAAGTTGGTGTGAAGGTTCTATGCAGGGGTACACACAAATGCTCAGTTTTACATTTTGCGGTTTTTACAGCCTATTTTTTTGCCTTTTTACACACTTGTTTCTCCCCCCCTCGGTGGATTTTAATCAAATTTAGCTTGAAAGTTTAGAGTGAATTCTGTAATTGCGTTGTCTGTATCGAAATATATTCAGCTCACATAAATATGTCGTTGATATAAGTTTAGTTTCTAAGTGGATGTAATCAACGTGGACATAATGTCATGTGTGATAATATATAATTCAGTGACTTATAAATATTACGTATTACATTTTCAAGCACGTTTTTCAGTTGATGTTAGTGAGACTTCAGACAAAAAGGGTAAATGTTTGGAATAGGCTGAGAATCTCTTATTACTGGGCCCCCAGTGGCTCAGCGGTATGTTTGCGGACTTACACGCTAAAATCCGGGTTTCGATACCCGTGGTGGGCAGAGCACAGATAGCCCATTGTGTAGCTTTGTGCTTAATTCAAAAAAACAAAAAACTTATTACTGGTGTTAACGTAATGTATTTTTTTAGTGAATTAACTAATTATAGAGTAAAAAAAATAAAACAGTTTAGGCGTTACCCTTTGGTTCACTTTCAACATTTTCTCTTCAGGCTTATTATGTTCTTATATTTAGAGTGATAAACACAAAAACTGACTCAAAACACAAATAACTGACTTTATTGTTAGGTATGGCTGAATAGTTTCAGTGACACTGTTACCACTATTAAGCCCATTGTATAACCCATCAGTAAATCGCAGATTTTAACAATGGACAATAAAGAAGACTATATTTCCATGGAGTTTTTTTGTTTGTAATTTCGCGCAAAGCTACGCGAGAGCTATCTGCATTAATTTAGTAGTATAAGCCTATTGGAAAGGCAGCAAGTCGTCACCACCCACCGTCATCTCTTAAGCTACTCTCATACCAACATGTAGTGGTATTGACCCTCACATTATAACGCACCATGACTGAAAAGGGCGAGTACATTTGAAGTGACGGGGAGTTGATCCCGCGACCCTCATATTACGAGTCAATTACCCTAACCATATGGTCCATTCTGACTGGATGCCTATGAAAAGACCAGTTTTATTGCTTTTATGTGCTTGTTATCTTGCGTTTATAATCGTTTGCCTTGACTTCACTACGAACGGTATCTTCTTTAATATTATGTCCCTGTTTAAATTATAAGGTATTTATTTAATACTATACCTTTTTTAATCATAAGGCATCCACATTAATATTGTTTCCCTGAGAGACATCCATTTTAACAGTGTCCCTGCATAACACGGATTCAGACCTGGGCGTCTAGCTTCGTTCAGTACCGTAAGCACGTGGCTCATAAAGTATTCATAAAGTGTCTGTTTTTAGGAGTATTGGAGTGTAAAAAGAAAGTGCCTATATGCAAGAGCATTACTGCTAGAGTGTGAGAAATTTATTTTATGAAATAAAATTATATTAGGACGCGCGTGAAACGTGCGTTTGTCTGAAGTATTTTCTGGTATCATGAAAACGCACGAGCAATTTAAAGCTGTGATTCTAGAAAAAACTATGTATGTTTCAAAAATTGCTATATATATATATATATAAATAACTCTAACTTGTGTAATAAACTATTAGCGTTTATTTTCCACAATGAACTATAATACGGATATTGACTTCTTTGTAAGACAGATAGTTTTCTCGTGTCATGATTTCTGAAAATGTATTCACTAACAGATTTGTGTAGGGTGAGGAGAGCATTAATATGTGAAAACTGGAAAGATGACCTAAAGTAAATATCATCCATCTCACTGATTCTCAGCATGTGCTGCCTCTGTTAAGTTACATACACTACATGGCCAAAATTCTGTGGACACCTGACCACTACACCCATATGTGCTTGTGAACATCTCATTCCAAAACCATGGACATTAATATGGAGTTGGTCACCTCTTTGTTGCTATAATAGCCTCCACTCTTCTGGGAAGGGTTTTCATTAGATTTTAGAACATGACTGTGGGGATTCGCTCCTATTCAGCCACAAGAGCATTAGTGAGGTCGGGCAAGAAGGCCTGGCTCGCAGTCGGCGTTCAAATTCATTTCAAAGGTGTTTATTGGGGTTGAGGTCATAGCTCTGTGCAAGCCAGTCATATTCTTCCACACCAACCTCGGCAAAACGTATCTTTATGGACCTCGCTTTGTGCACTGGGACATTGTCATGTTGAAACAAAAAGGGCCTTCCCCAAACTCTTGCCACAAACTTAGAAGCACACAATTCTATAGAATGTCATTGTATGCTGTAGTATTAAGATTTCCTTCACTGGAACTAAAGAGCCTAGTCCAAACTGTTAAAAACAGACTCAGAGCATTATTCCTCCCTTCACAAAACTTTATAGTTGTCATTATGCATTCAGGCAGGCAGCGTTCTCCTGGTATCCGCCAAACCCAGATTTGTCCGTCAGGCTCCCAGATATTGAAGCGTGATTCATCACTTCAGAGAACGCGTTTCCACTGCTCCAGAGTCCAATGGCGGTATGCTTTATACCACTCCAGCCGACACTTGACATTGTGCATGGTGATCTTAGGCTTGTGTGCAGCTGTTCGGCCTTAGAAACACATTTCATGAAGCTCCCGACCGAACAGTTCTTGAGCTGATGTTGCTTCCTGAGGCAGTTTGGAATTCGGTAGTGAGTGTTGCAACTGTGGACAGACGAATTTTAGGCTCTACACGCTTCAGCACTCGGCGGTCCCGTTCCATGAGCTTGTGTGGCCTTCCGCTTCGTGGCTGAGCTGTTGTTGCTTCTAGACATTTCAACTTCACAATAACAGGCACTTACAGTTGCATTTATATATATACAGTAAGTCTGTCTAGGTCGAAATCGCACGGGACCGAGTAAAATTTCCAGCTTAAGCAGGTTTTCCGGCTTAGACAGTGAACATGCATTTCCTTAATTATGTATAATTTTTGAGTGGAACGTCATACTTGCTTGACTCAAGAGAAGTAAGACGTTTGTGAATGAAGTTATTATTCACAGTTATAAAGTTATTATACTATTTATCCTTTATTTGTTAGAGTAAGAATAAAAATAGACATTCAAAATATACATAAGTTTACAAAATCTTAATCAAAAAAGTGTCCAATTTCAACTGTTTCGTTTTTAGTGGACTTTCTCATGCAGTTAAAAGAGCCCAATTCTATGGCCTTTTCATGAAGTTCATTTCCTTACCTTCATTTTTGCATACAATTTGGTAGCGTTAATATAACTTAACACTTAAGATGAAGTAGGAATTTTTATTTCCTCACTATCTTTTCCATTTTGTTCATCTTCTGAATCTATCACACTGTTACCATCTTGTGATTCTGTTATTGATTTTAAATCTGTTTCTGTTTAAGCATTCTTTTCAACGTTCATAAAACTTTCCGTGTTCACATAATCATCTGTATCAATCTTCTCAATCAGAGTTTGGATTTCATTATAATCGTTATAACAAACAACTTCTCCACAATCTCTGCCATTATCAGGAATAAATCCACAGTTTCGAAAGCACTTTATTACATATTCATCTTTTATGCTTTTGATTGAATGACTTGAAAATGCAATTGCTTCTAACATGTCAACTTTCATGGCCACTTTAGATGGCCACTCTCTTAGTGTCGTCCTGCCCCTAGTGGCTCAGCGGTATGTCTGCGGACTTACAACACTAAAATCCGGGTCTCGATACCCATAGCTTTTTGTGTAGCTTTGTGCTTAATTCAAAACAACAACAACAACAGTCGTCCATGTTTGCAATAATATGTTAAAGCATCAGTTTTCTGTATTTCAATTTTATACACTGTATAATTCCATTATCTAGTGGCTGTAGAACTGATGTTGTACATGGAGGTAGAAAGACTAAACCAACATTTGAATGTTGAACTTTTGAGTGACAAGTTGCATTATCTATGAAAAGTGGGATATAACTATTTTCTTGTTCCATTCTTTTGTTCAGGGCCTGGCATGGTGAGGTAGGTTAAGGCGTTTGACTCGTAATCTGAGATTCGCGGATTCGAATTCCCGTCACACCAAACATGCTCGCCCTTTCAGCCTTGGGGCGTTATAATGTCAGTCAACACCAACTATTCGTTGGTAAGAAAGTAGTTCCAAGAGTTGGCAGCGGGTGGTGATGACTAGTTGCCTTTCCTCTAGTCTTACACTGCTAAATTAGGGACGGCTAGAGCAGATAGCCTTCGTGCGTCTAGAAAAGACAACTTCTCCCATCTAAGCAAATCACACAAACAAGTTTGTTTGGACTTTGAGTCCAATAATCCTGGTTTCTGACTCGCCTGTTTCAAAAGTAAGCTATACACTTTGGAGTGTCATGAATGCGCTGTAAGTGTGACAATCACTATTCGATCAGACAGCAGTGGCAGAAGCTAGCTGCCTTTCCTACAATTTACCAGTTCGAAACTAGGAACGTATATTGTGTGTACAGATTTTAGTGTTGTTTTGTATGAAAATTTTGAAATGAAGTATCTCCCTCACATACTGACATTAAGAAAACCGTTTACTCTATCTGGTTTCTTAACTCTGTGCTGAATACCAAGAAAGGAAAGGAAAACAGTTAGTTCTGGATCTTGTGTAGTCCACATTTTCACTTTTAATAAAGTGGTTATTGTACCCTTCCACAGGGGCACAACAATATGTCTGCGGACTTACAACGCCAGAGACCTAGTTTCGATACCTTTGATGGACAGAGCACAGATAGATTGTTGTGTTATACAATGATTCTCTACGTTCTCAAGACAGCTGGTGTGGATATTAAAACTTTATTTAAAATCAAGTACAGAACAACGTTTTGACTTTCTTAGGTCATCTTCAGATTAACCTGAAACATTGTTCTGAACTTCATTATCATTAAGGTTTTAATGCCAATACCAACCATCTTGAGAATACATTTTCACTTCAAGTGGGTTTCTTGTCATCCCGATTCACTACGTTGTTTATGAAAAATGTCGAAGTTCTTGCATGAACGACGTGGAATTGCTTGTTAGCAGATGTAAACAGACTTCCCTCACACAACACCCACACAAAATAAATACGTGTGAATTTAAATGATTAATTATACTGGGCTAGTAAGGAAAGAGTATCTGTGTTATTAGGCTTATAAAATCTATACATCCCTACCCCATTTTCTGAGATGTTTTTAACTTGTCGTATAAATAAAGTGTGAAAAATTAGCTGTTTTTCTTTGTAAGCTTGTCGTGCGTTTGTAGTATTTATTTGAATGAAATAATTAAAAGATTGTGGCTCAGCGAGTCTTATGAATCTGGACATATGCAAGTGGCGAACTGCAACCAAAACTGTTTTCCCGTCTATAAAAACGAGAGCACGTAAGGAAGTCAATCCGACAATGACGTTGAACGTTTGTCTCTCTCTCTCTCTTTTTTAATTTGGTATTTATATTGTAAATGAGGTGTCTAATCTTTCCAGTGATCCTGCTAAGGCCTGGGAAATAATGAATTGAAAGTCAATTAAAGGACTTTGTGGATCAAATTTCCGGTTTCTGATAAAGGGTGATTTTTAATTTTTTTAAACACTAAGATATTATTTCCTAATCTAGTACACATTCCTACGCATAGGTAGCAGCACCATTCTCCACTTCACTGACACTGCTATCGTTGCCCGAAATATTCGAAATATGTTATTATAATACTTTTGCAATCTGTATAAGTACTACGTTTGCTTTACTTCGTTGGTAAATTTATTCAAAAACGTATCGATCAAATACTACAAATCTCATATCATTATAAAAGTCTTTGTCGGAGGAGTCCAGATTGCATATTAGCTTTTCCTTTGATAATCATCTTACCCGTTTTTGTTTTTGTTTTATTTGTAAAACTTTTTAATGCAACAAGCGTCTGGCTGCAATTTTATTTTTGGTTCTTTTTTATTTACAAAGTATTTCACACAAACAACACTCAACTCCTGTGTAATTTTCTTAAAAAATAACATTACACTAAATACAATTACTATGGGCTTTCTCGATTATTTAAGTCTAAATATGCATGGGTAGTTCGTTTAAAACCATATGCTTATCTTTTTGTAAATCCGCGTTTAGACGTTTCTGCATAATCAGCTAAGTTTGCTTTCATTACAACTTTATATTTACAGAAATTTAGTTTCGGTTCATTTCATGAACTACTATAAACACGTTTTAACTACTTTTCCCATTTAGTATAGGCTTTATTCTTCGTTTTTTTTAGTTTCTTTGTTTCAACTCGTAAAACCCTACCATACACTTTATACTCACAACTGTTTCATACTTTGTACACTTTTATAAGCACGATTACTTTATTTATTTATTTTACATGTAGTTTTATTGGATAAAGTTACATCTACATGAACTCGTTTCTGTGACCGCATAAGTTTTTTCAAACAGACGAGGATTTATCGATCTAACACATAATAACTGCAAGAAAACGTAGCACAAATTCTTTGCGTGAAAATAATGAAGTAAGGAAAATTCGAGCGAAGAGAATGAGAACTACCTGTTAGTATGTTAAGTATATTACGTTTTATGTATCACCAAATTTGCTGACTCTCGAATTCCTCGTGCCACATATAATTCCATGTTTATTTTGAAACATATTTTTGATTATATGTCTGGCTTAATGCGTTTTTTCCTCCATCTTTTTCACTAACTTTAGTGTTTATCGGGTCCGAAAAGGAAACAACGTGATATGTTTACAATATTTTATTTTGGATTTAAAGTACAGACGCTTGTCTATCTCTTGAAGTACATACAGAACTAATTACCAGATACTTGAGGACCTTTCTTTCAGGCCATATCAATCCTTTTGATACAATTACACTAGCTTTTTACACTACTTTAATTTCCTTTCATGGGTTAGACCTTTCTGAAGCAGCCTTTCTCAGTGACACAGCGGTAAGACTACGGACTTACAATGCTGGAAATCGAATTTTGATACCAGTGATGGACACAATACAAATAGTTCATTGTGTAGCTTTGTGCTTAGCTACAAACAAGCAAAAAATCGATTACTGTGCCAGTTTGGCTTCTGTTTTGATGTTAAACTGAAGTTGTCTTATACATTTAATATTCCGTTATATTTTATCTTTGTTTGGATTTCTGAAACTTGTAGTTTGTCTAATAACATAGGCCTGTGAATTTAAAGTTCATAAACAAATTTTGACTTTGATAAGAGGTTTTCCATGATTTAGCTACGTGGATTTCGAAAATCAAACTCCTTTTTCTGTCACATAAGGATTTTTTTTACAAATCACAAAAAAACTTATTTATATCAAATTATTATTTAGTTTACTGCAATGAATATTTTTTATTATTATGTTTTTTTTGTTTGGGTTCTAGAACGATTTATAAAGTTGTTACGCTTCGATTGGTCAAGAGAAATCTATAACCAGTAGTTGTTAACATTTTAATCACAACAAAATGCGACCCGATTTCAGTGAAAATGATTCACGTATGTAAATGTACATCTGAAGTTTTGAAAAAGTGTTTACATCATGGAGAAAAATCGATATAATTTTAGGATTCAGTTTTTAAGAATTACTGTAGAAGTGTAAAAAGTTTCAAGACAGTAAAACCATTTCATACTTGTATGTGTAATTCTAATCACTTTAAAACGTACCATCAAAATTAGTTATGTAAACATGGCAATACATCTCCACACTTGTTTTAAACTGTGACCATTTTTCTGGTCGTCAACATTAGTAAAAAATCAATAAAAAACCTTTAAACCATTAATGTAAATTTTAAAAAGTATCAAATTGTTGTTGATTTACATTATTGACAGAATGATAGGATTTTA
Source organism: Carcinoscorpius rotundicauda (assembly GCA_011833715.1). Classification (NCBI taxonomy): domain Eukaryota; kingdom Metazoa; phylum Arthropoda; class Merostomata; order Xiphosura; family Limulidae; genus Carcinoscorpius; species Carcinoscorpius rotundicauda. The sequence continues at coordinate 16,090,326 of CM022401.1, read as the reverse complement.
ATATAAATAATACATATAAGTATCAACTGCATAGGATTAATTTAATTATGTCGCTTCCAACTTTTAGTGTTCATCTGAAATACTTTCTTTATCAGGACGACATGGTCTGTCTACAATGTACAGCCACAGGAGAGAGGGTATGCCTTGCTGCTGAGGGTTTCGGTAACAGGCATTGTTACTTAGAGAACATAGCTGACAAGGTGAGTTTATACGGTATAAATGTATTCAGTCATTGATTATGTGTGAGTTTATTGTGAATAAGACGTATGTTTTAAAGTATAGGAATATAAATCTTCGATTTCTAATCGGAAAAGATTCAAATAATTTGAAAAGAGTGGACAGTTTTCCCCACATGACCTACCTTTTTATGTATTTATGACTAAACAAGCTCGGCCATAGCGTGATCTTCAAAAGATAGCAATCGAAACTTCATCATACTATAATGGATCTCTTGTTTATATGATACTGGAAAAACATTTTCATTACACGATGTACAGCCCCATCTTCGCGAAATTTTAATCCTGTTTGCATGTAGATTTGCAATTGGGGTCACAATTTTCCCGTTTCATCTCCGCTTTCCGTCAGGGAAAACTTTATTTTTCTCCATTCTCAAAGTGCATATATTATGTAATGAAATGTCGCACGCATATTTAATGCACTGGCGCCATCTATGATAATTATAATAGTACTGCCTGTTATACGTCCATATAAATATTTCCTTGGGTGTGGATAGATCTTCACCAAAATTGGTAAAGAGGTTCATTAGGTCCATGGGGAAATACACACAAATTTTCAGTTTTGCAATTTGCGGTTTTTATAAATATTTTTGCATCATTTTCTTTTTTACCAGTATATCGCCCCTGTCGATAGATCTTCACCAAATTTAGCATGAAGGTTTGTTGGATTCACGTGTTTTGCTGTTTTTATGGCCTTTTTTTTAAAATTATGTATAAAGAAAATAACATTTCATGTTCTAAGATAACCTTTCATTAATCATGAATTTACATAGCTTCCATAAAGGGTACGGATATACTAGCTAGTAATAATAACAGTCATTCTGAGCTGTCTTTCCTCTCGTAAGAAACCATGCTTTATTTTACAGTGTGAAATATTTTGTATATAAAGTAGTTTCCATACACATACACACAAAGCGCATTATGTGTCCGGTAAAGAGTACAAGATAACTGAGCAAAGAAAGATTATTGTTTATTGGTCCTTTTAGATTTGGATTACTCCGTGCAACGATTAGGGTTAACAACTTAAAATTATGTCAAAGTCCTCGAAATTGAAATTCAAAAATAAAAAGGTGTTAAAAATGGAATAAATATTATAAACTAAATATTTGAAAGCTACTTTGTTTGCATACATAAACTGGATTAAAAAACTTTTTTTCTGATGGAATGAGTTCTTTTATAACAGTTTATATACAACCATTTTCTCACATTTGTGAGAAATTAAGCACATCGAAAGAAGAACGTTTTATGTTAGGCATGCTTGTTTCAAATGTTCGAGCAAATCTACATTAGTGCTACCTGTATTTTAAAAACGGAAAGTTTTAATTAAAATAAAGTTTTCAATACCCATATTAGTCATCTTCTGAATGAATTTTTTACTACAAGTGATATCTGCTATAGTCTTCATGAATTTTGAACTGATGGATTATACAGGAAAGTCGACTACCAACACATACCGCTAATTCTTGGATTACTCCAATCGAAGTGGAGTTCAGACATCAATCCTTTAGCGCCCCCACATTTTCGAAGTGCAGGTTGCGATTTCAAGGTAACGAGGACACGAATAATGAAGCCCTAGTAGGTACACGAACAGTGTCTTACCCAAATATTTTTTAGATGGTCAACCGTTTTTTATTTTTTATCACTTTTTGAAGACATCTTGAATGTTTGTTTGCAATTTTGGTTTGTTTTAAAGTGACAATTTAAGTAGGTAAGGTAATTTGATAATTATTTCTTGTATTTTTCAATATTAGAATTAAAATCATTGTTGTGAAAAATTGGGTAGTTTGTTGCATATAATTTGTCTCATTAGGAAGAAATAGTTCTATTTCAATAAAACAATTCTTAAACACATTTTTCAGTGAAATACAAGAAACTGCAAATAAAGAATATTAAAAAATAGAGAATAATGAAAAAAATTTAGTCTGAACACAAAACAAAAATATGATGGTTCAATTCATGTAAAGAAAAACTTAAGTAACCGGCATGGCCAGGTGGGGTAAGGCGCTCGCCTCGTTAATCTGAGGAGAGCGGATTCGAATCCCTGTCACACCAAACATGCTTTCCCTTTCAGCCGTGGAGGCATTATAAAGTGACGATCAATCTCACTGTTTGTAAGTATAGGAGGTGCCCAAGAGTTGGCAGTGGGTGGGGATGACTTTCCTCTAGTCTTACACTGCTGACGCAGATAGCGCTTGTGTAGCTTTTCGCGAAATTCAAACAAAGAATTACCCACAATTGAAAGATCGTTCAAAAGAGCTTCTTGAAATTAGATAAATCTTGATAGTCGACTTTATTTGATTACAGCGTTAAAAGTCTTACAATTGTTTACAAAGTATGCATTTTATGGTTGTCAAGGTAATGCCAAATTTTTGTAACAAAGCATCCAAATTTTGTCAAAACTCTCTATTTATGAATAGGAATGCAACATCAAAAGTTAGTTTGATTTAGATCGAGAGTCAGTGATCATGGCGATAAAACATTGTCTTGGACTCATCGTAGGACACCCGGTTCAAGTAGACCAAGCACGAACTACCCCTCGCGCTTGGTTATAAACTACCTTTCATACATTTAAAATAGGAAATACGTCACACTGTGTTCGTATAAAGGATAAATATAACAATGAAAGTAAGAAGTAAGTTAACCCTAATACCATACCAATACAGAGCAAATATTAAAATGTTACTTCTAGTACCACACAGACATTCAAGGAGTAGTTAAATAGGTGTTCAAATGAAACTAGTCGCAGTATAACGCCCTTTCTGCCCCTCCACCCTCATCCGATGGCTCTCCGATAACACAGAGAGCTTATAATGCTAAAATTCAGAGTTTAATCCCTTCTGTGGACACAGCTAAGACAGCTCATTATGTATCCTTGTGCTTAACGACGTCATACAAAGAAAGCAAACATCACATCGTGTGTTATACAAACACTTGTAATTCGTACCGACTTGTCAAAGTGGACACAATAATGTATCTCACAGTTAACATAGTGAATAGGTGCTCAGCTTAATATACCCAATGACACCAGACTATGTTGGGATAATGAATATATGCATGTTTCAGTATTACTTCAATAACTTATTGCTTTTGGATAGAATTTCCCACCTGAGATGTCATCATGTGTGTTTGTGATTGAACAAGCTTTGTCAGTGCGTGCCCTTCAAGAGATGGTGACAGCTACATCATCAGACAAGGTAATCAAACACTTTATAATTTTATATGCTACTACTGTGTTTTCTGAACGAGGTGATAATACTTGCTTCAGAACACGTTTTTGGACATCTGTGATGTTTCTAGGTAGATTACATGACGTAATATCATAACGTATTATAGTGTAGGTATTGAGGGAAAGCGTACCTTTCCCTTGGTACACTTACATGCAAATAATAATAATTATGTAACCACGAGGAAACTATAAATCACACCTGTTTATATTGACTATCCTTGAATTAACACTCTAAAAAATTAACTATTCCAATTTCAGAACAAAATGTCTCCTACGGAACAAGTTTACTTGTAATTTCAAACTTTATCCTGTGTGAACATAATCCAGACTTCTCCCTGGTCTGTATCTTGGAATATTTTAACACTCCTACGAAAAAAATATTTACATCCGCTAAAGTGATACCCTTAGTGGATGTTTTAAAAAAAATTAAATATTATTTCGCAAATGTCTGAAAAGTCAAAATATTATTGCTCCTTAAAATATAAAGGGATAGGGTCAGTTAATGGCAATTTCATTTAAATACAAAATTATTAGCCTAATATTAATAACCTTTCAAGTTGCTCCGGGGCCTATTAGGCCCCAATTTTCGTAGGAGTGTAAAAATTCGACTGAGCTTTAATCTTTTCACCTGAGTACGCTTCCCTCCCGTACGGTTTCGATACCCGTGGTGGCAAGACTACAGCTGACCTTTTGCCTAGCTTTGTGCTAAATAACAAACATCACCAAAGTAGTAAAATCGTGCAGTATGGAATACTGTTAATATATCTTGAAATATATTACATTTATAGAGATACAGCTGTTTAGAACGCCGTAAAATGATATTAAAATAATAGAGTTGGTAAACCTTACTGTCAAAGTACAACAAAACTTCTATCTTACCCTTTGCTTATCTTCTTTGTTCTTGTTTTCTTTAGTGCTGCAACACGTCACATTAGCTTATTTAGACTGTTTTCGTTTCCAGGTTCTCGAAATATAACCTAGCCTTTGTTGAGACTTTTTTGTTCTAAACTAATGCTGAATCAGTTTGTTGTGATCCCAATTTTTTTTTTTTTTTACATCTTCTGGACGAACTCCAGAGATCGTGAATGCCTGGCGAGTGCACTACTAACTGATATAGAGGGCTACTCCACTAACAGTTGCAAAGAAAGCACTTAAAAAAAAAAACAGGAAGAAAAATAAACTAAATTACCTCATTCTTCCCCTGTCACAAACGAGTTCCATCAACCAGTTTTGTTTTGTTTTTTGTACTAATTACATTTTGTGTCTCCTGGAAATAAAATTGAACGTAGGTTCTCTAGCGAGTGCGCTGCTAACTGAATTAGAAGTTGAACTCGTCAGGAATTGGTAGATTAGCAGTAAGGTACTTTTTTAAACCGGTGGAAACTGCAACAAGACATTGCTATACATTGAAGTTGATGGCACATTTATATACCACATGACTACGACAAATAATTGCAAATTAATAGATAATTTTTATAACTTTCTAATAATCAGTGAAAAATAAATACAACGAGGCACTCAATTAGACATAAATGGTAAATTTTAGCTAGACAGAAGGTATTTATGTAACATGATAATTGTTTAATCATAGCGTGATGTTTCTTAGCCCTGACCTTTTCTTATATGCATATATATATATAACAGTCTCGTTAACGTTTGCTATTTCTCGATAATACAATTATGTATTATTAATAACTTCCGATAGGAGCCAGCTATCTACAAATAATAGAACTAAAATTTTTAAGAAATGGAGTTCCGTTATTACACTGTTTTTAATGGGATTATCCAAAGTTATAAAACAAAAATGTATAATGTAGTGATCCATTGATGCTTTCGGTCATAATTCCAATAATATTTCGTAAAGTTCGGCCAACTTAGGAACTTTTGATTAGTCCTAAATCAAAAATTACAGTTATAATGCAAACTAATTAATGAAACTAGTTTTGAAGTGTAGAATACAACATAACTTCTCAAATAATCCAGATTTTTATTTTTGTAGGGTAAAGGAACGCAATCGGGTCACAGGACACTGCTGTACGGTCATGCTGTACTTTTACGACATCAAAACAGCAACATGGTGAGAGTCGCGGTCATTACTATTGGCGTGATATGTGCTTGTATTAGTGTGGACAAACAGGTTATATGTGCATATATATATATATATATTTATAAGTATTCTTGTAAAGAAGCAGGGTAGCACATATATATAATTATATATATATATATATTATTGGATACGAACTGGGTGACGTGTATATCTATTATAATAATACCCACTTTTTGTCGGCCCTTAAAATGCACGCACACACTTTACTATCTAAATGCGTATGTGCGCGAATTTCATTTCAACAGAGGTAAACAGAAGGCGGATATAAATACGTTTTAGAAGACATTTTGTACAACAACACATAAAAAAAATTATCAAAGTTTTCAGAAAGGTTTAACGTTAGGTCTTAGAATAACACTATAACTTTATTTACTGATGGTATTAAGTACGGTAAAGTTTAACGCCCTAACTAAACTAAAGCAAAGTATGTACACAACTTATCGTATTAATTAATCTCTTTATCGAATATAGGTCATGTTTAATAAAACCGTTGTTAATGTTAAGCCTGAGACAAGGAGATTTAAAGTTTTTGGTGTCAGCGTGTCCTGCGATAATACAACTATAACTCTACGGATTTACAGCGCTAAAATCAATGGTTCGATTCCCCTCGTTGGATTCAGCAGATAGCCCGATGTGGCTTTGTTATAAGAAAATACACTCTTAGTGTCAGCGATTAGAATTATTTTGTGTTATTCTACAAGTATTGCACTTAAAGAAGTATTGTTCCAATTTAAATATTATTTCGAATTGACAGTAAATGTTTCACAGGTCTCTGGTGTTATATACGTATTAATGTAAGCAAATAAGATAATATGTACACATTACAGTATACCAGTAGGGTAACTAACGTACGTAAATCACTGACAAAAAACAAGTAGCATGTGTATTTGTGTGTATATTACAACAGAAGGACCGGATGGTGAACATGTGTGTATTGTGTAACTCTAGAATAAGAATAATAAGAATGTTTTATGAGTTATTTTATCGCTATTTTAGTAATTATTATTGACCATAAATTACAAACTGTTAATTTTGTCGTGTTACAGTACCTTGCTTGTCTATCCACGAGTTCATCTAACGACAAACTAGCTTTTGATGTGGGTTTGCAAGAACATTCTCAAGGTAAGGGCTAAGTTTTGATTTGTGTACCTCAAAGTTAAGCGTAATCGTCTCATATATATATCACAGAATCGTGAAAGTACTCCATACTTATGCGTAATTTATATATATTGCAGTATGGTGATATTACGCTAGAGTTATATGTAATGCTTTATATATCACTTTATGGCAACACTACTGCAGAGTTATGTATAATTTTTTTCATATAACACTATATAGCAACATTTATTCAAAGATATACGTAATTGTTTCGTATATTGTGAAATTACCAGAGGTAAACATAATCGTTTTGTATATGACTGTAGCACCCTTTTCAAACACAGCGGAAGTCAAGCAAGTTTCCAACTTTCCTTTGTAACCAATAATCGATCTGTATAAGGAATGTTAATCACCTTTTTGTCAAGTTCTGTTATAGTAACAATAACATGTTTTTTAATTGTGAAGCTGAGGTATTATTGTCATTGTATTAAGTAATAGTCCCAAGTGCACCTGCCCTTAATCTTTACTGCCCCTTGGCCTGATCTAACGAGTACAAGTCACTGCTTTCTTTAGTCACGAACTTGTGGGTTTATTAACATATTTAATAACGTGTTTACGCTTGGGTGAACATAATTACATGAATTTTACATGCGAGTTACAGAGATCTGATACAGATTTTACGTGGATTTATAGAGATTTTGTGTGTATTTATTTATTTAATTTGTTTGGCAGAAACTAATATTTTCCTTTTGTTTATCAAAGCGAGAAGTCCTAAAGTTCTCACATTAGAAGTTCTTTCTACACGTTTCTACCATTTTTTTCATTTTGTTTCGGGAGTGCCTGTTAGTTTAACATTCTAGGGTTAAAGTAAGAAAGAATCTGTATTTTCGTGTTTCCTTCTCACCAGAACAAATATATAAAATAAGTCATTCAGAGCACTACTGTTAGACTCTTTCTTTTCCAAAGCTTTTGTGTATTTAAGACGTTTAAATTGAAAACAAACTTAAATGCAACATTTATTTAATTTCGAACTCACAACATTTACCTCACATATCTTTTCGCTAGGCCCGGCATGGACAGGTGGGTTAAGGCATTTGGCTCGTCATCTCAGGGTCGCGGGTTCGAATCCCTATCGCACCAAACATGCTTGCCCTTTCATAGGTTGGGGCATTATAACGTTATGATAAATCCCACTATTCGTTGGTAAAAGAGTAATCCGAGAGCTAGCAGTGGGTAGTGGTGATGACTATCTGCCTTCTCTCTAGTCTCACACTGCTGAATTAGGGACGGCAAGCGCAGATAGCCCTCGTGTAGCTTTGCGCAAAAATAAATAAAAAACAAAAAAAAATTTCTTGTTTTCTGCTAATGATTATTTAGCAAGATGTGAAACCGTACTTTTATTGTTCTTGTAAAAACTGTTGTTCTTACCGATTAAGTCTAACTGATGACACAATTTGTTTTTGGAGCTTGTATGGGTGTACAGAAAACATAACTAGCTTAAGCACACATTTGTTGTTTAATCGATAATAATATCGCTTACCAGTAATTAAATTAGTTCACCCAATTAGTGTATTTAATAATTTGGAATAACAGCTACCGTGGTTTCAATTTATTTTAATTTTAAGTAATATTTTCAATAAGACGTTTTAAAATTTTCCGAAATTTCCAGTAGATAACAAAACACACAAAACGCGTCGCATAGTCGGGTATTTAACGTGGCGAGGCTGTGAATTTGAGGGTTTAATGTTTTGTGACTTGTTGTCGCAGAAAACCCACTCCACATTTTGGAGCCATGTTACTGGAGCAGGAGTGTGTTCATTTAGTAGAGATATTCATTTGGAAGTTCTGTTCCTTCCATGTGATATATCAGTATTTAGACTCTTGTGGAGTAACCACACTGTGTAACTTGAATGGAAAGAAATATATAGTCAGATATTGCAGCTTCTTGGTTACTTAAAAAGGAAATGTAACTTATATCTTGTGCACTTAATAACTTCGACGACTCCACTTCAAATCTCACTATTCGAACAATAGATACTGGTTGCTGTTTACTATGTACTTTACCTCAAAATTAGTAACAGCCTTCAGTAGATAACCTTGTGTACTTTGCGCGAGAATTCTAAACAAATGTTTTCTCCTACCCTCTGGTGGCTTGTTTTTTTTTAATTTCAAGCAAAGCGACGTGAGGGCTATCTGCGCTAGCCGTTCTCAATTTAATAGTGAAAGACTAGAGAGAAGGGAATTAATCATCACCAGTAGGGTTGCCCGTAACATTATAATGCCTCTCACGACTGAAAGGGCGAGCATGTTTGGTGGTACAGGAATTCGAACCCATGATCATCAGATTGCGAGTCGAGCGCCCTAACCATAATCACTAGTGAAACAACGGTGTGTTCGTGGACTTAACAACGCTAAAAAATCGCGTGAGCAAAGCACAGGTAATCAATTTAATAGGTTTGTACTTAACTATAAACGAACAAAGAATCTAAACAAATAACAAAACATTTATATCTATTGCTTTTCAGTGCCCACTATTCGTTGGTAAAAGAGTAGCCCAAGAGTTGGCAGTGGGTTGTGATGACTAGCTGCCTTCCCTCTAGTCTTACATTGCTAAATTATGGACGGCTAGTACAGAGAGCTTTGTGCGAAATTCCAAAACAAACGAACAATGCTTTTCAGTGATTTTACTGCTTGAGAGGAAAATATATTTATCTTTAAGTTAGTTTTTAAAGTTTGTTATTCCGTCTTTGGTTTTCATGATTCAACCAGAAAAGAATCCCACATTGTTGGTACCCGTACTGAAGATTTAGTTTGTTTGCAGTCTTTACCAACAATCACGTGTTTCTGCCTGAAGATTGAATTACCTTTGTGTTGTCACTGAATTTTAAAACCTAATCTCAACGTACGTTTCTTGTTGCATTATTTTCAAATTGAAATAAGTTGCTGACAGAGAGGTCTATCAGATCGAACTTGTTGCCTTGGTAACGGCTTTCTGTTAGCGTAATATACTTGTATTCAGAGACGTGATTGAATGTTTTCACGTTGCATACAGCAAATCATAGAAATCACATACGTGGAGGTCGGCACAGGTACACACGTTTTGTATAAATAGTGGGACAGAGATGTTAGACAGTCCGATCCTTTGGAGATTAGCTAAATCAAACATCAGTTCAAGTTAATCATTTGTAAGTTTAGTATCGGAGATATTAACACCTATTGATTGTTCCATTTTTTTTAAATAACATGGATTTAAAGTTATATTTACAAACCATATAATGCTGTTAAAGGTGGCCGTTCAGTGCCAAGCTTCTCAATGGGTATTTTGTGCTCTATCCGCCGCGGAGAATTAAACCTCGGATTTGAGCATTGTAAGTCCGGAAGCGTTACGACTTTCAAAATCCATAATAATCTTAAATATGTTATTGAGGCAGGTTTACGTTTTATGATGTAAAGAAAATATCTTTATACTCAAGGCTTTGAACGCTTTATTTGTTTATTTGTTGACGTTTCTCAACTTATTAGTATTTATACTGGGATTGGTTTGGTTTGTTTTGAATTTCGCGCAAAGCTACACAAGGGCTATCTGTGCTAGCCGTCCCTAATTTAGCAGGGTAAGAATAGAGGGAAGGCAGCTAGTCATCACAACCCACCGTCAACTCTTGGGCTACTCTTTTACCAACGAATAGTGACATTGACCGTTACATTATATAGAAATATTCGTATTCTTATATTTATTTCAATTCATTTTTCTTCATTACTTTAGAGAGTAGTCACCTTCCCACAACTGTCTGCAGGCAGTGAAGGGTGATTATAGATGTGGGGTGTTGTGGGCTTAAGCATCCGCATCTCGCACTCCTAATATCTATTGCTACTCATTTATTTCTTATGTGAAACTGGTGAATGGAGGTTAATACTGATAGACGGTGTATCCCCATCGCAATGTAGGTTTCACTTTCGCAGTCACCTCCAAAACCTAGGATACATTTTATGATCCCACATTTTAGTTTGTATCCTGGGATCTTTTCATTTAGTGCAGTGTTTTTTCTATAATTTATTTTTGTTTTGGCTTGTTTTTTTAAGTTACAGCATGTGTGTGTGTGTGTATATATATATATATAGGCCTGGTAACGAATGATCCAAATAAATTCCAGTAAATAACTCGAATGGAGTTTTATGATCTTAAATGTTTATTTTTTATATGTATCCACTTTAACGTACTTATACAAGTGAATTTTCAACTGTATAAATATTTGTACAGATGTACGGTTTGTGATCAACTGTACACTAGGGAAAATCACTGCTAGTGATCTGGTTAGGGTAACATCCTTAAACCTGATCTATATATTAATCAAACTGGTCTTTTTGATAACTACCGATCTGGTCAGGGTAACATCCTTAAACTACATTAGTTCACATTAGTCTACATTAGTCAGACTGATATTTTTTTATAACTACTAATCTGGTTAAGATAACACCCCTGAGCCTGGTTTGTACATTAGTCAAACTGAATTTTTTGATAATTACTGATCTGGTTATGATAATATTTCAAGCCCGGCCTATAAATTAGTCAGACTAGATCAGGTTAGGATAACATCATTGGGCCAGCTCTGTGCATTACCTATACTGGGCTTAACTTATAGATTAAAAAATCTTATGGTTTTAAAGTTAATTAGTAAAAACTCTTTAGTTTCGAGCGTGATTTCGCATTTCAGAAAAACAACAACAGTATTTTATGTTTAAAAATGTCAAAACTTTATTTAATGGACGTAAGTAAGTTTTCTTTTTTGTGTATTTTGGGGTGATGTGTGTGATAATTCTTACCTCATTGACGAGTGGTATATATGATATCTGTTATAAACTATCGTTCAAATGGTGATGATGCTCTACAATAATAATTTATAACACAATGTTAGTCCTAACTTGAGCTCATTTTACCTAATCTTTTCTTGTTGTTCATATCACGCCACCTACAATGGCCCAGTGGCATGTCTGTGGACTTACAAAACCAATTTCGATATGCGTAGTGGACACGGCAGGTATAGCATCTTGTTTAGCTTTGTGTTTTAATACAAACAAAAGTTATTCTTATTGCCTAAGTATGATTAAACTAATACAAGGACACCTAGCGAAAAAACAGAACGTACGAGACTAATATGGGTATATTATAAGGTGGTTTAGAGAATTATATGCATCACAGGCACATTTTTTAATCTCTGTAAAAGTATATGGTTGGTATTTTCTATCGCCATTAAAACTGTGAGTATTTAAACTATTTTACGGTTAGAACTCGATGTATATGTAACTGAAGATGGAAACGATTTTTCTTTCATTTCCGCTTCTTCTGTTTCATTCGAGGCCGCTCATTTTGTTATTGTTATTGTTTTGAATTAAGCACAAAGCTACACAATGGGCTATCTGTGCTCTGCCCACCACGGGTATCGAAACCCGGATTTTAGCGTGTAAGTCCACAGACATACCGCTGAGCCACTGGGGGGCTCGAGGCCGGTCAAAGATAATTCTTAGATATAGGCAAACAATCACACATACATGGTTTATTTTCTGCAGTTCTACTTCTAGTTCTAAGTCTGTATGTGCTAATTGTCAGCATTACAAATGATTAAAATGTTTCATTTGGTACTTTAAAATTTCATTAAAGTTACTACGTTATTTTCTAATATATATATATATTCTACAAGGGGTTATTCAGTGTGTGCCTTTCTTTAGGTTAAAGGTAATTTTTTCTCAACCACTTCTTCCATCTCCTCCTGACCTCCAATTTACCTCCCACTGCAATGTGTCGCTATTAGACCTAGGTGGTCTATCCTTTAGACCGTTCAATTATTTTATCTCTTTTGTAGCATTAATCATCTGGGTTAATTCAGCTTATGACCATAGAATTTCTAACTTGACGAGTTGGCATCCAGAGTGGTCTTTTTCAGAAAGCATACCGTATATTACATTTGCAATGCACATCAGGATAGTAGAATTTTTGTAGGTTAATTGAAGAGTATTTATACAATAAAGCGTGTACCTTGGTAGATCAGAACAAAATTGGTGGAATTAGTGACGCAATAAGAAAAGGGGTCGTTGTTATTACAATTACATTTGTTAAATATCAACACACCTAGTTCCAACTTAAAATTTCAAAAATTATTTCTAAGACTACTATTACTTTAGACAAGTAAAAACAACAACAGAATCATTGATGCTATTTATTGCCACTGAAACTTCAGAAACTACCTGTCATTAAACACAGTGGAAAAACTATTTTTCTGCTATTTCAGTTTCATGCTATTTCAATTTCGCCTGTGTTTCTGTAAAAGTAAACGTATTGCAAAATTTGGTGAAAACTTCGCGCAACATAAGCCATCTATCTGTGTAATAGGGAATCAGTATCTGATTGTCCCGACTCCAACAACAGAGTTCGCGATGTTGATTGAATTAGTTTTTGATTAGACTAAGATATAGGTTACATAGGTAGCACGAAAATGCAGTTTTTTAACCTCTTCTGTACTCATCTGGCCCAGAATTGGCAATAATGTATCACTAATGAAGAAAATTAGGAACGAAAAAGAAAATTCACGTGAACCATTTGAGCCCCCTTCCACCTTTACGCCCTCGTTAATTAACGATCTAAAGTATACATCAACACGTGAAAGGGTTATGGACGTCCACAGAAATATTTTAGGGGAGTGGGGCAAAATGTGTATGTAACAGACATGCATTGTAAATCAACAGTGTGTTTGTTCAGAATAAGCACAAAGCTACACAATGGGGTATCTGTGCTGTGCCCACTACGGGTATTGAAACACGTTTTTAGCGGTGTCTGTTAACAGAAATACCGCTGGGAGGCGATAATCGACGGACCAAAAAGTAAATGTTACACATGGTTATTCACAAACACAAATTTGATGGTTTTAATAAAAAAGTACTAAAAATATTTAGTTTATCTGCGATGTTAAGTTTACACGACAATATTTTTGTCAAATGTAGGAGAGGGGGGAATGACATTTCCTTGATAGTAAGATCGAACCGTAAATTTAACCGGTCTTACACCCAAAGAGAAGGCTTAAAATTATTCTTTTTTCCCATGTAGATAGTTGGAATTGGAACAGTGGCTTTGATTTGTTTGTTTGACTGTTTTGAATTTCTCGCAAACCTACACGAGGGATATTTGCACTAGCCGTCCCTTATTTAACAGTGTAAGACCAGAGGGAAGACAGCTAGTCATCGCCCCCTACCATCAACTCATGGGCTACTTTTTTACCAACGAATAGTGGAATTGACCGTTGCATTGTAACGCCCCCACGGCTGAAAGGGCAAGTATGTTTGAAGCGATAGGGATCCGAACCCACGACCATCAGGTTGCCAATAGAGTGCCTTAACCACCTAGCCATGCCGGGTCTCAATCTCTTTACATTTCCAAATTCTTAGGATCAGTGTGTTACGGTTCATCACTTAACAGTTTTGACTTTGTATTGGAAGAATAGGCTTTGATAGAAACACCTGTCACCACCTATACTGAACCCCTGTTCACACGTATGCAGAATAGAATAGAGATGCTGGAAAAAGACGTGGAAGTGATAACTGAATTTATTTAATAATCTAAAGGGTGGGCTCACATTACTTTTGCTGTTGTCATACATTCATATTTGTTTACAGTTTTATCAGTAAGTATGTTCACCTATTTTGAAGGTTTATTATCAGCAGTTAACTTTTAGTTCAGCTGCAAGCTTGAGGGTTTATAAAGCTAAAAGTCAAGGTTATGTCCCTACGGCTTTGCGCTAAAATAAAATAAACAAACTCGGCTGTTATTAGCAAGAAACAAAATATATAAAATAAAATGAGTTTAAAATCTATTTCTGATTAGTATTGCAGATATTCAGGAGGATAACAGCAATGATTTGTTGTTTGTCCATCTAGAAAAGCTTATCCGATTAGAACAAAGCGCGCACGACAATATTTGTTGTACCGAATAAATTCTTCAAAGAGATTGGCTGTTCTATAACACCTGTTAGTACGTTTGTTACCATGTCGGCTTCCCAGTGGCACAGGGGTATGTCTGTGGACGTGTACTGCTAAAAACCGGGTTTCGATGTCTGTGGTGGGCAGAGCACAGATAGCCTTTTGTATAGCTTTGTGCTTAATAAAAAAAACATACGTTACAATGCCGGGGCCTTTGTATTACAGAAGAGGTTTTGTAGAAGTGTGACGTCACAAGCTTGAAAGCGTATTTTACTAAAATCAGGGATTTGATTTCCGCAGCAGGCACATTAAAGTTAGGCCATCGTATAACCTTGCTCCAAAACAAACGACTACGAGCACGAGCAAGTGATCTTCTTGTTTTCTTTGTACGCTGATTGCTGTATTTAGAAGATAAATAATTATTTTGTAGGTGAGGCGTGTTGGTGGACGATCCATCCTGCATCCAAACAACGATCAGAGGGCGAGAAAGTAAGAGTGGGAGATGATTTAATCCTAGTCAGTGTTGCTACTGAACGTTACCTGGTAAGTGTTATATGTGTTATTACTTTCACATGTTTCACCAACCTCTCTGATATATTATTAATTGTGTTTCGGAAACTTTGTAGTCATGAAATACTTTGTTGCTTCATAATAATAACAAGATGTTTGACAGTTTCTTCCAGTTTCAAACTTTAGTTTCAAAACACACATTACACGTATATGACAATGCAATTCAAATTGCGTGTATTCCGTCCATTCACTTAGCTTGAATGATGTATTTCGTTATTATGAATGTCATAAAATGTCATAGTGTGAAGTAAAATATCTAATACCAAGTTTCTGTTTTTAAAAGGAGAATACACCATAGTCCTGTTTGAATATACTTAAAGCTAATTACTGTGGAAATTATACTTATATATAAAATCTTATCTTTTGTTTAAATCGTAATTAGTGTGCGTAATGATAAGTATATAATTTCATTATTTTTGGAACCCCCAAAAATTGACACTTTTGTAGTTATTAAGTTCTTTACCCTTTTGAGTGTCCTAAAACATAACAGCCTATCAGAAAACTATACTACAAAAAATATTAAATGTAGTTTAAAATATGAGGACAGTTCAATTGATTCTGTCTGCATATAGAGTATAATAATAGTTCACAAGTCTTTTGAGCATAATAACAATAATGTGACTTAAATTCAGTTTTGTCTTACTCGTTTCTATATTGTCATATTTTTATGGTTATTTGTTTTGTCTGTTTTGAAGTTTGCGCAAAGCTACTCGAAGGTCAGAAAATTACAAGTCGAACATCCTAACCATCAGACCATGCTAGGCTATTTGTTATGCCAACACAAATAAATAGTGATTGACTGCGGACATCTAAAGAAAATATAGTTTACGAAATATTATAATTTTTGCGTGGTTACGTAATTTATTTTGTTGTGATTACAGTGCTGATACGTTATATAAATATGAGCAATGTTTTCTACAATTTAACTGAAAAAATAAATATTCATAATCAATAATTTCACAGGAAGTACTTTTAATAATCTAAAGCATGGTTTTCATGTTATCGAGTAAGTCTTAACTTTGTAAGTAATGCTCGGTTTACTTTTAAAATTTCAAACACATTTAATTTCGCCACTTTCACGTCGATATAGATTGACAATTTACAATATAAAATGGCGGGAGCAAAATATTAGATAAAAATAGCCATACATGTTCCAAAGAACTTAAAAGTAGTTTACCTTTGTGAAGTTCATCAACATCATTTATAATAAATAAACATACATATGTGTTCAGTATTTGTATAAGTAAAAATATTTGCTTAATGACTAAAATAACCTTTCATATAATATCGTTTGCTCTCCAGCGGCTCAGTTGTAGCCTCAAGACTCCTTTCGGTAAAAACCTGGTGTCAGTACACCTTTAAAGCACGGCACAGATAACCAACTGTGTAGCTTTACTTGTACGTGTAACAACAAACTGTATGTTCCTAAAAGCAGTTTAAAATAGAGTTAGAAAATATTTTATTTTTATTTGTTCTATTTTAAATTTATAACTATTACTCACTGTAAAAAATAAAATTTCATTGATTTGTATTTTATCTAAAAACATTTAATTTGGTTATAGCACACAGCCAGAGAAGAAGAAAAAACTATAGTAAATGCAAGTTTTCATCTTACCCACTGGTCTGTAGCACCATTTGGTACAGGAGCAAGCAGAGCCAAAAATGTTGGTAAGGAAATTAATTTAAATATTATGGTTTAAACGCCTAAAGTTGACGAAGCATTAGAAATGAATAAGCTTACAGTTTGTGACAATAAAAAAAGACAAAATGCAATTCTCCTTCCCCCATATTTCATTTCACATCCAAAATCGGAGGTGTGTAAAAATAGTGTTTCAAATATATTTTTTGGCTCTCACAAGTTACTTCTCCAAGAGGGCTTTCAGAAATCCAATATCAAGGTTCATCAGCTGGTCTTGGACGATAAGAGATAAAATATTGTAAGCAATATTTTTTAATGTAAATGTTAGTCAGAGGGCGCATGACGTTCATATCGAGAAGAGTACATTGTGTATAAATACAATAAATCAGCAAACTAAAATATAATGAACTATTGATTGAGAAGTTAATGAGTATGGATTGAGGATTCAGTGCAGTATTCACTGTTTGAGCGATCGAGTAGTTGTTTCACTGATAGAAAATTAGTCAAGTAGAGTTAATGAGTATGTTTGTCAGGCTGTTTTCAATTCAGTAAATTTCTGTGAAACTTTGCTATTATATTAGGAAAAAAGTAGTTTTGAAGTTTACATGTAAAGTTTATTTCTGAACTTAGACCTACAGATTGCATCAAATGAACGTAACTAGTGCAGTAGTAAATGTAATTGAAGAAATAAATTATTGTTACATGGACTGGAGATAGCACAATTTTTACCAACTAATAATAAGCAGAAAAAATCTTGCCCAACAAGAGTAAAAGTTACAATAAAAAGATTCATTGAAAAAAAAATATATATATATATATGTGTATGTGGTTTGGTTTGTTTTTAATTTCTCGCAAAGCTACACGAAGGCTATCCGTACTAATCGTCCCTCATTCAGCAGTGTAAGACTAGAGGGAAGACAGCTAGTCATCACCACCCACTACCAAGTTTTGGGCTATTCTTTTACCAATAGTGGACTTGAGTATGTGTGTGTGCACTATACCTTAAAAGTTATGGTTTAAACATCTTGATAAAACGTTCAGTCCTTTTTTCTAACATTTTAATCAAAATATGTAAATTTTTATGCACTGAAAATGAAGGTTTGAACACCGATAGTTAGCAAAATATTAGAAATCTATAGGCCTACGATTTTTGATAAAAATCATATAAATTGCAGGTTTTGTTTTCCTACAGTTTTCAAACTTTGTTCATTTTTAAGCATCTTGAGTTTATCATTCCGAAATGGAAAAAGTAGGAGAAATGTGGGGAAAACCCTGCAGTTTACATCATTAAAAAATTAGTCTTTCTCAGGGTTTGCTTG
Organism: Carcinoscorpius rotundicauda; assembly: GCA_011833715.1. Taxonomy (NCBI): domain Eukaryota; kingdom Metazoa; phylum Arthropoda; class Merostomata; order Xiphosura; family Limulidae; genus Carcinoscorpius; species Carcinoscorpius rotundicauda. The sequence goes on along the minus strand of CM022401.1, from coordinate 16,072,166 downwards.
TTTGGCTTAGTGAATGAAATCAGGGTTCTTCGAAGGAAAATAATTGCAGAAAAGGGAAAAAAATATTAAAAATATTAATAATGTACAGGAAATATAATATATTGTAACTGAAACCAAATTGATGTCTGTTTTTCGTAGAAAGGCATTTTGTAACTAAGGGCTGATGGCTGTGATGGGTAATAACTATGCTTAAAGTTTAATGGATTGTATAACATTACTTCTCACTCCTAAAGTTGACGACCCGACATGGCCAGGTGGTTAAGGCACTCGACCCATAATCTGAGGGACGCTGGTTCGAATCCTCATCACATCAAACGTGATCGCCATTTCAGCCGTTGGGACGTTATATTGTTCGATCAATCCTACTATTCGTTGGTAAATGAGTATCCCAAGAGTTGTCGGTGGGTGGCGAAGACCAGCTGCCTTCTCTGTAGTACTACACTGCTAAATTAGGGACGGCCAGCGCAGATAGACCCCTTGTAGCTTTGCGAGAAATTCAAACTAAACCTAAAGTTGACTGGGAAGGTTTAATTTATCGAAAATCACCAAATTCAAAACAAAATAATAACCTTCTATTATTTATCTCATCATGTTTTTTTTGATAAACTTGGAAAGAAGTTACAAGGTGGTAAGGCAGCAAACACACGTAGTTTGTGAATGCTCCTGAACACGTGAAGGCACACGAGTTCTGATGTGATGTCAAATATGAATTATATCCAACAAGGGAATATATGTATACTTTCCTTTTATGATGTTTTTGAGTGAGAAATATATGCATTTTTCTGTCTATATGGTGCCCTTTTTAATTCACTTAATTTCTTTTCGGTTGCCAAACGTACTGACGTTGAACAGTTTCGTAGGTCTAATACTACTAATAGATGTACATAGTGGAGTTAACTATGAACATTTTGTGAGTTGTTATTCCCAGGGGTTTGATCCACCACAGTGGACACCACCAATAGCATTCAGTTATTTTTAACCAACTTTGCTACTCTCATTTATTCGGTGTATAACGTTTTTATAAGTAAGTTCAAGAAAATTATTCAGTTTTTACTTGTAAATTGTAGGCTAGTTTGTTAGAATTAATACAACCTCATAGTGAAATGGGTTTTAATTACTTGTGTTCAGGCATTAAAAACTGATAATTGTGAAATCAAGTGTCTTAAACAGTCATTAGTAGAGTCTACACAGCTGGTCTTCATTATTTATTTGTTTAACTCTAATAAGATTTTTTTTATGTAATATTAGTTAAAAACAAAATATTTCTGTTATTAAAAGTACTGTTTCTTCATGTTTAACATTCTTATAAATATAAAAGGATCACCAGTGCATGTAATAATTATTTTAAAACTTTAGGATATGTGTTTGGAGGTGAAGTCCTTAGGTTTTTTCATGGAGGAGATGAGTGCCTTACCATTCCTCCCACTTGGTCAGAAGCCCCAGGACAGAAGTAAGCATAATCATATACAAATATATATATATTTATTTAATATATTTTTTGTCTTTCATTGCTAAGTATAGAAATTTCTTATATCGTGAATAACCTGTATTACCTAATTCTATAAATTTCCCAGTTGGAAAGCAGTAAGTTTTTGGATTTACAACTCAAGAATGAGGGTTTCAATTCCCCTTGGTGGATGCAGGAGATAGCCCAGTGTGGCTTTGCTATAAGAAAAACATAACCTAATTCTATAATCACTAAACTATTATACATTAGAAATTTAGAATCAGTTTATTAGCATGCTGAAGTTATCACATCTTACTATGATGTTTTACTTCTAGTAAAATGAACTTTACCTTAAAGCTTGTGTAAAAACAAGTTTATCAGGTAGAGAAATCGCAACACTTATGTGAAATATCAAACTTCGACTACACCCTACATTTTACTCCCTCTTTTCATTTTATATTTTTTAATTTAAAAATGAAAATATTTCCACATACTTCAATTACATGTGACAAATACAAACTTTTCTAATGCTTACTGTGCAGTTCTGTAAGTGTGTTTAATTTATTTTAATAAAGTGTGTTGTGTATTGTAGCATAATGTGTAATAATTTGGAGGTATGATTGGGAATCTTCAGTAATATCTGTTGCATATTAATACTAGTTTTTAAAACTTGGTACACTGTTTTGCAGCATGGTCGTGTATGAAGGTGGAGCAGTTCTTAACCAGGCGAGGTCATTGTGGAGGTTGGAATTGGTTCGAACAAAGTAAGTTTCATTTATTTTAGGATAGCATTAATGTGCATCAACACTAGTTGTAAAAATAGCATGAAATATCATTAAGAAATTGTAAAGACTCACATTAAGTCCTCACACTACCAATGCTTTTATACTGCTTACAAGCAGTGAGGTCCAAATATTACATGTTATCAGGTGATTTTATATTTTTGCTTGCATGCCACAACACTCAACATGACCTGACACTGAACTGGTTAGGTAAAAATCACTGATTTTCTATAAAAACACGTCAGAACTTAATATTTAAATAAGGTACAATATTTTGAGGCATGGTTGTGTATGAAGCTGGTGCTGTTTTTGTCATGGTTGTGTAAACTGTATTTTTAATATTCTAATTTAGATGTTAGCAAAATTAATTAACTATCTCAATACAATTACTGGATGACTCATATCTTTTTGAGAGGACATAAAGATATAATGGCTATTTTCTTGAAGAAACTGGTGTTTTGATAAATCTTGCAGATTCATCAATACAAAGTTGCCATTGCATAATTACTTTTATTTGTGCTATTTTGATATGTTAATATTAAGTTTGTTTTAGTTTACAGCAGTTATTATATACATATTAAATTTTTAGGTGGTCTGGAGGTTTCATAAATTGGGGCTATGCTCTTAGAGTTCGTCACATCACTACAGGTCGTTACCTGTCATTTAAAGAAAATCGAGAAGTTTGCCTGGTATCTCGTGAGGAAGCCCCTGTAGCATCAACAGCCTTCTGCTTGAGGCAGACAAAGGTAAACTAACTGACAGAAAGTACTAACTTAAGGAGTGATTGGTTTTTGAACCATTTGTAGAGTTCTAACTTTACATAAGATGTATGGACCACAAAAAGTAAAAAAAAACACAAATATATTTAGATTTGTATACATTAATCAAAATGCATAAGGTATAGTGTAGTTTTTGTCTGTTTTTTTAAAAAGTCTTGAAATACTTCGTGATTTCTCACAATGTGGGAGAAAAAGTATGTCAAAAAACTGTATTCCTCTTATAGGTTAGTTTTATTATAATTTTTTTTAACATTTTAGTCATAGCATAGTTAATTGGGTAATATAATGTAACACTTTTTATAGGATGATAAGAAGATAGTTATTGATGAGAAAGAAGAGGAATGCATAGGGTCTCCACTGATAAAATATGGTGATACGACAGTGTTCATACAACATCTGGATACAGGCCTCTGGCTCTCATACAAGGTTAGTTTAAATAACCTTTTTAAGAGAAAACTGCTAGCAAAAAATCATCAATTAACTGTAAAAATAAAGATAAACAATTTGTATAATGCTTGTATAAATCTCCTCTTTGTCGTAAAAGGCTCATTTTTTCAAGACTTTTTAGTTGTGTAGAAACTGTAATGAACAATTTAAAACCTAAAAACATTAGTCATAAAACAAAAACTGCATACCTATATTTTAAATAATAAAATAAGAAATGGCTCATTGGTATGTGAAAGTGAATCAAGGTAAAAACTAGAATAATGGTGTACTTATATATATATATATATAAAAAAGGAATCTTTTAAAGAAATATCTTGGGACATTTTATTCAAATAAATGCTGAAAAACTTACAACAAGAAACTGGAAAAATGTATTAAACAATTCTTGCATTAGAGAAACAGAATGTTCTTTGGCTCCTGGTATTGATTTTTAAATGCCCTTACCCACTAGCTACTTTTTTCTCATTTTTAAAAAGAAAATATAAAAGTTCTGTTGTCATATTTATAACAGTCTTACTGGTGCAGCCAAACACATCACACTTTGCAGGTTGCTGACTTTCAGATCCTAGAAGTAACAATATTTTTATAGCAAATGCTTTTAAAGTGTTTAACAATGATCAGGGCCTGTTGAAAAGTTTCTGCTTATGTAGATAACATAATGTTTTGGAACAACGTGGGACCTGTTTGTTCTTCTCAGCTGTTTTTAAACTAAATTAAAATAAATAAATAAAAAAATCTTGGAGCCAACCTTTATCATTCATCTACTTGTTAAGATTTTTCTCATACCTAAATTTACTGCCTCTACAACATCCAAAGTCAACCCATTCCAAAATGTCAACTAACCTGTTATAAAAACGACACTGTCTTGTTGAAAATGATTCCTACCCTGCCAAAATTTATATTTGTGTCTTCTAGTCCTACTGTTCTCACCATTAATTATGAAAAAGATGACATTTCAATGCTGTCCATTTCCTTTACAATCTTAAACACTCCAATCAGATCTCCTCACTTCTGAGGAGAGTTACCAGAATGATGTGTTAGGATGGAGGGTTTGTTATATGAGAATAGATTAAGGTCTTTGAAATTGTTTCCTCTCGTCCCTGAGACATTCATCCAACAATGTTCAGTTGCAAGCTCTCTCTTTGTTAACCTAAAGATGATCTAGAAAGGTCGAACCTTTGTTCTCAGCTTTATTAGTAAAAGTGTTAATACCAGCCATTTTGAGATATGTTTTTAGTTCAAGTGTATTTCTTGTCATCAAGAGATAGATGGGATTTGATTGAGATGTTTAAGATTGTAAAGGAAATCAGTAGCCTGATGTTTCATCTTTTTTCATACCAAATGAAGAGAATAGTAGGACTAGGGGACACAAATACAAATATAAGCAACATAGAAATCATTTTCTACTAAGAATTTTATTTTTCTATCAGGGTTGCTGTTGTCTAGAATGGGTTGCCTTTGGATTTTGTGGAAACAGTAAATTTAAGTGAGTTTAAGTAAAAGCTTTATAACTATATGAATGAGAGAGGTGTCTTAAGATTTTTTTGTTTTTTGTTAATAGTTTAATGTAGAGGGAGGGACAGTGGAGATGGACCAACAAGGTCCTTGTTGTCTATAAACATTATGTTATTGTAATATGAAAACTTGTATTCTTTGTATTTTGCCACATGTACCATAAAGGCTTCATAGATTAAAAAAATTCTGTATAGCTTTTCCTTTGAAATCAGAACAAATTTTGTAAATATAACAGTAATTGTCTCAATAATTTAAAAATAATAACTTCTGTTTTTTCACACATTTTTATGTTGTTACATAAAATTTCTGAATGAATTTATCACGGTTGATTGTCTTATCCTTTCAAGAAGATCGTACTTAAAGATACACTGTTAACTTCTTGTAATTACGTTTTGTTTTCAAGTGTTTATTATTGGATTAACTCTCTCAAAACAATTTTTGGTTGACTTGTATGTTTTGAAACGTTTACTATTTTCTTCTCTCTCTCATCAGACCTATGAAACAAAAAAAAGAGGTGTTGGTAAAGTTGAAGAAAAACAGGTTTGTGGATGATATTTCTAAGTATACTGTATCTGTATGATTTGTAATATTTCAGTTATTTCTTAGTTTGTTTGGCAAAACTGTTCAGTTATCCATTTATCCTGTGTTAGTTTTAAAGTAGTTTAGTGACTTGATTCTTAACATTGATTTTTAAATTTAATCTTAAGTTTTAAGTCAGTCATCAAATGTATCATTATAAAAGGCTTACTTCTGTAAGTCTTGTGGTAATTGTTTTTTGCCACTTCCATATAATTTGAAATTTTAGACATATTTTTTTAATGTTCTAAAGTTGTGATATGAATACTGATAAATTAAACATTAAGTGCAGGAAGTAAATATCAGGTCAGTAGTAAATTAATGAGCAGTTCTATATATATCCAAAAAAAGATTTTTTGGAAAAAGACACAAGTGCAAAAGTTGGGAAAATTACTTTTCATATGAAGAATTAATGGGAAATGTCTTAAAATGCACCCTTGCAGTTTCGTGTGATTTTGTAGTTCACTGACTGTTAAGATAGGTAACTTTTAGATGCTGGACAACAGAGGCAATGAAAATGAAGACTTTACCTACATTATTCATGTCAGTTTAGTAGGTCTACAGCCTTAGTTTCATTGTAAGTTGAGATTTATTGATGTTAAATGACATTATATATTTTTGGTAGAAAAATAGAAAGTTACACGAAATGTGTGTTTATAAATACCTGGTTAACTTTCGTCAGATTGAAGTCATGTATAGCTTTTTGTAGTTGTTACACACTTCATTTTAGAAAAATTATTTTATTCCATGTAATAAACTTAAATGTACTGTGTTCAGTACTTTCAATATTTCTTATGCTGGACTTAATATGCACTCTAACCAGTGGCAATAGAATTTCCATTTTTATTACCTGTAATTTATTTACTGTGGAAATCAACATATTCTTTATGTTTCACAGGCTATAATGTCTGAAGAAGGTAAGATGGATGATGGTCTGGAATTCAGTCGGTCACAGGAAGAGGAATCTCGAACTGCTCGTGTTATTCGAAAATGTGGAGCTTTGTTTAACAAATTTATTATGTGAGCATAAAGTTAATTTTTTCTTTTTTTGTAATTCATGCATTCACAAACACTGATCTTCTTGTTAAAAGTATATATGATTGCATTAAAATTCCTGGTTTTTTATGTAATTATTTTCTTAACCTGAAGCCAATGTTTCATAAGCACTAACATAAAACTGTAACAGGTCTCTTTAATAAACACCAGAATTTAGTTAAATCTTAATATAATTAACATAGTGTCTCTCTCTGTGTGTGTCTGAAATATAAATAAAATGTGGCGCCATCTATTCAGTGGAACAACAAACAAAACTCCATAAATAAATTTCATACTTTGAATATTTAAGATTCAGACAATTACAAAAAAATAACTACAATATGTGCAACAACCATCGCTTTATAACAACACTCTTTTAAATAAAAGTACTGTCTCCACAACAAAAACATGACTTTCACGAGAATCGCATATGAGAGTTAGTTTGTATCTTTATTGGTGTAATTTGTAAATATAATATTAAAATGGAATTCTTTTTAAAAAATGTTATTTTTTTCAGTAAAGTGTATTACTTTTGATATATAAAAACATTACAATTTATATCAGCACAATCCAAACAATTTTCTCTTTCAATATTTCACAGAAAAATCCTTTTTTCAGAAAATGTTTACTTTTCCAAATTTTTTTTAATGAGGAATGAGTACTAGAGTTAATTACTAACATGAAGAGTCACCCATAATATGCAATATCCTCAACTTGTATGATATTAATTTGAAATGTTCATTATTGTTTCATTTAGGTTGTAGAACGTCTGTTTGTTTTCCTTTTTTTTGTATTTTTTCTTATATTTATATATTTGAGACAGATAAGAACAATTTTCAGGGCTACAAAGTCACAGTGAAGGGTTGCATATATTTGGATGTTTTATTTCATTTGATTGTTATAATGACCATTAAGGAATTACTGTAATTTAAAAAAATACTATTATTGTGTTACATATGTGTAGACCCTTGTGAATTAATATAGCTCTGTTTTAGTTATATAATGTAAGATCCTCTTAGCCTGACATTTAGTTGGATGCAGTTCTGTAATAGTCTTCAAAAGTACATCTAAAAGAATTGTTTATTTTCACAAATGCTATGATGTAAACTTGAAAGGTTGCTTGAAATGAGTTTATAATTGGTGACCTCCATCTTTTCATTCTATATCTTAAACATTGTAGCAGTTTTAGAAAAATGAATGAGAGTTATTATGCCACTAAAATTAAGTGTGTGTTTTTTTTTAATTTATGTAGGGGCTTAAATACTTTAAAGTCAAAACATCAAAGCTCTATTTTTACTGAAACTAATCAACAGGAAATGATTATGTGCTTAGAAGATTTAATAAATTACTTTGCTCAGCCAGAAGAGGACATTGGTAAGTTTTGACAATTCCTAAGATTAAAATATATTTATGTATATTATATTTTCCATTCTAAATATTTCAAAATCAAGTTGTTATTACACTTTTTAAATTACAAATATTGTTAAAACAGTAAGTATAAAACTGTATTTTGAACTTGGTTTTATTATATTCACATCGAGAATTGTAATGCAGTTGCTGAAATAGTATTTATATAGGTAGATGAAGTTTGCATTTTTTCAATTGCAAAAATACCAAATCCTTATGCCTTAAAATTGTGTTAATTTTTCAAGAATATTAATATAAAAAGCTAGAAAAGCAAAATCTTCTAAGTAAAAATATATTGAAAATAAAATATATGTGAAAGGTGTGTTAAGAAAATGAATTAGATATGAATAAATATATCCAATTTTTTTTTCCCAAAAAACAGGAAATGATGAGAAAAGAGAAGTTTGTTGGGAAAAAAAAATCTGATATATTTATTCATATCTAATTCATTCAGAATAAAATTGTGATATGTAGAATGTATTGTCTAAAACATCTGTGGAAAAATTGATAATAATGTATTTTATTAATTAGGCTAGAAATTGAGTTCATTACATATTTTAACTTTAAAGGTATTAATGTAACTTCATGTTTATATTAATGTGTTTTGGTTACATCTTGTAATTGAATATCAGATGACTGCTTGAAAAAGTGTTTTTGAAATTATGACCTTGGTAAACTGTGTTATTGAGTGAAGGACCACATGAGTAACATAGAGGTTGAATACATTATGTTAAAATTATTTTAAAGCCTCAGTACTTTCTTGATAAATAGCATGAATACAAACTACAATTCTTCAGCTGTTTGAGGAGTAAAACTGTTGAATGGAAGTGTCTATGGTATCAAGGAAAAAACTTTTCTATGTGTGACTGTTACGGATGGAGATCCTTGATGATTATGTTGCCTGGAATATCTTGACAGCTTTTGCATCTGACCGTTGTGGTCATGTATTCATAAATGTTGCAAGACTACACATTTTGCTTGACATGGGTGGAGTATGCCTTTTGCAGTTCTCCTTTTGGATGGTCCTGGGACCAAAAACTGATATATATTCCCATTTTTCCAATGTTATCAACTACAAGGGATATTCTTATTTTTAAAACCCTAAATTTTTTATCTGAAAGTGTGGATATTTTGTGTCAGATAGGGATGTAGCATACTTTCATAACAGTGATATGTTTTGATGGCATAACACTAACTGTGAAACACCAACTAATTTCAAAATGTAGTTCTGATATATTGTCTGCCACTAGTACAGCATTACGTTTACAGATTTACAATGCTAATATTATGGGTTTGATTCCCCAAGGTGGCCTCAGCAGATAGCCGAATGTGGCTTTGCTATAAGAAAACACACACATAGACTGATATGTATATATATCCACCAAAACAGTAGTTGTCATGTGGCTTGCTAATTTAAATATTTAAAACTGTTTTAATACTCAACTCTTCATAATCTGTATTAAAGAAAATATCTTAATATTTTATTAAATATTTGTATTTCTGTTAGTTGTAGTAGTTCAGCTAATGATGAGATTTTCAGTTTCATGGTGTTTGTGGGAAAACATTTTTATGTTATAATTGAAGCATACCTAATGTAATGTTATCTCTATTTTACTTTGTAGAACATGAAGCAAAACAAAACAAACTCAAAGCTTTAAGAAATAGACAGGACCTGTTTCAGGAAGAGGTAATTTACATTATGTACCTAATGTTTTTTCTGTTTTGTAGAAACATGAATATATTGAAAACTAATGATATTTTACAATGGGTAGGTACCATTTTAAGGGGGAAAAGGTTAAGACTAGTACGTTTCAGTGTTGAAGGCTTTGAAAAGGGATAGAAAAAATTCTAGAAAAGCAGAATGAAGATAAGGTTTAAAAAATAACCTATTTGTTTTTAGTGGAAGGAATTTTAGGAGGTTTTTCTTATGAGGATTTTGAGTCTCTTCTAACTTGGCACATAATAACCTAAGTTAATTTAGTTGTGAGAATAACATGGTATTGCACTAAATTTATTACTTGCTATGAAACAGTGGACTAATTGTTTAATGAATACTTTACAGATTTTTTTCCTTTTCACTAAAGGTAAAACTGAAATGATAGTATGTGATAAAGAAGTTCAATGCATTCTGTGATTTTCTGCATTCTCTCCTTGGACTGCAGCTTTGTCATCTTAGCACTCACCAGTATAGCTTAAGTTGGCACACCCCCCCAGAAAATACAGTGATGATGTGTATGTAATATTAAAGGTCTTTTTGAGTAATTTTAACCTTATAATGTAACAACCTAAATTAATATTGGCTTGTGAATAGTATTGTGGCATTGTGTTGAATTTGTCATTCAGTGTTGTTTATGTGGAAATGGAGATTTTTACACGTTGTTTAACAGCAATTTTTTATTCCCTGAAAAGGAACCATGAGTAAGGCAAGGTAAAAAAAAACAAATTAGAAATTAACTTTCAAAATTTTGTTGTATTGCTTTATTTTTATTTAAGTAATAAAAAATTATAATATAGATATATAGGAGAAATAAAGTTATTTAAAAATATTTTTTTCTAAACTGTGGCTGAAGATCTGAAGAATAAATATTGGATTAACTAGTATTCAGTGTGTTTTTGTCTTGTATTGATACAACAGTAAGTTTAAAGACCTATTATGCAACAAAAACAGATTTTGATAGCTGTGGTGAGTGCTGCACTGATAGCCCATCTTGCAGCTTTGTGTTTAATTATGAACAAACAGTTACATAAATATTTCTTATTCCATTTATCTTGAATTGGACCATGTCTTTGAATGGATATAGTTCATTAATGTACATATAAAACTATGTTTTATGTTGTTGTTCTTCTTGTAAGGCTTAATGTATACATACAATTCTTTCATATAGGGCATCTTAAATCTTATACTGGAGACAATTGATAAAATCAACATAATCACATCTCAAGGATATTTTGTTGCCCTAGTTGGAGAGGAGAGTTGCCAACTCTGGGAAGCAATATCTGGCTATCTGTACCAACTCTTAGGTATGTTTAGTTGGAAATGGGTTTCTTTAAAAAGCTTGTTCTTACAAATACAGATATTTTAGTGGATTTTTTCTTAACAGTTTTTTTCATCCAGTGTTATCTTTTTCAGTGTCATTCCCCCTGTAAGTTATTTACAATAGCTCATTCACTCCAGTTCAAGAAAAGATAAAAATGTGTATATTAAAATACAAATTTTTTTAAAAATTAAATTTACACTAAACTATAACTGGAATGTACAACATACAATAAATGTATCTATAAACTACAACTGGAATAAATAATAATAACTAATGACTTTTTTTGTTCGTAAATTTGTTGTATAATTGATAACACTCATTAATCTTGGTTCTGATCTCATTAAACCATGAGTGAACCATTCGTTTTGTTGAGAAGCACTGTTCCAGTTTATTTTTGGATAATATTTTAGCTTCTGTACTGATTCCTTTGTTAGCATAAGACCCGAAGTTAAGTTTCCAAATTGAAATAATCTTGAAAGGAGATTACTAAAGAGGATTTTAAGAAATGTTTAAAGAGTTTTTAAAATTTTAGAACTGTATAAGATTTTTCATGTATTTATCCTATACTTTACTTTACTAATCTAAGTCACTTGTTTTAAGTCACACACAAGTAATATTACTTGACTGAACATGGTGAATTTGATGGTTTATGGTGTGTATTATGTTGCTACAAAATCACATTCCATGCGTTAGGATAGGGATTTCCAAAAGGCGGCCTGTGGCATGGTTTTATGTGGCCCACAATGGTCTATTGAAAAATAACCTACTTTTATACTGTTTTTTTGTAGTGAAGAAATTAAAAATTTTGACTTGTGAGGTAAAATGTATGAAAGCTCCAACTGACATTCACTAATGAAATTTTAACTTTATTTTGTGTGCACCTATATGTTTATTATTTATGTCTCTAATTTTACATTAATAACTTGATAGTAATAGCTTTTAAATTGTATCACATACACCTCAGCATATTATACCATCATTCCCCTCTGCTAAACAAAGTGAACTCGCTCAACTGGTGGCTGTTGCCAGTCTGTCCATTTGCTGTTGTGGAGGTTGAAGTGTTGTAAATTATCACTGTTCAGTTCCATGGTAAATATAAACATGTGCAAAATTTTTAAGAAACATAAGATTAAAAGTGAAAATAGTGTGTACCAGGAACGTTGGGAACTTGATTATTTAATTACAAACAATAATGGTAAGTTGCAGTGTTTGGCTTGTATGTAAATTATATCAGTGACCAAAGAATTTAATGTGAAAAGACATTATTCAACAATGGATGAAGAAAAGTATAAAAAATATGAAGAAACTCAAATTGTGGATTTCTGCAAGAAATTAAAACAACAAACGAGTATGTTTAGCAAGTTGTCAGAAAGCCAGACATCTGCTTTGAATGCTTCATACATCATTTCTCTTGAACTTGCAAGAGCAAAGAAACTTTTTATTGATGGCAGTTTAGTAAAGAAATGTGCTGTTGAAATGGAAAAGGCATTTGGGGATGCCAAGATTGGTGATAAATTTGAATCAGTGCCACTTTCCAACTAAACCATACAAAGAAGTGTCACTGATATGGGAGAACAATTAGAAAACTCATTTGTTGGATTAGTTGAAAAAGTACTAATTTCTTGCTTTGTCTTGACAAAAGTACTGATTAAGCAGATGTAAGTCAGGTGTTAATATTTGTATGCATTATTTATAGATATTTTTGAATGAAAGAGGAATTATTGAATGGATGTGCTCTTAGTTGGACCACAAAAGGTAAGGATATTTTCAAGGCAGTGAAAATTTGAGTTGATAAAATCGGTGGTTTCAATAAATGTTCAGCAATAGTAACAGATGGTGCATCTGTGATGATTGGAAAAAATTAAGCTTTGTTGGTTTTCTTAGGGAAAAGGAAGTAACTTATTCAACAATTCATTGTGTTACTCATCAAGGAGTTTTGTGTGGGAAATCAGTGAAACAAAACGAAGTTTTTAAACTAGTTAAAGTTATTAACATGAGAAGAGGAGGAAACAAAGCTCTTTTATATCGGAGGTATATATCGGATATGGAGGTAGAATATGGAGATTTGACTCTTTACAACCAAGTAAGGTGGCTCAGTGCCAGAAAGTATCATGAACGGTTCTTTGGAATAAGGAAAGAAATGCCTGGGTTCCTTGATCAGTTTGTTTCATCAGATACAACACAATTGGAAGAAAAGCTCAAAAGTAAGGATTTTCTGAAACAACTGGCTTTTCTCACAGACATCAGTACTCACCTCAACAATCTCAACCTGATGTTTTAGGGGAGAAACCAGATGGTATCAGATTTAACAGGAAACGTAAATGGGTTTCAAAATAAGTTAAGAATTTTCACAAAGTTTGTTCAGAAAACAACCACTTGGCTCACTTTCCAAGTTGTCATCAATTAACAGAACAGTTCAAAAATGACAAGCAACTTGATTTTTCAGAATTTTGTGTTAATATTGAAGATATCATGGATCTGTTTAATGTAAGATTCGTAGAATTTGAAATATTAAAAAGCAGGATAGAGCTGTTTAATAATCCTCTTTGTGTTAACATAAAAAATCAACTTGAATTATGTGAGTTGCAAGCTGATTCATTTCTGCAAACCAAATAAGAAAAAGGACCAGATTTCTTTAAACTACTTTTAAAAAATCGATTTCAAAACCTGTGTGCATTTGGATGGAAAATGACATCAATGTTTGGAAGCATATACATATGAGAAAGTGTGTTTTCCATGATGAAATTCATGAAGACCCACAACAGATGTCGTCTTATGGATTTTTCTCTGCTTCACCTCCTGAGACTACCAAAGACAGAACTCCATGTCAACATACCTGCTTTTGTCAATGCTGCTGAGTGACTTCAAAGTTTACAATGAAAATTTTATGTCCTTACTATGTTAAATATCGTAGATATGTTTGCTATTTTAGTTTCTTTTATGTGCAGCATTTTTCATTACATTTATTTATTACATAAGTGAACATGTTTAAATTACATTTTCCTTTTATTTTCACAATGAAATAAATCTTTCTTTTTTCACAAATATGTCTAACCAAGTATCATGTAACATAAAGTAAGTCACATTCAGATTAATTTCTTCCCCAATTGTAATTCATTTTACCATGTTGAAAAGACATAAATTAACCCTAACATGGATCTGTTTACTCTTTATTTTGCATTATGTAGTATACCAACAAAACCTAATTTGACAAAAATATAATGCTGCCTGCTACTAGACTTGTGAATATGGTTGTGGCCCTCAGATACTCTTACGTTGAAACCCCTGCGTTAAGACCTTATGTGCATTATAAACATTGCGGTCAAATTCCACTATCTGAAAACAATAGCCCAAGAGCTGGTGATAGGTGCTGTTGACTAGCTGTTTCCTCTCTAGTCTGTCAGTTCAAAATTGAGAACAGCTAGTGCAGGTAATCTTTGTGTAGCTTTGCATGAATATCCAAGTATAAATACTGGATAAGTAATTTTAAACTAATATTTGTAATACTAATACCAAAAATATAATTTCATTTTTTTAAAGCAGGAAAGAAAGAAATGTTAGATGTAATATATTATTTTAGATAAATTATATTTAATATTGCTGTCTTTCTAAACTAGCTGCCATTATTAAGGGAAACCACACCAACTGTGCCCAGTTTGCTCAAGCAAACAGATTAGACTGGTTATTTAGCAGGTTAGGAAGCCAGCAGGCATCTGAAGGCACAGGTGAGTGAACTTATTTGACTTATCTACTGTAACATAACATCTTTTTAAGTAATAATCATATGATTGAGCCCCCTCATCATTCTTACCCAGTGAAAATAAAATTATATTTATAGGACAATTATTTTTTGATAACTTACCAGACTAAACATGTAGTTTACTAAGTTTTATTTTGAGGTTGCTTTCTGATTATCAGTATTATGTTATTGCAAGTCACAGTGATTACAGTGTAGAAGATACATTTTTGAAACACATATGATGTTTCTGTCTCTGGTGTGATCATTTTTCACTACACAAGTTTTGATGGTGACAGAGGTGTTAGTATTTACATTATGTTAAAACTTGTATATTTTAGAATGATTGCACCAGTAATCAAAACATTATACCTGAAGAAACTGTAACTTGCAATAAAATAGTTTTTTATTTACATTTTTTTCAATATGTTTATATTGTTAATACTTACCAGAGAATTTTTTTCTTCCTTAATCTCTAACCTAGGGATGCTGGATGTCTTACATTGTGTGTTGATTGACAGTCCAGAAGCTTTGAATATGATGAAAGAAGAACACATCAGAGTCATCATCTCACTACTAGAAAAACATGGAAGAGATCCAAAAGTAAGCTAGATTGGTTTTGTTTTGTACTCAGACTTGTTTATATTTTAAGTTAAATAAAATTCTGTTGTTGTATGCTTGAATTTGTTTTGTCATCTTAGTTTGTAAGTTCAGTTTGGAATTAGTCAACAACTACATTTATCTTTTAAGATGCTTGTTTAGTAGTGTGTTAAGGACTGGCAAATAATTACAAATTATTGATCTAATAAGTTTTAGGCCACTGATATAGCTTGGAAGTAATATAGGTTTTAATAATGTAAAGATACACAACAAGAAATTAAATCACTAGTTTCATAGTCAACTAATATATAGCTAATTATCATACACCATGATCATACAGAATACTGAATATGTAGCCAGTGATTACAGTGTATCACTAGGATGATACAGAATACTGAATATGTAGCCAGTGATTACAGTGTATCACAAGGATGATACAGAATACTGAATATGTAGCCAGTGATTACAATGTATCACTAGGATGATACAGAATACTGAATATGTAGCCAGTAATTACAGTGTATCACTAGGATGATACAGAATACTGAATATGTAACCAGTGATTACATTATATCACTAGGATGATACAGAATACTGAATATGTAGCCAGTGATTACAGTGTATCACTAGGATGATACAGAATACTGAATATGTAGCCAGTGATTACAATGTATCACTAGGATAATACAGAATACTGAATATGTAGTCAGTGATTACAGTGTATCACTAGGATGATACAGAATACTGAATATGTAGCCAGTAATTACAGTGTATCACAAGGATGATACAGAATACTGAATATGTAGCCAGTGATTACAGTGTATCACTAGGATGATACAGAATACTGAATATGTAGTCAGTGATTATAGTGTATCACTAGTATGATACAGAATACTGAATATGTAACCAGTGATTATAGTGTATTACTTGGATGATACAGAATACTGAATATGTAACCAATGATTATAGTATTTCACTAGGATGATACAGAATACTGAATATGTAGTCAGTGATTATAGTGTATTACTAGGATGACACAGAATACTGAATATGTAGTCAGTGATTATGGTGTATTACTAGGATGACACAGAATACTGAATATGTAGCCAGTAATTACAGTGTATCACAAGGATGATACACAATACTGAATATGTAGTCAGTAATTACAGTGTATCACTAGGATGATACAGAATACTGAATATGTAACCAGTGATTACAGTGTATCACTAGAATGATACAGAATACTGAATATGTAGTCAATGATCACAGTGTATCACTAGGATGATATAGAATACTGAATATGTAACCAGTGATTATAATGTATCACTAGGATGATACAGAATACTGAATATGTAGTCAGTGATTACAGTGTATCACTTGGATGATACAGAATACTGAATATGTAACCAGTGATTATAGTGTATCACTAGGATGATACAGAGTACTGAATATGTAGTCAGTGATTACAGTGTATCACAAGGATGATACAGAATACTGAATATGTAGTCAGTGATTACAGTGTATCACTAGGATGATACAGAATACTGAATATGTAACCAGTGAATATAGTGTATCACGAGGATGATACAGAATACTGAATATTGAGCTTGTGATTATCATATTGAGTATTGAATAATAGAAGTAAAGAGTGGTAACAAGCTACAAAGATAGTTTTAATGATAGACTACATTGTTATTATTCTAATGCTAGAAATATAATAAATATATTTGCTGACTTTAAAGCACTGATCAGAACAGAGGATTCTGTTTTAGTAGGAATAACTGAAGCTTGCCTGGCTAAATAAATGAAGGCAGTTTGGATTATAAGAATTTCCTTGAAATATACAGTTATAGGTCGATTAATAGGGATAAAATTCTGAAGGATGAGGTGATTTTGTAAATTGTGAGTTATGGCCTATTTAGGTTGAGGATATGAAAGCAAATAGTAGTGAGGTTACGTCTGATTGGGTTTCTGTTAGCAGTTATAAGAAGAGAAGGCTTGTACTTGGAAGTTGTTATAAAGCACCAGATGAAGCTGATGAAATTAACAAGCATCTCTAGGGAGATAAAAAAATTTAACTGTTAATGAGCTTATAATTATGGGATATTGGGAAATGTTAAAGTCAAATGATGAGGAAGAAATGTTTTTAGAAACTGTTAAGGAAGTTTTCTTTCAAGAGTTGATGAGAGAACCTACCAGAAACAATACTATTTTAGATTTATTTTTAACTTCTATTATAGAAATAGTTAATTTTGTAGAGATGGGGGAACATTTCAGTGGAAGTTATCAACTTATGAAGTTTTTCTGTATATGGGTATAACTAATAATTAGGCTTTGGTTCCAAATTAAAAAAAAGCAAATTTTGGAAACATTAAACAACAATCATGGGTATGAATTGGGCAACTGAATTACTTGAAGATACTGTAGAACCACCTTTATAAATATTCGAGATAGGTGTGTTCCTTACAGACAATAAAAGGGTGTCTGTGATAGCGATCTTTTTTCAAATATTGTTAAGTGAATTGAGAGTATTGCATTATCTTTCTTTGTATTTAATGGTGAGAATGGTAAGACTAGAAGACCTCAGTATGAATTTTGGCAGGATAGAAATCATCTCCAACTAAGACAGCCTCATTTTTCTAACAGGAGGTGGTTGGTTCTTGGAATGGATTACCTTCAATGTGGTAAATGCAGTTGATTTAATGGAGTTTAATGGAAAGTTTGATAAGTGTTTGAATTATAAAGACTGGTATAGAGGTTTCCAGTACTTAGGTTAATTTAGTAGATAGGATGTTATATTAATATTTGCATTATCTTTGTAGTTTTTATGTTTCATACAGACATGGTAGAATCTCTGTAGCAAGTGTATTGTATTTTAATAATTAATAATTTGCTATTCTTATTTTTATTTTGCTTTTCATAATTTTTTGAAATTTAACCTTCACAGTGAAGAAGGCTTAACTTGTTCAGTATTTTTAATATATAACATATTGAAGAGCAAAGAAAATACATTGTTCTTCTCTTTGCTGTTAACATTCCTGGTGTATTATTTCCCCAGATCTCCAATGCCATTTTGTATAAATAATATGTTGAAATGATTGAACATAAAGGTAACATTCGTGTAGGTCTTGGATGTTCTTTGCTCACTTTGTGTGGGTAACGGAGTGGCAGTACGTAGCAGTCAGAACAATATATGTGACAATCTGTTACCAGGAAAGAATTTGTTACTACAGACTCAGCTTGTTGACCATGTAACTAGGTGAGACTAATATTTTTGTTCTTCAAAAACTATGGTGAAAAAAACATTCATATTTAATATCCAGAATGTATAAAAGTATTCACATATTTTCTGTGAGCATTTTCGTTTGCAACTGTAAAAATTGTATACATATTCAGCATAAAAAAAAAACATCGTGATATGTAAGTAAATGAATATTCAAAAATATTCAAAAGAATGTGTTTATAAAATGCAAAAGATTACAAAACCATTATTCTGAAGCTCTTTTAATGGTTGTCTCAATGTACAAAATGGTACTTCAAATACCTACTTTGATTCATAGGATTGGGAGTTTGTTGTAATTGCTGTAAAGACTGGTTATGTTAGAAATCACTGAAAAAATTTTAAGGCAGGAGTTTTCTTAAGAAAATGTGGAGTTTAATATGTTTAAAGAAGATCCAAAATACTTATTGAATTTTTTTTTTGAAAGTACAGAAATATTTACAAGTAGGTTGATACATTTTATTGAGAAATCTTGTTTGTAAATACTCATTTTGAAGGGATGTTACAAGAATTGTCTGTGGTGAATTGAATAACTGAGTTGGTTGGAGACACTGATTTAATGAGGAAAATTTTTAAGGATACATTTTTAGACATTCATATCAATTATATTCCTTATAGAAAAAAAAATGGTAGCTGAAAGTTGTGTCATAAAGGGTATAAGAGATAAATTTAAAACAATATCAAAACTTTAAGAAATTTAAGTTGACTGGTGTGACAGGAGATTTAGAAGGTTACAGAAGATGAAGAATGTTGGAAACAGGAAATTCAGACATCAAATATGATGTTTGAGAAAAGGTGGACTGAAATGTAAAAAATTAACAGCAAGGATTTCTTTAAATACATTATGGGTAAACATAATTTTAGAATAGGGGTAGGACCCTTGAAGGATAAGGAAAGCTGGTATCTGATAATTATGAGATGGCCAAGATAATATTTTTCCTTTTTCTTCAGTTTTTATAATGAAGATTTAAGCAGTACTCTTTAACAGTTGATAGATGGAGACAAGATCAAACAAGTTGACTGTATTAATTCTGAGTCCCTTTGGAAAAAATTTGCAAGGTTAAAAAATGATAAGGGTCCTGAGCCAGATAATATTTACCCAAGGGATTTGAAGGAGATTAAGAACTAGATATGCAAGCCACTTACTACTATTTTTTTTAAGTTATTGAGTAGTGGGGAGATTTCAATGGATTGGAAGTTAGCTATGTCACTCTTCTTTTCAAGGGAGTTAATAAAAAGTGTACTGTAATTATAGGCCTACTTGTCTTAAATCAGCTGTGGGAAAAGTTTGATAAAAGGTGTTTTGTAAAGTCATTTAACAAAGTTTTGATTTTATTTGGTAGCCAACATTGTTTCACTATGGAACAATCTTGCCTTACAAATCTTCTGATTTTTTTTCAAAGGTTACTGTATTTGTCTGTTTTGAATTTTTGCACAAAGCTACATGATGTATATCCATGCAGCCATCCCTAATTTAGCAGTGTAAGACTAGAGGGAAGGCCCACTGTCAGATTTTGGGCATTTCTTTTACTAACAAATAGTAGGACTGACTGCCACAATATAATGCCCCTATGGATGAAAGGGTGAGTGTGTTTGGTGTGGTGGGAATTATTGTGTTCATTCTTGGGCTCTTTACCTTAGAAAGGACATTGAATTGTAGAAGAGGGTTTGGAGGAGGGTTACAAGAATGTTGTCTGGGATGGAAGATTTGTTATATGAGAATATATTAAAAATGTTCAAAAATTGTTATCCCTTAAGGAAAGTTAGAATGGATCTGATTGAGGTATTTAAAATTATAAAAGGAATTGATAGTGTTGATGTATCATCTTTTCCAAACTTAACAGTTGGAATAGTATGACTAGGAGACACAAATATAAATTGAAGTAAGATAAGGACCGTCTTTAGTTGAAACATTTTTAATTTTTCTAACAAAGTGGTTGGCCTTTGGAATTGGCCACCTTCAGATATTGTGGAGGCAGTAAATTTAAATGAGTTTAAGAGAAAGCTTAATAACTATATGAATAATAAGGGCTAGTTTTTAAGATTTGATTTTATTCTGTTTATTTTTGTAATCTAGTTATTTGATAGTTCAGATTTGATGATGTAACAGCCCAGATGGGCCAATAGGTCCCTTGTTGTCCCTGAACATTATGCTATGTTATGCTATTTATGCTGCCTTGCCAGTCTGTTGTCTTCATGCCATGGTGGGTTGAGGGATACCAGCTATTACTTTAGTTTTGCATAATTCATAAACATGAAGGGATATCAAACAAATATTGAGGTTTGCTTTATTAGTCTTTCTTTTTACCTGAATAATGGATGACATTATACTGAACCAACACTTATTGGTTGGTCGTAATTTGGATTCATATTTACATACACAACACAACTTGTAAAAAAAAAACTATAAAAAAATATGGTAGGTATGGTGTTAATGAAAAAATCTTTGGCACCTACTAAATTTTTCTTGTTGATAAGTGACAGTGTCGGTGGTGAGTCTTGTTTTGGTAGGCTATTCACTCGTCTGGGGATTACACAATTGGGAATAATTGGTTTGTTCTCTTAAGTGAGTGAACTCTCCTTTGTGGTCTACTTACATCTTTCTTTCCTTATGCTATATATATTTAACTGATAAAAATAATGTCCGATAAGGGGTGGTTTATTTAGGAAGGTTTAGCCTACTTAAGTATGTTATACAATAGTGTAAAATGACCAAGCAGAACATTAAAAAAGATAATAGACTTGGCCAGATAAATATTTAGTTGTATTAATGTTAAAACTGATCTCCTACTTTACCACCATTCACCTCTCCCTTATCGCTAATGCTTTAAAAACATGTTTTGGAAAAGTTGTAAAATATTTGAAACCTTTCATTTTGTGGTTTAATGAAATCTCTGTCTATGTATATTAATTTTTAAAACAGTTTAGAGGGTTAATAAATTGGCAAAAGATTGGCAAGTTGTTCTACTTCATTGAATTGTAAATAGAGAAATTTACATTTTTACCTTGTTGAGAAAACTTGCATTTTTTAAATACACGTAACAGTAACACATCTGATATGGTACATTATCTCTTCTCACATATATATCTAATCTTGTTTCGTTATGTCTTTTGTATGCAAGAACATTTTAACCTATCAATCTTTTACAAAATATTAAGCCTTTCAATTGTTTTCACCAACCCTTCACCAGTAAAACAGGCATGTTAAGAGCAAAATCAAAACATGTTGATGATGGGACTGGTTAACATGAAGTAACAGTTGCACTCCTGCTGGAAGAAGGTCACTGTATGATGATTTACATAAAAGATGTAGTTTAACCATGATAATTGTAGAATATGGGAGTATAAATATTGTGGCATGCAAAATAATATTTTGCATATAGTGGGTAGCACTAAATGAGAATATATATTTTTTATGATGGAAGTTAAGTACCTATTGTAAATATATCTTCAGTATAAGAACATTTTAACTTTTTGACTTTTCTCAAAATAAAATTAATGTTTTACAATGTTTTACTTTTCTCTGTTTTTGGTGTGTATTTTAGAAATATATGTATCAACCCTATTTTATATGGGATATTCTTTCATGTTTTTACATTTATTTGGAAAATTAATTTTGGCAAAGTTATTTTATTAAACCAGATTATTTGCTTATAGTCATGAATTTCTTTTAAAAAAATAGTTCACCAGTTGTACTGAAAAATGTGTTTCTTTATTTACCAGCATGCATCCAAACATCTATGTTGGCAAGGTGGATAGTTCTGCTATGTTTAGGAAATGGTATTTCGAAGCTATGGTTGACCACATGGAAATGGTTACTCATCTAGAGCCTCATTTTCGGGTAGGTTGGGCAAGCACAATTGGCTACATACCTTACCCTGGTGGAGGATCCAAGTGGGGTGGCAATGGAGTTGGAGATGATTTGTACTCATTTGGTTTTGATGGAGCTCACATGTGGTCAGGTAAAATAATTTTAAATTAAGTTATGAAATCACAGTTTGACTCAAAGGTTTTAACAAGAGTTACTGATAAACGTTTTTGAAGATTTATGATATATGGTTTGTATGTTGGATTAGTTGGTTGTTCTGAGTTATAACTGTTATTTTAAATCGATCTGGCCAAGATTATCTACCAGACTGTTCAATTTTAATGTTTCTTACTTCACAAGTAATACCAGATTTATTTGGAGTAGCTAGCACTATTAATAAATCTTATTCAAATATAGAGGAGGCCATAACCTTGAAATGCTTACATCAAGTGTTGTAGCCATATCTTTCTTGTACAGAATGGGTGTGACATTAATAGAAGTACAAACGAACAAAAGCAGCTGGAATGAAACCAACTTTCTTTATCATATGTTACATAAAAACTTCAAATGAATGATAGATTTAAAATAATACTATATTAAAACAAATAGGTAAAAAATACAAGATACTTTATACATCACAGCCATACCCTCTTTCGTACCTCAAGCTTGTCTTTAATTGCATATTTAAATCTTTACTTTAAAACTAGTAACATCTATACATGCAGTAACCTTCTTACTTCTGTAAACTGTTAAACACAACACAGATGTTGCAACCCTTTAACAAAGAAATCCCCACATAATTATTTTAAAATACTCTTAAGAAAAAAGATGCAAGCACTTACTAATACATGGTTTACCTTTAACCTTTACCATAAACTGCAGTCAACTTGCAACTGGCCCCCCAGTGGCTCAGCGGTATGTCTGCGGACTTACACGCTAAAATCCGGGTTTCGATACCCGTGGTGGGCAGAGCATTGTGTAGCTTTGTGCTTAATTCAAAACAACAACAACAACAACAACTTGCAACTATACACAAGGAAAAAAATCTTTTTCATGACCAGTTTCTATTCATATGTTTATAAAATGCCTTTCAAATGTTATATACAAAATACTTTTTAACAAAGAGTCATTGAAAATTCATTTAATACATAGTGCAACAAATACAAATACAATACAAACCTTTTAACAACAAATTCACAATATAATTTCACTTAAACAAAAAAAAACTTCTAACATAATATTTAACTTGTAATTTTCATAGCAGATCAAAAGGAATGTTCTTGGAACTAATTTATACACATGAAGAAACATCAAACAAATATTGAAGTTGATTTTCTTTAGTTTTCTCTACCTTTATTTTAGCTGAATCATACTGAAACCACATTTTTGTCCTTCCAATTTTGTGATTGGTTTTAATTAAGACTCCTGTTTACATAAAGTATACCATGCATCTTGTACTGAAACTACCAAATTAGCAATCTTCACAAGTGCTTACACCATATTTTCCTGTAGAAAATCTTTAAAAATCTCAGTTCCCAGACTTCAGTGGGTCTTTGCTTGGCCAGTGCTTATAGTTTTGCTTCCCACTGTTGCTATTCCCATGACAGTGCCAAATACAATTTAACTGTTAGGTTTCCAGCCTAAAGTTAACAAAACTAGTCATCACTATTCCACATTCTGTA
Source organism: Carcinoscorpius rotundicauda (assembly GCA_011833715.1). Taxonomy (NCBI): domain Eukaryota; kingdom Metazoa; phylum Arthropoda; class Merostomata; order Xiphosura; family Limulidae; genus Carcinoscorpius; species Carcinoscorpius rotundicauda. Next base: position 16,048,034 of record CM022401.1, on the reverse strand, counting down.
ACACTGAATAAAAAATGATTAACATAGAGCATACCATCACAAAACTACATTTCAATAATTTGTATGAAGTAAAAGGAAGCAGCACAAAACAACCCTTTAATGCTGAATAAAATAGATCATGTTGTTATTAATACTGTAAGACAAACTTTACAAATTAAATATATATACACACAACAGAACATCACAATAAAACATTTGCATAAATACATAGAATAAAAGTACAAGAACAGGTAAATAAAAATGATTTGTAAGATGTATTTACATATTACTTCTCTATACCCTTATGAGGATCAAATTTTATCATTATATTGAGGTACACTTTGCCTTTTCTTTCAACATTTGAGGAGAAAAGGTATTCCAGTATGACAATATTACAGATTTTTAATCATCTCACAATCTTCAGCTTTCCATTCTTAAATCTTTTGTCTTGTAAATCTTTCTCGATTGCTTCCAATTCCATGTTATTTACAAGTCACACTTAATAAACAACAACAACATAATCACTTTCAACAACTTTGGTATCAGTTCAAAACACTTCCTGTTGTCAGTTAGTCTCTAGTCTGGAGTTGACAAATCTGTAGTCATCCATTTTCCACATCTTTATTTTCCATTAATTACTGCAGCATCAGATGAAATCAACATGTTGGAGGATTCTGTCAACAGGATAGCCTCTCTTACAGATTCAAAGTCAGCTGCACTCAGACTGAAAGATCCCTAAAGTTGTTCTTTGGTATATTAGGGTACTCCTTGGTGTCATCAAACAGTATGTATATTTCTATGATAGTTTGAATACCCTCTGAAGTTTCCAAACACAAGATAATGGCATTCTGCTTGATAAAGAATAAGGTTACCAAAAGGTAAAATTTGATCTTAAATGGCAAAGCTCAGATTTAATTTGTAAGGTGAGATTAATTTCAGTTGATCAGAAATGTTTTAAAGGGGGTCAATAACCATTCAGTTACAACCCTATTCTTCAAAACAGTTGGCTTAGGATGGCCAGGTGGTTAGGGCACTTGACTCATTATATGTGGATTGTGGGTTCGAATCCCTGTCACACCAAACATGCTCACCATTTCAGCCATGGCAATATTATAATTTGATGGTATATTCCACTATTCATTGGTAAAAGAATAGCTCAAGAGTTGGTGGTGGGTGATGATGACTAGCTACTTTCCCTCTAGTTTCACGCTGCTAAATTAGAGATGGCTTGCACAAATAGCTGTCATGTGGCTTTGCACAAAATTGAAAACAAACAAACCAAAACAGTTTTTAAAGTTAGAATTGTTAATATATTATCTTGGTTAAAGAAAACGTTTCTATGATATTTACAAGTTAATATGCTGTATTTACTTAATATCTCTGAAAATCTTGGTCCCCAAGTTTTATTCAGTCAATGCTTGACTACTATTTATAGTTTTATGTCTCCCTATTGCCATTCTTGTGACAGTTTCCAACACAACTTGCCTATTAATCCTGAACCATTTTATCTACAACCTCCCTTTGGTACATAAATAGGAATAGTGTTTAGTAAGAAAGAAACAAGTGAAAACTGTAAAGTTTGTTCCTACACCTGAGTTGATTCTTGTAAGCTGCTGCAAACCTATACTTCTGGTCATTAGAATTCACTACTGCTCAAATTATCTCTCCCTTGTGTGTTTCTTTCAGGTACAGGGTTCAGTACCAGCTAGATATGTATGGTTTATAAAATTTCACCTCGTGAATATCACTATCACCCACTTCCATTCTTAGTACACTAATAGATTCAATTTTAGTGCAACTTAAATTGACATTACACTGAAACAGTTGCAAGAAAATATTTAAAAACTGTGATTATTAAATTTTTCTATATATATGATTGAAAATATTTTATCATAATCAGATAAAATGCTTGGTACACCAAGTTTATCCTAACAACCATCTATAAATTTCACTTACTACTAATTATTTCATCTATTCATAAGTATTTCATCTTTTTTTCACTTATGTCATGGAGGATACTTATCGGTAGCTGTTGTACAGTAATGGGTTACCATCTATGAGCTAATAAACTCAATTCATTTTTCTTTTCAGTCATCATGAAATAATAATCATGAACAGAATTCAGTTAAACCAAAACTTTACAATTAAACTTCTGGCACATTCGGGTTAGTGTTATGCTAACTCTTTCACTGCAGGTGAAGAAGGCATATGCTTGGTAGATATATCAGGAATGCTATAATAAGGACCATGTGGTATTCTGCATAAGTTTTCACCACTCGACTAGATTAGCTGATTAATATTAATTATGAATAAATTTCTTTAGCACTTTATCTTGAAAAATTCCTCAGTAGCTCAGAAAGCAAAGGTTGCAACACCTGCAAACTGAGAAAGCAAGAGTTTCAATGGCCTTTCAGCTGAATTTTCAAACTCAATAGCTGTCGTAGAAAAATGTGCAAATTGTTGATAAACTAGGCATTACATATACTGGTACCAACCATTTGTTTATTAATGATTGGATTTAATATCAGCTATGTTGACTAGGAGGCTATTTTTGGCAGTTTGACTGATTGATAGCGCTGTCTCTCATCTCTTGTTCTGGCACTCCCCATGACTCATCCTGAACAACCAAAAATTTACTCTCAGCTCTTTTCTCCTCATCTTTGGGATTGGAGCTTAATAAAACGTTTATACTCTTACTTGTCAGTGACCTGTTCTGATTCGTTATAAAGTCAGTTCATTAAAGGATAGTTGGTGATACATAGAAAAGTTCATCAGTGTGCTCTTTGAGCTATCATGTGCTTCTTGACTGCTGTGACTTTTACAATAGTGAACAGACTCACCAGAACACAGTTTGAGGTTCTGTCAAGCTCTGGCATATAATAAAACCAAATCCAGTTTTCACTCTAGTACATATGTTCTTTCCCTATTTTATCGTAACACTTCTTTTGTTGTACAGTGGCCTTTCCTAGTTGCTTACATGCAAACTTATGTGTATCAACTAAGCCAAACCTTAATTATGTACAACTGACATTAAAAATGTGTTTGTTTAACTTTAAGATTGTAATGTCTATTTCTCTGTGGGTCCAGATTTCTGGGACACCCTGTATGTTGATAATCTCTGTCAATATGAAAGCTTTACTTATTCTTAATAAGTTAAAGGAGTGTAATGATATAAAAGTTGTGTTTTTGCTTGGATGTTTACTATTTATGCATATAACTGAAGTGTTATACTTGTAGCTGGACGACATAATTTGGTTCGTCAGGTACAGAGCCCCTACATCCAGAAAGGGGATGTGATTGGTTGTATCATAGATCTGAATATCCCTATCATCACATTTACCGTTAATGGTGTGAAGGTGAAAGGCTGCTTTAGAAACTTTAATACAGATGGAATGTTTTGTCCTGTTATTAGCTTCTCTGCTAAACTCAGGTATATTTGTTAATCTTATATTTCTCTGTTTATTGATACATTTATCTGTTCATGCTACTATATGTTATCATTGTATATGTGTTTATTGTTTGTATCAGTTCAGTAAACTAGCTAGTAATAATTGTTATTACTTTACTCATTTAAAAAAAAAAGTTAATTTACAGCCACTAAGTTTATTGTTAGGCTATTTATTAAAAGGTAAAGTGATTGTTTATACATTTTTTAAAACTACTTTTATATCTGTTTTCAATTAAATATATTTATGCGATGTAATTGTTGATATTTTAGATGAGCCTTTAGAAAGATATTTGACATTTGGCTTTTATATAATTTGTCTAAATTTTACTAAAGAAACCTATGAGGCTTCAGAGAAAAAATTGTATTTCAGTTATTTGGTTAGTTTTGGATGGAATGTTCTTTGTTAAACTTAGCTAGTCAATGACATTCACTACCAGAACAAAGTCAAATAAACAACAAACTTGAAACAATTTCCAAAAAAATTATTTAATTTGGTGAATTTCTTAATTCTTATATAAATTGGAGAAATGCTGTTTTGTTTTTTATAGTTGTCGTTTTATGTTTGGAGGAGACCAAGGTCGACTACGCTATGGACCGCCAAATGGACATTCACCTCTGGTAGAATCCTTGCTTCCACAACAGTCACTGACAGTAGAACCTTGTTTTCAGTTTGGAGAAGTTAATAAAGGAATCTTGTATGGTCCATCATTGGAGTTGGATGACACAGCTTTTGTACCCACTCCAGTCGATACTTCTGGAGTAAGTTTTGTAGATTTGATGGTTATATAATTTAATTTTTTTATTTGGGTGATGTTGTACCATACATTAGAAATGTAAAACAATGCGTATTTATTTGTTGACAAAACATTAAAATTGAGGTAAATCAGCAACCATACTGAAAACATTTGAGAAGTTATTGTGAAATAAAATACATAGATGAAATAAGTCCATAAAGAATGTTGTAAGGAGACTTGAGATATTTATTTAAAGTGTGAGTAGAACAGACTTGTACATTCTGGTTTGTGTTCTAATCGAAAGTAAATACACATGCTAGAACATTCTTTAAACAAAAAAGAAAAAAGGCAAGCTGTAACATACCTAAAATTGGCCTGTACATATGGTACTACAGGGCTTACTCATATTCTTGAAATCATAGAAGGTCAGTGAGATTTAAATATTCAGGACTGGAAATTATGGAAGAAATGGCTGTTTCTAAGCCTTGGCCCCAGAAAAGGTTTAGATTTCAGTTCTGGTAAAGAATTCTAAAAAAAAAAAAAAAAAAAAGCTTAATTAAACAGACAAACAAAAAGGTGAGCTATCAGAATTGGTTTTATTTATTTCTCTTATCTTCTACTGTAAGTTTTGTGCCTCTTGAAACCAGAGAAAATGCCATGAAAATGCGAGTTTAATTAATCCTGCATGGAAAGAATTCAAGAGTCCTAGAAATTTGAATATGGGTACTAGAAAGAGCATTAGAATTTTGGTTTTTGAGAAAGTCTGTATGAACCATGTTTTAAAATTCTTATGATGATACGCATTGTTTGGTTTACCTTAGGTTAACCTCCCAGCTTTCATTGAAAATGTCAGAGACAAACTTGCAGAAAATATTCATGAAGTATGGGCCATGAATAAAATAGATAGTGGCTGGGTGTATGGTGAGGTGAGTGTGTATTTTCTATTTTATGTGAAGTTGTTTGTAGCTGTATTGTTAATATGAGTGTGAAGCCTTGTTTGAAAATGAGATACAAAATAGTAGTTAAAAATAGGAATATAACTATTCAAATTTTAATGAAATGCTCAACATAATTCGTTTCTGTACTGGATTACTTTTCAAATCCAGGAAGTAAATCTTTGAAGATTTAATGACAGAGTTTAACTTCCTTCTTTAACATTCACAACTTTTGTAGATTAGAGATGATGTTCTTAAAAGACATCCATGCTTAACATCCTTTGAAAAACTTCCAAGTGCTGAGAAGAAATATGACACTACAGTTGCACTTCAGACACTCAAGTGAGTTATTGAGTTTTGTTTCTTTTGTTTTTTAAAAATAATTTTCCTGGCATTAATTGTAAAAAAAATTAAAATGGATAATGTGCATGAATTTGACACATGTATCAAACATAGTATGTTTGTTGACAGTCATCAGGATTAAATACAAGATGTACTTACACAGGGTTCATGAAGGTGTTCTGTTTCAAGAATTGATAATACCAAAATTAAGATCAACAAATATTTTTATTTCTAGCTTCTGAAGTTCATATTTTATGCTGTGTTGTAGCCTACAGAGTGGGCATGTGCACACTTTACTGATGTCACAACAGTATAAAATGCAACATTAAATGTTTTTTATGTGATGATATTTTAGTATCTTGGCTGACACATAATACACTATAGTATAGGGGTGAAAGTGATTAAAATAGGTGATCCCTCCAGGTGGCCTTTGGCCCTATTTGTGAAAATCAGTTGTTGTAAATAATAAAGATGAAGTATACATTTGATCATTTTGATAAACAGACTTATTTTAAAGCACATTACTCTTTTCCTCTTAGTCTTTCAAGATACAGAAGTTAATAGTATTTTTAGTTTGTCCTTTTGTTACAGAGTCTAAAATATCTAAATCTGAACAGTTTTTATGCTCTTTCCAAAAATTGTAACAAAATAATATGCATTGCCATTATGGATCATAACAGTGTAGTCTGCTCTAACCTGAGGCCCAGCATAGTCAAGTGGTTAAGGCACTTGACTCGTAATCCGAGGGTCGTGAGTTCGAATTCCCATTCGTCCTTTCAGTTGTGGAGGCATTATAATTTCACCTATTCATTGGTAAAAGAGTAGCTCGAGAGTTGGCATTGGGAGGTGATGACTAGCTGCCTGCCCTCTAGTCTTACACTGCTAAATTAGGTACGGCTAGCACAGATAGCTCTCATGTAGCTTTGCACAAAATTCAAAACAACCAAAACTGTTCTAACCAATTCTCGAATCTAGGTTCCACATCTAAACTTATTCACTGATAACTCAAATTGTGATTGCCTCTATTAAGGCACTGATTAATTTACTCCAAGCAATGTAATCAGTACTTATCATTCCTGAAAGGAGCTTAGATCAGAAATATTATTGTGGTACATATGCTTGATAACCCGGTTTATTTACTGACGGAATCCAGTTTCATGATCTTGTACATGTAACATAGTAGGAACATCATAACAAAAGTTAATTTTATGTTTAGCCAGTTTTTAATGAAGTTTTTTTTATCAATTACAGAACAATCTTGGCCCTTGGATATCATATTACATTAGATAAACCTCCTGGAAGGATCAAAACTGTGAAACTCCATAATGAGTAAGATAAAAAAACTTTCATTTCTTTGCATAATTATCACAACAGTTTTAAATATAGTTCATAGGATAATACAAAATTATCCTTTAATAAAGTTAAATGTTACAGATCTGAAACTTTACCTATGTTTAACAGCATGAAAATGATATTTGAATATTAATTTATTGAATAATGTAATAAAAATAATGTTTCGTTATTAGATTGATTAAAATTATTTTATAACAAGTTACAGTTTTTCCAGTAAGAAAATTTGTTCTTAGAGGAGGTACATTGTTTTGATGTGATGTGATCATTCTCAAGTATGCAAGAAGGTTTGCATCTTAACCTGAAGATGACCTAGAAAGGTTGAAACGTTGCTCTCTCCTTATTGGTAAAAGTGTTAATACTCATACCAGCCATTCTGAGATACAAACATCGTACATGTTCTAAAACTAATCTTTTTTACTGTAAAAGTTGTAACTTGTAATAGAATAACCCATAATCAATAAGTAAACTCAAAACGAGGCTGTTAATTTAAAATTTGTATTGCTGTAGCATATTTTAATGTACAGGGTATTCGATAATTTTGCAAACACTTTCGAGAAACTATACTGAGAAAATTATTTTATACAAAGACGTGATTTGTTGTGCAAGAATAATATTTGAAATTTTTTAGAGTTCTGACACAAAAGATAAATAAATTGCATGTGTAAATGTCAGATTTCATTCTAAAGCAAAATAGCAACTACAAAACAGAAGTGAAATGTATGTTATAGTACAAATGGTTTTATCAGTATGAAATGAAGCATTCCCAAGTTAGTGGATTGGAAGCTGGTGGCACAATTAGCTAGCCGCTACATTATCCATATATTGCACACATTTATTTTTTAATTTTTTATGAGGCTTCATGAAGGATATGGTTTATGCTAGTGAGGTTAAGAGCAGTGATGAACTATGTCAACATTTAAGAAGCATTAGATTACTCCTGTTGTGTTGCTAAATGCTTGATGAGAAATTGGATACCAGACACTTTGCATTTAACTTGTGTAATGGGTGTTTACCTATGGGTGTTGTATGCTATAGAAAAAATTATTTTTTTACATTATGTTTGTACGTGCAACAAATCGTATATCTTTGTGTTAAACAGTTTTTGTGGTGTAATGTTTGAAAAGTATTTCCACTTTATTTGGACACCTTGTATAAAAGTATGTGTTTCTTCATACCAATTTAATTAAATTTTCATAGCTTGAAAGAAGAACCTCATGATGTGAAGGAGCAGTGTAAATTAAATATTAATATAAAACAGGCACAAAATATCTGTTTTCTACAAATAAGTGAGAAATATTGGTATTGAATATTAACAGTCATATTATACATATTGAATTTCTTATTCTTTTTAATTTTATATTTTATTGTATAAAAGTATGTGTTTCTTCATACCAATTTAATTAAATTTTCATAGCTTGAAAGAAGAACCTCATGATGTGAAGGAGCAGTGTAAATTAAATATTAATATAAAACAGGCACAAAATATCTGTTTTCTACAAATAAGTGAGAAATATTGGTATTGAATATTAACAGTCATATTATACATATTGAATTTCTTATTCTTTTTAATTTTATATTTTTCCCAGCCCTTACCTTCAATCAAACGGTTATAAACCAGCACCTTTAGATCTTAGTGGTATAACACTTTCTCAAAAAATGGAGGATCTGATTGATCAACTTGCAGAAAACACACACAAAGTTTGGGCAAAAGAACGAATTCAACAGGGCTGGACATATGGCCTCAATGAGGTTGGCATTTACTTCATTCATGCACTACTTGAATCTATTTCTTTAATTTTGATATTTATATAGCATCTAAAGTTATAGGTTTAGAAACTGATTGTGGATTTTATTGTATTTAATCAGGATTCACTACTCAGAAGAAGTCCCCACCTCTTGCCTTACAAGAATGTAGATGAAGTTATCCAAAAGGCAAACAGGTGAAGAAGTCTTCATGCTTTATACTCAAATCATTTTATGTTTTTGTATTTGAGAAAACTTGCATGACATAATAAGATATTTAAAGACAATGATATGATAAATAGTCTTAATTTTTCAGTTATTTTTATAAATTTTTTGCAACCTTTAAAGTTTGCTAGACAAGTTTAGTATTAAAATGAATTGTGGAAGTTTTGTCCACATGTCTCAGTGCCAAATAATCAGATGTTTATTCATTTTAATATAAGGATTATGAAATCTTAAAATATGTTTATAGTTTATGTAAGAAACCTTTTAGTTTGGAAATGTAATTTTTGTTATCACTCTGAAGAGACACTGCAAGTGAGACCGTACGTACACTGTTAGCCTATGGATACATCCTGGAACCTCCAACTGCTGAAAGCACTGAAGGTGATTTGCATGTATTACATATAACCTTATCATTGGTATTTATTTTTACATTTTTAGAGCTAAATATTTATTACCAGAATTTTTTTGCCTTTCATTTAATTAAACTGCTTAAAAATGTCAGTAACTATAAATATCTCTAATTTTATAGAATATTTAAAACATAAGCATCTGATTAACACTGTTTCAATGACTTAGTGGTTGAAATAATAGTTATTTTATATGTTTAGAAAAGTAGTGGAAAATTTTAAATGTTGTTAATTAATAAAGGTCCAAACTTCTGGAGAATCTGACACAGTTTAATATCCGACTTTATTATAGCAGAAAACTTGTTTGTCACTTTATTTACATTTCTGTGTACATCATTAGTTTGAAATTTGAAAGAGTGGTTAGCATTTTTGTTACTATTTGTATTTAGGTATAGTGAGTACCACTAAGAAATCCAAGAATGACCAGAGGACTCTTAGAGCTGAGAGTATATATGCTGTCACTTCTGGGAAGTGGTAAGTTCTGTAGTAAACAATGTGACAGAAGTGCATGTTAAATCACATATATGAAAAAATCTTCTTACATTTTTCATCTGCTGTTTATGTTGCCAGTTATTGCAAGTAGTGTAAAGATTCTTTTATATTATTAGGTTTATATGTTTTGAAAATTAACAGTTACTTTTATTCAATAGCATTCAAAATGGTAATGTGTAATCAAATCTTTAGTTCAAAATTTCTTAACTGAATTTTTGCTTAAACATTAATGCTAATTTTTTAACAGGCTAAACGTTTTTTAAAATTATGGTACAGATTAATATAGTTTCTTTAAAATTTTGAATAAATTCATAGCTTTTACTTCTTTGTAAGCATAATTTATCATCATATTCTATTTACACAGGTACTTTGAATACGAAATTATGACTCCTGGACCAATGAAAATTGGGTGGGCCTCAATTGCTTTCATTCCATCATGTGAAATAGGTGGAGATGAAAATTCTTGGGCTTTTGATGGTTTTCGGGTGAGCTATAAATTCATGTTTTGTTTGTTTAAGTCATTATTTGTTAGCACTTGGGGTAGGGATGTGATTCATTTAACTTTACTGATAATCTTTGACTTAAGAGGTCAGGATTGCAATTCAATTTCCCATCTCCTAGCATGGCCAGGTGGTTAAGGCACTTGACTCGCATTTTAAGGGTTGCAGGTTCCAATCCCTATAACATCAAACATAATTACCTGGCAGCTGTTTTTTTGTAAAAGAGTATCCCAAGAGTTGGCAGTGAGTGGTGATAACTAGATGCCTTATCTCAAGCCTTTCACTGCTAAAGTAGTTTTGTGTGAAACTGAAAACAAAACAAACCCTTCTGACTAGTAATTTCATTTGTTTAGAAATGAGAGGTAGGTAGATTTTTCAGTAGCCACCTTCCAATGAAAATTTTGTGTATTCTAACCAATGAAATTGAGTTCTAGGTCAAACCACACAGAGCACTTCTGTAATGTTTCAGTCAAAATTCGTTTTCACATTGTATTGAAACATTAATTGTGCAAATGAGATTTATCTATGTAAGAGTCTGTAAATACCATTGGTTTGACTTATTAAGCCAAATATCCAGTGGTGACAAACAAGCTATTGTGTTTGGTTAACAACTGTTTACATACACTAGTTTTTAGTATATATTTGCTCAGTATGAAAATACGATGTTCAAAGGGGACATGGGATGATCTTATGACATAAAACAAAGTTTTCTTTTTTTATCTGGAAAAAGTTGAAAGAATGCTCGTTTCTTGTCATTGATCATTGTAAACCTTTTGGTTATTTCTGAAAATTATGAAATAAAATATAAACTAGGGAAACCATAGAGTACTTTTACAGCTATATATTATATTAAACTTTTCCATCAGTATCAGAATAATTATATAATAAACATCTTATAAAGATCACTTTTGTGTTATCTGTATGTATGTATGTGTGTGTATATATATATTTGTGACCTGATGATTAAGGTGCACAACTCACAATCTGAGGGTCACAAGTTTAAATCTCTGCCACCAAACTTGCTCATCCTATATGGTGACTGACTAGAGTAGCCATCTGGGTGTACATCTCACTTGGCTTATGACTATTACCAGCCAACCACTAATTTGTTGGGAGTAAGGTTGAAATTGGGGAAAACAAAAATAAGTATGCATATGTGTTTATTCTTTGGGTCATTTAACTAGCCTTTTCAGTTGTTACTGTTTGATTTTAAAAATTCATCGACTTTCCATAACTTTCACATGTACCTATTCATTACTTTTCATATAATGATATAGAACACTACCTGGACAAACCTCACTGATTTCAGAACGAAGTAGAATTATTCCATATTCTTATTGCAATACTGAAATAATTATCTTCATTATCTTCCTACCAGTGGGACAGCAGTTTGCCCATGGAGTTAAAACCCTAAAAATTAAGTTTTGACACATGTAGTGGGCAGAATCCAGATAGCTCATTGTGCAGCTTTGTGCTTAATTACAAACAAACAATCTTCGTGGTGTTATTTGTACAATGGGTGTTTCATTACTTCCAGTGGTATCACCATGATACACATTTTCACTATTTGTTTTTTGTTTTTGCACTATAGTCCCTACATAGTTACTTTCCACTGTATCCTTGTTTTTTTTTAGTTATAACTCTTATTAATTCTCCACTCCTACTGAATGTTCCAACTGTTACCATTTAAGTTTCATACACTTTTATTTTCACATGATCCTGCTGCTTTGCTATTTCTAAATCAGTTCACTTTCTTTGTTTCTTTTTTTTTTCTTGTTTTTTGAACCAGCTCCTCCCTAAAAGGAATTTACGTCACCTAATACTATTTTTACTTCTTTTTATTTAGTTTTCCTTACTGTAGAAAAACTATTCATTATATTTATCTGCTTTGAACTTGCCATCATCCCTTTTGTTGTTGTGTACATTCACTTCTTATTGAAGTTACTGACTTTCAATTGTGGATTTTCTGCTGAAAAAATTTCTTCCAAAAATGTTTTCACTAAAACATTGGCATATTTTGTTCTATCTGAGATGATAAAATGTAGATTTGATAAATTTCTTTTGCAATCTTACAGCAATTTCACAAAATATTTTTATCAAGCTTTGACAACCTAAGCTTTAAATATTGCTATTACACTGAGAGACAGAATGAAGAGGGAGGGGCTCTTGGACAATACCATCGAAAGGTGGAGGGGCTCTGGGACAGTACCATCGAAAGGTGGAGGGGCTCTGGGACAGTACCATCAAAATGTAGAGGGTCTCTGGGACAGTACCATTGAAAGGTGGAGGGGCTCTGGGATAGTACCATCGAAAGGTGGAGGGGGTCTGGGATAGTACCATCGAAAGGTGGAGGGGCTCTGGGACAATACCATAGAAAGGTGCCATTCCAAAATATTAATGTTTTAACTTATAGTTGTGAGCAAAATAACAAACTAGTAATTATTCATGGTAAGAAATATGTTGTAATGTAAATAATATAATTTACCATAATTCACAAATTCAAATTCAAGTTATCAAAATATCAACACCTAAGGTATAGTAACAAAATTCTAGCATTATAAATTTATCTTATACAAGTTAAAAACAAATTATTAAGTTGAAAATGCTGAGTTTAAAATAATGTTTTGACGGAAATGCTGAGTTTGACACAAATTAAACATGAACCGAAATTAAATAAAAATGTGAATTTTTTCAGTTCCAATTTGGCAAATTCATTAATAATGGCATTCAAGTCTATGTTACATAAAATTTTGTGCTCAGCTTACGAGAGGGTAAGTATACTCAATCAATGCTGATACATGATTTCTTTTGAATCAACCCAAGCTTTGAAAAACAAATGTTCTCCTGTAGGAAAGATAGGAGTTTGTTATTTTGTATTCTGGCTTCTCAATATTGGTAATTTCAGTTCCTTGTTCGTAAGATTTGTTTGAACATAATTGATTTATGAAGTGTTAGGGCCTCTTATGCCTGGGGAAAAGTGCCCTGTATGTCCTTATGTTAATCTATCACTTATTTTACTTTTTGTATGCCTTATAACTCTTGTTCTCAAACCACGAGGATTGTTTTAAAAATTCAAATCATCTAATGTGTGCAAGATTATTGTTCCCAGCAAGATAAGATCTGAATTCAGTGTGTTCTTGTTATTTTTTGGTATAATTCAATCCATGTTCTTAGTTTTGCAACTCCAAAATTGTAAGACGATGAATTTATATATATATATATATGTATATGTATATCATGCTAAGTCAAATTGAGCTACCTGTTGTGTACATGGAGGGGAATCAAATCTCTGATTTTAACTTTGTAAGTCCATAAACTTGTCACTTTCACCAATGGACATGAATATGTAAAGTTATTTAAATTAAAGACTTTGCTATTCAGACCCTTTGTAATAATCATGTATGCTTGTTCTCCTTTATTCCAGTTAATAATTGCATGAGATTCTGTCTGTTATTTTTAAACAGTTCATATGAAATTGAGAAGCAGTACAGAAAATATTGTATATAAAAACTTCCTCAAGATTAAAACCAAATTCCAAATCATAGTTTCACAGAAAAACTTCCTTTAACATGTAGAAAAAGCTATGTGCATCTCCTCATAAGAAGAAAATACTAATGTTCTGATATTAATCTTGTTAAAAGGAACTAAAGCGTAAAAAGTGCGAGGAGCAACTCTTATATAAACACTGCTTAAAAAAAGAATTCTTTTGTACAGGCTCGTAAAAACCATGCTGGAGGATCAGAGCCGTACGGAAAACAGTGGCAGGTTGGTGATGTTGTTGGATGTCTGCTGGATCTTCATGATCGAACTATCAGTAAGTTTTCATCATGTGGTAGGATTAAAGAAACTTGGGTAAAAATATCATTTGTTTGGGAAAATTATTAATGATGCTACAGAAACAGGAAACATATTAAGTTAATTGTAATAGTGAAATCAATGATTGAAAGAGTTTGGATACAACGAATATAAATGCTGCATGATTTGTTCAAAAATTATTCATAATGGTAAATGTTTAGAAGAAAAGTATTGAATTATTTTTTACAGAAGTAAGGGAAACAAATTATCTCGGAGGAAAGAAATAAATTTAAAGTTATATAAGTATTTTGTATCCCATTTATCTGTTTGTGTATAATCATTAAACTTAAAGATGAAGATGTTAACTTGCAGGTTTTACTTTGAATGGTGAACTACAGCTTGATGCAATGGGTGGAGAGACTGCATTTGCTGACATACCTGTTGGAGAAGGTATGATATTTTTCACTAGTGGAGAAAGTGTTGTTGTTTTTATCCTTGTAGTAAACCATGACATCAAATTGAATATGCTCTGTTTTGTCTCTTGACAACAAAATAAAAGTCTCTCAAAAATACTACACATAGTCCCCATAGTTCTAACTTTTAACTTTTTTTTTTCCAGTTTAATTGTGAATTTTATAATGCTAACAGATATTATTTAAAGAATTGTATTAATTATTGAAACATAATTCATTTTGTTTTATCTGTTTTTTTAGGCTAGAGGCCATAAGACATAAAGAAAACATTGATTATCTGATACTAAATTTAATGGAAGATATGACAAAGAGTAGAATGTTTAGACAAATCTCTTCAAAATAAAATTTGTTTATCCCATTATCATGTTTTTTTTTATGCTTTGTTTTTTTTACTGTTTTTTCCATGTTGTTTTTAAGGTTACCTTCCAGCCTGCACATTTGGAAGTGGACAAAAAGCTAAAGTAGTATTTGGTCATGATGTTAATACTTTGAAGTATTTCACCACTTGTGGTCTGCAAGAAGGCTACCAGCCTTTCTGTGTGTAAGTGTTGTTATAATGCCTCATGCTGGGAAAGTGTGATCTTTAGGTTGGCAGTTTGTGTGACCTTACATCACAATAACAATGATAATAATTTACATTATAAGATATTACAGGCCCAAAATACAAATTTACAGTAATGGCAATGCATAATGGTTTATCAACTGCAAGATCATCTGTAGATCAGTGGTTTGTATGACATTACACCACAATAAGATAATTCTTGAGATTGTAAGAAATAGCGTTTTCAGGTCCATTTCTGCAGTTCAAATGCTGTTGATGCTAAAATGATGCATTGCAATCATGGCCTTTGAAAGTGCGTAGCATTAGCAAATTATTTAAATTACAGTCGAAGAAATTTATTAATAACATAAGTATGTATATATTTCAAAGTTTACCCTTTATCTAAGGGTAAAACAGAAGCCAATTATAATACATTCTGCTGAAATCCTAAGTTTAAAATTGCTTATCTTATTTTTCTATTCATTTTGGAATCATTAGGAACATGAATCGGCAAATGGCATTTTGGTACAGCAAAGATGAACCTCTTTTTGTTAACGTAGATGAAGCTGCGATGTCTCACGTGGAGGTTACAAGGATACCACCAGGGTGTGTTAAAAATATTTAGCTTCATTAAAATATATTTTAACATTCATGTTTTAATGGTTATTTTGTACATGCTTTTCTATTATATTTTAGTTTATTCTTAAATTCTTACTAACTAGAAAGAAAATGCAAAAAGTTTGAAGATTATTTTAATATTTTATAACTTTGAATTTTTTTTATATATGCATTTATATTAAAAATAATGTACAAATGTCTTAAAAGATATTTTCCATTAATTAATAAGAGAAGCAATATCTTATGAAGCTTATTGGTGTGATATTTTCTTTTAGATTATTTTTTGTGTATCATTGCTTGAATTGTGATTATTCATCTTTTCTTCCCATTACCTATTGAATGATATATTTGTTTGAAAGAAACTAAATCCTCAATATATGTGCTTGCCTACAGGAGTGACTCTCCCCCAGCTCTGAAGATTTCTCACAAAATGTTTGAGACGGTAGAAAAAGCAAACTGGGAATTTCTACGATTAAGTCTGCCTGTTACATGTCATGATGAGTTTATTAAGTGAGTAGAAGCATCAGTTAGAGCAGCTCTAACATCAGATTTACTTTAGATCTTGATAAAAGTATTAAGTAACAATACCTTCCTTTTGAATGTTAGTGGAAGACGTATAGTTGTTAAAATGCTCTTCAATGGTTGCTTAAATTTGTCCATCATAGTTTTTGATACATTTTTACACTGCATGAGATAGATGATGTTTTGGGTAGCACAAATAATCTCTTTCTTTATATTATACTAATATTTTTGACATACAAAACTTATTTTAAATGAAAACAGTCTGACATGACAAAATGTACAACCAGTTAAAAGTTCCCACAGTCGTTGCAGTGATAGATTTTTTTTTTTGTGTGCCAGGTGTATATAAGAGGGCAACAAATAATATCATTAGGTGTCTGTCAAGTTGTCTTCAGCCAACTTAGTTTTGGCCAGCAACTGACAGCCAGTTGGCATGGACTTGGGGGGAATCAGATTGTCCTGTTAAAACAAAGCATTGTGATGGCTGTTGGACAGTGCTGATACAATGTGATTTCTGCCCATTGCTCTGAATGTTAAAATGATTAAATTCACCCATTCAAGCACAGGTAAATGGCAGGAGTAACTATGACTCTCTCAAGGTAATCAAATGCCTCATTATCTAATTATGAATAGATTAATGAGATTCCCACTGTCCCTATCTGCTATTTAGTAAAATCACAGCCAAGGGAATGAGCTTGGAGAAATCAGCAGGGAAAGTTTATCTTGTCTTCAGTTATTTCCTGACCAAAAATATTCAGCGTGCATGTGCGGAGAAGCATCAGCACTGATATTTTGTCTTTCTATAGACAACTACTTTCCACACTGTAATCAGAGTTTACTTTTCTTGGAGATGGGGAAGAAACCTCTTGATTTTGGGGTTAAAAGTTAAACTTTTATCTTTTCATGAAATAGAAATTTGGTCTCCAAACAGCAGATTTAATTTATCATATTTTCACAGTTCATTTCAATCCATCAGGAATGGGAAAGAAATATATTGATTTTATAACTGAGATTTATATGCAGAAAAACAAATGCCCTAATACACATAAACATACTATATTTATCAACAAATAGTTAATGGTTATGGGAGATTGGCCCACAATATTTATCAATACACCAAACCAAACAAAAACTAATAGCCAGGGAGGATCAACTTATACACAACCACACCATATTTATCAATTCACCAAATAAAAGTTAATGGCCAGGAAAAAATTACCACATACAACCACACAATATTTGTCAGTGCATCAAATCAAACAATAATAAATGATTTCTTCAGTAACTGGACATAGTTTACAATAAGTTAACAAAGGATTTTACTTTTATAAATGATAAAGATTTATTGTGTAAATTGCTTTTTACAATTATTTTAGTGAGACAGAAAAAATTCATAGATTAGAAGAAATGAGGCGTAGACAGAGAAGAGCATTGGCAGAAAAATCTGGCATTCGTCATCCAGGTATGATAGCACTGATCTTGTCTACTTGTTCAGAAGATTACTGATTTGTTGAAATTTCATCTCTGTATGTCACCTTTCTATTTTATTTATGTGTTTATAAATTGCAAGATTAGTGTATTTGTGAATAGTAAATGGCAGAACAACTTAGAAATAAAGAAACTTAAGTTACTACCATAATTTTGTACATTATGCTCAAAACAAATAAGCAGCTTTATTTATGTAACTCTTTTGTTTATAAGAGTGCAAGGATCCCTATATAGGTTCATGTGTCTGTTTTCTCTTTTTAAATATGTATTTGTTGCATGAAAACTTAAATGTATCTAACGTAATCCTTTGTAGACATTTTGTATGTTCGTTAAAGTTAAAGAATCTGCTTGTTCAGTGAAGTTGTTATACAAAAAATAAATTTTGAATATTTTCTCTAATGTGGATTATCAATTGAACTTGCAGCCAATCTAGAGCAACACATGCTGAAGAGTGGTTTCAGTTTATCTGATATCAAAGGTAAAATGATGTAGAATTGATGCATGCTTCATATCTAATCCACTCTGTTTGAGTTAGTTAATCTTTCTTCATTAAGATCAGTGGATTATTACATTATTTAGGAAATTAATTAATTACACTAATGCTCTTAATAATAATATCCAGTTCACTTCAGTGAATAAATGAATAAAATATCTCTAAAGTTGTGTGTAAGTGTTCAAAACATTATCCAAGAGCTATAGAATTCTTAAAAAAGAAGTTTTCTCATTTATAGTAATATGTAAGACAAAATTTTGAAATAATTCATCCTTTTTTCGCTTTAAGTGTTTAGTTGGAACTACAAAAAACAAGAAATATAAGACAAGATGTCCAAAGAGAAATGTACTATGAGTAAAGTTGAATAACTTTATTGTTATTTAAGATAAATATTGAATATAAAGATAAGTGGTGGGTATGTAAGTTTTAGTTTTAATTATTAATGGACTTCTACACGTCTTACATCATTTGCTATAGCTATAGCTATATTACTTATAAGTAATATAATTTTGAGAAAAAAATTTCCAACACAGCAATAGGAATGAATCAAATAGCATCACAAATTCAATATTTCAGTTTTAAAGTATTGTGGTTTGTTATGGTAGGCTCTTGTTGAAAACAGCCCCAGAGATGAAAATCTAAAAGCTTTAAGTTAGGTGCACAAGAAGGTCATTTGACAGGCCTTTCCCCAACCAATCCAGTGCTGTGGAAAAGTTTGGTTTAAAAACA
Organism: Carcinoscorpius rotundicauda; assembly: GCA_011833715.1. Lineage (NCBI taxonomy): Eukaryota > Metazoa > Arthropoda > Merostomata > Xiphosura > Limulidae > Carcinoscorpius > Carcinoscorpius rotundicauda. The sequence continues at coordinate 16,029,217 of CM022401.1, read as the reverse complement.
CGTTAACAACTCGAACAAAGTGGGATAGTGTCCATCCTGTTGGAAGATAGACAGGAGTTTCTCCGAGTTGTGAAATAAATAACTCTTGTAGCATGTGTAGGCATGAATATTCAGTAACAATTTGTTCATTAAAGAAACAAGAACAAGACATACAAGTCTACTACTTATATTTATATTTAGTTTTTGTAGTTATATCATATAACAAAGTTATTTAACTTTATTTTTGGTACATTCATTTTTGGACACCATGTATTTGCTTCACTGTTTGAATGCCTATTTTTCTAAAGTAGCATAGAATACATATTTTGTTCATTATTTTTAAACATAATTATAGATAAAATTAACAGAACTCTATTTATTGGACCTATTGTGGCATTTTCTAACATTTTGCTAGAAACTCCAGTCCTTTACATAGAGCCATAGTAAGTCTCTAACCTGGCTAATGTGATTGTAGATGTCTACCCTAGTAACTTACTGGTCAGTAATTAAAATTTGATCACCAGTTTAAACTTCTGTTTTTTTTTATCAGAATGATGTTCCTTTCAGACTTGCAACGAGGTTATTCAGAAGATGTTGTTCAAACCATGAGTGCTCTTAATTTGGAGCAAGGAAAGAGGTTGGTCCAGCCACCACAACCTACTCTTGCACAACAAAGATCAGGCTCTAATAGCATGTTGCATAAGACTCAGTCTTTTGACCTAGCAATGTCAAACCTTTCGGTACCAGGCGAAAGGGCCCCAGAACCTTCAAAGTTGAGAGCTGCATCTAGTGAAGAAGCTCTACATAAGAAAGGCATAGACAAGAGTTTAAAGAAAAGTTCTACACCTGAACCTTCTTCAAGCTTCAGGGATGATAAGCAGAAAAAGAGAGGCCGTTCACCATTTCGGTTCTTTTCTAAGAAAAAGGAAGGTTTAGAGAGAAGAGAAAGAAGTGCTGCAACACGTACTGGAGGATTAGATCAGAACAAGCAGTATGGCTATGATTTGCCTCCAGAAAGAGATAAACCACTTTCTGCCCCTATGGGTGCCACTCTTAGTCTCCGAGCTCCTGCAGTACAGGTAATCTCTGCTAGCAGTTCTTCCAATATTGGAGTACCATCTGTACCTGATCGGCCAACTAGTCTCACAAGCGGAGCAGGATCCCCTGAAAGACCTATGACTAGTAATAGAAAACATTCTCGTGGTGTCATTCCAGAGCCAGAAGACTCAGTTGATCATGAAGTGGAAAATGTGGGACTAGAACTCCTTGATGAGTACTTCTACGGTGTGAGAATATTCCCAGGGCAAGATCCTAACCACGTTTATTGTGGCTGGTCAACAACAAACTACCATTATTTTGACAAAAGTTTTGACAATAGTAAAGTTCGCAAAGTGATGTTTCAATACTTGGAAGAAGGGTCTCATCTAGAAGTGTAAGATATTAATTGTTTTGTTTCTGGTATAATATTTATAAATTACTATAGATAAATTATTTTGGTCAAGTTATGAATAATACAGCTTAAAAATGATACAGTATTGGCTTTAAGTAAACTCCGATCAGCATTTTTATTAGACCTTAAAGTAAGTGTTTCATATTTTCAACCAAGATAGTTTTTTTGTATTTTTTTTGTATTCATTGCTATACTCACCTGAGTGAGTTACCAAAACCCTGGTAATTTAGTGATATGATCAAAATGTTTTCAGACTTCAAGTCATTGCAGTATGTAAGCCAGTCGTGTTTTGTTCTTTTTAAGCAGCTACTTAAATTCAAAAATCTTACTACACCATTGTTTCATAGTCGTATGGCAAATATTTAATTTTACTGGTAAAGTTTATGAGCAAAAAAATTTGGATATTAAAACACTGAAGTGCACTCAGTGGTGTTTGTAATTTTTGAGACAAGATACGTGGGAAATGATATTTTAACTATTTTGGAGTTGGCTCAGTAACACTATATTAGCCATAATAGAGTGTATGCTATGTTGTAATAGGAGTATGAGGACTGAAGCTTGAACTGATCAAGACAGGACTGTGAAGCTATAAAATATATTGCTTCACATTATACTGCAATGCTTTAAGTCTGTATTCCTATTACAGTGTAGTTTGACTCGTATTATGGTATTTCCTCCTACTCTATTCTTTAATTTTATGTAGTACTCAGATCTTTTGATAACCACCATTAATCTAACGGATAAATAAGTCAAAATCAAACTAAAATAACTGTTAAACTGAATAGAAGATTAATTAAATGTAGCCACATAAGCATTACCTTGACAATAGTACTTGATATAAGGTATGTGTAGTAACTTTGCACAATGCTTGTAATTTCTATTGTTCAAGATATTAAACTGTTTTGAAATAGTCAAAGAGTACAAATCACCCGTCATTTAAAGTTGGTAATAATTAATAACACTACACAACAAAGTTTTTGCTTCTTCAACACTGTTGGGTGTTCCTTATGGATTTTTGGCTGCTGTTCATGAAAATCACATCCAGATTTGCCCATCATGTACCGTTTCATTGAAATCTTCAGTTTTGCTATGGTGGAAAAACGATATCAGGGCAACTGGAATCTGTCAATGCTTGCTGACCTCTGTTGGACACTGCAACAAGATGCACCAAACATTGAATACAAATAAACATCAGGAGCAAAACACTTTTAATTATATTGAATTTAATAGTGTATTAGAAACATAAACTCAGTTAAATACGTTATTGACGGTAAACAATTAATTGTCTATTTCTTAGAGTTCCTATGTGATGAAGCAAAACCAAAACTATATTTGTGTATACCCACCAGGTACCTGTCTCAGTCAGCAAAAACTTTTCAGGAAGCAAAACTTTTAAAAAAAATTGTTGTGCAGTGTAATTGAACTATTATATAAAATGTGCTGACAAACATCCATTGTGAAAGTTTTATTTCAGGACGTATTATTTATGTTTATCATACTTGGTACAGATATATCACTCTTTTTGAAGACATTTTGGAAATTTTTCTAATATACTAAGTAATAAGTTTATATTGGGTGTTATGTTTCCAGTTTTGTTTTTTGATGAAAGATTCATTTAGTTTTCAGTATTGTTTTGTTTCTGTAATTTAAGGTAAATTATAACTTTATTGACTTTATTTGGGATCAAAGTTATGATAAATTGTACAAGTGATAATGGTGCATAAGTTCAAGATAAGTCTTTTGCATTTTTGAAACTTTTACAGCTTAGAAAGACAGAACTGTTACATGGTATGTGCTGGACAACTTCATGCAGAAGTCCACCAGAGTGAAGCTGGGACTCGGAGCACAAACCAAGGGATGTACATAGGCTGTCACATTGACATTTCTACAGGAATCCTCACATTCACTGCTGATGGAAAGCCAACAAAACACAGGTTTAAGGTATGTTTTATTTACTGTAACTTTATTTGATATTTCAGTATTTTATGTTTGCTTGTTAGAATTAAGCACAAAGCTACACAATGGGCTATCTGTGCTCTGTGCACCACAGGTATTAAAACTCAGTGTTTAGCAGTGTAAGTCCACAGACATATCATTGTGCCATTGGGAGGTTTTAATGTTGGCTATGATAAAAGAACTTACAAATGTCTGTCATAAACATTATAATATTTTTACTAAATTTAAAGATATAATTTTGCTTTTTCAACTTTTTATTTTTTGTTTTTGTTTTCATATTTAGTTCAATTTAATTTTTATACAAAACCATTGGTGGACTGGTCCAAAGGGATGGTGGGAAGTTTTCCACTTGGCTAGCCACTGTTTCAGTTTAGGCTGCTGGATTAAATTTTATGGAAAATATTGAATGTTATAACTTTTGTAGTAATTTGTAGTAATTAAATGATTTTTGTAAAAATAACAAAAATTGCATGAAACATAAAGTGCCTGGTACTTGCACTTATTTTTTTTCACACACTATATATTGTGAAGCTACATATGTGTGTTTTTATATTTTCTTAAAACTTTCTCTCAGTTTGCAGGGTGACAGATTGTTACTACTATTTGTTGTATTCTCATACATAAAATACTAACCTATTGCATAAAATGTTATATGTATTTTTTAAATTATATGTAGATCATGGATGAAAAAATATATAATTTTGTGTAGCATTTGTACAATATTTTAGGTTGCTACTTTTCAAACATTTTGTGATACAACATTATATTGAATGTTAGTTATAAAGACATCCTTTTACCTTGGAGCTTCTATATTTTAATTGTATTCTCCACATCATATAAACGTATCAAGTGAAATTATTTTTTTATTAAAACTAATTATTGTGCATACGTGGGCTCTGTTGTACTAATATAGGGTCACTTGTTTGCTTGTCTGTGCACACAGGCTCTTACATATACAGAAAGTACCAATTAAAAGGCATGAAAAAATAAACTGGACTTTATGCACTAATTTAGTTCTTTTTGATTATTTATATTTGTTATTTATTTTTTTCTCTTACAATGAGAATTAAGATTTTAAGGAATGTTACATATGCTTTATCAACAGCTGCGTGAATACAACATGTACTTAACTGCTTACACCACTTAGTATTTAACCTATGAATATCTTCTAGCCTTGTCTTTTACTCAAATACATTGTAACAGAGCATTCAGCAAACTGAAAATAATTAAAGATGTACTTTGTGCCACAATGGAAAAGGATTATTTGGAAGTGCTGGTGTTGATGGCTATTAAACAAGAGGAAGGGGTTTATTTTGAAATTTGAATATGTTACGAACTTTGTTTTCTGTTCATGAGATGGTTCTTTACTGTTTTATGCTTTTAATATATGGAATGGACTACATTTAGTGTTACAATAAAGAGTGTAATCAATGTAAATTTATTGATGTCTTTCATGATTTTTAATTAAAACTCTTATAATACATTAAAGTTAAGGGAGATAAAGCTAGTAACATGCTTTTATCACCAGACTGAATATAATAAGTCCATTTTTGGAAAAAGCACATGAAGGACATAAATATAGATGATCATAAAGTTAACATTAGTGGAGATACTAGTAGCAGTTATTTTTTTTACCACTTCTTCTTCTAAGATTTCTTTAAAAATGATTGTAAAGTTCTTTAGTCTACACACTTAGTTGTTTTTTGAAAATACACTATTATTTTCATTTATACAGATGGAACCTGGTATGAAACTCTTCCCTGCTGTTTTCTTTGAAGCTACCAGCAAAGATTCTTTACAGTTTGAATTAGGTCGAACAAATGATACACTGCCATTGTCAGCAGCATTACTGCATAGTACAGAAAAACATATTAATCCACAGTGTCCTCCAAGGTTAAAGGTATTGTATGCATTTCTTTAAGTAGGAAAATAAAGATGTTTTATTAGTTTTTGTATCCTGGCTATCTAGAAATTGCATTTAGTATTTTTTGTTCAAATTTAAATTTGAAATATTAATTAAATACAATAGCAAAAAAATAAATATATATATTAACAGTGTTTTTACTTAAATCATTCTAAAAAGAATTAAGCTTGTCCAGAGACGTTTTCTCTTGTCCAAGAATAGTTTTCATAAAATTTTCATCTGATAGATATTTGTTTTACACTTCTTTGTTTAGAATACAGTTGACAGTGAATATATTTACTACTTGTATTTCTATATCAAAATTTTTTGTTCTGCACCTTCCTGTTTATTAAAAATAAGTTTACTTAAAAGGACACTTGCTTAAGGGTTTTATCACACTCTGATTTACACACAACAGGTTCAATGTCTTCAGCCTTTTCAATGGTCTCGGGTTCCAAACCATTCCTTGAGACCACATGCTCTGAAACTCTCAGACATTCGGGGCTGGAGCATGCTGTGTGAAGACCCTGTTTCTATGCTTGCCATCCATATACCTGAAGAAGATCGCTGTGTGGATATATTGGAACTAATTGAATTTGAGAAATTATTAAGGTATTATTTGTTTTAGTTTGAAAATTCAAATAGTAAGCATGTAATTGATACAAGTTGTAAAGATCATTTAAAGTGCTGAATGGAACAATTTTTTTTTTTTTTGTAGCATAAGTCAGAATTTTACTATCCGGAGTTTTTAATTTTAATTGCATTAAAAAGTTGTGTAGTAATATTAGAATAGTCATACATGTATAAAAGATATCTGTTGGTTCTTTGTTGCATTTTACCTTGGAAAGTAGGCATTCTTGGGGGAAGGACATTAGTTAGATAATAGTTTTATCAAAGAATTGTTACAGTAATCAGTACATATGTTTGAGTTTTATATAAAGATGTGATAAGAAGTGTAGAACAGTAAGTAACTTTATAGAGATATGATATTAGTAAGTATGCATTGATAATATTTTGTAACTGAAATATCGAGTTGAAAATTTTCTACATTTGATGTGTTAATGTTAAAGTGTATGTTAATTATATTATACAGAAATTTATATCTTACAAAAGGAAAATAGAAAATAAAAATCAATGTATATTTTTTATGACCTTCTTTGGACAATGCATAATATTTTTGATATAAAAAAAAATTCAGAATTGGCTGTCTGGTTAATAAAATGACTTTTCCTCTGTTTGTATTTTTTAGTTTTCATTCTCACACCCTTGCTTTGTATGGTGCTCTCTGTTTCCAAGGCAACCACAGAGCAGCTCACATTATCTGTTCCCATGTGGACACCAAACAATTGTTGTATGCCATTCAGTCTGAGTACATGTCTGGCCCATTGAGGACAGCATTTACTGATCTTCTTATTGCTTTACATTTAGAATTTCATGCTTATGCAAGGTGAGAAATTACTTCATGTTGAAGTCAGTTTTACTCGTCTTGGGTTTTCTGTGTTTCTGTTAAAATTATCCATTCAGAAGCATCTGGAGAATTAGAACCAACCTGTACAGAATTTCTCAAGGAATTGAATCTGAATTAAATTATTTTTTTCATAGTTAGTTTAAGCTACTATAGAGGGTTGGGAAAAGTCACATGGAATCTCATCTCCTTTGATTTTATACTTACATAAACATAATACTTCCAGATTTAATGTGTTTACGTGTATATATATTTTTTTTTCTTTTAATGTATATATTGTTTTTCTATAAGTATGATCTGTAATTCTTCTTCCATACAGAAAGTTTCAGTAAGGCTTGTGAAGCTCATTATATTCTTCAGCTATTTTTATTATTTGTAGTAGCAGATGTACACTATAATAATTTATTGAGATAATTCATGATCAGTCAGTGATGGAAATATCTATTGAATAGTGTTACATTATAACAATAATTCACTCATCATTCACAGAAGTTTGACTCAAAATGAGTTCATCACACCAATGGGATCTGAGATCCGAGCTATGTATGAAGATCCTGTTCTTGCTCATTCATTTTCTACCCTACAATGTGTTTCCATCAGGCCCCAGATGACCATGAGTCATACTCCGTATGTATATACCATTCCTAATAATTATAAACAATATCTCATATGAAAGGATTGTATTACACATTATCATTATGAAATGTAAAACCTCTCAAACATAATACCTCTTTAGTTTTCCTAGTATAAATATAAATTGCACTTTGCAACTTTACAAGATTCTTGATGCATACAATTTGTTTTAAATGTATATTTTTTTAGACAAGTATAAGTTACATATCTATAAGGAACAAAAGTTACACATTATAATAATATAGTGTCTCTGATAGATATAATCCACACACTGTTTAATTTCTGTATTGGAAACTGATGTATAGAAAACATTTAAATACTAGAAATACTGGCCTTATAACACCAATTTTTTTCTTTAATTGAACATTCAGAGTGTTACTTTATGGCTTCTTTAGGCATATTCTACTAAAATAAACCAACAGTTTGGTGTTATAAGGTAGTTTATTTCTAGTATTAATAAGCTCCACACCTTTGAACATAGTTTTCTCTTAAACTTTTATAATTCATATTTCATATATTACCTAAAGATGACAAGTGGAATCCTTGAGAGATGATGAACCACATTAGATTAATATGTCTATATGATTTTATACTGTAACTTGTAATAATATGGTTCTGGTATTTTTCCTCGGTGTTAAGTCATACATTGCATTTTATTTTTCCACATAAAACTTGTATTTATTATCTTAGATAAACTTCTGTAATGCCAACAATCAAAAATATATGCATACAATATAGTGTTCACTTAAAGTGGTAATTTATTTTATATCCCAAAACTGTTGTCTAATTTAAAAAACATATGTGTATTTCACAGAGAAAGGATTGAATCAATTAAGGGTCTCAGCACACCGTACTTTCCTGTTAATGATCTAAAACAGTTTGTTATGGAAGCTTTAGATGATGCTGTCCGTAAAGGAAACCGTCCAAACCGTGATCCTATTGGAGGCAGCAATGAAAATCTTTTTGTGTATGTACTCATATTTTTAGATTACTTTTTGAAAGTTTCTAACTTTATAATTCTTTTTAAAGCATTTTATAATTTAGTAGTGTCATTTGGTGATACAAAAAATAATTAGTTTTGTTTAATGGTTTAGTTTTCATCCTCTCTTCTTTTTAGTTGTGGTTTTGATAGAACACCGAATACTTGTATTTAAGAAATATTTATAGTTGGCTTTAAGTATGTCTTAATTAGGAAGTTTTCTTTTAACTAAAAATTCTGTAGTTAATATATTTGTGATTATAGATTATCTAACAATAATTTTAATTAATTTAATTCAGTATTGCATACACACATAAAAACATATTTTGTGCTTACAAATGACATGATACCAAAGTGTTGTTACTGTACTTGTGTGCATAAAATAAGATATTTAAGAAATTAAAAATTATTCATTTCTTTCTCTTACCAAAAACATGGATTACAAGTCTTGAATAATCGCTGTAGTGAAGTAATTCTTGATGAAAATAACCCCACTTGAAGTAAAAATGTATTTAATTAAAGTTTTAATACACATGCTAGACATCTTTAGAATAGGTGGATTACAAGGATAAAATTATCTGTTTTGTTCTAATGGATACTTTTATTATTTTTGTCAAAAGGCATTTACATTTTCAATAGACAGTGTTAAGGTCGAAAAGAGTGTGTCAATATAAAAATCAAGAAAACAAGTTGGTATTGGAATTTTTTATTTAAACCTGGACACATTTTGTTTTAAAACTTTAAAATGAAACATTTTGAAAAGTATTTGTGATCCATAAGAAAAACAAATTACTAATGGGAAAACAGACTTTTGGTAGTGATGGTTCTGTTGACTCAGCAGTAAGTCGGAGGGTTATGATGCTAAAGAGTGGATTTCAATACCTATAGTGGGCAAAGCACAGATAGTCCATTGTGTATGTCCATTGTGATAGTCCATAGCTTTATGTTTAATTACAAAAAAGATTGAGGTTTAGTGTTTCATAGCTTTCTCTGCTGTGGTAAATGATAATGATTTGATTGAAGTATTTTGTTTGATACAAAAATACAGGATATGTTATTTTTACAGACTTAAATATTATTAAATTACTAATTTATCATAGTCTTTAATATTAATGACTCTTTTCTCTTTCTTTACAGTCCTCTGCTTAAGCTTGCCGATAAACTTTTGTTAGTTGGGCTACTAGATGACCAAGACTTGGAATGGCTGCTAGTTCTTCTGGACCCTGCAACCTTTGACAGAAATTATGATGAAAGTAGGTAGAAATTTACATCCACAGATAACATTTAGTGTTATGTCACACATATATACAGGTGCTTTGAGGGGGTTAGGACAAACTCCATATTTTTGTGATGTGAAAAAAATACTTTGCAAATTTCATGTTCGTGTGAACATTTGGCATCTTTCTCCAGACTTCCATAGCATTACCATGTTTTGCACAATGTGTTTTGTCTTTTAATCTTACAAAGTTAAACCCACCTTTCAGACATTCTGCATACAGGCTTATATTTAGTTAGAAGTATGATTAAATAGTGATCATCTTTAAATGCAGTAATACTATTCTGAGGACTATACAATGGAATTATTATGGGTTATAAAAATAAAACTTAAATATATAAAGGAAGAACTTATCATTGTTGTGACAAATGAACTTTCATAAACATATAAAAATTATTGGATTTTATACAAAGTGGATAAATCAGTGTAGCATTCATTAGACTTTAAAGAAAGTGAATATTTCTAAGTAAAAGTTTTAAATAATTCTCAGTGACATCATATATGTATACTTTGATCTCTACTGTTCACATTAATAAATAGTATTCGAAAAATGAGCCCTTGTTCATGCTATCAGTCACTGGACTCTTCATCCACAGACAGAGACCTGCCTGCTTGACCCAGGGCAGGATCTATGGAGATCAATAGATTTCTTTCAAATAAAGAGAAAACAGAAGGGCTCTCTGCCCAGTTCTTCTCCACCTAAATAAAAATGGCCACATTGATACAGTGGAACTTTCGAGGTTTCTGTTCTAATTCAGATGACATCAAAGTGTTGACTGATTCTTATCATCCTATGTGTGTTTCCTTACAGGAAATGTTTTTGAAACCTGCCAATATAGTAATCTTTTGGCAGTTTTCTTTATATCACAATGACAAGTTGTGTGATGGATGAGTGCATGGCATTGCTCGTTCACCAGCACAATGCTTATCCTATCTTTGCCAATTGATACATTCTTGGAAGCTATAGCTATCTATATTTTCTTGGGTCATACCATTACTGTTTGTTCTCTCTATCTGTCTCCTGGAGAGACCTTTAATCAATCAGATCTTTATGCTGTCATTGAACAGTTGCCATCTTTCTTTTTTATTCTAGGGGACTCAAATTTGGGAAAGTGCTGTTATTGCTCTCAGATCACAACCTTTCTCTTTTCAATACTGGTGTATATACTTACTTTTGATACACCTAGTCATTCTTATATTGCTATTGATCTCTCTCTCTGCTCCCTTTCACATTTCTTGGAGGTTTGACAGTGACTCATGGGACAGTAATCATTTTCCTATAATTTTGAGAGAGACTGACCATGGTCGATGTCTTCCGACCTGCATGCCTTGGTGAAAGTTGAACAAGGCCAATGGACTCTCTGTTACTGATCTCTTGGAGCTTGATCCTGCCATTGTCGGTAAGCCATTGATAGATGGCTGAGTGGCATCTGTGAATGACTGTATTATCCAGACAACTACTCAGTGTAATCCTAAAACCTTGGCATGCTTTTCACAGTTTTCTTTGTTTGTGGCAGAATCCTGCTCGCCAAATAGCACCAAAAGTCCCAAAAATGAGTCTGGGATACCTTTCATAGGTATCTTATACTTTCAAACTTTTAGCCATCATCACTTTTCAGTGAGCCATTGCATATGCTTGACATCAAAGCCAGAAGGAATCTTGAATTAAATTCACAACCAGCATCTCTTCTATTACCAATCATTAATTAATGGGCAATATACTTATGCCCCCATTTCGATATTGCTCTCTGATGACCAGGAAGATGCTTATGCCTAGAGTATTGTTGATACTCTTGGAAAAAGTTTTTGCTGGATATCTAGCACTTCAACTTCATCCCCCACCTTTTTAGCCCTCAAGACTCAGACAGAGTGATTGCTTCTTTCCTTTTGGGCTGATTGTCTCTATGACCACAATTACCCCTCTTCACTGGTGGAACTCAAGCTTCCTCTTCATCAGTCTAGCGGTACATTGGTAACACCTGATGATATACACTGCAAGATACTGTACCATCTTTCTCCTGCTTTTATTGTTATTTTTCTGGTTGGTTTTAGCCAGATCTGGCAGGAGAATGCTTTTCCTGATGCTTTGCACTAGGCCATTGCCTTTCTTTTTCTAATCCTGGAAAGAATCCTTAGATTCTTTCAAACCACTATCCAGTGGCTTTGACATGTGTTTACCTTGGGTTCATTCCTGACATTGGATAGTGTCATTGGTGATGGTGTCACTGTCCACGTTAATATTATTCTTAAATTTTTAAGGCTTATTGGCCTTTTTTTCACGAAGTTTTTACCAGCTGTTTGAATTTTATTTACTTTTACTTTGATCCATTTTTACACTGTATAAGGATTTTACTTTTTTACTGGTTGTTTGGCACAGATAACCTAGTTGCTTTGCACCAATAAATGCCAAACAACCAACCAATTTAATAATGATTACCAAGTTAAAGTATACCTCAGTTATTCTTCACAGTATTCACAAAACTAATATGATAAATAAAAATGCCCTATGACTGTAAAGAATAGTTGTTTTCAACATGTAGGCATCATCTTTTATTTATTGATTTTTTTCATACCTCAGTGAATACTGCATAACTGATTTGTTATATGATAATATTTTTTGTTAATTACAAAGTTTGCTGTTGGTCAGAATGTGCAGAAATAATTTTGGAACTTAAGTTTTTTATGGAGTCTTTTGTTAGTTGAAATCTGTTGAAGTCCATGCATTCCTGACGTATTTTGAATTGAAATGTCTTTTAAATAATAGAAACTTGACATTGCCATTATAACTGAATGTTTGTTCAAAGATTAAAGTGTCAACATTGACATTATAACTGAATGTTTGTTCAAAGATTAAAGTGTAAACATGAATGAACTTTTTAAATGATAAGTTTTAATGTATAGAAATGCCATGCGCTACTGTTAAAACTTTGCACTAAATTTAACTTGCTTATTTAATGCAGTAGAAACAGGAAGATGTTTACACTTGCATTGTTTCATGTGCATATTTTATTAGATCCAGATCAACATCATAAAAAATAACAGGGAAAGTTTTTGCATTCAAAAACTTGATATTTTAACAACCAGTTTTGAAAAGTTCCTCATCACATAAAGATCTCATTTGTGCATCTAATATAAAATGGCAAAAATATATATTTGTAGACATAAAGAAATTGTACACAGTGGGAATGAACTGAAACATCATTATGTAATGGAGGTCAAGTGTTTGAAAGCTACACTTTGAACAAACAAATTCTGTTTATATATTTTTTTTTAAATTGCAGCTAAAATACATCAACAAGATTTCTATATTGCAGTAAAAGAATTGCGATTTTATTCGTGCACTAAATTGTATTTGTTCAAAACAGTTACAAGTTGTATTCAAGGTGTTAATAGTTTGGGAGCACAGTGCAATTGCATGGTTACAGGATTCTTTGCACAATTAACCTCTGAATGCATATTTAAAGTCCAAATTTATAGAATACTAAAGTGTAGTCTAGGTAAGCATTGCCATATTTATAACTTTTGGGTTAGTTATAACTTGGTTTATTTGTTGTTGCTTGGAAAATGGTTCATACTCGCTAGACAGTCTGACAAAAGATTTCTAAAGTTTAAAAGTGTTTTATTTCATAAAAATAAAGTTGTTAAATTGGTGATGGAATTGCATTAACTTTGACAATCGTCCATGTAAATGTTATTTTTAAGCTGTTTTTACTTTAGAGAAGGATTTCTTAATTTTACATTTTGTTGTATGGTTATGCAACTTGATGGTGCATAATTTCAAATTATTGGCTATATAAAAATCAGTGGCTTATTCAAGGTAAAACAAGAGAGAATTCTCAATAGCTGTGGCACTTGAAATTCTTTTAGGCAGGATTAGGGTATATTAATCTGTGAAACTTTTATTTTCTTTTTTATTAGTTGTATTATCATAAAGCCCATACTTGTTACCAAATTAATATACCCTAAACTACATTCATTAGCTAACTAAAATAAATACATTTTGATAAATGATGTGTGACCAACAAAGAGACAGTAAAGTACAGTTGAAGCAATCAGAAGTCGATAAATTCCTTTGTGAGCCATTCAAACTTAATATCATACATGATATTAATTCATGTGATATTCATAGAATAATTATTGGTAAAAATTAGTTAGATTAACAACTACTATTTCATAGAAAGCTAGTTCAATTTAGTAGCACTACATTCCAATAATGGTTTTTATGCCGTGTTACTTAGCAACAAAATTATGATCTATTATTGTTGTTAGTTTATGTACTGAAAGTATAAAATGAAATTTATAGACAACAAAACTGGAAAAGATTTGCTGATTTCTTAATTTAGAATTTGTATTGATTTAAGGGGTTTGTTTTTATTAAAAACGTTTGTGAGAAAATAGATTAATTCACATATGATTTAGGTGGAATTGATATTTGTACTTTCATAATAAATTTTATGCATTTGGTTAGGTGATTCCATACTATGTCTTTACTTTGGTCTTATTATACCAACACTCACTAATGAGGTTTCATGGACAAACACACAAACACCCTCACAGCCCCCTAAGGGGACAGATAGTAATCAGATTATTCAATCTGGATAAATACATTTTAGCTTTTATGACTTTTCCTGTTTTGAGAAATCAGGTGTGGCATAATGTCACATACACACACTGTCTTTTAAATACATTAGCTTGTGTATATACATAATTCAATTTTTTTGCTCATTTGGCATGATTAAAGTAAATTAATCTATGAGGCATTGGATGTGGTGAAATACTTCAGTCTAAAGGGTTTAACCTTCTGTCATTAGATATCAAATTGGTCATCAAGTGATGACAGAATTATGAGCTATTTGAAAAAACTCGGAGACATTCTGTGAGCTACTGTAACATGGCTAATAATTATTAATCATATATAAATCGGTGCCCTGTTCATGGTGAAAAAGTTTCCTCAAAAATTATTTTTTCAGCGAGTGAAAACAAGTTAAAAGGCTTGATAGAAATGAATGTGGCTGAAGGAGTGAAGCTTCAGATATGTTACCTGCTACATCACTTGTATGACTTACAGTTGAGACACAGAGTCGAAGCAATTGCATCTTTTTGTGATGATTATGTATTTGAACTACAAGGAGTAAGTTTTTTATTATATTCTGTTGAATTTACTACCAATTTCCACTGAGTATGGAATTTGTTTAAATTAATATGAACTAACATGCCTAAAAACTGTAGTTTTTAACCAATTTTAAGCTACAATCATGTTTTATAACTCACTTCATAAAACCTTTCTAATTACACAATGCCATCAGTTATTAAAGCTCCTTAAGGATAAAAAAAATTATGGAAAATTAGTTTTTTTGTTTTGGAAACCTAAGTATGTAGTACTTTTTAGAAACGTGTAATTAATTTTGATAAATTAGTGAATTTTTCAAGTCTTCATCATTTTATAATATTCATTACGTAAAAAGATATGGTTGTCAACATAAGATTAGTTTTATAAAGTGTGAAAATTTATGTTCAGGTTATGTATGAAGGTGGTTAAGAATAAATTTTTTTACATAAACTTGTTTCAGTTTGAATAAAATCTGTATTAATTTGTAGAGTCTATAGAATAAGTGTTTGATCGCTCATTAAACATTTTTTTACTATGTTATGAAATGTATAAAATTCTTATATATTACATAATGTGTCCCTTCATGTGACACTGGCAAAAATTTATATATTTACAAAACTGAAATCCAGGGTTTGATTCCTGGTAGTGGATACAACAGATAGCCCAATGTGGCTTTGCTTTAATACAAACAAATAAAAATTACATAATGCCAATGTTGTTACAGGATCAGTTGAGACGATATGTGGAGATCAAGCAGTCTGATCTTCCATCCTCATTAGCTGCCAAGAAGACAAAGGAATTTCGTTGTTCCCCAAAAGAGCAGGTACTAAAATTACTGAATGTCAGTTATTAAACCATTACAGACTTTCTGCTGACTTTCCCTCTTTTCTTTATTTTTACTCTCATTTTGAAATTGATTAAAAAATTAAATTACACCTGGTGAGAACTTTTTAATGTTTTGAAGTTTTTGTGTGTGAAAAAAAAATATTATGTAAAAATTTTATAATTTTTAGAGTGTAAAACTTGAAAACTGTATTTAAACTGTTTTAATAAAAAAGCAAATCCAAACCAATTTATTTTTTCTTTTTAGAATTATCAATATATTTCCTTTGATACTTCATTTTGATGATTGAAGCAGTTGACTGTCCTTAGAAAGTCAGATAAACAAAAGTTTGACTTAAAGGTTTTTCAGTAAACAATAATGCTTCATTTTCAGGTGTTGTAGCATAGCATTTTTCAACAATATATTTTAGTCAAGATTAATTTATATTTAACAGAAATAATTTGTTATTAACAACTAAAAAGTTTTTTTTGTTTTTTAAAGAACGAATTTAATGAAAAAGGATATGTTTCAACAAATAGTTTATTTTCATAAGTTATACCTTACAGTGCTTGCTTATCCTTGGATAGTCTTATTTGAAGTCTGATCATTGTCATAGAAGAATATTGGTGCAGATTTCAGATGAACATACTATAGTAGAGAAACATTATTGAGGATATTAGAAGAATATCATTAGAAGCTATAACAATATCTTAAACCACCAAGTAATTGAGAAATATATCAAAATTCTATCTTGAGATTACATCATTACCTATAATTGTGCTTACCTTACCACTTACAGATGTATAACTCATTTGTACGTTGCATTGTTACACAGTCTTAAAGCTTAGTGTCTTTCCTTGCTTTTGATTTTTGGCTTTATGCTTTACCTCCTTTTAAAAGCTGAAAGTCAGTCAAAGTTCTCAAGGCCTCTCTGAGCAGTTCAGTGCTCAACCAATAAATTTACAGTTGGACAAACATAAAGTCTTGATCGATGAAATAAATACCAACCTGACTAAAAATATTAGTATTCGATTTGAAAAGATGAATGTTAGCTAAGAAGATAAAAATAAAATTTTATGAAAAATCTAAAAGTGTGATTTTTACATTTGAGTCATCCTGAAACATGACAGAATTAAAAGCTTAAACTTTCAGAATTTTTACTTATTATGCAAAGTGTATAAGGATTACATGATTCTAAAATATCAATTTTGCAGTTTTTGTCCAGTTAAAAAATTGTTTGAATGAAATTAGAATGATTCTTTAATTATATTATGAAAGCTGATATGGATGTACACACTTGGAGTAACCCTGAGCATCTTCTGATCAGGAAATGGTTCATATGTGGAGACTTCCATATAATAACATTACTGTTTTATAATTATTAATTAATGCGAGTATAAATGTATTCTAAAGATGGCAATTACAGGTATTAATTAAAATAAAGTACAGAGTCAGGTTCAAGCTGTCTTTGTGAACATGAAGATGACTTAAGAAGGTTGAAACATCGTTTTGTATTTTATTTTAATTAGTTTTTAATATCCTTATCAGCTGTTTAGGAATACATTTTTAATTCAAGTGGGTTTCTCATCATCATGAATAACATCAGAATAACTTGTCTCTTGAGAAGGTATTTATTCAGTCTTTTCAGTCTGTCTGTTCATATTCCAGAATACAATGACCTTTGTACATTTTGATGAGAGAAATGCAATTCTGTTCATAGTTATGAACAAGAACATCTAGTTGAAATGCTTGGTTGTTAGTTGTAGAAGTATGTGAACATAAGATTGAAACATTAATGTTATTTTAAATAAATTACCATTACCAGTGATTGCCTTTTCTGCCAATATTTTACATATTATATATAATAGATGCGAGCCATTTTGTCCTTCAAAAACTTGGAAGAAGACCAGTCTGACCAGTGTCCGTGTAGAGAAAACCTTCGAGAAAACCTAAAGAATTTTCATAAGTCAATGATGAAGAAAGCCATGCTTTGCATAGCAAGCGAGGAGGAAGAAGAAAATAAGGAGACATCTAATGATGTAGAGTCAAGTAAACCGTGGTCCCAGAAACTGATATCCTTGGTGAAGATTGTTAACCTATCAGAAGAAGATCAAAAAGAAGAAGGAGAGGAGAACAAGCCTACACGAGAAGGTTAACACAATCTGCTCAGTTTATGCTAAAGAGCTGTTTAAGTCGTAAAGTAGGATATGGATGTACTCCAACTTTTTAAAACTACAAGTCTAACTCCTAAGCTTATTAACTGATATTGAAGCACAGTAATTCTAAAACTGAGGACCTCATGTGTTAGTTGGCACAAAGACAATGAATTAATAATTGTGAAACTAACTTGTTAGATTTAATTAACAATTTTGTCAGTTATTCTAAAGGTATCAACAATTACTGTTAACCTAAACTTGTTTAGAATAATTAACAATCTTCACGATTATTCTAAAGGTATCGAGAATTACAGCTGATCTTTAAACTAACTTGTTAAGGCTAATTAAAAATTTCATCAGTTATTCTAAAGGTACCAACAGTTACAGTTAACCTTAAAACTTAAACTTGTTTAGAATAATTAACAATCTTGGCAAGTGTTCTAAAGGTATTAAGAAATACAGTTGATTTTAAAACTAACTTGTTAGGTCTAATTAACAATTTTGTTAATTTGGAAAATACCTATTATTTAAGGATTTTATCTTCCTAAAAATCCGTAATTGTGGATAAAAATTAAATATGCAAGCAAGATATATTTGGCAACCAGAAACATTAATAACAGTGTACAATTTTTTTTCCATGCAGATATTTTTATAAAAAAAATGGTTTCCGTTTTAACGTCATGGGCACAAGAATCAGAGTTTGAAAATCGAGAATTGATTCGACAGATGTTTAATTTACTGTTGAGAACCTATGATGGTGTTGGACAGGTAAAAATTGTTTATATAGTTATTAGTATCATTTTCAAAAACATTTGCATCATTTATATAATCAGTTCTGACAGGCTGTTTTCGACAGATATTTGAAACACAACTGACAAACCTGTTTTATACTAAACTGTTTATTATGCAAACATTTTTTTAGTATTAATTGTTTTGCAATATTATTGATATTCCATGAGATTGCTTAAAGTGTTATCAAGTTTCCTTTTACACTGTATTTTTTACAAAATTCTGAATAAGTTTTCGTAATTTTTTTGGTGAATCATTATTTTAAAAAACTTTTTTTCATGATGCATCCAAAATATAGATATTAAATTCAATACGAATATGTTAAATATTTCAAAAAGTTACTAAAAAGGATCATCTCTCTTTTACTTTAGTTAATGAATGCCTTGGAAAACACTTACATTATTGGCAGCAGCAGCCAAGAGGATGTTGGAGAACTTTTAGAACACTTAGGAAAAGTTCGATCTTTGCTTCCTGTACAGATGGGACCTGAAGAAGAGGAGATTATGAGAGATAGTCTGTGGTAAGAATTTTCAAATGTAGTATGTTCATACAACTTGTGGAAAGAATATGCATGTTGGATCAAATAAATTATGAAACCCTAGTCTGAAGAAAAATTATTTTAAGGTTTTTTTTTTGTAGCATTTTAAAAAACTTGTTTGTTCTATATTTCATAATATTATTAATTTACTCTCACTTTTATCCATCTAAGTATACTTTATAAGTGACCTGCTTTTGTCTTTAAGTATCTGTTTAAATAAAAAGCTTTATGTAAATGACTTGTACACTCATATTAGCAGAAACTCTGAATTGTACAAGTTAGTATTACTTTTTATATATAAAATGCATACCACTACTAGAATTACTGTTGCATATCACAATTTCATGAGTTGATTCTTTTATAACATGCTTCAGAAAGCTCTTTTATAACTACAAGAAAACAACTTTTATATCATTTTGAAATAAAACTACTACTTGCTTAACTTGTCAAAACTGTCAGGAAAACACCTATGAAACAAAACAAGTGGATGTTCTATACATTTTGTTATTTTAGCTTTCCAGAGTATTTCAACAACTTGCCAATATAAAATATTCAAAAAGATCACTATATTTCAGGGATTTAGTGAACAACAAAATATTCTTTCAACATCCTGACTTGATTCGAATCTTGCATGTTCATGAAAATGTGATGGATGTCATGATGAATACACTGGGAACACAGTCGGCTGCTCAAGCTGCATCCTCGTCTCCTGCATCCACATCCCCTACAAGTCCAGGACAGGCTCTAGAAACGTCTGACAAGGTTTGTTTAAAAATTAATAGATAAAACAACTTGTTTGTATCTGTGAAAATTTGACATTTAAGTGTTTTGAATTTCCAACTTAATTAGGCCTGACATGGGCAGGTGGTTAGGGTATTGGACTCGCAATCTGAGGTTCATGGGTTTAAATTTCCATCACACCATATATGCTATCCCTTTCAGCTGTGGGGGCCATTATAAAGTGATGGTGAATCCTACTGTTCGTTGGTAAAAGAGTAGCCCAAGATTTGGCAGTAGGTAGTGATGACTAGCAGCCTTCCCTGTAGTTGTACGCTGCTAAATTATGGACAGCTAGCACAGATAACTCTCATGTAGCTTTGCACAAAATTCAAAACAAACTAACTTATTTATCCAAGTATTAAACTTAAATAAAGTAATTTATGAAGCTAATTCACCTACAATTTTATATTTTTTTTTTCTCAGATTACTATGAGAGAGTGCACAATTAACTCTTTATACTGGTAACTTGTTGTGTGTTTTGTTGGAATTATTTTCGTGACATCCTAATAGTTATCACCATACCTTTATAACATTTCTGGTAAAAAGTGAATAATAATCACAAGTGCACAGGTGACGTTTCAGAGGGTGCTGTACAATTTTTGCTTAAATGAGGTTATGAGTATAAAGCTTCTGCTGTTGTTTTTTTCCAAATGGAAGATGAAGATGAATATAGAATTTACCTGAATCGCTGTACTTTATTTTTCTAATTTTGCTTGAATGAAAACTAAAAATCTCCTCAAATGACCATATGTATTTTGAGCTAAGGGGAGGGGGCTGCTGCTCTCAGCTCCTGCCTTATACTTTTGTAATAATAACATAAATTAGGTTAGTTTTCAGACAAGGAGAGATAAATGTTATCGGACTTTTTCACCATCTCATAGGTAAATTGGGATTTTTGGTAGGATGCTGGTTTCATCCACTTGAGTTTAATGAGTTTATTGTATTGTAATTGCAAAACCTTATAAAATTGATACATAATACTAATACAACAAGATAAAAGTGAGTGAAATTGGATTCTAGTTCTTAACAAGTTTGTTCAGTTTCATGTAATAACAAAGATATAAATGTACTGTTCTTACTCTGATTTTATAAAATTGCTGGGAAATATTACAGTAAAATGTAATATTACAAACTCTGGTGTATTTAAAATGGTGTTCCAGAATGATCCAGACTTTGTTAAAATGAGTTGTAATATCTTTTAAATATTTTTATTTTAATTTTATCTCCTTTTAGAATATTAAATATTTTATTATTTACATGCTAGAAAAATATGAAGTTCATTTCTATTGATCATATTTTTAAAATAATGCAATCTTTAAATGATTTATAAAATATAAAAATTTTGGTCTGTTTTGTGAACTTCAAGTAAATGCTTTTATTGAAAACTTGGTGGTTAGCTATTTATTAGAACTTTATTTTACTTTGTTTAACAAGCATATTTAAATGTAACAGTTTGCAAAAATTGAGTATTTGGTGGAATCAGTCTCATTTTTAGATGAATCAGAAGAGACTTAATACATGCATAACAGACACAAAACTAGCAATTTTAGTGTTTGTGTAGGAAAGTACATTTAGATAAATAATAAAATAATTTTTTTACAATTATAATTTACTAGACTTGTAATCAAAATCAGTATCAGGGAGGTACAGTTTTGAAAATGTTATAAGTTACTAGATAAACATTTTTGTATCAAATATCAATTTGTATGTTTTTACATCTATAGGACACCTCTCATGAAATGGTTGTCGCTTGTTGCCGTTTTCTCTGCTATTTCTGTCGTTCAAGCCGCCAAAACCAGAAAGCCATGTTTGACCATTTAGCTTCTTTATTAGAGAATAGTAATATTTTGTTATGTAAGTAAACTATTTTACATGTAAGTGCTTGTGATATGATGAATAATTTTAAAGAATATTATATGTACATATGCTGTCCAAGTCAATAGCTCTCAAACCACTTTTTGTTTAAAAAAATATTTTTAAAGACATATGCAGACCTAATTTTAAAATAAATAAAATCTGTTAGTAAAAAATACGAACAATTTTACACTTTATCATTAAATGAAAGGATGTTTTACAGTATTTGTCAAATATATGAATGTGGGCAAGTAAAGTGGAGAAAGTAGTGTGTATATGTTCACAAAAAGATCATTTTGAGCTTATTAGATATCTTATAATTTGTGTGTGTGTCATTGACATGAACTTTATGTACCACCACTAATATGTATATCACAGTTTGAGAATTGCAGTACTAAATCATTATGATACTTGTGTGAGTTATTATTTTAGAGTAAAGACATGCATGGGTGTATTTGCATATTTAGAATGTTTGTGTATGAAAAAATTGTTTTCTTTTAGCAGTGTTTATGAAGATTACACAACTGTATTGTTTGTGATACTGAACCAAATAATACAATTTGCAAATTTGTTAATAACTTCTGTTTTCTAACAAACCTTGACAATATTACCATTTGTATAAGGATGTCTGCATTATAAATGCAGGTATTAACCTGAACTCACAAATATGAACAGTATTTAAAAGTAAGGATTTTTATTTATATTAGCTTTACTTCCAATACAAAATTATGAAAGATTTTGTTGTGTATAAATAAACTGGATTTGTTATAGGATTACAAAATTATTAAGGATGCTACTTTGGTAGAGGATTGATTGATTGTCTGGTTTCAAAATGATAGAACCAATCTAATTATCTTTTTTTTCTAAACAAATATAAATATGTTTTTTAGCTCGACCTTCACTTCGAGGTTCAACACCTTTGGATGTTTCTTATTCTTCTTTAATGGAAAATAGTGAATTAGCCCTTGCTTTACGAGAACACTACTTGGAAAAGATAGCTGTATACTTATCCAGATGTGGATTGCAGTCCAACCAGGGATTAATAGACAAGGGTTATCCTGATGTTGGGTGGGATCCAGTTGAAGGAGAGCGTTATTTGGATTTTCTCCGATTCTGTGTTTGGGTTAATGGTAAATAAGAAACCCTTTTTAGTAATTATGGAGTTAAATATAAAAATTGCATGCAGAAATTTTTTTGTTCAGTTTTTGACACTGCAAAACGTTGTAAAGACAAGAAAATTTAAAAAGTTGTTTCAATGGAGATAAGTTGTGTATTTTATTCCAAAAGTATGTAGAAAACTCCAATATGTATTATGTTTCTTTAGCTTTAAAACTTTTTTCAATGTATTGTTAATGTTTACTATTAAAATTGGAAAACTGTTAAAATGTAAATGAATTTGTATAAATTTATCCATTTCATGACAGTAAATAATGGAAAAAATTAAAAATAAAAACATTTCTTTGTCAAGTCACCTTCTTTTACCAGTTGGAAAGACAAAAAACTGAATTAATTAAGTGAACATCATACATAAACACACAAACCTTAAAAACATCTTTCTATTTACATGTGTTGTTTTAAGATATATAATATTTACTGTGCTTATTTTTTCAGGAGAAAGCGTTGAAGAAAATGCTAACTTAGTAATTCGTCTTCTAATCCGTCGTCCTGAATGTCTGGGTCCAGCTTTGAGGGGAGAAGGACCTGGATTGCTAGCTGCCATTAAGGAAGCAATTAAAATGTCTGAAAGAATTCAAGCAGAAAAAGCTAAACAGATTGAGAATGGTGAAGCATCAGGCGAGGAAGATGAAGATTACATTGATATGGGAGCTGCCATTTTGAACTTCTATTGTGCTCTAGTCGACTTACTTGGTAGATGTGCTCCAGAGGCTGCCACTATTGCTCAGGGAAAAAATGACTGTATCAGAGCTCGTGCAATTCTTCGTTCTCTTGTTCCTATGGATGATCTAGAAGGGGTGCTTAGTCTGCGATTTACTCTTAAAATGCCAGAACTGAAGCCTGATGGTATATTTTCAAATGTTATATATAGTGAATACATTGTTAAAAACACTGTACCAAAAGTGACCTTACCACATATAACTTAAAAATCTGGATTGTGTTACAAATTGGCAAAAAATACTTGGGTCATTCCATGTCAAATCATGCAGATTTTGGAAAATTTTCCAGGTGACCCCCTCATAATGCCTTGAAAAAATTCACATTTGTTCACCTTCCCGTACAATGAAAAATTACCAAAAATTAGAGCAATATCTCTAATAGTTTCTGATTTACAGCCCTGTAATTTTTTTTTTTTTTGGCAAATTCATTTTTGGGCAACTTTGGCTGCTTAAAGCTACAAGAGTAATAGTGGTAGAAGGCTGAAATTTGCTACACTGACTGAATTAATCTCACAGAATTCAAAAATGGCCTCAAACCAAATTAATCCTTCTTAGGATTTTCATAATGAGGCTGCAAAATCACCTGAAAAAAAGGCAGATACTCCAGATTGGAAGTACCGTCTCTTATTTAATGAACATTCCTTTTTCTTTTTTTTGGACTCTGATATTTTGAGAATAGATATGCAATGGAAATATTAAGATATTTTGAAACACTGTCTTACAAATGTCCCAATAAACTATTAATTTAATGTCACATTTTTATTTTCTTCCCTACAGGAGAACCAAAAAGTGACCTTCCTTCTAGCTTAGTACCCAATCATAAACAGTCCATTGTACTGTTTCTGGAGAGAGTATATGGTATTGAAAACCAAGAAACTTTCTTTCGTCTTCTGGAGGATGGTCTACTGCCAGACCTTCGGGCTGCCACCATGTTGGACAGGGTAAATGCTGTTCCATATTTCATTCTCTCTTTTATCTTTACTTTGCAATTATAAGAACACTTAAGGGTAACTGCCTTCCCACAATTGGCTGCAGACAGTGAAAGGCAGTAGGACTTGACACATTGGAGATGTAAGCATTCAAGTCCATGTCCTTAATTGATTTTTCATGATTTGTGGGTACTTTAACATCAGTATCTGGATTTTATCTAGCAGATCAGATATCTCCAGTGCATTTGGGAGCTGTTACCACTGATATTATCTGTTATGATTTTAAGGTGACAACTGAGATTGACAGTGGATTCTTTGCTG
Organism: Carcinoscorpius rotundicauda; assembly: GCA_011833715.1. Taxonomy (NCBI): domain Eukaryota; kingdom Metazoa; phylum Arthropoda; class Merostomata; order Xiphosura; family Limulidae; genus Carcinoscorpius; species Carcinoscorpius rotundicauda. The sequence continues at coordinate 16,004,381 of CM022401.1, read as the reverse complement.
AAATCTTCTTACTGCTTATTTTATATAAAACTTAATACTATTTTATACTGCTGACTTGAATGTGCCTATTAACAATCAATGTACTTAATAGTATTGAAGATATTTATTTTATTATGTATATATGGATACATTGCTATTCACTTGCATTTGATATTTATAATTTAAATAATTATTTTGTACAGAATATAAAACATGATGAGTAATTTTATAAAAGTTCAAAAAGTTATTGTTTATTTTAGACATTAACCCTTGATTTTTATGAAACACATTTTTTTTTAAAAAGTCATAATAGTGATATGGCAAACAGTAAATGTGAAAAATCCAATATGTCAAATAATGTTTAATAAAAAAAGAAATCACGTAATAGCACATTGTGTAGTTAAACAGCATGCTAACAGATTGTAAAATATAGTCAATTAAAACAGGGTTTTTGAATTATGGGCTTAACCAAAGAGTATATAAACAGATTTTGATCTAAAAATGGTTTGTTTGTGCATCATTAAAAATGAATCTCAACAAATTTTAAATCCAGATGAATTGTATTTATAGATTGATTTTTAATAATCCCTACTGTGGAAACATAGGTAAACTTAATGGTTAACCTCCTTACCTGTTTGACCTATTTTAGAATGTGTTACTCAAATTTCTGGATATTGGATTAACATACAGTATTGTGATAAGTAGTTTAGAAAGTTTTTATATCTATTGAAGAAAACTGTATTTATAAGTTAAATCACATGCTTAAATATATTGTTAGATTGGAGACTACTCAAACATAAATAACTTGTTTTCTGGTTTAATCTGAAACTCCTTCATTGAGTAGAAAGCTCATGAAGAAGTCTGACAACAGGATGGAATAATTAAAGCTATTTTTGAAGAAGTCTGACAACACGATGGAATAATTAAAGCTATTTTTGAAGAAGTCTGACAACAGGATGGAATAATTAAAGCTATTTTTGAAGAAGTCTGACAACACGATGGAATAATTAAAGCTACTTTTGAAGAAGTCTGACAACACGATGGAATAATTAAAGCTATTTTTGAAGAAGTCTGACAACACGATGGAATAGTTAAAGCTATTTTTGAAGAAGTCTGACAACACAATGGAATAATTAAAGCTATTTTTGTAGAGTGCAAGATCAGTTTATTTTTTATGAAATAAAAGTTTTAACATTTCATTTTTCACTCATAATTTTAAAAATGATTATTCAGTTCTAATTATTCGTTTTTGAGTAATGTGTGATGTAATCATTAATTTATACCTGACAAAATTCTGCATTTGAAGGCATATTTTTTTAGAACATAAAGTGTATGGATACCTCAGAATGATGTGTAAAGTATTTGTTTATTTCTGACACAGCCCGACGGTTCAGAGAGTGATATGGCCCTGGCTTTAAACCGATACATTGGAAATTCTGTACTTCCACTTTTGATCAAGTACTGTCATTTGTTTGCTGATGCAGAAAATTATGCCAATTTATTGGATGCAACACTTCACACAGTTTACCGTCTCTCCAAGGTCAAGATACTTACAAAGGGTCAAAGAGAATGTGTATCCGACTTTCTTGTAGCTCTTACACGGTAGGTTGTGAACTGTTACTCTGAACTGGCTTTCATGTTTTTAGTGATATCACAAGATTAAAGAAATTATTTCTATGGACGATTTCAAACATCTAGTTATTGTTGAAGGCTTTCTGTTTTGACTGAAAACACTAACCATACAACTAGTTGAGAAAGAAATTATTATCACTAGTATATTTAAAGAATCTTTTGATATCACAATTTAAATGTTTGAACACCTTTTACAAAAAAGATTTGGATTTTAGATCTTTCTTATTTTTTGAAATTCTGCTAATTAGAGAGCTATGCTTTTTGCCAAAATTTAACACATTAGCTGCCATGTGCCTCACAGGTGGATTATAACTGACTTTTAGTTATGAACCACATTATGCACTGGTGTGTCACAGACAGTTATGTTTCAAAACCAAATTTCTCTTGTGGCAGATGAATTTGGATAACTGTGGCTGTTCCTCATCATCTTTTGAATATTTTAAATTTTATTTATACCTAATTTATTTTGTGGCAGCCATTAACGTTAGGAATGAACTTTTCAGTTTTTAATTTCTAATGTGCATAATTAGAAATTTTAATATAACTAACAACTCCATAATTTATGGATCTATGAAAAAATGCTTCATCACCTAATATGATTAAAGCAAAATGATGAAGCTATGCAAAACATATTTGTTGTTTCTTCTTGAAACTATACTAATGTATAAACTGATATTATTTTATATTAATATGCTATAATTGTAGTGTTTTAAAAGCTAATTATAGGCTTATCTGTTGTATATTCTTCCAGTAATGTTTTCTTTGATATATTTAAGAACTCATTTCATTATAGAAAACCAAGGTTCTCTTAGTTGTGATTTCTCATGTTATGATGAAAATAAATTTGTATTATCAAGTATTAAGTCATAATTTCTAATATACATATATTTTTATTTCTAAAGGGAAATGCAGCCTGGTATGTTACTGAAGCTTTTGAGGAAACTTACTGTTGATGTTTCTGTTCTGACAGAGTACACAGCTGTGGCATTAAGGGTGAGCTATGATTAAAAAGCCAATTTGTGTTTACCTCTTATTCAAATGTTAACTTTCATATTGTATACTTTGACAAATTGTGGAATGTGCAAAACATGTTAGCAAAAGTATTCCATTTACATAGTATAATTATCAAAAATAATTCCTGGATCTCATGGATGGTGCATCCCTTGAATAAAATTCTAATCATGTCTGGTTAGTAAACTGCTAGAATAGTTTTGTGCATAAAAAAAATTATACAAAAATCATAGTATTTCAAATCAAAATATTTTATTTGATTAAATTTTCTCCATGATGATAAACATGTACTTAGAAAGATGGAATTGATTTATATAATTTTATTGTAGTAAAAATATTGGGGTTTGATTCACTGCAGTACATAGAATGTAAATAATGTGCAGCTTTAGAATGAAACCAACAAACAAACTGTTATATCTTATGTCGCTTACAGATCACCCAGGTCGATATTATATGATCTGTTTTGTAAAGATCTCAACAAGTTACATAATAATATCAACTTTTTTGAATGTCTGTGAAAGAGGGAGCATCAACATTGTCAGATGTGGTAGTTTATAAACTGGATATACACATATATCTGACAATTTGGGCATTACAAAATCCCTATTAAGCAATGCAAGAAAATGTTTGTAACAAACAGAAAAGTTTCCAAGTGGAAACTAAAAAATTGTAACTCAATATGTAAAGGTAAATCATTATCCACCAGAATTGATGGCTTGTAGTATCTTCAAGTTTTTGTTTCAGTCAACTCTCTTCAAACCCTATAGATAGTGCAGTTTTACCAAAGCATGTTACATGTTACTCAACTGTAAAAATCCTTTGATCTTAATACTTATATTAAACTTGTTACTTATTCAGTACCAAACTATCCAGTCTTGTTTTTGAGAAATTCGTTAATTCTAGCATTAATTATTGTTCAGTTTTTCTATTAAAGAAGTGGGAAGAGACTTAATGTGCTTTCTTTTGTTTCTGAGCATCTTTATAAAACTCCTTATATTTATATAGGCATTATAACTATTTCTAATTGAGGGTGAGATGTAGGGTGGAGAAGTACTGATTTTTTTAAAATTACAAATATCTTTTGAATAAATATTCAGAAACCACTTTATATTTGGTTAAAATTATTGGACATGTAATAATTGACACTAACCTACATAAGGTGTCTGGCCTATGAAATTGTATCAAATAATGTCAGGTAAACATTTGTAAATACCATATCAAATGATGCCAGGCGAACACTTACAACATTTCTTTTTTAAAACAGTTTTAATCTAGGAAAACAAAAGTTTGTGCTGTCATACTTGTTAGTTAAGACGGATTTAACATGAGACATTTAGAATTCTGCTGAGCTGAAGTCAATCTTAGGTAGTTGAGTAGTGTATTTAAAATATAATTCACATGATAAATATTCTATTATTCGTTCACTTCTCAACTAATGTACATTCTATTATTCATTCACTTCTCAACTTATGTACAATGTACATTCACACTAAAAAAAGAAAAGTTGGTCCTAATTTTGATTTTGTAATATTTCAAAATGTTCAGCAAAAAAAGAGCAAGTCATATTAATAGGTAGAGCTATTTTGGATATGCAGATTAATTTTTCTCGTGACTGTAAAAAAAATATTCACTAGGTGCACAGGTTTGGTATTACAGTTGTTGCCATAGTGAGTTTTGAATGCAGGAACAGTGGTATCTTATTTTTCCCATACTTATGATTATCCAAGCTCCTTTTTGTCTTGTTTTTCCTTCAGGCAATGTTTGAAATAAAGTTTAGATACATTTCTGAAAGAAATGGAGAAAATGTTTGTAAATTTTAAACATAAGTATAGTCTGAAAGATTTATTGCAGTGTCAGTAAAATTATTACAAACATTTTCATGTCTGTCATGGGTGCAGTATAGGATGAAGGTGAGATCATAGATGTTAATCCTGTAAATTCTGTATTTTTTCCTGTATTCTCAAGGAAGTCTGTTTATAAAAGAATCATTACTAATTAGGTTATAGTGAATTATATTGCTTTAGAATTGAACCTGATTTTATTAGAGTTGATTTTTTCTATGATTAGCAGGAAAATACATTGAGAACTCTAATTTGTTGATTAACTTAATGCTATCTCATAGTTATATTAGTTTAGAAATCTTATTTTGAACAGGCTTAATTTTCACAAGTGTGCTGTCAAGTGTATTTTATTATTGCTATTTTTATGAAACAAATGCTACCATTTTTTGTTTCTTTAGCTTGTAGTCCCTCATTACAAACAATACAAATAATGCTTTTTATTTGTTTGTTTAGTTACTGACCTTACATTACGAACGATGCAGCAAGTACTACGGTGCAGCTGGAGGAGGCTACGATTCAGCCTCTGAAGAAGAGCGAAGACTCACCATGCTGCTTTTTACCAACATCTTTGATTCTCTTGCAAAAATGGTAAGTTTTTAGCTAATTTTGTTATTTTAGTTATTATGTTTTGTAATAATAAGTTAGTAATGAAGCTAAATTACCTGATTTTATATCCCAGTTTTTATAACAAAGTTTGTTGTACTGGTTGTATCATTTTTCATTGTTTTTTTAAACAACATATATGCATGTAAAGCATTTTGTTTGGTAACAGTATGTGCAAAATAGATGGAGCTAACATTGAATTTGTGATTGTATGTTATGAATACTTTAGTGCAAGAACTGAAATGTGAATTAGCTCTTGCAAACTATGTGTAACGTATTGTAGACAAATATAGTAGACCACAGTGTTTTATAGCTACATGCAAGAGTTATAGTTACAAATGTTGCAAGATATCTTTGCTTACTGTAAATATCTAGTTATATTCTACTATAAAATTGATGGTAGTTGATTGTAAGCATGAATTAAGATTATTTGGATGTCTAAAATTTTTTTTCACAAAATTTTCGTTCCGAGATAATCTGTTTGTTAACTCAGCTGTAAGGGTAACATTAAACTAGGATTATATAGTGAAAAAGGCTACAATAATGAAGAAAAAGCTTAGATAGAGAGGAGTATAGTGTAGTAACAAGGTACAAAAGTGATTTTAATCATAGGCTAATCTATTAATAATGTCATGCTAGAAATATAAGAAATAAAATGGATGACTTTAGTCCAGTGTTTGGAACAGAGGATTTTGACATAAAAGGAATAAGTGATACCTGACTAAATGTATATGTTAAAGGAATTTCTTTGAAATGTGTGTTTTTGGGTTGTTTGGTAGGGATAGAGTAATAAGAGGAAGAGAAGTGGCTTTATTTGTACAATGTGAGTTACAGCTTGTTGAAATTTAGAATATGGATGCTCAAAGTTATGATGTTGAATGTACTTGACCTTCTGTAAGTGGTTTTATAGGGAGAAAATTTTTAGTTGGAATTTGTTATGGACTACCAGACAAAACTAAATGAAATTAACAAGTAACTATACAGGAAGATAAAAATATCAGCTGTTAATGAGGTTATAATCATGGGAGATTTGAATTTCAAGCATATAGATTGGGAACCCTCAGACTTAGATGATAAAGCTGTTCAGGATGGTTTTCACCAGCATTTGACTAGGGAACCTACTAAAAACAATGTTATATTAGATTTAATGTTAAATTCTCATATAGAAAAACAATGATACAGTAGGAAATGTGGAAAATCTTGGTGCAAGTGATCATTAAATTTAATGTTTTATTGCAGGTGAAGATAAGTAACAATGATATTTTGATTCCAAGTTTGAAAAAATAGTCAATTTTGAAAAGATTAGACAAAAATATCATGTATTGTGTGAGTTGGGCAACTGTATTAGGTGGAGATACTGATCAAATGTGGAAAAATTTTGCAAATAGTTTATAAATATTAAAGATAGACATGTTTTATATAGACAAGAAAGGAAAAGCATGTGGCTTGCAAAGGATGTAGAGGATAAAATCAAAGAAAAGCATTAAAAAATAAGAAGTTTGATTTGATTACAATGATGGGAGATTTGAAGGACTCTGGAAGACCAGAGCACTGGTCAAGCAGGAAATTTACAAATAAAAATATAAATGAGAAAATGTTAGACATAAATGTAAAAATAAATGGTAAAGATATTGTAAAGTAAAATGTAAGGGTGGGAGTTAGGACCTTTTAAGGATGACACTGAAGTCTCGTATTTGATGATTAATTGTGTGATTGCTTGTTTATTAAGTTATACTTTTTCTTAGCATTTGCTAATAATAAGCAATATTTCTGAACATAAACATTTGCTGGATGAAAAGAGGGTTGGGTATGATGATATCATTAATTCTGAGATTGTTAGGAAAAAAATTGAATGTTTAAAGAATGATAAGACACTTGAGCCAGGTAAAATTACCCAAAGGTTTTAAAAGAGATTAAAGATTATATATGTGAGTCATTTGATATTATTTTTTTAAGTTCTTGAATAGTGAGCAAATACCAGAAGAATGGAAGTGAATATTGTTACTCCTCTTATCAAAGGAATTTGTAAAAAATTGTCTTAGTAATTATAGACATATTAGTCTCACATGTGTGTTGGGAACAATTTTTGGAGGTTTTGAAAAATATGTTTTCCAAAGTCATGTAAAAAATTTAATATATATTTTTTAAATAGACAGCATAGTTTTACTAGGGGAGAATCTCACCTTATAAATCTTTGGACATATTTAGATGAGGTTAAAGGTGTGGATGTGGTATACCTAATTTTTGGAAAATATTGAACAAACTGCTGCATAGAAGTTCTGATAAAAAAGTTATTTCCATTGGTGTGGAGAACAGGTTGGCTGGATGGAAACAAGTAGAGAGTTGCTATAAATGGACTTCAGTCGAACTGGAGCAATGTTACAAGTGAGGTACAATAAGAAAAAACATTGATAGTGAATTTCATAATAAAATTATTATTTTTTGTTCTTGTGTATTATTTATTCAGGAATTGTCTTGAATCCAACTTTTTATTAATTTAGAAAAATGCAATATTTACAATTTCCTTCCCCAGGAATATGACCCAGAGCTCTTCAACAAGTCTCTACCTTGTCTGACAGCTATTGCTTGTGCATTACCTCCTGATTATTCTCTAAAAACTGCAGTGGAGGATGAGTGGTCTAAACACAGTGGTCCATCAGATGGACCATACATCCCTGAACCAGTCAACACAGCTAAGTGAGTATTGTATTTATATGAGTGTACAACTAAAGTTGAATGTTTAGTTGTACTAATGAATCCTTGTACTAATTAATTTAATATTGGATTTAAATAATTTTGTAATCTGGATTGAAATATGAGTTTTGAAAACAGAGATGTCTGTTGGATGAGGCTTATGTCCTTGAAACAGTCAATGCTGCTTTGTGAAGCTATATTTAGATAAATTTCAAGGATTTCTTGTGATCTGTCAAGTGGGTGTGCATAAAAAAGAATAAAAAAAATGAAGAAACTTAGAGAAACCTGGTGCCTGAAATAGAATTAACTATCATAAGAAAAAGTTATCCATAAGCTGAATCAGTCCATCTGTTAGTTTAATTTAGTTTGTTACAAAACATTTCTACAAGTTATTCAGGACCCAAAGCAAAACAGTAAAGTTACATAACCAACATAGGTCTAAATCTTAAGGGCAGTTTAAAATACAGTTAAAAACAGTTGTGAGAATAATATAAACTTTAACAAGTTGAGTTTGTTCTTTGTTAAAGGTGAAGCATGTATAAACTCAGAAAGCAAAGTATAAATTGTTTTGTTTTTTGCGAATACATTTCAAACTTATGATCACTAACATTCAAATACCTTGTAGAGAGATTGTTATATAATTCACATTTGATGTATTAGGGAAAATAAAGGTATGACATGTTACAATTGGCATTAACACTCATTAGAGGAAAAAAACAACTTACTTCTGTGTTCAGGGCTACTCCATTTAATCAAGTCCATATTGGAGATTAATATTTACTGTAAATTCTTTATTTTCAGTAAATATTAGAAGTGGGTTGTACACAGAACTCAAAGTTTTTAATAAGGTGTTGCTTCTTTAGATTTGTGTCTGAATTTACTTTAATCAGTCATATTTATATTCGGACTAGTTTGAGTTTAAAGCAATGCTAAGAATATAAATGTATTTTCATATTTCATTACTTAACCTTTTAGATCGTCCTAAATGGATATCATTTTTTTTCAGTAAAATATTTATTTTACGTGTTATTTTCTCTACCCTAACTCTACACAAGCTCAATCCATTTAACCAACCTATTACCACCATAGAAAAAAAGAGAAGAGATAAATCCAATTTGCCCTCTTTTTTTTTCCTAGAATTACTGTAGGTTTTGAAAGAAAATTAGAATGATTTATCCTAAATAGATTCAGGTGTGTAACAGTTTACATGCATTTTCATTTAATTTTACTGTTTTATTAATCTTTGAACCATGGAAAAAAAATAAATCAACCAGCTAAAGGGTGAAAAATTTAGGTTAAAGTTTTCAGGTTATGTCATTCAAATTCCAACATATGTTCATCATGTACTCTTTTGGACAAAAAAAAATTAATTAAGTTTTTGTTTATCTAATATAATTTTTATGTTTCAGCTACTTTTGTAAAAAATAAAAAAATAGACATAAGTGTAAGAAATTTAGTACTTCAGGATTCATAATCTTTTACATTCAGAAACTGGCATTGTTAACCCTAAATATTTCTCACTGAGATAGTTTGCCAAAAAAAAATATAAATTGCTTTAAAATATGCATTTTTAGAACAAAGAAAAACATTTCAAACAGAATTTCCAAAACTACTATAATTTATTTGGCTTTTCAGTTGATCATTGAAAAAAAAATCCAAAACACTTTATTACTTATTTGAACACCAACTGTTTTCACTCAACTAAAATCTGCATTGGAAATTTTTTATTTATTTATTTATTGTAAATAAATAAACATAAACATTTACCATCAATAAACAGGTATAAATAAATTAATAGTTTTTAAAGCGTAAAAAGTTGGAAGTAGCTTCTGGTGGTTATAACTCATATATTGGTATCTCAGAAAATAAAGAAGAAAGGAGGTTTTTATTATGAATTCAGGCCTGTTAATATCTAACTGTTTCTGATTGGTGAACTTTCTTATGAAGGTCATCAGCTGACATAAACAAGCAAAGATTTAGAATTTATTTAAATATTTCTATTTTTAAATTGAAAAGTCAAATCTTATATAATATTTAAGATAGAAAGTATAAACAGCATTTTGGTACCAAGTTTACTGAGATACATTGATTATAAAACTTTGAATGTAACTCTGCAATGGGAGACCCACCCATGAACATATTGTTGTTAATAGTGTGAGTTTAACTTTAGTAGATAATACTGAGATAGTGGACCTTTTCGCAAGAATACATAGAACTGACTTAACAAAAAATAGGTGCAACTTCAAATATAAAGTACTGTACTTAACTGTATGAACAGCTTAGTGGTTCGGCTGCTTGACTCATAGTCTCAAGTTACAGATTCAAATCCATATCATAACAAGCATGTTCACTCTTTCAGTCATAGGGACTTCATAATGTGACAGTCTATCCAATTATTCATTGGTAAAATAGTAGTTCAATATTCAGTAGTGGGTGGTGTTGACTAGCAATCTTCCCTTTTGTCTGTTGCTAATAAAGTAGGGATGGCTAATGCCTTGTGTAGCTTTGCATGAAATTCAAAACATATGTAAAGAATTCCAGAATAAAAGTGATTGCACATTCTTTCATTGTATGATGGTTGTACCTTACTTCATTGAAAGTTTTTAAGTTTCAATTTAGACCCTGTTCAATTTTTTTATTTATTAAGTTTTACTACATAAGTGTTTTAAGAATAACAATAGGTTTTAGTTTTATTTTAGTTCATAAAAGTTCTTACTCCTTGTTGTTACAGTGTCCAGCTAAATCCAGAACTGAACAACGTTGTACAGAAATTTGCTGAACATTATCACGATGCTTGGGCAAACAGAAAGGTGTATATGGTGCTCCCTATCTCTTCTTTTTAGTACCTACTAATTATGATTTAAAAAAATGTAATTTGTAAATATGTTCCAATTCTAGATATTTGTTTATGTGTTAGATTATATATGTATTTGTCACAGCAAATACTAATGCAACCTGAATAAACACAGTTATATTACTAACAGGACAGTTATGGTAAATTTCCAATTTCAGTTTGAAAATGGGTGGAGTTATGGAGATTACTGGAACTATGAACGGAAAACTCATCCTAGATTGAAACCATATAACCTTCTGGCTGAATGGGTAAGTGATTTGGTAGTTTCTAGCACAACAAGTTACAGAAGTGTTCATGTACAAAATTGTAATTATATTTTCAAACTATCTGAACTGTGTCTTTATCTGTGTTAACAATAAAAAAAATTTGTATTGGATACTTAATGATATCAGGGAAAGTTAATTGAAACATTTTGATTATGTTCTCCTTTATAAACAGAATTTATGTGAGGAACATTTGAATCCCATCCCTAACTGAGGCTATAATAAAATATTCATATGCCCTGACATTTGTTTTACTTCTCGTCTAGCTTTAATGATTTAAAGATAATTAATTGTGATGAACGAGTCTGTCCCCCAGCAGATCAGTAGTAACCTTAAGACTTACAATGCTAAAATCAAGAATTTAATTATTCGTGGTTTCCAGAGCACAGGTAACCTATTGTGTAGTTTTATGCCAAAGAAAAAAGGATGAGTTTTTTATATATCTTATTTTATTTCCAATGACACAATCTTTTGTTGCTTCTGAAAATTCTTAACCCAGAAAAAGTTATGAAAACGTTAAATTCTTTAAAACTCCCTTAGACATAGTACTTTTTGAATGGTGTCACTTTTACCCTCTTTATTAGTTTCTGACTTCTGATTTATTGCCTCATTGTGGTGAAGGAAACCTTCTACTCTTAAAAATCAAAAACATGTATACCACATTAGCTTAGTCATAAGTACATTGTCTGTGGAAGATATAGTGTTTAGAATAATATAAATTTGCTGCACATATATTGTGTGTGACTTAAGTTAATGTAAGCTATTGTTTTTTTATATTTGAACGTCTTAGAATTATACATTTTAAAACCATATTAGATAAGATCCCATTAGCTGTCTCTACGTGTGTGTTTTTTTTTTCTCTGTTCATTAGTGCAGTTGCTAAGTTTTAGTCATTTCTATTCTCTTGATTCTTTTAATACAGAAGTTAAGGCTTTAGTCTACATTTACTTGTTTTAGTTTCATTATGCTAAGATTATTACTGATTTTCATGATCTTCTCAATATTTGTTCTATTTGTTTTTGTTTTTTTGGCACCTGATGCACTCAAATATGAGTTTATAATAGAATTTAGTAAGAAACAAAAATTAGAACAAATGTGAAAACTTTTTTAATACGATGAAATCCAACTTAATTATGGCCAGTAACAATTTTAGGCCGTTGTACTTGTATCTTACAGTTTATTTCAGATTCCAATATGAAAAGTCTTTTTTTTTATTTTTAGAAACTTGCGGAGTAAAAATCAGAGATAGCTCATAGAATACTTATCACCCATATCTATAGCCTTTGGATAGTAAAGATTATTATACAAGCTAGTAATGGAACCAAAATGTCTGTTAGTTATTACACTTGTCCGTTTTTAAATAGTTTTTGTTTTTAAATGTTTTTCTTGATATACATTATAACAAGATTCAATTAAATTATGTTATTTACTCAGTTGAATGATTTTATTGAAATTCATTTAAAAGATTTTTGGAAAATGTTTTAGAATTTTATAAACTATGAGAAAAGGTTATTAAAATCATTTCTGTTATGCTCGTATAATTTAGAAATATAAAATTATATAAAGACGTTTTATACTATTTCTCATTCCCTGCTAATACAATGGTAAGTCTACAGATTTACAATACTAAAATGAGGGGTTTGATTCCCCTCGGTGGGCTCAGCAAATAGCCTAATGTGGCTTTGCTACATGTAAACACACACACACTTTTTTTTTCTTTGTCTTTTATTATTAAGGAAAAAGAACGTTATAAAGAACCAATAAGAGAGTCCTTGAAAGCTTTAATTGCAATTGGTTGGAAGCTGGAGCTTGGAGACAGAGGAAAAGGTACCATGTCCCACACTTCTTCTCATGTGGTAAGTACAGGATGGTTCATACAAATCTTTTAGTTATTTTAAGTATCTAGTGTAAGATAGATATTGTTGTAACAGAAATAACTATTATTGTTGTCTTCATTAGTCTTTCATTAAGTTGTTTAACAGTGCCTCTGGTAGCATCCTCTTATACAAAGTACAATTGCTCTGTTGTAGTGTATCCCGATTATGGTGCCAACCTACAAATAAGTTCATATTATATTCACTCTCTCTTTTTAAATTATAGTCCGTCTTTTTGTCAAAGTAAAGATATTTCAATATTTAATAGGTCCAATGTGGATTGTAATTTTTAATTTATTTTTTCTACTCTCATTATAAGTTAAAAAGTTAAAAATTGGAATTAAAGTAAATATGAAATTATTAGTAGTCTTGTTACATGATCAATGTTGTGTTACTCTAACAATAACTAGTCACGTGAGAAAGCAGCTGAATGCAGAGTGAGTATCAGACTCTGAGATAATCCTCCAACTATTAAAGTATTCATTGAGTATACGGCTGCTTATCTGGGCATATATGAAAAAGTTTCCCCAAAACGTGGAGACCACAATTCAATTAGATTTTATCTGCACAAAATTTGACTGTTAAAATAACTTTAGTTAATAATGTTAAATTATGTTATTTAAATATATTTCACTAAATATTTTATTGAATAACATTTAACCCAGTACATACACAACTTTCTTTTTAAAATTTTTCTGCTTCCTAAGTAAACTGTCTTCTTTGAAAACAGCTGGATAGAAAGTTAATTCTTTTATGTATTTAAACTATAAAAAAGGTATTTCCAAATTGATTGCAGGTTCTAAAATGTATGTTTATTTTCATTGCTACCTGAAGAGGATGGTATTTTATTATAAGGTAAAAAATAAAAAATGTTTTAGTGTATGTGTATGTGACATTTTAATATTTTTTCTGTGGTGGTTGTAGGCTCTGATTGTTTGTCTTGTTCCAGTTTCAAGAGCTTTAATTGATTGTTCATCTTTGACTCCAATTCTGTGGTTGTTTGGTAATGTAAGCAAAGAGAAATTATTTAAAATATTCTGAGGTTGGTCATTTCAATATTCACCCTTCTTATAGGTAAGTATAATTTTATTATGCTATTCAATCAGTCTTTTTTTGTCTTTTTGCAGTCTGGTGATTCTCCACATAACTACAATCCTCAGCCAGTAGACATGTCTAATCTAACGCTAAGCAGGGATATGCAAGTGAGTGCTTAGATTTTCATAGTTGCCATGTATGCTTTTTATATATTTTAGTTGCATTTACAAAAAACATGGTTGCATTGTATAAAAGTTTATAAAATTTCGTTTTAAAAATTCGAAATAAAACATTCCTATTTGAGGTCAAGAATTGTTCTTCCTAATTTCTAAAAACAAAATTTGCTAAGGTTAGGTAGTGTTTCCAAAACATAAAAAAAAACATTTTGTATTCTGTTTGAAACAACCCTTTTTTTCATATTCAGAACTATAAAAACTTGTTTCTGTTAAAGTAGAAATCTCTAGACAAGAGTTGTTTCTTTTTGTTATTGTTTCCAATAGAACATGTCAGAAAGATTAGCAGAAAATGCTCATGATCTGTGGGCCAAGAAAATGAAAGAAGAACTTGGTAAGCAACTGTCTTTAAATATTAATTGAAGAACTGGTTATCATTACTTTTAGTTTTATAGTCTGTAAATTTCCTTGTATGATTTTATATACTTGTTCATTTGTCAACATTTATGTTTGTTCTTTGGTGTTGTAATATATTTTATAATACTTATGGCTAGATGAATGGGCAGTAGAGTTAAGAGGTAGATTTTACTTATGCCTTTTATTTGTACTGTGTACTTGTTTTACAGTTGTTTCCTTGCCAAGTAATGGCTGTGGAGAGTACAAAACAATATACAGTACATTATGAACACCATGTTTACCCCTTTTAATTTTGTTTTTCTTGTAATCTGAATAACATCCTCACTGTAAATAGATCCTACGTTTTTCACACGTTGATGTTATAAAGCTTCATGCTCTATTTTAACTGGAGATACAAGTGTGTTTTAAATATTTTTCACTATTTCACCATGAAGATATATCTTGACTTGATAGTTCTCCTAAAATGTCTGTGTTTTGATGAAACTGAGAACATATTTGTATTCAAATTGGATTCAGTACAGTTTGATACGATATTCAGTTATTATACATATATGTGTGTTTGTGTGTATTGTAAGGTACCAAGATGTGTTTAAGTTTACTTGGTAATTGTATTTTTCTTAAAGAAATTTTGAACTCTTAGGTGAAGGTCTTCATCCTCAAATGGTTCCTTACGACTTACTGACAGATAGAGAAAAAAGGAAGAACAGAGAACGTTCTCAAGAGCTTCTGAAATATCTGCAGTATGAGGGATTTCAGGTTTATGGGTATGTAGCTATTATTACCTTGAACTTCTTTGATCCTCCCTTAATACATAAACTGAACTATTTATCCTACAAATGTGAAATAAGGAATTGGGTAACTTATGAGTAATACAACCAAAAGTTTCATATATTACTATTACATTATGTCTTCAATGATGAAATCATTTATTTATTTCCTTAGAAAGCAAAGTTTGTGCATGAAGACTAAAACATATATATAATAATTAAAATGATAAACACAAATGGCATTTTTAAATTATTTGTTCTGTATAAAGGAATTAAAGTTGTGATTTCTACAAGAGTCTGTATAGTTCTACAGTTTAATTATACCTCTGTAATTTAGTGAGATTAATGTATTTGTATTGAAATGCCTCTATCTACCAGAAAATGTCAATAAGGTGCTCATATTTCTTTTAAAACACAGGGTAGTTACCTGACATTTCAGTATCTGTATCATATTTTATTAAAACACAAGACAGTTACCTGATATATCAGTATGATGATCATAGTTTTATTAAAACACATTAGACAGTTACCTGATGTATCAGTATGATGATCATAGTTTTATTAAAACACATTAGACAGTTACCTGATGTATCAGTATGATGATCATAGTTTTATTAAAACACATTAGACAGTTACCTGATATATAAGTATGATGATCATAGTTTTATTAAAACACATTAGACAGTTACCTGATATATCAGTATGATGATCATATTTTTATTAAAACACATTAGACAGTTACCTGATATATAAATATGATGATTGTATTTTTATTAAAACACATAAGAAAGTTATTTGACATTTTGGTATAATGATTGTATTCTTATTAAGACGCATGGTACAATTTCCCAACATTTCAATATCATGGTTATGTCTGGGTTAAAAAATATAGGATATTTACCATTGACACTTCAGAAGAATTGCCATACTTTTTTTTAAAAATACATATGGTAATACCTGAAATGGCAGCATGATGGTTATATAAGTAGTAAAACACCTAAGATATTTATCATGACTTTTCCTTTGATGACATTAAACTAGTTTTATTCCCAGTTGATTGCATGGTTTGCTTATTAGGAAGTTTTTTAACATTTAACGTTACATCATGGTATAGTCATGTTTCTGAAATACTTGCATAGGCTTTGTAATAACGGATGCTATTTTGTATGCCTGTTTGTTATCATTATTTTTTAAATAAAATGTATTTAGAATTCATTGGGAATTTTTCTGTTGTTAGTTTTGTATCTCAGGAGTCATTTATTTGTACAGTGTTGCCATCAACATTAAATACTATATCTTTTGTTTTTTTACGCTTTATTCAGATTTTATTTTGCTTCACTTACAGTTAAGTTTTTTTTCCCTATGGAAGATTATTCATCTTCTCAACATTTCCATCATTAGTTAATAATTTCCTTGTTTTTCCACAGATCCCTACAATTAATTAAAGTTTCCTTCAGTTTTAAAGTTACATATCTGATAATGGACATGAAGACACCAAAGTATTTCTAATAAACTTAGTTTCAAACCAGTTATACCAAATAGAATCATTGGCTGAAAGTAGAATATTTTTATGGATATTTTTTTCATATACAGTCTGTATCTACCTGTTCCAGTGTCACATCTTAATGAAAGCAGTTTCTCAGTTTAATACATGAATAAATTTATATGTCCACTATGGGAATCGAACAAAATTGTGTTAGAAATTATTATTTCTTTTATTGTTTTAATATTTAAAATATTCATTGTCTCTTTACGTGATATTGTACTTGTTTCTTTTTCATATGAATATTAGTTATTATTTTTTAGCCATATGGTTTTTACATTTTGATATTGGTTGCTATGACACATAACCCAGAACCAGGACTGGAAAGACCAACTTCAGGTAACTGATGGTGAGTCTTGAACTTACCTGTTAGTCTTCCTGGCAGGTTATGATCATTACCTTTTTACTAGAGTAAATACCTTACAACTTCTTATACTCTGCCTTCTATCTTAACGTTGTAGACTAGGTGTCAACATTGGTTTTCTACTTTTTTGTTTTACCTTTATTTCCATTTGTGTCTTTTACTAGATTTCTTTTTTTTATTTTACTTTTTTATTGGATGTCTGGCGCAGATAGCCTCGTTGCTTTGTGCCATAAAACACTAAATCAATCAATCAATCAATTTTAGCCATATGAAAGGTTTTTAAACTTTACTTTGAAATCTGTTTTTATGTTGTGTGGTGATTTTGAATTTTATAGTATATATATATTAATTCTGTTTGGAACTTTTTGCACATTATGGCTTTAGATTCTTGCATGTGGAAATGTTGTTCATCCATTTTTGCTTCTGTTATTGCTTTTCCATGTTGTTTGGTATTGTTCTGTTTTCTGCTAAAATATCCTGCATGTTTTACTGACTCCCATGAACTTGTGGAAATACTCCTGATGGCATGACATGGCTTGATTGGCTGTACTGCACATGAATCAACCAATGTCAGGCTACGTCAGAAATGTGAAGATGCTCAAGATGTTTAAAATAAACCCCATGATTATAGTGCAAGGAAAAGACATGGAACAGAGTCTGAACAAACACCATCATCATCAACAGTTGGAGAGAGAAGATTTGCATCTTCGTTACTTGAGAAGCTTTTGCAGTACCTTGATGTAGCAGCTATTAACATGAAGGTGCTAAAACCCAGTGCTAACTACAGCCGACGTAGCAGCTTCAAAACGTCCACAAGGGATGTCAAGTTTTTCAGTAAGGTAAGCTTTCTACTGTTTATTTTGAGAACACAA
Source organism: Carcinoscorpius rotundicauda (assembly GCA_011833715.1). NCBI lineage: Eukaryota > Metazoa > Arthropoda > Merostomata > Xiphosura > Limulidae > Carcinoscorpius > Carcinoscorpius rotundicauda. The sequence goes on along the minus strand of CM022401.1, from coordinate 15,986,459 downwards.
TCATCTTTTAGCCTTCATGGAGTCTGGCATCAGTTTTTGGATAAGTAACTTTGGTCTAAAGGGTAAACATTTTAGCTAGTACTAGATATTCTTTTTTTTAACCATTTTGCTGTGGGTTCAGTATAATGTACACAAATTCGTCTTCACATTTGCACATGTTAAGTATTTGCACTGTAACGTTTGATACAGCATCAGTATCTTCACAAAATTTGGTAGTCATTTAGTAAAGATTACAAGTATTTTGTCTGCAAAAAATCAGATGTTTTCCTGGAATGTTTTCACTAAAGATTTGTTTGTGAAAGTAGTCTGTTTCATTGCTTGTCTGAGTGCAAAGTGATTTTATGTTATGATTAAAAAACTATTCTTCATTCCATAAATCTCAAATATTATTCATGTAATCTCTAAAACCTCCAAAAAAAATTTAAATTTATATTTTATGTTATTTTATATACTCCAACTGTGTGTGTCTGGCACTTGACCGACCTTGTAAACATCATTAAAAAAATTAGGAAATATATGTATATATATATATAAACTATGTTTTTTTTATGCTAGAGTGACTACATACTATAGCCTGAAAATACAAATGTTTATTCTAAGTAGTTTAAGCCTAATAACACTGTATTATTTTTTATTATACTGAGCCTCTAGTCATGCCTGTACAACATTACATAGCTTGCACTGATGTGATGCTCATTCACTCATGTTGTAACCAGTAATATAAAACTGACCTTTAGCCTTCCTTGTCTTGGCTGTGGGCTATTATTTCATAATATACAGTCACATTTTAATTATTATGCATTATATATATACATATATATTATAAATTACTACTATTTAGAAATAAATTGTTAGAATTATTATTCTTAAAATATAGAACAATAAATCAAGAAATAAAGCAAACATTTGTCTCTTCTCACTACAACTTTTGTACTTGGTTGCTAAACCTTTTGCAATTTCATATGTGGAGGATGTCAAGCAAAATTTGTTTAAGGTTTTATATATATGTACAATTGAATAACTAAAAAATTATAAATAACTATAGTGATACAATAAAATTCCACAATAATTGATTAAACTTAATAACTAAAATGTATTTAGATTTTAAAAATATGGAACTTTGAGCAGACTAAAGACACAGCTTACCTCCTTGAAATCTTGGATCGAAAGAACATGGTATCCTTTATGTAGATTAAAATGGTGGGGAAAACCACTTTTGGGACATTTTAACCTGTTGATTGATTATTCACATATAATATATTGAAGTAAGCATATATGATATAAGGGACTATTTCCAATAATGAAAAGAGGTTAATAGGACCAGTGTACGTAACTCATATCTTGGCAAAATAAAAAGATATGAAGTTCTTATTTTATATTCTAGCTTGATAATATTAGTAACATAGGTTGCTAGTTTGTACAAAAGTAGAGACTGTATTTTACATCACAAACATCTGATTTTAAACAGTACTGCATTCAACATACCACATGACATACTAAAATCTATATTTAGATTGTTCTTTTAATATTTACTTTTAAATTAACTGATGCACAGTGTTAAAATGTGAATTATGATCTACAATTTGGTTCCAAACTCATTGACATAAATTCTTGAAAAAGTAGTTCAATAAAATTTTGAATGATCTTTGACCCATGACCCATCATAAAAGGGTTAAACTAATCAAGCACTTGCTGTCACACTTGTGTTCCATATAAGTATTTCTTGTGATAATTTTATTAGTTAGATTTTTAGACCAACTTTTATTTCCTAGTTGGCAAATCTCATTATTTTTTATATTTTATGAGTTTACAGCTGAAATATAGTTTTATGAACCAAGATCACAATATAACTGGAATCTATTTTCCACTCATAGAGAGTACAAACTAAAATACCTGTCAAGTGATAGGGAATGTTTAAACTTAGCTAAAACATTGTAAGTTTAACATTAATCACATTTTTTCAAAGTAATAACTTGAAAATAGACTTTATCTCAAAAATTAAAATGACAACAAAGCTTCTTCACAAACATTTGCAGTTTGCTTTTTTGTCTGCCAACAAATAAAGATATAAAGATGATCTCATCCTATAACACAATATATCTCATTAATGTTGATAAAAACATGGTCACTTAAGAAACAGTCTAGTATCGTTCAGTCTATGACCTTGAATCCATTTGAAGCAGTCAACATTGATTAGTTTGCTTTGTTTTGAATTTCATGCAAAGCTGCACAAGGGCTACCTGTGCCATTGTTTAGTGTCAACTTGCTTAGAGTGTTTAAGATTGACTCAGTAAGCTGGGTGTAATTAACCAATGGGATTTACAAATTAGAAATAGGGTTAAGTTCTATTTTAATCCCCTTAGGACATCCCCATAATCCATAATGTTTACATACAAATTTTAACTGAGATTGGCTAATTAGTCGCAGAGAAGTTACAAAAACAGACATTTCATCTTTACATATGTATAGATTCATGAAATATTTTTATTTGGCAAAATATAAATAAACTTTCCATTTTGTTTTAGCTTTTCATTCTAAATAGCTTTACTTTTTTATGTGCAATTTTATAAATTGTTCTTCTCTATTTGGTATTTTGTTCACTTATCAATCTTTTACACATCTTTAGGTTGTATTGCCGCTCATGGAAAAATATTTCTCTGCTCACCGCACTTTCTTCATAACTTGTTCTTTACCTACAACTTCAGTTGGAACAGCAACAATTAGAGAAAAAGAAATGGTTGCAAGGTATAGTAGAAGACTTTCAATATTAAACTAGATTTAGCTCCCAAATCTTATTATCTTATATCTTAATGGGTACTTGATGTTATCATGCAGTTCAAGCCTGAAAGTTTATTTTTATTTCTAGAACTGAAACATTTATTTGGTGTCACACACTGCCAAAACAAATTTTACATTTTCTGCTACCTAGCTTCTATTTTACTTTACCTTATCTATGCTATGTGCACAGAACCTCTGGTTGTTGAATTTGTCTTAATGTTTGATTGCACATTAGACGATGATGTATTATTCTTTCTTTAATTTTTATTTTGAAAATAACAAAAATTCTAAATGTTATGTAGTTAAAATATGTAGTTAAAATAGCCTAATAGTTCAAAATTAACACTTTTCAGTGTTACACTTCATTGTTGTTTTCTGTACCTTTACACATGTTAATTATCTGTATAGTAATATTTAAATTAATATGTTGCTATACTTTGTTATCTGTAATGAGGGTGAAATATTAGATTAAATTTTGTACAAAATATAGTTGTACCTCTTGTTTACTAAACTAAGCATCAATGAGATTACTTATTTAATAAATTACAATCACTAGTATATTTCTTACAGTTTATTCTGCAAGCTGGCTTCATTGTTACGAGCAAAACTTAGTGTTTTTGGAAGTGATGCACGTATTTCTGTTCGTTGTCTGCAAGTCCTGATACGAGCAACTGATGCAAGGTTTGTTTTGTTTTGTTTTGTTCTGAAAGGATAACTAGAAAAAATAATCTAGGATGTTTAATATGCTTAAAGATGCACATGGACTCTTTTTGCTTCAAATTGAGTGGCACATTTGGTATTTAGGACATTTAATTTTATAAAATAAAATTATAACAGTCAAAATATTTTATGATTACATGAAAAAAGTTTGACAAAAAAGTTCAACTTGCAGAAGCAGATTGATTACATGAAATGTCTAAAAGTGTAGAATAAGAATTCAATTCATGTCACTTTATGAAGAAATATGTATATGTGAAAATCCAAAACATTTTAATAATGTAAGTTAATATAATGTTTGTAAAAGACAACAAATTATAAAACTATTTGAATGTCTTTCCTATAGTTTACAAAGTTTCTTTCTAGTTAACTAATACTTGTAATTGTCGTGTACTGTGTACGTTATTTGTAACTCTATAGAATACTCTATACTTTAAAGTTTGGAGAGAAACTAACTGTTAATTTAACCTCATTAGTTAAGCCTATTGAAGTGAGTAAACAACTTGCAACTCTTTCAATAGTTCTGTTCTCTATCAGTTTCATGTCTACATGCATAGTTGTCAGTCTAGTGGTCTTAAAGAAAGCACTTGAAGATATTTCCAATGAGTAAAATATTCCTTGATCATGCATCTATCTTATCACAGTGCTAAAAGCTTTTGTTAGTTAATAAGGATGAATTGTGAACACTAGTCTTAAACAAAACTAGGAAGAAAGATGTAAAGATTTTATTTTATTTATACAATATTTGTTCTTTAGAACCATCACCAAGAATTGTCCAGACTTTGTAAAAACATCCATGCTGACATTCTTTAACAATTCAGCTGAAGATCTTGCTCAAACTGTGGCCAATCTACAGCAGGGAAAATACAACCACTTACGTGGAACTACATTGAAAACTTCATCATCCTTAAACTACGTCCAGCTTGTTCTCCTGCCTGTCCTAACATCTATGTTTGATCACTTAGCAGCTTGTGAATTTGGAAGTGATTTACTATGTAAGTGTTCTTTCTCAGAGTGTCTGCAATGGTTAAATAACTCTTAGTCATTGGTGCTTTGGATTCTTTGCAAAAAAGAAGAAAAGAATAATATAATACATAAGTTAATCTGCCATAGTTGTTACACTCATCAGACTTTTTCAATAATCTAATTCTACTGTAAAATTGAAAAACATAAATACAGTTGTTATTCATTCATTTAAAAATGGAGAAGATGAATGACTGAATAAGAAACTAATTAATAAATTTATTATTTAATCATTTCAAAAAAACAAGTATCTAAAGACACACAACATATAATAAACAAAACATTAATGTTTGAAAAAAACAGAAATTTTGTATGAAGAAAAAGAAAAGAGATATCTTGAACCTTTGTTAAATCTGTAAACATGATATTGCCATGATTTTACATAAAATCTTTTAAAAGCTTTTGTTTTAACCTGAGGTTGCCACAGCTGTTCCAAATTCTAAAATGACATTTTTCTTGTGTTTCTGAACAGCTCTAAAGACATTTACATTACATTAAAAAAAGAGGAGTTTCATATCTATTTTATATTGAGAGAAATAAGCAGTCAAACATTTCAAGGGTGACAGCATATTGTAAATAATGAAAAAAACTAACATAAAACAGAATTTTGCTGAACTATGGACTGTTGATAACTGTAGCACATATATCAGTGTTTTACAGTACAGCAACCCCACTGACACTCTTCAGTGGTATCCTCTATTTGCAAACACCTTTTTTTGCATGCTACAAGCTTTGACTCCCATGTACCTTACAATCTACTAATTTAACTGCATCTTATAGGTAAATCATGTGACAATCCTCCATCAATAACAGTGTGGCACATTCTTTATGAGTGTGAATTCCCCTGTTCGATTCTACTGAGCTGTTAATTCTTGTTTGGCAGTACTTATACTAAGTCGTTTTCTTGTAACACTTTTCAGTCACGTTTTTTGTTCAGCTTAGTGATTTTTTTTAAATATCATTCCAAATTGAATTTTTTTTAATGAAACCTCCTCCTCCTGTTAGTATTTGATCCCCCCCCCATCCTTCCCTGGATAATAGGGTTCATGCTGAGTGTTTTATTTCTCATATTGTTGATGGTACCAGCATGCCTCACCTTCCCAGGGCTTCGAATCAATTTGCCTTGGCCTACCATTAGACCGAATATTCATTTCTTGATACTCAACAGCTGAAATTGTTTTTCTCAAATGTGGGTGGACCCTGATCATCCTGCTCATTTATCCTACATCCAGTTTTCCTGACTTTGTCATACCCTATTAACTTTTTTGTGGTACTTGTCTGTCATTAACCTTCTTTTTGAGGCAATCCACAGAGATTGAGGGTTTTTTCAGGGATTGCTTTTTCCTGATAATCTCTGTGTTTGCAATTTTTTCTTTTTTGGTTCTCTTCTCATCCATCCAGTTTCTCTGTTGTTCTTTTACTGGCTACTTATCTCCAGGATTTACGTATGACCCCTTTTCTACAATGGTATGTTTGTGGTATTATTCCTGAGACTTTGGAATCCTGTGTGGAGTTGATGCCACAACAAATTACCCTTTCTTTCTTATGGATAATTTGTCTGATTCAGGGCCTAGACATGCCTTCATTACTGTTTCTTGTGAAGCTCCTTCACAGCCCTTATCTATTCCTTCCTCCAGGAGTTTCTCATCTTGTCATTTCATTCAGTATAGTTGGACATATTGCTAGCAATGCCAATGTAGTCTCACTTCACGTATTTTGTTCCCCTTTGGCAGCTTTTCACTGCAGATGTGTGGATTATTTGGGTACTATCTAATGGACTCGTCATCCATTTTTCCTTTGTCTCAGGTACCTGTTTTCTTTTCATTGCCTTGGGATCCTACCATCAATCAATGTATGTCCTAACCAGTATAAGATCTTCTCTCCCAGTATGCTATTAAACCTGTCAATCATACTTCAGGTTTTTGTTTCAGGCTGTTTGTGATACAAAAAAAAGAGGGATTGAAAGTCTGTGATTGCTTTGTCCCAACTCAATTAATTTTTGGTTCTACCTTAATTTACCATTGAGTTTCTTCTCATCATCAGGCTTTGTCTCTGGGTTTGTGAATGACCAAGGAAGGCATTATGAATGCTTACCTACATGTTGCAGCAACTTTGGTTTGTTCATCATTGGATGCTTCACAAATGTTATGCTCTGTCCTTCAGGCTTATTTCAGTCCCATGTGTCTTTTTTTGGGTGGCAAAGGCTTTTGCTTGACACTTGCATGCTTGAGGGCTGCACTTACATCATTACATCAATTGCTGGCTTCTGTTAATTTATTCTGAATAGGAGTCCACTCATTACACTTATCTAATGATCATAGAGGCAGCATATGTGGATTGGTTAATCAAATTGGAAAAGCCATTCCTTATACTTACCAAATATCTTGTCCATTTGAATGTATTTTTTAACATCTCAGTTGGGCCCAACATTCTCCTCTTTGATTTGGTTCAAAGGAAATTTCAGTTCACCATGCCCTTACTGCTCTTTCTTTTACAGTTTGTAAGTTTCTATTGCTTTTGAGGATATGGTCTTCAATAGAAGTCTTTATCTCCTTAAGTCAAGTACATACAAGTTCTTTTCAGTGGCAGTGGGCTCTGCATGACCAATGGAATCTTGCACAGGATCGATTAGAGGTTCATATTTCCCTTCTTCCTTTCCTTATAGGCAACTTCCATTGGTGATTGGACAAGCTCACTTGTCACTAGGTGTTCTACTACTTTCCCCTCATCTGTATTTGCGTATTTTCATAGCAGTTTATCTTCAGGGCTGGGGGCACACGAGTCAATCAGGAGGTATTTTCATGTTGGTGGCCTCCAGCTGAAAAATCTTACCATATCAACATCCTGGAGCTTCTGGCTGTACCATATGCTTTGGATAATTTTCTTCATCTTCTCAGCAATCATCTGATCAAGATCCATTCCAACAATATTACATTTATGGCTTATATCAATCACCAGATATAGCCCCCATTCTTGTTCCCTTTGTGTTTGAACCTCAGATCTCTTACTCTGAGCCTACATGCTTATTATTTATATCCTCTCATATCATGTTCTAGGTGCATTCTAACTTGTTGTGGTTTGCCATCTCCGTCCTAACAAAGTTTATCTGATGAAGTGGTCTCTTGATTCACTGGTTTTCCTGTGGCTATGTCTTTTGTGGGGTACTCCTCGCCTGGATGCATTTGCCACATCCCTCAGTACTAAGTTGCTTTTCTTTTGGCCTTTGGTTCCTCATTCTCTTGCCCTGTGTTTTGATGCATTCAAGACTCAACCATCAAATACATACATGTTTATTTTTCATCCATTTTTTTCACAGGGTGATTTTGATCATCCACACCACTCTATGTCAAGCCCTTTAGATTGCTCTATATCAGCCAACATAACCTTAGTTTCTACAGCTGATCCATCTTCAGTCTGACTTTTTGTAATATCTTCTTCTTACTTCATCTCTTCTATATCAATCTCAGTCACCAGTACTTCATCCAATCCTTTGTATTCTTTGTCTTCATGATTACTTTTTATCTAGTCTCTTGTGAGGAGATCCGGTTTTCCCTTGCTTAGTTTTCTCTTTCTCATATTATGCATTTCCTTACTTGACTGTCTTCTTAATTGTGATCTGTTGGACTAGTTTATTGTACTTTTTGTTTTTCTAGGTAGTATGAAGTTTGTGTCTCTCCTACCATTCTCCTATTATTGCATTCATTCTGGATTAGTCTATCACCTTGATGTCCATGCCTTTCAGATTGGGATGTTAAACCTTTCATGATGGACTCAGAACAATACACATGAGTTAATTAGTTATACTGTATTGCAAGTCTTTTCTGCACACACAAAAATCAGATTTTATAATAGGTATTTTTATTAATGATTTGTTTATAAAAATATTGATTCTGTTCCTTTACTAGTCTAAGTGTGAGGGGATTTTCGTATTATGATTAAAAACTACTTTTTGTCCCCAAAATCTCAAATATTATTTATCTAATCTCTAAAACCTTCTAATTACATTTCAAACGTTTGTTTACAGTGATACTTTGTATTTTATCTGTGATTTTCTCTACCTTAATTGTAGGGAGTCTATCAATCTGACCAACTTTGTACTCACTGTAAAAAATAAGGAAATAAATATTAATTATGCTTTTTTTGCTTTAGAATGACTACAGCAGATTATCACATGAAAATACAAATGTTTGGTCTAAATAACTAAGTCTCATAACATAACATATTTATTGTTTTTATTACATTGACTTTCTAGTCATGCCTGGCTAGTCGTAATTAATATTACACAACTTGCATTGACGCAGCACATGTGAAGTTATGTTGCTGTACTCAGTAATATAAAACTGACTTTTAGTGTTTTCAAAAAGACCCTGTCTTAGCTGTGTTTTAGTGGACTAGTAGTATTTCATAATATACATTTACATTTCAGTTATTATAGAAATAGTAAATAGTAATCTTATTTTTCTTAAAATATATATCATTAAATAAAGAAGTAAAGGAAACAATTATCTCTTTCAGCTGTGATCATTAAACTCAGTTACTACTGGATATAAGCTGCTAAACTTTTTAATCTTTTGCATGTGGAGGATATGAAATGAAATCTTTTTTTTTTAGGTATTCAGTTGAATAAAAAAACATAATTTACTCTGTTGATACCTTAGAATTCCACTATAATTTATCAAGCAAAGTAACTAAGCATGTTTTGTTGGGTTTTTTGTCGAAACAAATATGTAATTTCAAGCTGAGTAAAGATATAACCTATCTGCTTGAAGTCTTGATTCAAAAGAATGAAATAGCTTCTAAGCACTTTAAAATGGCTGAGAAAGCAGCTGTAGAGAATTTTGATTGGCTATTCATATGTCATGTTTTAAAGTAAATGTTAATAAGGGACATTTCAAAATTGAAAAGAAATGAGTGGGGCAACCATGTTTGATTCAGTACATAAGTCATATCTCAACAAACAGAAGAGGAATAAATTCTTATTTTACAGTTTTAACTTCCATGCTCATAAAATACTCGCAATTGATTTGGGGATGTTTCACAAGATTGTTTCTAGATTTTTCTTCCTGGTATATTTGCTTTATTAATGTGTCAATTATGGACTGCACTTACCCATGGACTCCATGGGTAAAGCAGAAGGGGATAGCTACCCATGTCTGCCATGCCTTTGATTGAATAAATCACATATGGTCTACTATTCAGATTAGGATTTTCATGGTTATCCATTGCATTGTCTTTGGCATTTATATTCTTCAGGTCTCTCCTTTGCATCTTCTCTCCCCCACACACTTCCTTTCTTTTTCCTTCCAGTGGAGTAAGAGAATCCTTACCACTGTCCAGTTCCAAGCTGCTAAGAATCATAGAGACATCTTCCTTAACATAATAAAGTATACACATAAGGATGAAAACATTCAGTTCAGAGTAGGGTGGTGTGTTCTGCTGGTGCAGATGATGAAATGCCTTCACTTTTATGCTTCATATCTGTATGTGTTTATCAAGGGGATATCATATCTTTGGAGTGAGCTGTCAAAATACAGCTCACCTCTTTAAACTACTCCCACATCGATGTTGGTTCCCATCGAATGGATTTTGATTCAGAGTTGAACTAATCAACAGAATTCCTTACATGTATCTTGTAGGTATTTTTGTGCCTCACTCAATTATACCTTTGTTCCCTCCACTTGTGTTGAGAGTCCTGGTGGTTGAACACGTATTCTAGTGTGGTTCTTACATTGTCGTTCAATGTTTTCTTATACAGAAGATGTTACTACACCAGGGACGATTCTTGTTGAATGGTTTTGAGTGAGCTGGTTTCCATTACTGAAACATCTTTCTTATACTATTCATCTGTATATCAGATTCCCAGATCAGTCAAACAATGTTATTGCATTGCTATCATGCATCCCACTCATGGGCAGGTAGATTTGAGATTCTCTTCATTCTGCTTATCTTGAGATAAAGATAGTGTGATCCACTTTCATATCACCACTAGATGGCTAGGTTTTAGATTCAGTTTACTTGCTGTGTATTCATTTCATCCTAGTCACTCTATGCCTAGGGGCAAATCCTTTTATTTTCACCCAAATTCCAGTACTCGGTTTGTTCATATCCATGTCCTGCCATTGTTCTCTTCCCTTTTTCCCACACTGGACAAAAATATACCTGGTACAGATGTGGTGTGATCTCTTACGTATGATCCTCTACTCTGAGGATCTACTCTTTTAGGATGTTCTTTGGATACTTTTGAGTAATGCTTCTTAGCTTCCTCCATCTATTCAGTGCGGAATTCTAACTATTTATGTGAGGGTAGGTAATGTACAGTATTGGAAAATGTAATTTTCCTGGAACAAAAATATTTTCAAGTAGGTACTTACCTCTACTCACACTTCCCACTGAAAACCAGTGCTTCTGTTTTTTGCTCAAACCTGAAATGATAGCTCAGTAAAATTGAAAAGAGGGAGTCGTGCATCAGAAGACCAAGTTGCACTGTTATTGGTGGAGGGTTATAACATGATGATTTGCATGCAAGATGCATTTGAATAAGTTGATTGTAATGTAAATGGGATCTCAAGGCTTGTGTAATAAGAAAATGTTCGCAAGTAGAGGGTAGCATTGAATAGCCATTTTATTAAAGAAGTAAGAACCTGTTAGAAATATATTTTCAGTATAAGAAAATTATAACTTTCGTGAATTTTGATTTATAATTTTAATTGCTCTCTATTTCCACTAAACCAGATTAAAAATGATGACTTAAGTATCTAATGGCAATTGGAAAAACTGATATTATGGTATCAGGAATTGTGTATTGGTCTAAAATGCTGCATCTACATTGATAGTTTTCTCTGACAGGTAGGGTTTGAATCCACTTTAGAAGGAATTTTATGTTTAATTTATTTTAAAGATTTATAGTAGAATGATAAGTTATACAAGAAATAAATTAGGAATGATTGGTTTACACTTTTTCTATATTTTCTCTTTTGTGTAATGTTTATCCTCTCTCTCTGTATTTTTTTTTAATTTTCATCATAAATTTATTTGGTTAACCTGTAACTTGGTTGTTTATGTCCATGTAAAACATTTTGATCAGATATTATTTCTTGCTTATATGACAAAAGAAATTTTCAGAAAATTAGTTAAAACCTCTTATATTCCACTAGTGGATGATATCCAGGTTGCTTGCTACAAAATCCTGAACAGCTTGTACATTCTTGGAACAAACCCAGAGCTGGCTGGTGACAGGTAATGAAACCAAGCTTGTGCAAAATATTTATATATATATTGTTTGAAGTTAGGAGGATGGAATTGAAAAGATGTAGCATATGGGAATTACTTATGTTTGGTTATGCATGTTTGGATATATTTCTCTTATTTCTATATTGTTATTTTTATTGTGTATATGTGAATTTTTATAGTTACTGCTATTAAACCAGTTATGAATTTAAATATGAGACTATTATAAAAACTTGTGGTATTAATATGTTCTGCAAATGAAAACATTTTTGAAAGACAACAAAAATGGATTAAACTTTGAAAATCAGTTCTGTATTTATATTTTTTTAAGTTTGAAAATAAAAAAACGTTATTTATACTTTATTTATTTTTAATATGTTTTTAATTTTTTGTTAACTTTTTATCATATGCTCTTTTTATTTTTATGTTTTATTAATCAGATATTATATTTTTATTTATACATTTATAGGAAATTTGTCAAGACTGAAATTGACAGGTACAGTTTGAATACTGTTCTATTCCTGTTTTTATTTTATATTTAAAATTAAAATAAAAAGGCTGCTGAGAATATATAAACCTGTTAGTTAATAGGATTAGTTCATTCATTAACTGTGACAATACAAAGAGATTTCTGAATGGTAACATGAAAATAAAAGATATTAATTCATGTAAGGCTTTGCACTAATTTATAAAAATGATAATGGTTTATGAGATTTTCTTTTTGCATTTTCTGACATAAATTAACAAAACAAGATACTCATTTGTCTGTGTAACTAATGTGAATATTGGTTTCACATTATAAAGTTTGATTGTATAACCCATATATTTTTATCAGTATGTTTTTAATAATGAGTAAGGATTAATGGTAAATAGTTTAAACCTTACAGGAATAATTTCTTGAAAAATTACCAAGAGGCAGTTTATAAGGTTCACAGGGAATATTGCTTAAAATTTTTCTCAAATATTTTGGTTAAAATAACTGGTAGTGCAACACTGTTTAATTGAAATTCTATGCTGCAGAAACAAAGTGCGTTTAGAATTTTGTATGGGTGTCTTCTACCATAATTTCAAGTTGGCTTTATTGGCTTCTATATTAAAGACATTTCAAATTAAGATGGAAGCCATCCTTAGAAAATTCCAGCCTTGATAATATTGTGATATTCTTGGGTTGAACTGATTTTCCTCAGAGCCACAAGATTGGTTTGCAAAATAATTGGAGTTTTAAGAAAATATGTATCACAAACTATTTCTGAGTTCCTTGAATAACTCAGTTTGAATCAGGACGTGTGATACTTTCTTACAAAGAGTTACTTTTAATGAATCATAAATATCTTCTCTCCAGGCTCCTTTGTTTGAAGTGCTATTCCAGGTTGACTAAACTTTACATTACAGTAGCATCATATTTGCCAAAATAGCTGGTGCTACTTTGTGATTTGTCAGTCCCATTCTAGCATAAGGAAGTTGTAACTTTGATACATCACCCTGCCACTGGGGCAAGTTAAAAGCCCAGTTGGTGGGTGGCTGTTCAACCACTTCTGGAATGGATGCTTCATCTCTGCTGATTCTAGAAGCAAGTGACATTACTGGGACGCTGTCAACAAGGGATCTTCCTTGTTAACACTGAAGGTTTCAACTGCCAACTAAGTTTCTGCATGCAAATAAAGCAATATTCTTTCAGGGATACTTACAAGATTTAATTGTAAGATTGAACTTATAAGTAGGCCACTAAGGTTAAATGCTAGGCATAGGTTAATGAGTAAGGAAGAATAGGTTGATTGGTTCGATTTATGGGATCAGTTCAATGGGGAAAAAAAATTATTTTTGGAATGGATGGTTTACATGTAAATAAGTCTGTTAACTCAACTGTTAATGAAGAACACTGTTGTTGACACTCGTGCACAATATGCATCTTTGCAGCCACAATATATATGAACAGACCGAGTTTTATCTTAAGAGACTACAAAGAGCATAGGTTGCTGTAACAGAAACAGTGTAAGGACATTTTTAACTATGTTTTATGTTCATATTAAACATACTCAGAATAATTAACAAATTTTTAAATATTCCAAAGTAAAATAATTATGCAGACATTTCAAACTTTTCCTTTTGGCTTGTTCTTAAGTCAACAATTAATTTTAAATCTTGAAATCATTAAATCTGTACATAGACTCTAACATTTTCTGACGCCTGTGAATGCTAGTACACTATATAGACAACACAGCCCTTAGTAAAGAAACATAATACATTTTCAAAATCTTTAATAATGAAAATACAATGCTTGTATACATTATATAATCAAAAGAACCTTTGACAAGTATTGTGATAAAGCCATTTAATTAAGGTGCAGTGTCTATTGAAAATTGTTTTAACAAAGTTAATTATCGAATCATTTGATGTACAATTACAACTGCAAGTTAAACATTATGTGAAACACAAAACTATATTTCAGTACACCTTAAAAACCCTTAAAAAAAAACTCATAATTTCCTGATAACCTCAAACTAAAAGAATTTCAGTACAAATTAATTAAGTGTTATCACAAATAAATTATACACAAAATTATTTAATTTGGACAACACTACAGCATGACAAAATACACTACAAAAAATTCTTTAATGTCAAATGCAAGTTGGTAGCAGTACTCTCTAACACAGACTACGAACATGGTATGAGAATCACCTTTTATTAGTAAAACTTCAAATACTACATAGTGGGATAAAAACTAAAAACAAACCATTCAAGAGTAACAAATATGAATTAAATCCTTTTAAAATGTAAATTAGAACACAAAATTTTTCCCAGAATGGATATATAGATAAAACAAAGTTCCTTAGACAAAGCACAACCTTTTACGAACCATCACAAAAATAAAGAGATATATGGGTGTATGTGAAATGTATGAAAAAGATAATAATTTGCAAAAATACATAAAAAGTAAAAGGGTCTAACCACGTTTGTTGTAAGTCACACAAGCATTCACAAATTAGTGAAATTAATACATAAGCAGTAGTGAGCAATAACAACTTAGCAACATATAAGATATAGCCTGGTGGTCAGGATACTAACCTGCAATCTGTGTGTCAGAAGTTTGAATCCAATCATTGAACATGCTTTCCCTGTCAGCCAGGGGGATGTTATCATTTTTGCACTCAGTCTCGCTTTTTGTTTTTTTAGTGAAAGAGTAGCCCAAGAGTTGGCAGTTACTAAAGTTTAGTAGCTGAAGAGTACATAGGAATGAAGAGTACAGATAGTTTTCAAGTAGCTTTACATGAAATTTCAGAAGAATGAAAAAATACATTTAACCAAATTAGATATGAGGTCTGATCTCTGTTGCTCTCCCTTTAACTTCATTAACAGAACCTTCAATGTGGCATTTATCTGGTGATTGGCCACAGTGGTCACTCTAATGGTTTCAAAAGCTTTAACCAAGATGCTTTTTCAGGTTCATCCAGATTGACCCATGGTCAACAGGCCTCCTCTACTAATGGCACTATTTATTCAGTGTACAGAAACATGATGAGTGTGTGCATGCTTATGGATGGTGAACAGTTATTTGTAATTGGATTGTAAACACACTTTGTCTCCAAGTTTCCTTGGTTGAGATTCTAATCCTAACTGAGTAAACCTTATGTTACAAAAGTAAATCAGAACAAAAATGCGGTTTTAACCTTGATTCACATACTGACCTTTCACTGGAAGACCTGCTATTCACATCCATGCAGAACGTGTAGCTTCACAGCTGTACTATTCATGACCAAGTAAAGTGTTATCTCAGCATGAGTTACCAGAAATAAATTAACTTAACTTTCTAGACAACATGTTTTGGAAAAATTGAACATTTATAGAATAACAAGTTTTGAAAAAGTCTATTGTAAAGTGAAAGGTAAAAATAATGGTAAGCCTATATGCCATAGTATTTCAATACTGAAATATTGAATTAGTTTTGGCATTCTTTTATACCAAAAAACTGTGCTGATCATAATAGTATTTTAGTTCTGAATTATATAGTATGAAGTTAGTTTGAGTTACTCATCTTAACTTGCAGGTCTCAAGTTCTATCATAATTTTAGCCTTTCCTCCATAACTCATTGTTTTAAATATATATGCTCTTGTATATTGAATAGTTTTAAAACAGTCAGCAGTGTACTAGTAAACAACACATTAATACATTGTATAATGCTGAGAACCTGAAAGGTTGCTCCTTAGGAGATAATAAACATTGTAGGTTGTGTTTTTGACTTCCAATAAAGAAAATGAACAATATTATACTGGATGTTATCTGCAACATATGACTTTTCTGAACTTTTTATAGTCGGAAACTCACTGTAATTATGTTCCTATATTGTCTACTTACTATAGGGAAGAGTTGCACATTTGTACTTCATCGTTCACTGTGTTAATGTTCTTCTATCGTTTATTCTCAATAAAGAAGAGATGTCCCTTTATTATACTTATGTTCCAGTCTTCATAAGGTCATTATAAGAAAGATGTTCACTCTACATGTTTAGATCTTTATTAGTTTATATGCACTTAAGTCAATATTTACTATGCACATACTTCCTTTTACTCATACTTCACACTAGCTACACATGTTTCCTGAATTGTGTGTACTGGAATGTATATTTTCATGTGTTAGGTATTATTTTGAGAGTAATAGTTCTGTACAGTTTACTTATGTATTTATTATTTTGACTGAAGAATGTAAGGACAGTTACAATGAAAGTGATGTGGAATGACATGTGATTTTAAAATATTTGTAATTCCGTGGATACTTACCTGTTTTGTACTGTAATACCATAATTTTCTTAATATATTATACACATGCCCCCCACTAGTACAGCAGTATGTCTTTGGATTTACAACGCAAAATCAGGTGTTCGATTCCCCTCAGTGGGCTCAGCAGATAGCCTGATGTGGCTTTGCTGTAAGAAAACACTATATTATACACTGTAATCTTCGAGAATAAAGAGTAAAATCTGTCTTATGAACATGAATAATACAGACCAAAAATTTGATAATACTGCAGTCAAATTAACCTTTTGAGGAAAAGAATGTTAGTGTCTGCATAATCTCTAACTCTGTATTTGCTGTAATGTTAGCTACCTTTGCAGTCACGACTGGCAAATAAATACTGTCACAAGTTAGAATATTTATAAAATTTCTGAAAGCTTGCTAAATTGATAGTTGCACCAACTATTCAAGTACAGTGATTAGCAATCAGAATTTAAAGGTTTCGCCAAAAATAATTTGAATATCATATATAATTTAGAGATAATTATTTTTGTATTTCCAAACACATCTAAGTATTCATGTAAATAAATATTAAAAATCTTAACTTTTTGATCATTTTATTCCAAAATTCATGTTTAAAGATACTAAAAATTAACAGAAATGGGAGATATTTCTCATTTATGTCTTAAGAACAGAGAAAATTGATAAAATATACTAACAAATTGCACTTTTCCTTGTATGTAAGTATTATTATTAACAATGCATGTCTGAAAAAAAAATGTCTGGGCTAACTGTAAAAAAAAATTCAATTTTTCCCACGTTTTACAAACCCTGCATTATAGATACATTTTGTGTTGAAAATTATGCCTATTATATGCAGAAAATTATGAAATATATTTCCATTCCACTTTCTTATAAAATTAAAATTTGTACATATGTATAGTGGGGAAATGTTACAAAAAAAACACCTGCACAAGACGTTTTTACAAATATGGAAATATGAAATACTTTAGCAGTGTAAGAGTTGATTTTAAGTGATTGATTCTGCACAGAAACTTGCCAAAGTTCTCCATGAGTGCTGGATTGTTTTATAATTATTTGTACACATTGATTAGATAATTCATGAAATTGTTCTCATAATTACTACAGGCATCGTCCAGCAATTGGAAATTGTCTAGGAGCAATGGCCAGTACCTTTCCTGTTGCATTCATGGAACCACATTTGAATAAGCATAATAAATATTCCATTCATGGACGTCTTCAGGAGCATTCCCTTGAAGCACAAGGTATAACTGTAATACTTGAAATCATACATGAAAGTAGAGAAACTGTGTTAATCATTGTTGTTATGTGTGTCTTCAGGAGCATTTCCTTGAAACATAAGGTATAACTGTAATACTTGAAATCATACATGAAAGCAGAGAAACTGTGTTAATCATTGTTGTTATGTGTGTCTTCAGGAGCATTCCCTTGAAACATAAGGTATAACTGTAATACTTGAAATCATACATGAAAGTAGAGAAACTGTGTTAATCATTGTTGTTACATGTGTCTTCAGGAGCATTCCCTTGAAATATAAGGTATAACTGTAATACTTGAAATCATACATGAAAGTAGAGAAACTGTGTTAATCATTGTTGTTATGTGTGTCTTCAGGAGCATTCCCTTGAAACATAAGGTATAACTGTAATACTTGTAATTGTACATGAAAGTAGATAAACTGTGTTAATCATTGTTGTTATGTGTGCCTTAAGGAGCATTCCCTTGAAGCTCAAGTCAAGACTTTAATAATCATACACAATACATGCTTGTGTTTTAGTTATCATTTATTCTACATTTGTTTAGATTCTCACTGGTGTACATGTGTTCAAATAATCATTTACTTATGCATATTTAAGTCCTCATTAGTGTACGTATGTTGAAGCCATCTTTTATTATACATACGCTTCAATCAATGTTTACTCTAAATGTGTTACAGGTCATGTACTTATAAAGAAAAGTATGTTTAATAGAACATACACATTGAAAATTTTAAAATGCAGGGTACCCATGTTTTATTGCATTAATTATGTGAAAAATGCAATTTTCTCTGTCCAGCAATAAGCCAAACTGTACATAGCTAAAAGTGATTTGAGATTATTTATTTTGATGTTTAGGTTTTTTATAAGAAATATTGGATGCTAGCAATCCTCTCTGATAATATATATCTGGATTTGATTACATATAGCTGTAATGGCAGATTTAGAAACTAGCATGCCGACTGTTGAGGATATAATGCAGCAGATTGACAAGTTTGTAAACAGCGGTTCCAAGTATATGGATGCTCCTCATATTATTGATGTCATGTTGCCCATGTTATGCAGGTTAGTGATAATAGTTTTCCAGCAGAGGGTAAAACAAAAAAAGTTTATGTTAAGTAACACTATATTTTTTTTTTCAAATGTTAAATCTATTGCAGTAAACATTCCCTGTACTATAATAAAAACATAGAGTGATGTTGAATATGGGTAACATTTGAACTATTTTATCTGTTAGTGTTAATTTCTTAGCATTTAAAGGTAGCTGTTGATTATGTTAATTTTATAGAATTTGTTTCGTACAAAAATTAGAAAAATTTAATAGTAGTACCTGAACTATCTCAATATTTTAGCTTGATAAAGCCAGTCTAGTATGTGTGTGTGTGTGTGTGTGTGTGTCCATCTCTGTAAACTTCAGGATTGTAGGTTTAAAGGAAGGCTCTTTATTAGAAATATTAATTTCGATACTTAGTATTTACACAAGTTTCATGAGCAAACAGTTATATAAGATCTAAACATGTACGTCCATTGTTGTACTTAAATATTTATATATTTTTTCTATAGTTATCTGCCCTTCTGGTGGAATCAGGGACCTGATAATGTGAACTTAACAACAGGGTAAGATATCCATAATCAATTAACATTTGAACATTTTTATCACAAATAAACATTGATCAAGACACTAAGTAAATGTTCGCTTACATTTTTCAGAACTTCTGGAAATCTAAGTTTGTGTCTTTTTAATTTGGTATTAAGTAAAATGTTATACTAACATAATTTTGAAAAATCCTTTTTTCACTTGTAAAATCTCCCCAGATACAGTCATGTCTGTAACTGCTACATGGTATAGAATACTACTATATGTTGTCAAATACTTTGTTTTGTTGTTTAAGGGTCATGAACTAGGTAGATTAATATGTAAAATTATAGATGGACTTTTCTGTACATTAAGATATTTATATTTGCAATCTTTTGGCCTTCTTACCGAAGCAATGGAGATTTCAGTAAGTAGGTTGAAAGCTCACAAGGTATGTTAACATAAAGAAAAGTTTGTGTATAACTCTGCAACTACTGTGTTTTGTTGTGTTATATATTGCCTTATGTCAATGATATGTCATTTATTATTGGCCTTATTTGAATAATGTGTTTTATTTAGAAGGAAAAAATAATAATGTTTTAATTATTTCAAGTTAGATCCAGTGTTTTTGTGTCTTTGTATATACATTTGCTTGTTTTTCTGTATAACTAAACTACATTCTTAATTTAGCAACCATGTTACCATGGTAACAAGTGAGCACCTCAACAATCTCCTAAAGAACGTGCTTAACCTTATCAGGAACCAAATTGGTATAGAGGGAGCTACCTGGATGATAAGTATTGCTGGTAGGCTTAAATTTTCGATTTCTTGGTCAGATTGCTAACTTATTATTTATTTAACTAAAGCAAGTCAGATCCCTAATTTGTTATTTATTTAGTTAAAACTTGTCAGATCGCTGACTTATTATTTATTTAGCTAAAGCAAGTCAGATCCCTAACTTATTATTTATTTATCTAATGCTGGTGAGATTGCTAACTTATTATTTATTTAGCTAGTGCTGGTCAGATCACTAACTCGTTATATATTTAGCTAATGCTGGTCAGATCATCATCAACTCTGCTGAAACCCTGTTAGAAGAGCCAATTCTACCATTATCAGAAAAGATCTGTACACGAGCAGAGGCTGTTTTTCACAAGGAGGAACTAATGAGGGGCTATCTGAAGTCTTCTACTGATGACACATCTCAGGTTGAGGGACAGCTTCAAGAGGTACATATAATGAAAATGGCATCAGTTAAAGTAGCCAACACACAATGTTACTGGTTCATAAATAAAAGTAAATAATGTGGTAAGCAGACTAACCAACAGTCAATGTTTCTGTTTTATAAGTCAGTCAGAGTTATTGATGTTGTAACTAGAATAACTGACACTCATTTTTGCTGATTCATAAATCAGTTAGTGTAATAAATGTAGTAACCAGGGTAACTAATAATCAGTGTTGCTGATTTATAAATCAATTTGAGTAATTAAAGTGGTAACCAGAAGAACTAACCATCATTGTTGTTGATTTATAAGTTAGTCAGAGTAAATAATCTGGTGACCAGGGTAACTAATAATCAGTGTTGCTGATTTATAAAACAGTCATAGTAGCTTATGTAGTAACTACAGTAATTAACAATCAATGTTTCTGGTTCATAAGTCACACAGAGTAACTAATGTGGTAACCAGGGTAATTAACAAAAATGTTTCTGATTCATAAGTCATTCAGAGAAAATAATGTGGTGACCACAGTAATTAACAGTCAATGTTTCTGATTCTTAAGTCATTCAGAGTAAATAACATGGTAACCAGTGTAACTAAAAATCACTGTTTTGGGTTCATAAGTCATTCAGAGTCATTGATGTTTATGGTTCCTAACTCTTTATAAAATCAAATGTAAAATATGTTCCAACATGTGAGAATACTGAAGTACTTGGTAGCACATGCTTGCCCTAAGGCAGAGTTCTGGATTTCAGAGCTATTAGCCTCATTTGAATGAGTATGGTACCACAAATGATTCTTTACATACTGAACTATGGATGCATTGTAAGAGTGACAGTCACTCATTTAGCATGAATAGTGGGTGGTATGGTACTTGTCTTCCCTCTGCTCAGTAGTTAAAATTTAGAGGTGGCAGTAAGTAACCTAAGTAGTTTCACCATAAAATCAGATACTTAAAGTACTTTCTAAAACATCTTATAAATCTCATTTTTGCATATCTTGTTCACATAATCAGTAGTATTAAAATAATTATTTTCAAAGGTTTTAAATAAAATTGATTGAAGGTGAAAAAGAAACCTAAAAAGCTTCAGGTTTCAAATTGAATTTTAGAATTTTGTTGTAGTTATTTGTAATTTTTCATCAAGGTTGACATATTTTCAGCTAGGAAGTCATATTTTCATTATGGTCTTAACATAAAGCATATTATTCAAATACTGTGTGTAATAATGCATTTAATCCTAAGTAAGTTACATATAGAAATTGAATTACAGAATTTTAATTGGATAACATAATTAAAATATTTTGGTTCCAAGTAATTACTGTCAGGTTGAAAACTGTAAGAAAATACAAAACATTCATATAGTTAGAATAGCAGGTTTTAAAATTTATTATGATTTTGTTTTTTAAATTGTTCAAAATGCCTTTCTTTCAGTGGTTGAATTATTTTAGCCTCATCTTGAAATATGTCAAGATAAAAATCGAACATTTTAATTTCTTGCAGGAATTCTCTCTCCTTGTTAGAGATATATATGCCTTCTATCCTCTTTTAATAAAATATGCAGATCTTCAGAGGTGAGAAGTTTCTCTTTATTTGGTTTAAAAATCTACATTTTTAAATATATTTTACTTCTGTATCTCATCAAATTTAAAAAGTACTTCAGTTTATAAGCAGATTACCAAGAAAACCAAGTTTGTTATATTTTTTGTGTTTTTCAGTTTTCAATATTTTTGTACAGTCATTATATTTAATAATTGTCTGATATATCTGTTAGATTTAGAGATAGGAACATTTAAATGGATTAGTAACTGCATGGTAAATGATATCTATTAGATTTAAGTATACAAACATTTAAAATAATTAATAAAGGTATGATGGATGATGTCTATTATATTTAAATATTCAAACGTTTAAAGGATTAATAAAGGTATGATGGTTGATATCTATTAAATTTAAATATTCAAACATTTAAAGGATTAATAAAGGTATGATGGATGATATCTATTAGATTCAAATATTCAAACATTTAAAGAATTAATAAAGGTATGGTAGATGATATGTATTAGATTTAAATATTCAAACATTTAAAAGAATTAATAAAGGTATGATGGATGATATCTGTTAGATTTAAATATTCAAACATTTAAAATAATTGGTAACAGTTTAATAGATAATATGTATTATATTAAAGATACCAACATTTAAAAGAATTGGTAACTGTCTGATAGATGATATCTGTTAAATTTAAGGACATTGATATTTAAAAGAGGTGGTAACTGTTTAGTTGCTCAAATATAAAGTTGCTGGACACAACACATTAAAAAAATGGTTTTAAAAATATTATTAATGTATTTTTGTGATAAAACCTACATCATTTCAATATCATTAATATCTTTTTTACTGCCTCTTAACATTTTAATAAGAACCAAGTTCTTGTTCTTTGGTATGAACTTATGTTATTCAGTAGATACATCTGTGCTAACATTACTGTTTGTATGAAAGTATACCATAATTAAAATGATTTGTGCTTGAAGTTGTCATACTTTGCAATAATTTGAAAATTCTTCTGAGTGAATTAGTCTCTTCTAAAATCATGTTTGGTTAAAGCAAAGGTATTGTGTGTTTGTAGTTTGTTCCTTTAGTCTTGTAGTTTTTCAAGGGATATGTCTGGTCTTTTAGATGAATTAATAGATTTGTAAGATTAATTGAACAAAAATAAATTACACCTGGAAAGTGTTATTTATTATATTTTAAGAAAGTGGAAAATAGCTTTGTGTTTTTGAGTATTACTGATATTTTGCATACCTCACGAGTCTTAATTTAAGTAATTACTAATGTTATCCAATTGCAATACTTTCATTAATTCTATTCTAATTATCTTATACAGTATCTATTTTTTAATTTTTCTTCTTGTAGGGCACATTGGTTGAAGCATAATGTAAAAGACGCAGAACAACTATACAATTACGTGGCTCACATTTTTAACCTTTGGTCTCGCTCACAGGTAAGTTCTATACCTATTGCATAAGCAAGTGCTTAAAAGAAGATTTATGAGATAAGATGAACACATACTGTATTGAAAATAATTTGAAATTCGACAAAGCAGCTGATTAAAACAAAGTACCTACATAGATAAGGACTAAAATCCAATGTTGTTAGCACTGTAGCTAATTTAATGTACTGTCTAAATAGGAGTATGCAATGGAATAAAAAAATGTGATGATTGGAATGTATTGATTCATCATTTATGTACATTTCTTCTTAGTGATATATTCATAAATAAATTAGTTAACTTATATGCTTGTGTGTGTGTGTGTTTTCTTATAACAAAGCCACATCAAGCTATTTGCTGAGCCCACCGAGGGGAATTGAACCCCTGATTTTAGCATTGTAAGTCTGTGGTCTTACCTCTGTACTAGTGGGGGGCTATTTATATGTTAGTTTGAGTAAAGATTGAGAAAAATGTATTTTTGTGTACAAATTTTCACTATATTTGCTACAAAAAAACTAATATTTTTTCATGAGTTTAAGGAACTTAGCTGTTTTTGAATTTAATTTTTGTTAAAGTAAACATAATATTTTTTTACATTCTTCATCTTTTATTTTTTATAATGATTATGATAAAAGTATTTAAATTTTCTTCCTGTAAAATATTAAACTTATTTTCCAACCTTATATGCTTTCATTTAAAGGAAAGGAAAATTTCTTTTTTTTCACATTTTAGTAGGTTTTAAAATATCACATGTATACATTCAAAACTTATTGTGTTTTGAAGTTTTGTTCAGTTTTCACATGAGAAGTATGTTTATTTCAGTATTTCCGGCGTGAGGAACAGAACTTTATCTCCCAGCATGAAATTGACAATATGGCACTGATCATGCCAGCAGCTGGTAGAGGGCGAACTGCCGTACAATCTACAGAATATGCCACCACATCATCAAAAAAGGTTGGACATATTTAAGATT
Source organism: Carcinoscorpius rotundicauda (assembly GCA_011833715.1). Classification (NCBI taxonomy): domain Eukaryota; kingdom Metazoa; phylum Arthropoda; class Merostomata; order Xiphosura; family Limulidae; genus Carcinoscorpius; species Carcinoscorpius rotundicauda. Next base: position 15,961,926 of record CM022401.1, on the reverse strand, counting down.
TCTTTTAATGTTGGCATTTGTGGAATATACACAGTGTTATCTTTGATATTATGGTAATGAATATGTTATACGTTATAGACAAAGTGTATATCAAACATATAATTAATGCTAAATATTAGTAGGTGTTAACAGTTATAGCTGATCAGATTTGACCATTATCATAAGGCTTTGATCAGATGAATGATATACCATTAGCAAAGGCAGAGAAGATTTGGTATCAAATATATAATTTGTGCAAACTATTTGTCGGTGTTAATTAATAAATATGACTGATCAGATTTGATCATTATCATAGAATTATGATCAGCTGAAAGATATATTGTTAGCAAAGGCAGAGAAGGTTTGGTTTTGGTTTGTATTTTAAGAAAAGGCGAATATTTTATAATATATCAATCACAGTACTTCAGCCGGTCGAAAGCTAGCTAAGGCCTTCTGCTTAATATTAATTATTGTCAGGCCAGCTAGATTATAAAAGATGTGGTAGTGGTTTAGGCTCTATATATATACGTATATGACCAGTTTTCGTAAAGAGCAACTGTTTTGGTGTGAACCAGATTAAGCAAGTGAATTTTAATTGTTATCAATTTTGTTTTAATCGTTTACAGATCAGATTTATCGATGTAACAAAAGATTTCTGTGTTCTCATAATCATATTAAATAATGCATTATGCAGGTAAAAAAACGAAGAGATGGTAAAAGAGATAAAGACAAAGAATTGGCTTCCAGCCTGATGGTTGCCTGCTTAAAACGTGTTCTACCTGTTGGCTTGAATCTTTTCGCTGGTCGAGAGCAAGAACTTGTCCAACATGCCAAAGAAAAGTTCCTAAAGGTAACTGATAGAAGCAGAGATGAAGTTGGCAAAGATATTTAAAAAAAACATAATAAAATATCTGCTTTATATGTAAATAGGAAAGTAACATTATATCTTTTGTCATTTTTTGTAGAAGGAACAAGATTCTGATATATTTGATTATGTGAAAACTCAACTGACTCTGCCAGACAAGGTAATGTTTAATTATATCTGTTTCTGTTTGTTGTATTTACACTAAACATTTGCAATATGCTGTAAATATTATCATGTATATAAAAGTGTGACGACTTTTATGTATTTATAACTTTACATAAAATCCATTTGATTTTCTGATAGATTGATCCCAGTGATGACATGAGCTGGCAACACTATTTATATAGTAAACTTGGTAGTAAGAAGTCCACTGCACTGACAGTTACTGCTGACCAGCTAGTTGAAAGGATTATTGACATGGCCAAGGTTTTATATGGGCTTCACATGGTTTGTATTTCTTTTGGTTATCAAACTAAATTACAATATCAAGTATTGGGTCCTTCTATGGCGTGGTCATAGTTTTAATTTATAATGTTTACTTGCTTGTTTTGTTGCAGGGGCTTTGTATGGCCAGGTGGTTTAAGCACTGGACTTGCATTTTGAGGGTAGTGTATTTGGATTCCTGTTCCATTAAACATGCTTTCCCTTTTAGCTTTGGAAGTGCTATAATGTGAAGACCAATCACAAAATTTGTTGGTAAAAGAGTATCCCAAGAATTGGTACTGGGTAGTGATGACTAGCTTTTTTTTTGTATTTCTTTCACTGCTAAATTAGGGATGGCTAGTGCAGATAAATCTTGTGTAGCTTTGTGTGAAATTAAGAAAAAACAAACAACAATTTGTTGTAGGTTGAAATAAATTAAAGTCCCTGAATGATATAACTAATGTCTTACCAGTACTTATTTATGGAAATAAAATATGTTTTTAAATATACATGAATAAATATTTCATTTATATTTATTCAAGACAAAGGACAAGTAAAAAGTGACCACTAAGAAGTTGAAGTAACTGTATAATTAAATTTTGTAAATCATAATCAGTTATGAAAAAAATTAAAACATTTATATTTAACTCATTTAAAGTTGAATTTTAAATTTTTAGTTTGTATTGTTACAAATTAGCAAATTAAATGCAATATTTTGCACTGTGATTCTAAATTTTGTAACTTTGGCATAAAAAAAAAATTGTAAAATTGTGCCATGTAAGGTTTAAACATATCTTCATTTTAAGATATATGTTGCAAAGTAAATCAATAAAAAATTCATACACAAAGAGATAAAAGAAGTATTAGTTTTGTTCCAAAAAACAACATTTCAAAGAACTTTTTCAGCATATTAATTTTGTATTAAATATTTTCTGGTACAGAAATTATTTTTTGAAATTTTTAATATTTTTGTAATGCTGCACATGTACAGCTGAATATTTTAGAGAGATCGGAGGGTACATTAATATGTTTATAAGATAAGCACGTTTTTATATCAACTGAAAAAAATTAAACTCTTATTAACTAAATATTAATTAAATGAATCTGTAAATATCTAAAAATTATTAATAATCATCTTGTAGTGTCAAATTTTACCACAGTACAAAATAAGTATCACCAGAGAGTTGTTACTTTAGCATTTCTTAAACGTGGCAAAAATTTATTTCACTTATTAGTTTTATCACTGGCCACATATTTCTTAAGTACTCCTGATTTATGTATTTACGAAGTTGTTAAAGTGTTGGATTCTTGGTTTAGAGTAATAATGGCACACAGATAAACTAATTAAATGAATCTGTAAATATCTAAAAATTATTAATAATCATCTTGTAGTGTCAAATTTTACCACAGTACAAAATAAGTATCACCAGAGAGTTGTTACTTTAGCATTTCTTAAACATGGCAAAAATTTGTTTCACTTATTTGTTTTATCACTGGCCACACATTTCTTAAGTACTCCTGATTTATATATTTACTAAGTTTGTTGTTACTTTAGCATTTCTTAAACGTGGAAATAATTTGTTTCACTTATTAGTTTTATCACTGGCCACATATTTCTTAAGTACTCCTGATTTATGTATTTACTAAGTTGTTAAAGTGTTGGATTCTTGGTTTAGAGTAATAATGGCACACAGATAAACTACACCCATTTAATGAGGGGTTTGATAATTCAATTTTTTATTGCAGATGCAACTGTAGAAGAGATGAATAAACAAGTCTGATGGACACACTTAGTGCTGTTTATTTCACATTATTTGACTGTACTGCATTTCTGAAAATAAAACAAGACTATAAAATTACAATACAAATATGTACAGATAGCATACGCAATGAAGAACTTATGCGAAACCACAGCACTTTACATCAAATTTTGTACCTTTAAAGCAGAAGCTGATATTTCAGAAGGCATCCAAGACTGCTTTACAATCCAATACTCTACAGTCAACCAATCACAAATTATCTCAGAATAATTAGGAGGTGCCTCCTATGTGACAGCCATAAAGCATGGAGTAAAGTATGATACAAAATAACTTTGTACGAAATAGTAAATAACTACCGTGATCAAACTATGCTATATAAAATAATATTGAAGTTTCAGTTTTGCACATATTCTCTTCTGGATTTAGTGGATTCTCTTCCAGAATTGAACTTAGAAAAAAATTTGTTTTGTAGATACAAAATATATCTGATGGGAGAATGGCAAATGTATTAATAGCTACTACTCTGTCATTACTGCCCCTCGCTATCACAGCAGTAAGTCTATGGATTTGCAGCCTTAAAATCAGGGGTTCGATTACCTTTGATGGGCTCAGCATGTAGCCTGATGTGGCTTTGCTAAAAAAGAAAACACAAACACTGTCATTACTTTTGAACTTTAGTCAGATTCAGTAGTTTTAATAAGCTTTTCTTTATTTTTTTCTGCAACACACTGACCTATAAAAATAATTAAATGATATATTTAATTTATCTGAATATATTACAGTAAACAAGCATGGTCTGTAACATATATATTACATCAATGAATAGTGAGAAAGCTTCACTGTATAATAAATTAGATTTAACATTTTTTTACCTGGTGTATGTATATTATGGTTATCAGAAACCACATTTTAGTAATATATATTAATGTAAATATATGGCATGTTGAGTTAAGGTTTCTTCTGCAGCAAGTGCCTGTGACTTTTTGGTAATAAATTCGACAACAAATGAACAGAACATACTCCACTTGTCTTTAAAATAATATGTATACATGAAAGAAGTTTAATGTATGTACAAAATTATTTACACTGAGAAGATAATAGTTGTATGTTAAACATTACATAGTTTTCTTCTTGTTGTCATAAGTTTACTTTGACCAGTTCAATTGCTTTAAAATTCAGTTGGTAAGCTGAACTATTTTTCTCTATTTTTATCACGATAATATCCTTGTATAATTCATTTACTCTGTAACATGAGTTACAATAGTTTTATCCTAAACTTTAAGTAATTGTTTGGCTTTTATCAAAGTCCACACTGGCAGGTTCATTTAGTTTAGAACACTCTTTGACAAGACAAATTATTCTCCTTATTTCTCTCAAACTCTTAATCTCCCTCTAACATATCAATATTTAGCCCATTCATTCTAAAAAAATTAAATTTACGTCCTTTAAATTTTCTCTGACCAAACTTCTCTTTCATGTTACTTTATCTTTACTCTGTTTCTACTCATCTGGTCACTGCTTTTCGTACACCTGTCACTTAAGCCTTTTAAAAACTCCACAGTGTTGACATCAGTGGATTGGAAACACAATGTGCAATAGCCCCAACATCAAAAAATTACAAACAAAATTAATTAACAATACTACCTGGACTAAACAGCCTTTTATATCTGACAATAGTAATGTTTTAAAACTGTTCTAAATGAATATATAGTATGACCATTTAGAATAACTTGTATCATACTACACAACAGAAATAATGTAGTATTCACAAAAAGTATTCAAGTCGTACATAAATGTAAATATATTGTAGTACGAACTAATGAAAACTGCCATATAGGAACCTCCACCAGATAACTCCCACAAGTATTTTGATCCGTTGTGTTAACCCTTGGCAAACATACCATGTTGTGTTTCCATGCTGGTAAAATGTTTTGAATGACCTTGCCAAGATTTGAAACTCAACCTTTAAATTAGTAGAACAGCTGATTTTGAATTTATGGAATAGGTGGTCTTACCTATCAGATGTGCACATAATTTTAGAGAACATTTCATCTATTTTTATGTACCTTTGAAGATTTTCCATAAGTGTTTATTAAGCCCCTGAACTACCAACTAAATCTGCCTCTCCCTCAACCAAATGGAATCTAAGTTACACTCCTGACTTACAGATAAACATTTTTTTAGAAGTCAAACGAAATTTGTTATGGTCCGTAAACAATTGTCTTTGAATATATTTTTGTTTTATGACTTACTGGTATTCATAATTTATTAATCTATAATTACAGTTGTAGCTTTTTATTTACAGGCTAGTCTAGCTAATAATTTTTTTCTTTAATTAATACATAATTTATTTTTTCATAACTCAAAGGAAACATTAATCATGAAGTGAAAAGTTGAAGGCCAACTTCTCACAAGAAAACGATCTCAAAACATTTGATCGCTAGTTTCCCTTATATGACAGACTGGATTATATCAGCATAAATTATAGTCAGTCTTATCTTGTAAATTATATATAAAAATAACTTGTAACAATATTACTGTCTTGTCTCCCAGTTATTTGCTGATTATTAGGGTACTTTGGGTTGGTGTGGATCTAGACTCTTAATTAGATTTCTTATCTTGTATCAAAATTAGTTTGATTTTTCAGAACATATTCAGTATTTAATGATATTTTTTGATTTCATCTTTACCTGGTGTTTGAACTATGTTTGTCCAATTTCAAGTGAATCTAATTTTTGTTTTGCGTTGTTGTATTCTATAAATTATTTTTTAAATATTTTTATATTTCTCTGCTCTCTTATGTTAAACCTTTTGTAAATAGTGATGATGCAAGACTACTGAAAGAATATTTATTTTTTCTTCTCATAATTTCATACTACTGACCTTTATTATTACTGATAACAGTTCCAGATTATGAAGATATCCAGCTATGTTGAATTGAGTGATATTTATTCACATTATACATTATTTGTTTTATACTTTCCTGTATTAAACATCTATTCTTTGCCTTAATTAAAGCTTCTTTTTTTTATTTGCCTTTTGTTTTATTTTTTTGGTGCTTCATATTTTGCTCTTTCTACCCCCTCCCTGGTAGATTGACCACCCCCAGGGGCAGCAGAAAGGGGTGTGGCGTAGCGTGGTTTCAACTCAGAGAAAGCGTGCTGTAATTGCCTGTTTCCGAATGATCTCGCTTCACAGTCTACCTAGGTAATCAGCTATTGGCACTGTCAGTGTTAGCTAATGAAAGCCGTTCCTAATCTGGAAAATGCTGTGAAAGCATGCTTGTTAATATCCTATTCTCTAACTGTGTCTTATTTTCATTAAATAACCAACCACAGCTTTTATTTAACAAACTCTAAAATAACTACTATTACCATTGTGTTTCCATTAAGGTAACAAGTTAGTTGCAGAAAAATTTAGAGATAGATGAGTATTCTAACATTACTTTGTCTGCTATTCATTCCAGTAATGTGAAATTTGAACCATACTTTTGATGGTAAAGAACATAACGTTTTGGTTTTCATAGCATGACTTTTATTTTGAATGATTTTTACCTTTTTTCTTTCAGAGTTTCTTCTGATCATTTACTATAGGAATGTTAACTAACATTGTTTAACTGACTTATTTAATTTTTAAGTACATTGCATTTTTATTAGTTACAACATGAGAGTTCGAAACGTTTGTTTGTGTGTGTTTGTGTTCCTCCACAACTAGGCCCACAATCCTCACCCAACTCGGATAGGTTGGCTGAAACTATTGTCCACCTCCAAGAAACGAGCTGCAATAGCCTGCTTGCGTAGCGTTCCCTTGTATAATGTGAAAAGGTAAAATTTTAACAAGTGCATAACTTGTTTTCATGATGCACATTAAAGGTTTATATCTGTATGTGAATTAATCATATTATTTCCATTGTGTACATAATTGGTTTGAAGAAGTAGTATTGGAAAAAAGAAAAAAAAATGCTTATTATTTTAGGGAGAATTCTAGAGCCTAAAAGTAGACCTTTGACTAAGTTTTTAATCAATAACACTTTTATTCAGTTGAACATAGACATTAATTTGTTTTTTCTAAGTCATTGTACTGAATTGCATATAAGCTGCTTTGGTTTTGTGAGATGAAACCATTTTTAATAACTAAATTAGTATGCATGCAAATTAAACTTTTCAAAATATATCTAAATTATTTTATCATTTATGTGTACGTTGATCACAGAATTTTTCTGTTTTTATAGAAATACAGAAATCAGTGGTACACCAACGTGAAACATACTTTCAAAATGATATCACTTCCAAAATCTGTTTATTATCTTCTTCTTTTCATATTATGTGTTGACAAATTATGAATATTTACTAATTCTATTTATTTTCATATCTTACTTTGACATAATAGAATTGTTAACTATTCATAAGTCTGATGTCAACACATTATCTGGATGCCATATGTTGTGAATGTTGTAGTTATCTGTATTTAAATGAGTTTATGAGTAATTAAAGAAAAGCATCTAAATAACAACGTGTTCACATTACTGCAAAACTGAGTATAGATATTTAACCTGAGTGAATAAGAATTCATTGCTCTTAAACCAGTTATAGATATTTAACCTAAGTGACTGAGAATTCAAAGTGTTTCAGAACTAGTTACAGATAGTTAACCTAAGTGACTAAGAATTAATTGCTCTTAAACTAGTCACAGATACTTAACATAAGTGACTAAGTATTCAGAGTGCTTCAAAACTAATTACAGATAATTAATTTTAGTTATATCAGTTAGCTGTTTTACATTTTATCACACATCTCCACAATTTTTAAAATTGACATAATGTTAATATCTAATAATAATTTTCATTTTCTTATTCAACTGAATGTACATGAAGAAGCTGTGAAAGTAAGATTTGCATTTTTCAGTTTACTGCAAGAGTAAGTGATGTATGTTCCTTTAGTTGAAATATGGAAAATGAAATATGCTTTACTTTTCTGAAAGGCATCGAGCCATCAACATCTTCCTGAGAATGTATCGTGAGATCTGGTTGGAGGAAGAGAACAAAGGGCATGAGCAACTTGTTGAGGATCTCACCGTAAGTAGTTTTTGTAGGACTTGGACTGATTACTGCAATGATTTGAGTAGTTATCTAACATCTATAACTCTCTATAACAAATTGTAGCATTTATTAATAAGAATGTCAAACTTCTGAAGTGTATGATAATTGATCAGAATATTACAGTTAATTAGTCACAGTAAATCTTTGTTGTTTTTTTAATGTTATATAAAAAGGAACACCTTTTTTCAGATTGCACTAACTGAATCAAAGGCATTATTTCTAAATGTATAGGTGGGCTATAAATCACTTTTATAATCTATGAATTATTAAGTAGAACATCTTCCAAAGAATATATCTTGTATCTGTTATGTATTCATACCAGTGGCAGATTTAAGGGGGATGGATAGCCACCACCACCCTAAATCCACCAATGCACATTGGACAGCTTTTGCTGCATATATTTTAACTTCATTTGATGATTGTATGATTGCTTTTTATAATTTATGAATAATTATTTATTATGAAAAATATCTTCTTTCTTTGTGGCTTCTTAGTTTGTTATTACTTTAATACATGGTTAAATTTCAAACAAATACAATTGAAAATGTAGGTGAAAAAAGGTTTAACATAAAGCAATGGAACATTAATAGCTTATTTTAATAAACTTAGAAGTTTGAATAAATGGTTTAAACTATATTTTCAACAGTTTTTTTTTAAATTGAGAGCTTACTAAGAGACAGGCTCAGAAATATATTTAAGGTTTTTACTTCTATGATACTGACTTGATCAGTTTTACAGTAAATGTAACAAAATTAGGTAAATCACACATAAAAAGTGATATTAAAGCTTAGCTGTAGACATGTAATAATTTCAGATTTATTATTCCGATACTGTACTTTCCTTATCTCACAAGATTAGCTTTTCCTGCTTTGTGCTGCCCTCTATATACAAACATTTTACAATACATGCCACAATTCTTCTGAATTCCCCATATTGAAATCAAAGATTCCAACATGTCTCTCATTCAAATTAACATGTATCATCACTTCACCAAAAGGAGAGCACCACCATCATGTGACTCCCCCTATGCACCACTAACAGACCATAATTTCTTGTTTAATAGTGCTTGAGATCAGAAGATTTTCTTTTGTTCCAGCTCTGCTGTAGAGTGATTCACCTTAGAAATTTTTACTTTCATTTTGAAAGCATTTATTTACCCATGTTTTGTCACCCAATCTTTTGTCTGTTTGTTTGATGTCAAACACAAATTCCAAAGTGTACATTATCACTTAGGTTCATCTCATTCATGTTGTGCCATACTTCAGGCCACAGATGCAGGCAATCTTATTGTTGTAATTTATTCACATGGAGATTGAGCATTATAAGGGAAAATCTCTGCCCCTCTTCCTCCTGAGCCTTTTGGTCCTGCCCATGGTAATGAGGATTTGATCATTTGTCCCACTTCCCCCAATCAGAATTCTCAGGTGTGTAATGTTTTGTTTGTTGCTTATATTTTTATGACCCAAGTCCTTCCCTTTTACATAATTCTATCTCCCAATTGTATTTAATTTCCTGCATCCCATGATCTTTGGGCTCATTCAGAGCAGTTTGGCTCCCACTTGGGTAATGCTATTAGTATGATTCATCTGCCACAGGCTTCAGAACAGTCTGCTCTCTCTTATCTTAGGACAGACTCTCGTTATCTGAACCAACAATTCTTGGGTTTAGTTCTGCCTATTTGGGGAGCAGTTCCTGAATCTTCCATTAATCTAAAATGTGCCCAGTACTCCCATTTTTGTCTTACCATGACAACTTTGTTGTGGTATGTCTCTATTCATCTCCTGTCCTGAGGGTTCTAGGGATGTCCTCATCCTCCTCACTTCCATATTGGCCTGCCTTCCATCTTTGTCTCTGGCCTTGCAAATGTGGTTTCTTTATTGTTGGGACCTTTTGGGTCATGATGCCATTTTGTTATGGATGTATCTCCCAGCTTCTTATGTACAGGACCTTTGTGGAACCAAGATTTTGAGATGTTACATGTTTGGAAACATTCTGGAGCCTTTGGGGTCATGAATTGCTTTGGTCCAAATAACAATCCACTTTTTCTCGTTTAGTGGCTAAATTTGTCCAAGTCATTGCCAAGCATGGTGTAATTCCAATCTCACAACCTTTCCCTTCCCAGATCATTTTTGGGGATGTGTTCTTCAGTGACTCCTCTCGTACCCATCAGTACTTGGCACCCAATCAAAATCTCCATGCTTTCTCACTTTGGATATTCACTTTTAGGCTTATGACTATCACGTTTATTTGGTGGCATGTCACATACCAGGTGTTTTCAATCTTGTGGTGATTGCCTTTCCTGACCAGACTGGTTTCACCCAATAAAGTAGACCCTTCCTCCCCTTGTTTTTTTCAGTGGCTTTGAGATTTATGAGATACTCCTTATATCGTTGCATTTGCCACCTCCCTCAACACCACTTACCTTTGTTTTGGTGTCCTGTTCTCCACTCTAGAGCTTTGGCTATAGCTGCCTTAAGCTAGGATTCGTCAAACAAATTCCTTTATGTTTGTCCTTCTATCTGATTACTTCATTAGATAGTCTTCCTCATCCATACTGCTCCATGCAAAGTCCTTTTGATTTCTCCTTACTTGCACACTCAACAATGGTTTCTCACTTACTCCAGTTACATTTGTTCCCTTGTCTTCATTTAGCTCATTCAATTCATTCTTCATCTATGGCTGTGCATCAGTAAAAATAGAATGTTTTTCACACCTGAGCCTTGGCTTGGGGGTTACAGCTTCTCATCCAGTAGTTTCTGGTGTTTCCAAGTTTCTTTCATGGAATTTTCAGAAAGTTTTTTTTTTTCAAAGTTTAGATTTCCCATATTTTTGATTTTCTCATTAACAAAGGGTCTTTCTTTCCCCTGTCTTTACCTTTTTTATCAAAATGTCAGCTAGGCATCCATTACTTTCAGATTGAGTCATTAATGTTGTATTCCATTCCCTCACTTCCATTTATTTCTATGTTTCACTTATCTCTTAAAACATATTTCCTTCTACTCTTGGCTTGCATATGGAATTGCCATACATATTTACTATTGTCATTATTAGAACAGTGTACCACCCAACATATCTTCTTTATCCAGATCATTCTTTCCTTCACAAAACCTCGGTGGCTCATAAGAGTTACTCCTTTTTTCTCATTTTCCTTCCTTCTACTTCTCATCTATGCTTTTAGCCTGATCTGAATAGACTTCCTATGCCCTGTGTTTGCCATTCACTATTTATTTTGCTTCTTTCAGAGTTTTTCATTTCATCTACTTATCACTTAGCAACCTTCTTCCTTTCTGGATCTTTCTCCCTTTACTCTTACCAGTTGGATTCATCATTTAATCCAGTTGACTTATTCCTGTTTATTCCAATACTAACATACATTATTCCATGTTATCTCCCATAAAATCCACCACCTTCCCTTTTACCTTGCTTGTAATATCGGTTGGTCTTTGGAGGAGATCCTGCAGTCAGGCATGTGGACCAGCCCTCAGATTTTTATTTCTCATTACTGGGATATCGTCTGCCACTCAGGGCTATACTTCAGACTTCAGTGTAGCTGTGACACTAGGTAAGTCTTTATTAGTGGTTTCTTTCAGAGACCCTTACTTCGAATTTCATCTATTGGATTCTACTCCATGGTGAGTGGTACCTGACCAGGTATTCTTTCTACACAGATCCACATGGTATGTTATGTTGATTCCAGTGCCCTATCCATGGCTTGCATACTCACAAGATCACTGGAAGGTCAGTAACCTCATAATATTTGCTTCATAAATTGGTCTGTCCCAGACAATACCACACATGGACAGCATAGGTAAAGCATAAGAGGATAGCTGCCCTTCCCTGCCTTGACTGAATAAATCAGTATAGTATGCTTTTCAAAATAGGATTTTGTGATCACCCATTGCACACTCTCAGGTGTAGAATCCCCTCTGGACTCTCCAACACTCTCCCTCATCTTCTTCCAGTGGTGTGTAAGAGTCCTTACCATTTACCTGTTCCACTCTATTAGGGTGGTTGACCATGGAGGCATCCTGCTGACCGAGTTCCACACAGACGGCTATATCTATTCAGTTCAGAGTAGGGTAGCAATGTTATTCCGTTTGATTTTGTACCCTCATCCTGTCTCCATGTAGATACTCACATGTTGATTCTGGATACTGAGTGAACCAATCAGTTTGGGGTTATCCATCTTCCTCCTTCGATTTTTCTTTCTGTGTTGTGGGTCACAAAAGGTATATGTTGTTGTTTTCGTTTCTGTTCTGGGCATTCCCTTGTTTTCTCTTTGGACGTTTCAGACCAGCACATGGTTGTTAGGGTTGATTACATGTGATGGACTTCCACTGGATACCAGATGACACATGCTCTGAAGTTGGGTGTTTTCTCACATCCCATATTTTAGGGCTTGAAGTGAAGATGGTATGATCTTACCCTTGCATGGATGTAGGTACCTGGTGAGGGGGAGGTTTTGGATGTAGTTGACTTACTGAAAACTGTCTGCTACACACAAGCTATATTATACCATGGGAAACGTCTTCTTTCACCCACCTTTCTTCTGTGGGATTTAGTTATTTATTTATCTAGTTGGGATCACTTTCCTGAATTATTCTCTCCCACTTATTTGTGCTCTTTTCCTTTTCTGCTGTGTTTTTTCATGACAAAAGCATACCTGATTCAAAAGTGATTCAGTGCTCCTGCTCAAATCATTTGATTAGTTTCTCTCCCACACAGAGGTATCCTTCAGATTCTTTCAGGCAGTACCTTTGCTCTTCTCTCACACTGGTCTTTCTGACTTTTCCATTTGGGATTCTAGCTGTCCTTGTGAGTCGAGGGAATTACCATATTCTAAACTATAATTTTTCTGAACTGAAATTGTGTGCCCAATAGGCACTTCTCACACTTCCCCTCTTTCTCCCCACAACCTTGCAGTGTTTACGTGTTCTGCCAAACTTCAAAGTGATGTGTGTCATGTGTTTGAGGTGCTTTCTTGTTGGTAGAGAGATAATACATGTTGATTTGCATTTAAAATATGTTGGAATCTTTAATTCCAATGAGGGGTAGTGTGAAAGGCTTTTGGCATACTTTATTAAAAAAAAGATCACATATAGAGGAAGGCACAAAATGGGAAAAGTAGAGAGAAGTATCTATCACAAATAAATTTTCAGTTTGAGAAAATTATAACTTTCATTAACTCAGATTCAAACCTGAAACTTCCTTCATCAGAGGCTCACTCCAGTTAATATAAAAAACAAGTGTCAGTTATAAATGGTTTAATCTATATATTTTCAACATATTTTTTAATTAAGAAGAAGCTTACTTGAAGACGATCTCAAACCTGAAACTTCCTTCATCAGAGGCTTACTCCAGTTAATATAAAAAACAAGTGTCAGTTATAAATGGTTTAATCTATATATTTTCAACATATTTTTTAATTAAGAAGAAGCTTACTTGAAGACGGTCTCAAAAACATATTTAAGGTTTTTATTTCTAAGATGTTAAATTTGTTGTACAATAAATGTAACAAAATCAGATGAGTGACGTGTACATACAATAAGAAAATGACATTACAGTACAATTGAAATCGTCAAGTGGTCTTATAGTAATTTCCAGTTTATTATTTCACTGGCTTATATTCAAACCTGAAACCTCTTGTATACTAGATGGGTACTTTAAAGGATTAATTCACTGGTATTTAATAGTAAAGTATTTTTAACAGCTCAGTCTACAACAGGATTACCTCTTGCCTAATCTAAATATATACATCACTTGTTTTTTTATCAAATACTTTTCAGTGATGATTGTAAATGTTGGTTGTTTTATGTAAGTTAGTTCTATCAAGAGGAAAATAGTCTTTATGAATGATGAATAATGCCTTGTAAATCTTTACATTTAGTTATGAGTTATTGGTAGTTAACTCTAAACTGAAGGAATGAAATATTATATTCCTAGAGAAAATTTGTACTTACCACACACAAACCAAGTGGTGTGAATGAACTACTAACAGTTTCAAATGGATATTGGCCACTTTCTAATCAGTATGCTATAACTTGTTTTGTTTTTTCATCAGTGCGTTGGTAAGCTTCATACTTGTGAGGTATTTGAAGACTATTTTAGAAATATCACTTTCTTTATCAACAAATCATTATCACATGTTGATTGTGATTTACATGAATAACTTTCCTTTAATCTGTTCTTTTCCTGGTTTCCATTGATTACCATGGTTACTCAAAACATCGTCAGTTGTTAAGCATTTATACATCAATAATTCTTCTTTAATCTGTTTTCTTACTGTATTCCAATTATTACCATGGTTAGCCAAAAACATCATTACTTTATAAGCATGAATAACTCTCCATTAATCTGGTTTTTAACTGTATTCCATTGATTACCATGGTTACCCAAAACATTCATTCATTCATCAGTCACAACCACAAGACATCAGTTGTGCCATTAGATGTTAGTATGATATCTGGAATACCTAAGATAAAATGAACTTTTTGAGTGATAGAAAGATTTAAAAACCAGAATATTTTATATATACAGTATCTTTTTAAAGATTTTAAACACTTTGACTTTTATAGTATTTATGTATATATAAAGACAGAGATATTGTGTACCTCCACCACTCTTTGTGACCCACATCTGTAGATACCTAACATTTTCTCTTCAAAGTTTGTAGTTTATATATTGATTTTGTTTGTCTATTGTATGTGGGATTTTTTTTTACTTTGCCTGAAATTTACTTAAAATGTACAATTCTTTTTAAATGTGTGGATGTACTAAGATGTAAATAGAGAATGTTTATTAGCGTTTTTACCGTTAGTTTCATTACAGATGATTAACTGATGACTTATTTGTTTTTGACATATTTTACAATTATAACGTAGGATTGCTTTAGCCCTAAATTAAACCATTATTACTATTTTTTATATGCATGTATTGCCTTTGATACTTTAATTTTTAGTCAGTTTCTTTAACTGAAGTAATCAGTGAATAATAAATTGACAGCAATCTTTTGAAGAGGCAGAAGAGAAACGTGGACAGGTGGAAGAAAAAGATAAACCAGATCCACTGGCTCAACTTATTGTTGCCTTCTCCCGAAGTGCAACAACAGAACACAGGTTGGTAGCGTGAGTTATTTTTCATTCTGGTAATTAGTAGCTGTCAAATTCACATGTTATTAAGAATCCAATTTGTACATTAAAAGTATTACTGTGTTTCACGATTGTTATAGTATAGTTAACAGTTTATCAGGACAATGAATAGTTAAATTTAAAATTTTTCTACTACTTTTCTTTGCCTAAAGAATAACCTGTAAATAGTTTCAAACGTTGTGGGAAAATATAAATATTAGGTTTTGGTATATTTACCTCAGTTTAGAAACTATGGAAAAATAAAGGGCTGAACAGATTAATTGAACATTTTAACACCATCATAAAAGTAACTTTTATTTTACAGTGGAACAATAACAGAAGATGAACTGTACATGCAATACGCTATCATACTTGGTGAAGTAAGTGCTGTGTCTTATATGCTACTATTTAAATGTTTATTCTTTTTCTTTAAGTTTTTTGAATGTGACATGAAACATGGAAAATGTAGTTTATGATTTACAATTTGCAATATGTATATCTAAGGTAATGATACATATCTGGTATTGTAAACAAGAAATAATATAGTTCATATATGTAGTCTTATAACACATAATTAGTTCTCAAAAACAAGATGGAAGAATTTAGTGAAATTACTAATTTAATGGGTTGAAATTCTTTTTTGAAACCAGTCCCCCCCAAAAAAAAAACCTTTCAATGTTCCAGTTTAATAGATTTGTTTACTAATATAGTAAATTTTTAAACAATAAATGATGTGGACATGTTAAATTACATTACCTTGACTCGTCTCTGATACGTTATTTTAATCATAAATATAACTGTCAAAAAGTAAAACATGAATATATTTGTTTATCAATAGGAACATGGAGTGTTTGTATTTACATGTTCAATTTACATTTCACTCGGATATTTGTAACATGTGTGCTCTCATAGCATACATTTGTGAAGTACATGCTTTAGTAGAATGTGATGCTAGACATTATGCCCATGTGTTTTAGGAGAATATGGTATTACAGTTCGTTTTTTCTCTTTAAAACATTAGTACTGTCTTGTTCATGCACTAATATATTACTTATGAGCTGAATAAATGTGGCTGATGTTCTTTTATAGAGCTGTGGAGGAGCAGAAGAAGAAGAGGAGGAAGAGGGAGGGGATGATGATGCTGGACCATCCATACATGTGAGTGTTTTTTTCCATTTCTCGTGTTTAGATATGTACTAGTTCACACAATTTTATAAAACCAAAAATCAAATTATTTTTGCTGTTACTGCTCCTAGTAAGTTTTGGTTCCATGGCATCAGATTTGCAGTAAATCGTGTGGTTGGACCAATTTTATTTGGTCTACTAATTTTAACACTTATTTGTAGTCTGGTCAATACATGGTTAATACATTTCTTGAGCTAGAAAAACTCTGTAGATTTACTCCCATTAAAAGCTCATAATTAAGTTATGCATGAGAAGGCAGTGTTTTACATTTACAGACTGTTGTTCTTGGCAGACAATTATAAGAATATTTTTGTGGTAAAATTCATTGTACAGTACAGCTAAGTAGGATTAATTTTTTACAGTACTTCATGGCTGCTGTTGATGTATGTATATATATAATGATTCAGAGATTTCTGTAAATGGATTTTTTATATTAATTATGTACTTTCATGCTGCATTCTTATGGATAGAAAAAAATTTGTCTCATGATGGTAGGTACTGCTGTTATCTGGTGAACATACTAAATATCAGGAAAGGTCAGAGAGATTTTTCTCTGTTTCTTGTGACTTTTGTTTAAAGTAAATACAAGTTTTGTATACTTGTTCTTGTATAAGCATTTTTATTGTCTTTAAGCGTTTTTTGTTTTCAAATTGTGGAAAAATGTTTGAATTTTTTCATTTTTAAGTAACTACTTTTCTAGAAACTTTATTGTTATATTTCTATTGAGGTTTCTTATACTGTTCTGATAATTGTTTGACTAAAGAGTGAACTAATTATTAAAGACATTTCAAATATCATTATATAAAATAAATTGGGGACTTAAATAAAACTTTAAAGGAGAAGGTGATGTACTATGAAAATGGAAGTTTGGGATTTTTGTTTGTAGTGAGTTAGAAATAAGTACAAGTAATGCCTGATTGAAACTTACTCATGTTTAAATTTACCAGTTGGGCAGGATTATTAAGGAAAAGACTATAATGAAAAACCTGTTTTTATTGGATGTTTCTTGTTTAATTTAAAATTGCAAAAAGTATCTTATCAATTCTTTATAAACATTGAAAACTTCAACAGTTACAGCCTGTTTAAAGTACCAAAAACTATAACAACTTTGAAATGTGCATTAGATAAAAGGCATCAACTCTATTAATACACGTTTCTTTGTGAAATATGGCAAGTCTTTAGTGATGTGTACAAGTCTGTTGTAAATAAAATGTCAGATGTGTTACTGTGGTTTTATACTCAAGATATATCTGTGAATTTATTATTTCAGTTTAACTCAGACAATGAAAAGTCAGAATGCAGGGTGATGCTGATGTTTACTGAATAGTTTGCACATTAAATTTGTGTAACGTCTAGAACCTTTGAAATGCATGTCAACAGTTTCTTTTAGCATCATTGTATACTGTATCTAATATTTACTTCACCATGAATTGTTATTACATCAGCAGTTTAGGGTAGAATAAGTAGTTCATAATTCTGACATCAATTACATAATACTGTATTGCATGATACTGTGTAAACCTTCTTGGCTTGCAAATTTTGACCACTACCCTTCCACTTAGGGTTAAAAATTCACTTGTTATTTTTGGTTTATTTAAACTGTACAGGAACAAGAGATGGAAAAACAAAGAACACTCTTCCAACAAGCACGACTTGCAGATCGAGGGGTAGCAGAGATGGTACTTTTGTATATATCGGCATGTAAAGGTTTGCTTTGCTCTATTTTTTTTACTCTTAATGTTTTATATATCACTGTGATGCATCTTAAAATTATATTTTTTTTCTATTATTCTTAATATATTGTTAGTGTGATTTATTTTGAATGAGCATTGTTCTGCAAGATGTGAGTAGAAAAATTGAGATAAATGATAAAAAAAATATAAAGTAAAGGAAATTTAAAGGAAAATGTTTTCTAGTTTATTTTATGTGATATTTTGAGCAGACATCCTTCATCAGGCAACATTACATCTGCACATCTTTAACTGCATCCAGGTGTTACAAACTATACATTGGAGAAACATTCCACAGACTGATGATCACTTCTATAACAACTTAGACTTGTAACAGAAGGCTCCATTGACACCCCAAGTTCACAGATACTCTGTTTCTACTGACAGTAGTAGTGTTTCTTCGTTATACTAAATGCACTGCTTGACTAGTTAATTCAAGAAGGTCTTGAATATTATCTTATCTTCTAACTAAACTCCGAGTCCTTTTATGGTATAAATCAAAGAGTTGCTTTGAAATAATGATAACATTGTCTTTTGTCATTAGTTTTTCACCTTGCCCGATGTTTAATATGTGTAATTTTTTCTTATTTTACTTTTTAACTGTCATTTTTCAGTTTAATTCCAGTGTAACATGGTCATTACCTCTTGATGAAGGATACCTGCTTGAAATGTTACACAAGATGAACTAGAAAACGTTTTTGTTTAGATATGTAAATATATCCTCTTATTATCCTTTATCCAAGTGATTTTTTTTTGCTTTCACGCTCAAGTGAGTTGAGAGTAAACTGTTTTAAAAAGTGGAAACTAAAAAAAACTGACAAACAAATAACTCAATTAGGCTTACATTTCTCTGCAAGTTCAATTATTGGATTAAAGAAATAATTCTCAAAGTATGTACTAATTGCGTGTTGTTTTCTGTGGTTTATTAAACACTAGTATATAGCCCATTGGATATGCCAGAGCAACTACTACCACACCCATACTTCATATATGCACTTAATTTGACATTTAATAGTTAACTGAAATAAAAAGATTTAGTGAAATCGAGTTACACTGCCAAAGGGGCAGAAAAATGTAGTTGAGGCAGTCAAATATCAAGAAATTCCTATGTGAACCAATCAAAATTGACATCATCAATGAAATATATTTGTGGCATATTCCTAAAATAATTATTAGTAAAAATCAGTTAATTAACAATTATATTATATGGAAAAGCAAGTGAGTTTTGGTAACACTACATTCATGTTACTTAGCAACAAAAGTATAACCTAATATTGTTGTTAATATATGCACTGATAATATAAAATGAAATGTATAGACAACAAAACTGGAAAAATATTTGTCGATTTCTTAATTTAGAGTCTCCATTGATTAAATAAGTTTGTTTGTTTTTTATTGAAAACATTGAAGATATAATAGAAAATAGCGTAATTTAGAAACAAATTGATATTTTTACTTTCATGATAAATTTCATACACTTGGCTCTAAGCTGGATGATTTCACACTGCAATCTTGCTTTATATTTACTATACCAACACTCACTACACTTATAAAACTTCACAACATCCTCCTTGCATCCCCGTAACTAAAATCATAATGAACAGAAGTGATCGAACTATACTATCTGAATGAATGCATTTTGGCTTTTATTACTCCTCCTGTTTCAAGAAATATGGTGTAATGTGACATACACTGGCTTTTTATATAGGTTAGACTAATATCAACTGTCTTTTAATTGCTTTTGGAGAATGTATGTATTCTTTAGATACCAGAAAATGTAATTGCTTTATTAAAATATTATGCATCTACTTAAAATGAATAATAAATATAAATGAGATGTTTTTAAGTAACCTTTTCTCAGCCAAATATAGCTAAAATTCTGAGAAAATTAGATTATGCTCAAAACCGGATTTATGATCCATTTCAATAACAAAAATTCTAAGTGGAAATAAATGTTTTTACTTTTCTATGGGTTTTTCTTCACCTGGCGAATGAGGAAAGTCTGTGGTGTTACATCAATAATATATTATGTTTTTTTTCTGCATGATTGAATTTAAAAATAAATTCTCTCTGTAAATTATCTTGAATTCGTGCTTACTTCTAACCAAATTTTACAGGAGTTAAGTTACTCAGAGTTTAGAGAATATGTCAATGACAGTATATTTATTAGAAAAGATGTTTATGTGAATACATTTTGAAAATTTCATGGATATAAGAGAGAAAAATGTAAGTGATATTTTCAAGTGTTAATAATATAATTTTTGTGATTCGTAGGAGTTCAAGGACCAATGGTTATGAACAATTTGAAGTTGGGAATTTCTTTGTTACGTGGGGGTAATGTTGATGTCCAAATGGTAATTACCCTGCTACTTGTGTTCTAGGTTTAAATATCAAATTAACAACTTGTTTAGATTTTGTTGGGTTCATATATTATATTATATTCAGTGATTTCATATTTTTGCCTTTCACAAAGCGTTTTCTCCAGATAAAATACATAAGGATACCTAGTAGTAAACAACAGTGTTAACAGCAGAATTCACATTGTTCTTTTTTATATATTTTTTTGTTTGAAGCCTAGATTATTGGTAATTTTCGAACAAATAAAGTTACAGGTGTGCAATTAGTTTGGTGTATAGTAGTTTTAGAAAATGTATGTAAAAATCTTGTGTGATCTAGACCTTATCTGTTACTTTAAAGTTTTGCAAATAGCTGAAAGAATGGTTGAGATTATTATTCAGAGTATAATATGAAAATTAATTCTTTAATTAATCTTTCTTAGCTTAATGGATTAGTTGTGGACATGCAAGGTTTACAAAATAGTGACTTTAGTGTTTAAACCAGTGCTAACATCTCTTCATGGTACCTAATAACTGAAAACCTTTAAGGAGAAAAGCTAAGCGCATCACATTAACTGTGTACATGAAATTAAACTGCACCTGTTTTGGGGAGGTACTTATAAAAGTAAATTAAATTAGAGACTAATAAAATTTGACAAGTATCTGCATTTATATTTATATGATGTGAAAGAAACACCCCTTGAAGAAGCAACGTACATCTCAAAAAAGTATTTGAGTCATAAAGTTTTTTTCATTTTGCACTTACATTCGAATATTATATGAGAAATGTTATAGATGTGTGTTGTGCATAAAAGACACATTTTATTCAATTAAACTTTTGAATACACTGTATATTATGCTAAATGATATAATATCACATCATTTGGTGGCTGTGAAAAAGTATAATTTGTTTTATTTAATGTAATGATATATTAAGAGAAAATTATATTTCTACTGCACAGAATCACTCATCCTAATTGTAAAGGTGACTACATAAATTATATATCAATAAGTACCTAAAGGTTATGTTGCATATAGCTTTTATCAGTGAAGTCCACTGTTATGAGTAACTGCAGTTTATACAGCTATTTTGTAATCTTTTATAGCGTATGTTAAAACATTTAAAGGAGAAGAAGGATGTGGGATTCTTCACATCTATTGCTGGCCTCATGAATTCTTGCAGGTAAGATCACTCTTTATGTAGTTCTAGAGAGTTGTTCTCAAGTATTGTTTATAGATTTGTTTCATGCCTTTTCATTTAGTAATTTTGATGATGTTTTGTATTCATTGTTTTTTTTTCTTCTGAGAATAAAGCAGCATCAATTTTTTTCAATGATCGTAATGAGTGAACTGCTTTTGAAATCAAATACTTCATAAACAACCATAATAAATTATCTAAGTTTCAGATCAGTATATTATACCTATTACATTCTATCTAGTACTTCATAAACATCTATGAAATTTTCACCATACTTCATAAACAGCCATGATAAATTAAATGTACTTCAATGTGCATCAGGTCACTATATTATCAATTTTGTCTAAGAGTTCTTAATCAGCCATGGTAGTTTCTTTATACTTCAAGCTAGTATATTAGTGATGATACATTCTATTAAATAGTTCATAAACAGTTATTCAGAATTTGTTATACTTAAAATTACTACATTACTGTCATTGAAGCCCTTAATAGTTCATAAAAGGTTCTTTAAAAACCACTGTACTTCATGACTGTATATAGTGACATTATGAGGACATAACAAGCCCAAAATTCTGAAGGAGATAGATACTCAGGCACTGAATTTGCCTAGTTGTTTGAAATAGATCTTCATTTATTAATCTGGGAATACTTTTCTTCAACATACAGAAGACAAAAAAAATGAAAGTGCTGAATGACAAGAAACTGAGACATCTACATTGTGAGGCTTCTTAAAGAAAATAAAAAACATGATCTGAACTGTATTTAACTTTTTTTTTTCACTCTTATGCCCCAGTGTGAAGATATGAAAAATAAATTGACATGATAGTGGTAGTTAGTGTAACCACTCTTTATTAAACAGAAAGGGATGAGAGAGCTTTTTTGTCAGTGTAAAAATATATTCAAAATATAAAACTCGCAACTTCTGCTTCAACCAGATTTTTTTTTGTAGGCATTTGATTCATTTTTAATTCATTGTTTATGTTGTACTGTTTCACACAGCACCAGCAGTGAAACTTAAAAAGAGTTCAGAAACACGAAAATTCCAATATTTTATCGATTCTTTGTACTCCTTACTTACCGTTTTTCTTTGTGACACCCTTCATGTTACTAGCTACGAGATAATGAGTGTATGTGTACATTCTTTAATGACATTACTTTTGACAGTGTGCTTGACCTTGATGCCTTTGAACGAACTCAGAAGGCCGAGGGTCTTGGTGTTGGTTCAGAAGGAACAGCTGGTGAGAAGAACATGCATGATACTGAATTCACATGTAAACTGTTCAGGTTCTTGCAACTGTTATGTGAAGGGCATAACTTGGGTAAGCTGCACTGCTTTCACTTTCATTGGAAAAATAAAATATTAATACTTTAATAAATACTTAATAAATGTTATTGGCATCTTAGCTAAATTTGTATTACATGTCTTCTTTTACTGTTTGTGAAGAAGTTTCCATATTTGTTCTATCCAGACACTAAATATTACTCCAACTGATTAAATTTATTGTAATAATCATTATTTGGTTGTGAATGAAAGTTATTAAAAAAAAAGACAAATAATTTAAGAGGAAAAATGTTTTTGTTTGGTTCAGTCTTCTTTGATGTGGTCATATACTAGTTAATATCTAAGGATTTCTTTTAGAATAAAAAAAGATTTACAGAAATGTTTTGTTTTCTTCTCATATGCCCATTTTTTAGTATATTAAACTTCTTATCTATGGTAAAAAATGTTATTGCTTTCTGAATTTTGAAGTATATTTTACCCTTTTTTTCCCAGAATTCCAAAACTATCTACGAACACAGGCAGGAAACACAACCACTGTTAATGTTGTTATCAGTACTGTTGACTATTTATTGAGGTTACAGGTAAGAGATGTTTGTGTAGTCTCTTAAAAAAACATTTATAATTTAACACATTAGTTATAAAATATACAGGTCAGTAAAAATGTATTAGATAGTGTGAGTTTCTTTTTCTCTAAACCTTAATTTAATAACTTTACTTAAATACAGCTTTAAAGGAAATTTACAAAATTGATTCCAGTACTTAAAATGAAACTCAGTTGCTGCAGTGATTTGATATTTAATTGTTGGCAAAGCATCACAAAATGAAGGTCCTTCATAAATGATGCTACATGTAGCATCACAAAAGTTGTTTATGTAATATTTATATAGTTTTAGTGTTCATAACAAAGAGCTTATTAGCCCATCAATGAGGTCCCTTCCAGCTCTCAATTATTATTATCTATTACTACTTGTGTATTAATTCAATTTATTTTTAATTCAGTTACATTTTCTGCCTCCCTTACCACTAAATTACCACCTTGTTTGAAAAGTAATACTGTCTAAACTACAGAAGACTCCTAGACTACAACATTTTGAATTTATGACTCCTTGTCCAATTGTTTTCATTGCTAAACACAAAAGTATTTGATGGATCTATATTATCAGTACCCTTAATAATCTCAAACACCTTAATCAAACCCCCTTCTGATCCATCTCCTATTCATAGAAAACAAGTGTAGAGATTTTAGTTTCTCCTTTTAGGACATTCCAACCATCTTAGGGTACATTGTAGTGGCTCTTCTCTGAACCTTCTTTAACAATTAAATGTCCTTTTTGATGAAAGAAGCCCAAAACTGTATTCTATACATAAATGAAGCCATGCAAGTGATCCATTTAATGAAACAATAATATTCCTTGTCTTATATCCAATATTTCTCTATATGCTACCCAAAGTCCAATCAGTCCTAATGCTAGCTACAACACACTGTGTAGATAAGTTAAATTATTTTTCAGTCACAACAACAGAATTTCTTTGTTTATGTTAATGTGAAATAACTCAAGCTGCTAATCACAATAAGATGTTCTGATATTGATATGCATTGAGAAGGAAACAGGTGTTGTAATTTTCACTGCTTGATTATTTTGTTCTGATTATATTGTATATTTCAATCTTTAATATAAAAAATATCTGAAATTTATGAATAACAGACTATAATTAATCTTTGATTTATATTGTCATTCCTGCTACCAATTGGTGTTCTTGGCATATCCTATAGTTTTACAGGAAAAAATTAAGCTGAGTCTGGGTTACATTGCTCAGACTGTGGATCTAAGAATTCTTGGTTCATGACCCATTGCCACAAAATCACACTATACACTTTGGGTCATGAATGATATATAAGAATGATGATCAAATCCGATTCAATGAAACAAGAGTAGCCCAAGAATTGTTGGTGAATGCTGTTAAATAGCTTCATTCTGTCTAATATATCAGTTCAAAATTAGATAATCTTCATACAGGTAGCACTTGTGTAGCTTCTTACATAGTTCTGATGCAAAAAACAGTGTTTACATTTAATTAAATGTATGGGCAATATGTGGTTTTAATGTGTTTTTTTTAACAGTGTGACAACATTTTATTCCTTTTTCTGATTAACACAGGAATCAGTCATGGACTTTTATTGGCATTACTCTAGTAAAGAGGTCATTGACCAACCGGTAAGTGTAGATGTTTTTAATACTTCTTTTTTTTAATTAGAGTCAAAATGATTTATAGTTTTGTAGCAGAGGATGTGCAAAAAAACTATTTATTATATGTAATATAAAAACTACAATAATTGTTATTCTGTTTCCATGAAATCCATACATTAAAATGCTGTTCAAAATTGGTTTTTACTTTTATACAGTGTTTTTTAGGATGAAGAAAAGACTTTATTAAATAAAGTATTTAGAAGGAAGAGAATACCTAAGTCAAGATTTATGGTAGGAAGAAACATACTTGAAAGCAGACAGGCCTTATTGTTATCTTGACTTGTTCTGTTGAATTCTATTACTTTGTGTAATTTAGGATGTTGTTGTTTGTTTGTTGTTGTTTTCTTACTGTTTAATCCTTCTTCTGTTTACTTTAAAGTTTATTTGATATTGACAGGGAAAAGATAACTTCTGTAAAGCCATTACTGTTGCTAAACAGGTATTCAACACTCTAACAGAATTTATTCAGGTAAGATCTATGTTCAGTTGAATGTGGTATTTATATACTTTATGATATTTGCTAAGTCTATACTTATATGTAAAAGACTGGTCTTTTATAAGAAATTTAGAATGAAAACTTAATACATTTCACTTCTTAATAACAATTAGTTAAAACTACTATTACTTATAATATTTGGTCATTTACGCATACTACACAGAGGTACCTCATCAAAGAATTTATTAAACATTATTTATTTTGCATATTTGGTAAGTTTACAGGTTGGTAATACCTTTTAAGTGTACAAAATGATGTGGGTAAGTTTTACCTCTGTGTATATGTTTCATATAAGTCCCCTGGTAGCTGGGTGGTCAGTCTGAAGGCTTATAACATTAAATACCAGGTACTGGTACCCATGGTAGGCTTATTGCATTTAATACAAACAAAGATATTTTCACATGTAAATATTTTTATGTTTTAATTAAACACCTTAATTCTGTTTAGTTTATAAAATTATATTTTAGTCTGTTTATGCTGAAAATTAGAAGATTTACAACTTTCAACAGATTAATATGTACCTCAGTATAAGTTATCACATTTTCACTATATTTGTTAAATATATATTATTTTAAATTTAAAGTAAATGCTTGAACTCTAACATAAAGATAATGAAGATAAAAAACGGTTTATAATTAACCACCAGAATTAATAGTTATTAAAGACCAATAACACGTAAAAAGAAAACACAACAGCTGAGACATAGATTATTTGAGATATCTAACTTAGGTATTTAAAGCATTTGTTTGTGTGGCAAATTCAAGTCCTACCCAATTTAAGTTTTATTTTTCCAGAAAAATAGACTTAAAATACCTGGTGTTAAATAATACTCCAGCTTTTACTGTCCATATTCAAAGTTTGAAATTGTGTGTGTGTTTATTATTTAGATTTTTGTAAAGAACAAGATGCTACATAAATATTATGTCACATTTTCTAGACTATTCATGTGAAAGTATTTAAGGCAGTATTTTATACAAATATTTGTTCCACTGTAGGGACCATGCCCTTTGAATCAACAGGCCTTAGCACACAGTAGATTGTGGGATGCAGTAGGTGGATTTTTGTTCCTTTTTGCCCACATGCAAGACAAACTCTCAAAGGTAAAGAAAAATGGCAAAATTAAAATATTATAAATGTAGATGTTATTAATCAAGTTATTGTTGTTTAAATACTATTTACTATTGTTTTTTGGTTTAAACACAAAAATTAGGTGAAATATTAGAAATCAATAGTTCTAAAATGTTTGACAAAAAAGATGTTAACTGCAGACAAATTTTTTTTCTCCATATTTCTCTTTATTTCTCCATTGCTTATTGCAAAATCAGAAGCCTAAAAAGGACATTTCAAATCTTTCTTTTTTTTTCTTCCATTCATACTCAGAAGACCATTCTTTTAATACCAGAACATGTCAGTTGAGCTGAAAATGGAAGATTCTCTGAAATGCTATTTATATACGTAGAGTAATACTTTAATAAACGTTCCAATTTAAATAGGAAAAACTGGCAAGTCATAAGAAACCAGCAGAGCTAAAATTGTATTAAATGCAGGTGTTTTTTGTTTCAAAATAATGTTTTAGTTTTTTTTGGCAAATTTAATAGATATTAGCACAGGCATTTAAAATATTCTTGGCTTGAACCCATAAATATGGGAATGTTTGACATTTCAGTATGTAATTGATCATGGTGTTCTTTTCTAAGTTTTTGAAACATGGAGAGATTTGTGGCACTATGAAATACAACTTGGTCACTAGCCTCTTGTGCCAGTGCCATGTTTAAAGAGTGTGGTTTATAAACATACATTGAAGTCAATGTCATCGAACAATAACAGAACAATTTATATTAAATGAAGCTACCATTCACTCTTGGTTTCATCTTTTAGAGTGCCAGCCAGCTTGACCTGTTGACTGAGTTGCTGGAGTTACAAAAAGAAATGGTTATTATGATGCTTAGTATGCTAGAAGGTTGGTACAAGAAAGAAAAGCTTAAATGTCAGGATTGTTTTTGACCATTTTAATTTCTTTTCAAAACCTAAACTCAAAATAATAATACAGAATGTCTGTAAATCATTGAGCGATTTTATCAGTTGAATGGAATTAGAATTATGTATGAAAAATAATTGAAGTTTGTGGTATAAAAAAACTAATATATGCTAGCATCTCCAGGGGAATTAGTGGAATTTTACTGATTATTTGGGATGCAATGTTGCCATATTCAGTGTCTTCATCATATTCAGACAACAATTCTTCATATACCACAAACTACAACTGTTTATTTGAAGTTGTTTCTAATCCATTCAGTTAAGAAAGGGGTTCAGTAATTTATGGACATATTATACGACACTTCTTGTGATCTCCTAAATTTTGCCATTACCAATGTAATTTGATCAGTAACTCATAAGGAAAATTAAAGGTAGATAGCAAGAAATAAATATCTCATAAACATTTGTAATTATTGTATTCAGTAATCACAGAAATATTTATAAAATTGTGTTATTGTTAACACATATAGTATATACTTAATAATAAGAGATCTAATGTAAATATTATGTATCATGTGGTAATTAACTAAAATTCATTAATAATTAATGTTGAAGTGACTAGTTAGTAAAATTCTTAGATAACTTTTAACAATAAAAATTGTTTAAATGGTTTAAGTTTATACAAACAAAATACATAAATCTATATACAATATGAAAAACAAAGGAAGATATTGATTATGATAAATACAAAATTGAAATATTGTTTAAAAGGATTTTTACAGAATTAAAATACGTTTTTAAGTTTTAAAGTTTTTACTATCACATTTTATGCCAACACTGTTCACTCTACACATACAACATAACCAAAACCCTTACATCCAGGAAAATAATATTTTAAGGATGTGTAAAATTAACACGTTATGTAACTATGATATTGACATTCAGTTATTTCTCATAATTAAAAGACGATTTCTGCTAGGAAATGTAATGAATGGAACTATTGGTAAACAGATGGTGGATACACTTGTAGAATCAGCCTCTAATGTAGAGGTAGGTCAGCCTGTGATATTTCCTGTTTGTATTTGTATTTGTATGTCACGTGGACCTTATTTTGATATATAGTTTTAAATCGTTTAACATACAGAATCAGCTTTTTTTTAAAAGTCAGCTTAGTATTTTTCTATTTAACAAACTACACTAATATGAAGTGTTTTTGTAATAAATTGAAGTTTTCCAAGTTAAAGTGTGAGTTAAAGGATTTAGTGTTTTTTAAAAGAAATATTAAAACTCCTATACACAGAATTAGAAAGGTTGTAGGTACAAAGTTGATTTATTTTATCTGTTGTCTGTTAGAAACTTATATTTTATCATATTTTGATATTTAAGTTTGAAATATATTGGGATTGAGTTGTGTATTTTTTTATGATTTTATTATTACATTTCACCAAATGTGTTCACCAGTACTTTACTACTGTTGATTTCAGAAGTGCTCTTTTGAATGATGTATATCCCTTGTATATCTTATGTCTGTCTGCATGAAAATCAAATTATGAAAGTAATATCTGTCTATTTGGAGTAAATGAAAGCAAGTTGATCATTGGGTCTTTTGCTGGTGATGTATTTTGTCTTATTCTGAATCTGAATATAAAATGACGAGAGAAACAGATAATCTTTTGCAGGCTACAGACTTTATATGACATGATTACTTGCTCTTTAATTATTCAGCATCGACAATAAACTTTTTGATATTAAATTCTATAACCAATAGATGCATCAGTAGGTTTAGTTACTAAAAGTGTAACACTTTTTGGTTACATCATCAGTGCAAAAGTGACATATGATGCTATGTTTTGATCTTAGCCTATTCATTACAGTTGTCACCTGTGTGAGCCAGATTTTTTTTTTCTGTACATTGTATCTGAACTGTATATGGGACTTAATTAACATAATGAAGGATACTAACAAGAAAAAACAAAAAAACGATTGACCCATTATTCAGTAAAGATTTTTGGTTGGATGGAAAATGCCTTAGTGATCGTAAGTACTCCTCAAAGAAAATAATAGTCCAACCCATATATGTAACAGCTGCAGTGAATGAGTTAAATATTAAATTTATTTTTTTCATTAAAGATTAATGAATAATTTTTTTGCAGGAAACGTTTTTTCTTTATTATTATACAAAATTCACAAGTTGTTAATATTACACTTTTCAAGGCTGTAATAAAAGGTATATACTATATCACATACACACTGCTGGCAAAAATCTTAAGACCAGTGAACATAAAGAATACAATTTGCATTGTTAAACTCAACCACTTATTTGAGTAGAGCTTCGAAAGATGAAAATAAGAAAAGGGAAAATAAAAATAAAAAACTTTTTTAGCATTTAATAAGAAAAATGTGAACACTATGAAATTAGCTTGAACACTAGCTGGTCAAAAGTTTAAGACCATACCAAAAAGAAGTTCTAAACAGGGAAGGAAATGCTCAAGAAGAGGTCTCAGTAGTGAGATGCATGGCCATCATTGCAAATAACTTCAAACATTTGCTTTGGTATGGTCGATATAAGCATTTGCAGAAGGCTGGCTGGAATGTTTTTCCAAGTGGTGAAGATGGCTTCACGAAGATCATGCACTGTTTGGAATTGACATCCATTTCTATAGACTTGCCTTGCCATCACCCCCAAACATTTTTAATGGGGTTCAGTTTGGGCGAACATGCTGGATGGTCCAAAAGAATCACATAATTCACCATGAAAGTCGTTTGTCCTGTGGGCATTGTAGATTGCAGCGTTGTTCTGCTAAAAGATCCAGTCATTTCCACACAAATGAGGGCCTTCAGTCAATAAGGGTGTTCTCTCCAACATGCCAATGTAGCCAGCTGCTGTTTGACACCCCTGTGTAACATGAAGCTTCATTGTTCCATGGAAGGAGAAAGCACCCCAGATCATAATGGAACCTCCTCCTCTGTGTCATGTAGAAAATGGGATATCCTTATCATTCCAGTAACGTTGGAAACCATTTGGACCATCCAGGTTAAATTTTTCTCATCGAAGAACAAAACCTTCTTCCACTTTTCTGCCTCCCGTGTTTGATGCTCCTCAGCAAATTTTAACCAAGCTGTTTTGTGGTGTGGCCTTTGAAGATTTTACGGTGTGTAAAGCCTTTCTCTTTCAGATGCCATCTTATTGTTCTTGAGTTGCATTCTGCATCCATAAGGGCCTTAATCTGGTTCGATGATCGACTGATGTCTTTCCTGACAACCCATTGAATCCTCCTGCTCAACACTGGCGAAATTTACCTTGGGCCGACCACTTGAAATTCTCGTTCGATATCTCTTAGGGTCTTTTAAGAAATTTGCAACAACAGTTTTACTACGTTTAATTTCACCAGTAACAGCACATTGAGAGAGACATTGCTTTTGCAGCTCGACAATTCTGCCACATTCAAACTCTGTGAACTTTTTCACCTTTGCCATGTTTTTATCCAATGTAACACAAGAGATGTAAGTAAAAGATGTTGACAACGCTAATGCATGAACACAAATGACTAAATTTCATTAAGTGTTTACTGATTAACGCTTTGTTTCAGTATGGTCTTAAACTATTAACCAGCTAGTATTTAGGCTAATTTCATAGTGTTCACATTTTTCCTATTAAATGCTAAAAACGTTTTTTTATTTTTATTTTCCATCATTTTATTTTGATCTTTCGAAGTTCTACTCAAATAAGTGGTTGAGTCTAACAATGCAAATTTTTTCTTTATGTTCTTTGGCCTTAAGATTTTGGCCAGCAGTATATATGTATGTGTTATTGTTGTATAAGGGTGACATACATGTGACCATGGCAATGATCTAGATGGAATATATAAACATACCTGAACTGTAGAGGTGAAAATCTGAGTGCATGGTCATAAATAATTTCTCAAAATGTTCATTTACTAATTTTCACATGAAATGTGTCATCAGTTATTCTGTACCACCTTAATCACTTAATTTAAACTTTCTAAACCATTTTACATTTTTACACTCATATATCCATCATTCTTCTTAAGATTTATCTTTAAATTAATAATGTTGACTAATTTGTAAGTTTATTTATTTATGGCCTTTAGGTTATTGGATTGACAAACACATTGAGTACTTTTTTATATGCAAAAACGGCTCGTTTGGGTTCAGAAAATATTTTAAATAGAAGAGCGAACAACGTTTCGACCTTCTTCGGTCATCATCAGGTTCTTTGTGAACGTTGTTTGCTCTTCTATTTAAAATATTTTCTGAACCCAAACGAGCCGTTTTTGCATATAAAATTCTCAACAAGTGGGTTTCTCGACATCACTGATTCACATTGAGTACTTTTTAAAACTAAACTTTGTGCACTTATTCAAGAATAGAATGAGATCCATGTATGCTCTAAAAGTATTTTCAAATAAAAAATTGTGGAATAAACTAAATATTATGCACATATCTCATGTTTTAATATAAAGTCAGTAGAGTAATGAATTTTTGATTCTATGTTTTGTTTAAGTAAAGGATAATGTTTCTACTGAATCCACGAAACTAAAGTTAAATTGAATTTATGATATTCATGGTGAATACCTATCTACAGAAACTGAAGTGTTGCAGAAGGAACATCCCAGTTAAATCCAACTTGCTTGTTTTATTCCAAAAATACATCGTTATGTGTTGTGTTAGTGCTGAACTTCATGTTGTTTATTACTTAAGTGAATAAAAAGCATTTTTAAACAAAGGTTTGTAGATATAAACTTTAAAGAATTTCATAAGCTTTTGTGTTTTAGAGACGAAAGATTGGCTGACAGTTTCTGTAGAAATATAAAGTAGTGATCTAACAAATGTATTTTTGTAACTAACAATTAAATAAAAAAACATTTGAAATGTAAAATATTTTTTCGTAATAATATGATTCACATTTACATAAGTCAAAAACATCTGTGTTGTTAGTTGTAACACTTTGAAGTTTGAGGGCATGAACATTTTGTAGATTAGAAAGTAAACTTGTCTGAGTTTCATTAGAAATTACATAATTTAAATTATACATGTTCCTTGCTATTTTACAAAATGATTTTAGGTTTTTCAACCAGTATTTCCTCATGTTCTCTATAATTATCACCAGGAGAAGTTATACAGCTTTCTGCACTCTTTCTGCCTTCCCAGTGTTTGTGGATCTCGTGTTTTACCTGGTAGTATTTTCCTGGCTGTCATATTCCTTTACAGGGAAGTCAACTATACACTATTGTTTGGCTGTCAAGTATCTATTGTTTTGCCATTTTTTTTTAAGTACTTCACAGTTCCTTCACATTAAATAATTTCATTTTGTTTCAAAATTCTGCAGACATCAGCAGCTTATGCCTTAATTTCATAACTGTTGTCATGTCATGCTTCTGTGAGCTTAGTATCCTCTATGGTATGCAAAAAACACATTGTTTTTTGCTGTTACCTGTAAAAGGAAGCATGTTTTTTATTGAAGTGCAGACCATTTTCTCCTGCTTATAAATTAACTTTTGCAAAAGCAAAAAAATTTTATCCTTTAATTTGTCTGGATTCTTCAGAGAAAAAAACATATGATGGATTCATTTTATAAACATTTATATTTTGCTAGTGCTATGAAAAACTCTTTCAGGAGAATCACACATGTACTGTTGTTATTGTGTGACAGTTCTGTCTTATCACTTCACTGTTACATTTTATATGTCAGCACTTAACACATTTTCTTCTTACCTACTTGTTCTTGGTAGTTTTGTTGTAAACCTTCCCATAAAGCTTTATCTTAAGGTATGTGTTGTTTGGTTTATGTAGTAAAATCACAAAGTGATTTGTGTCCAAAGTCTTACCACAGTCACATTTTCCAACCAAACTGTATAAATCCTGTGCTATGGAAATGTATCAATTTTTCGTCTAAGGAAATATTTCCATTATCGTGAAATAGTTCTATATTGTTCCAGATGTTTTATTGAGAATTAGGAAGTGACTTAATTAAACTACACCCACAGATTATCCTACGATTCTTCAATATGTTCCTGAAGTTGACGTCACTCATCACTTCGCCTACTTTCTTGGTGAGATTCCTTTAAATGTTTGGGTGCAGACAAGCTGTCATTCCACTCCTGTTTTTTGCTTCAACATCTTTATTTAGATTTTTTACATGCTGAACTGAAGAAAACTAACAAACTAACTTGTTCTCTTGATACAGTATTTAAGCTCAATATATTAGCAACTTTTCAAAACTAACAGCATCTTTGACTGATGCATGGTGATAAAAAGTAATTATGTGAATGATGCCAACCTCCAGTGACATTCTTAATTCCTCTTTTCAACATGCAAAACTTACTTTTCTTGAGTCTACTCACCTTCATTATTCTTTCTAACTGCTTCTCAAAATCCTGCTTTCTTCTCTAATAGTTTTTTCTTACCTTTAACTACCAGTTGTATGATTGACAAATTGAAACTGTTTATTCAGCCAGTTGGTTGTCATCACAGATCTCCACTGATCTCTTTTACTTTTCAGGCTGCCTGTTGCTGCAGTGTTGCAATTTGTTGAATTTGTTCTATTTTTCACTTTTGTTGCTTGATATATTTCTTTCCTTTTTTAATTTGTCTCGTTGCTTGTTGTCTTGCACGTTTTTGAGTACAGAAGATCCTGAAGTTCTTTGACATGTTTCTCAAGCTACAAGAACTCACGGCCTCTTCATCATTTCAGGTAATGAAGATTACATGATTTGTGAGAGATCCAACTTTTATTTTATTTACTGAACTGTTATAGTCAGTTAGAGATAGAAAGATAATGATGAGATGTTGTTTTTTAAATTCAGTTTTGAATTTTTTTTCGTAGTATGTTAGCTGTTAAAATGATTGGAAATACTTCATATTTATAGATGCTATGAGTTCTTAACAAACAAAAATTGAAATAAATTAGAAGTACAAATGGTTAATTATAAAATCTTTTTTTGTCAATAGGATTTGAAAATTTAAATAAAAATACATTTTGGAAATAGTGGCTCATAAAAAAATAATTAAAAAAACAATTGTTATCAAATCATAAATTTCATAAAATTTTAAAAGGACAAAAAAGAAGCCCATTAAGGATGTCACTTCCAGCTACCAACTGTAATCACTTCTTTACTATTCATGTATTCATTCAGTCTTTTCTTGAATTTAATCACATTTTCTGCCTCTACCACCCTTGAAGGCATTATATTTCAAAAGCCAACTGCCCTGTTTAAAAAATAATACTGTGATGACTCCTATGTTGGCAAGGTTGTAGTCATTATAAGAAAAGCATGCACACACACATATGTGCCAAAGTTGTAAAGGGAATAATACTGTTGATGCATTATCTGTTTTCATATTTAACAGTGACAGTAGTTGTACTAGGGGACTTAAGTATAAATTTTGTCAGGGTAGGAGTCTTCCTCAGTTAAGACAGTTTTATTTTTCTAACTGAGTGGTTAGAATAAGTTATCTTCAGATATTGTATAGGTAGTAAATTTAAATGAATATAAAAGCTGGTTTTAAGTTTGTTTCTTTAAGTTAATTTAGTTTAAAGTGCAGAACAGCTGAGATGGACCATTAGGTCCCATTTTGTCGAAAAATGTTATGATATTTTAGTCTTTCTTCATAGGACAATCCCACCATCCTAGATATCATCCTCGTGGTTCTTCTCTGAGGAATGGAGACAAAAACTGTACACAGTACTTTAAATGAGGCCTTACAAGTGATCTGTATAGTGAAACAACAATATCCATCGTTTTGTATTCAGTATTTCTATAGATGCTACCCAAAATTCCATTAGCCCTACAGCTAGCTACCATACACTGTTTAGATGACTTAAGTGATTTTTCTATTACAACACTGATAATACTTTTTTTACAACCACAATATTTAATGCATTCCAATTTCAGTTGTAACACTAAGTTGAATTGTAAAAATCTACATATATCATTTTACATTCAGGATAATTAAACATCATCTTCTAATTATTGGCCCAGTGTATCAAATGATCTAAATCTCCTTGTAAGTCTGCAGCATCTTTAATGCAATTAGCCACCCCATAAATCTTAATGTTATTTGAAAACTTCAGAATTTTGTTAGTCATTCCAGAGGCAATATCATTAATATAAATTATAAATAGCAAAAGATCTAGCACAGAGCCCTGAGACACAATGTGAGTAGCTGTGATCCAGTCGGATCTAACTATATTTGTTACTTACTACTCTCTGCTTTCTACTCTCCAGTCTCATAATATTCCCCCCACGCTCACAGATTTAATTTTTGTAACAAATCTTTTGTGAAGCACCTTATCAGATACTTTTCAAAAATCAACAAATTTACAGAAAAGTTTTTCATACAGGTAGACCATACATTAATATATTTTAAACTATTCCACAAAAGAAATATTCATTATTTTCAAAGCACAAGAAAGTTCACGTAAATACTTAGTGGTCATTTTGATAGTGTTTGTCAAAATATACATTATTAATTTTTTGCACAAGAAATTTTCATTATACAACTCAAATTATTGTTTGTAATTAATATTTTATTAGTCTTGCTGTATTTCAGAGTTTATTTATATAAATAGTTTGTAGTATCTTTTATGTCACCTTTTCAGAGCTGAAGTTTATATATTAGACCAGGAAGTTTTCATAAAAATAAAAAATTTCACTACATTACTACAGTAAACTCTCGTTGTAACGAAGTCGTAGGGACCAAAGAGAATTGTTCGTTACAAATGAAGTTCGTTAAAAAGGATTTTTTTATCATTCACTTGCCAAGTCTGGTAATGGTAGGTCCTATAACTGACAGCTGTTGCAGTACCGGTAATTGGGTTAAATACTCAGAAGTCACACGTGTGTAAACACTTAAAACACATTTAATGAAATTCAAAAGGACAATTAACAGTACTTGTAAAAAATAACATTCATAATATAGACATACATGTATATAATTATAATGTACAGGATACAAACATCAGCAAGAACGTTAACTGGAGTCACTTGAAATATTGCACAATGCTTTTTTGCGAACAGCTGTCCCTCTGGCACTTGGTCACAAAACGCTCCATCATGTTTAATTGAGAGATAAACTGTCCTGCGTTAGCCTAGTGTTCAAGATATCTCTGAAGTTGCAGGCACACCTCACGAGCTGCAGAATGTGTTGGGATGGGGGGTTCTTCATTGTCGTCATCTTCACTCTCACTGTCATTTTCTGGTGTCTGTTTATTTTGCACCATGGCCACAATATCACTGTCTGTCAGGGGCGCGCTAGTGATCAGATCATTATCAGCAGTCTCGTAGTCCTCTGCTGTGCCACCCACCGAAAACCCAGTGTCATTCAGTCGTGTCATGAGCTGGGCCAATGATATGTCATCCTCGGGGCGGGCAGGGATTTAAAGTGTTATTGACCATAATTGTTGTAAAAACATTGCTAGGCTAATCTACTACCCCATCTGCAGTCCACTATTTCTCAAGTGTTAGATTTTGATGGTGGCACCACACATTGTTGCGTGGAGACTGACTAATTGCACTTGCTAGCGGCGTAGCGGGTGGTCGGCAGCCGGCAGCGGTGACAATTAATTTAGGGAAGAAGAGAAAAATAAATATCTTCGTACCTGATTCGATACAAAGGATGTAATATTGATGCTTTTCACACCCTAGGGACTATAATAATACATCGTTACAAGCCGACACTTCGATATATGCAGTTCGGTTCAAGGGGCTTTTGTTACTATGTATTTATATGGACAGTTGGCCGGACCAGTCAACAACTTCAAGTGATATATTCGGAAACAATGAGAGTTTACTGTATAACACAATGAAAAGTTTTTTTTTAAAACACAATACTTTGTTTGATATTGTATGAGCCCCCTATTGTGGCTTACTTGTATTAATTAGTTTAATATGTGAGTTTTGTTAATTCAACAGGAGATTGATACTAAAAGAAATGGATGGATTACACCAAAAGAATTTGAGAAATCAATGGAACAGCAAAAAATTTACACTCGGTAAGTCACAACTTACAAGTATAACAGATAATGAGGACTAACTGGACTTTATATGAGAGATTTTTCTGATCATGTGCTTCTTTTAAGATAACCTCCCTTATCAACACACGTGTTAATTTTGTGGATTAACTGAACCATATATGAATGATTTTCCTGATCTTGTGCTGTCTTTAAATGTATTTCATCCATCATTCTGATGGTCGTGATTGTATGCTATAGCCTAACACTGCAACTTCCATTATAAAAACCATCTGTAAAAGGTATTAACCCTTCATCTTGACAAATGTCATACTGAATGTTGCGTATTGTAATTTCCCCTGGATGAGTCGCTGATTTATTATGTTGTGTATTATGATTTCAAATAAGGAACTTTGAACTTAGAAGTTAATTGAATGTTGATATACATCAAAATTATGATACACACAATTTTCTTTCTTAATTTCTTGTATATTTTAATATACAAACAGCAGTACCATTTATAATGACAGTTATCATAAATAATGATTTATATACAAAAGTTTTACAGGCTTACAAACAATAACAAGTCTTCTATTTGATTTGGAGCTGAATATTTTATTGATGGTTTACAATGAATGATTTAATTCAATGTTGATACACAAGAATGATTTACTTGATGGGAATCTATCCATCTCTGTTCTTGGTTGGCCTCATGCTGTTTATAAGCTAACTTTTCACCAAAGAAGATAACTAATGTTCTCGTAGATATATTAATGTCTGAAGTTAATTCTTTGAAGTTTAGTGATTTGTAATGTTCGAAATCTACAAATGTTCCCAGTCTAGCATCTATAGTTTTTTAATTGATAAGCATGTATCACAATTATAGTTTCCACGGTATATAGTATAATAACTGCAGCAAACCAACAATATATAAAACTGATTCTCTGTGTTACATTTATTACCTTTTATAAATTTTAAGTCAAGGTTTTCAAAAGTTCAGTTGGCAACAATACTGGAAACCTCCAGTATTTTACATGGACACAGGATGCATTGCTTATTCTTGCACTTAAGAATCTTCTATAAATATGGAGAATAGGCAGGGCTTTCACAACATATATTTAAAAATATTCTTAACTAAATCGTAAAACTTTAATGGCCAGTTTTGATGTAATCTCCCTCTTCACTGAAGTCTCAATGACTGGAGCCTACAAGATAGCTTTAAAACTTTATATCTAACACCCCAATCCATTGATACACATCCCCAGCACCCAGTTAGTAACCGTTATAGAATTCACTACCACCAAAACTAACTTTATGCTCAATAACCAAAACTACCTACAAATAAATGGCCCAAGTATGGGAAATCCCATGTTACCAGTTCTAGCCAACATTTTTATGACATAGAATGAATTACATGCTATCAATTTAGCTTTACACCCACCACCATACTGGTACAGGCAGGTGTGTTGTTGATACAATTGCTGGATTCACATCTGCACAACACACACTTAGTTTTGTCAGTCACATTAACTGGATACACCCCAACATTAAGTTCACCTGTGAACAGGAAAAAAACTAACCAAATAGCATTTCTTAACCTCAAAATCACCCACACTGGATTATACATTCCCTGGGACTCAGCACTTCAAATGAAACAAAAACTCATAATTTGAAGAAACCAAAGAAACACAGCCACAAAACTATGGATAAAATTAATGATGAAATCAACAAAATAAAACAACATTTCATTAACATCAACAAATTTCCTCAAAAAAATGTGGAAAAAAATTATACGCACACACCTAGACCAACAACAAACAAACAACAAATCTCAAGATACAACAAATGACAAAATCTTGTACTACTGCATACCATATGTTCCCAACATCAACGAAAAAATAACCAACATTTGGAAAAAACTAGTAACAAAACACAACATTCCAGTAAACACCAAGTTTGTTCAAAAACCAGGTACAAAACTAAGGTCCATACTGTGTAAAAATTGCTCTGACAAACACATCACCAACATAATTTATAAAATACAATGCAACAACTGCCACAACTTCTATATTGGAGAAACAAACAGAAAAATGAAAACTAGGCTCAAAGAACACAAAAATCACTTTCACACATTTTCGAACACTGCAAATCAAATAAATGCAACATAACCACAGAAACACCCCAGTTATTAACTAGGGAAACAAATATAAACAAATGCAAAATCAAAAGAAAGCTCTACTTATACAGCAACTAAAACCAAAATTAAACCAATA
Organism: Carcinoscorpius rotundicauda; assembly: GCA_011833715.1. Taxonomy (NCBI): domain Eukaryota; kingdom Metazoa; phylum Arthropoda; class Merostomata; order Xiphosura; family Limulidae; genus Carcinoscorpius; species Carcinoscorpius rotundicauda. Next base: position 15,921,975 of record CM022401.1, on the reverse strand, counting down.
TAAAGGAACACCTTTATACCTACACTAATATATAACCTAACATCCACCTACAACACTCCCTACAATCTGGTACCATTTTATACTTTTGTATATTACTTTTGTTATATAATATATAACCTAACATCCACCTACAACACTCCCTACAATCTGGTACCATTTTATACTTTTGTCCCTAAGGCGTATTTGTCAACAGTCACATTCAAACATACTCTCTTTCTTAACCTGAAGATGACCTAGGAAGATCAAAGCGTTGTTTTCTCCTTATCAGTAAAAGTGTTAATGCCCATACCAGCCATTCTGAAATATATTTTTATTTCAAGTGGGTTTCTTGTCATCAAGAATAAGCTACATGAAGTTCTGGATACACAGTTAGCCAAAATAAACTTCAATATAAAAATGTATATACATTAGTAAATCTAATACAACATTAGTTTCCAAGATTACATTTAAGGGACTCAAAGCATGAAAGCCCATTAAAGCTGCATGGGTAAATGAATAGGTCGCTGTAATTTCAGTGTATCTGGGCCATGCTTGATTAAAGCAGCCATTGATTTAAAGTTTTTGATTGTTTGAAAGTCTGTGATCCTTTGACTTGTGAGTTTTCATCAGCAAATAATTCTTGTTTATTATCTTGTTAAGAGAAAAAAGAGGTATAATCAACTTCATTACACTGACTTTGTAGATCAGAGTTTTGTGTTTGTTATTTTCAATCCATAGTCTTCATTTAATAATTTAAGAGAGTTGCTCTGGTTGGCTTATTGAGTGGGTTTAGGAATGGTTGTTTTCCTAAACATTGCATTGAACAAGTTTCAATTCGTGTTTACAAGCAGAATGTTGAAGATTATCTCTTTTGAAATTTTTTCTACATAATTTAACATTTTTACTACACATACAGTACTGTGCTAAAGTGTTAGGACAAGAGAATATTTTGCCATTCTTTGTATTTTATGGGGCTAATTTTTCCATGCCATTACAGAATGTAAATTTCAATTCTGTGGTAATGCTTCATTGAACCCTGTTGACAACTGAATAAGCCAGGGTGAGAATACTTAACATTCTTTTGAATTTTCATATACTTGTACCAAGAGAATGTCATAATGGTCCTGCTTGAATGAACATGATGATTAAATTTAGAGACTGAAATAATTGTCATGGTATCCCATGCAGTGTCATAACAATGGAGAGAGATAATCTATCATATGAAACTGGTATATTCCAGAAGAAATAATTTTAATAGCACTCCACAAACAAACCTTGATAAAAACTGTGTTTAACATTATATGTACCATGGTTTATTGTCATGCCACAGCCTAGAAAATATAGAGAATTTTCAATAGAGCAGAGAGTTTGCATAAAAGCTTTATGTAATGCTAGATGGAAAAATTGTTGCAGACTTGAAATGCTCCCCAAACACTGTCAGATCATGAGATTAAGATTTGAAAATAGGTGAGGAGGAGGTAGAACACCTAAACTCAATGATACTGATGTTAAGTATCTTCATTTATTCAGGATGGAAGGAAGGCTACCACTGATCTCACTGATGAGATAAACAACCATGTACCAAATGACAAAAAGTGTCCAGATCTGCAGATTTGAGAAGATTCAACAAGAATGGTATATTTGGTTATATAGCAGCTTAAAAAAATTTATTTTGATCTCCAAATATTGTAAAGGCACTGAATTTGCTAAAAAGTACAAATATTGGACTGTTGATGATTGGAAAATTGTTTTATAGATGGATGAGTCCAATTTTGAAATATCTGGTTCAAAGTATCAGTCTTATATTTGGCAGAAGAAATGTGACAGACACATCAATGCATACCACATACCATGAAGCAGTGTGATGTTTTGAGGATGGTTTTTTTCTGCTGGGGCAGCAGGAAATATTTGCAAATAGATGGAATAATAGACCAGTGATACTGCCATTGGATACTGATCCATCATGGTATACCCAGTGGATTGGATATTATTGATAAAAGGTTTTACTGACTTAGTTAAGAAAGCCCTGATATTGATCCAATTAAACAGATTTGGGATTTGATAGATCAAAAACTTGACAAATCAAAAGTTACTTCAAAAGAAAATTTATGGGAGTTTATTAGAAATGCTTGGAGAGTCCCAAGGGAAACTTTCATTAAATGTGTTGCAGTAATGCTTGGAAGACTCTGCAATTATGATAAGGAGGACACACAAAATATTACTGTTTCCTGAACTCAAGCACTTCCACTGAGTTTCTGTTGTACTAAATATGAAGATTAATAAACTGTTGATGTTTCACTTGTGATTTACCTTCAATTGTTCTTTGAAAATATAATGTTTTACTTTATTTTAACATTTTTGCACATTATGTCTTTCTTTGAAAAAGACTAATATATATTTTTTCAACTATAACAAGTCTATCTCTGGTGCGAATGCACTATTGCATGACTGGTAATTTGCTGTGAAACAAGTATATATACAGGTATTAAACATGTCTTTCATATCACTGTATCTTTACAAATTATTCTCAATAAATGCAGTTCATTCTCTGAAGTTTTGCAGTTTGTGGCACAACTGTAGTTAATCCTACTCTAAGTTGTGTTTAAACAGATATTTATCATGTCCTTCAGTTTAACTGGTGAAGATATTAAATCTAAAATTGAGTTCTGTAAAATTATGTAACACGAGAAAAACAAATCCATTATGATAAAATAGTTCTTGATTATTCCAGGCGAGTTACAAAGACCAAGTTAATCTGTTTAACTGATATTTCATGTAAGAAATTGTTTCCGAAAGTAGCTTCACTATTTTATTAAATTTCTTAATCATAACAGAGAAGAGATCGCCTATTTGATGAGTTGTTGTGAGCCTAATCATGATGGGCTTATTGACTACAGAGAATTCACTGAACGTTTCCATAATCCAGCAAAAGATATTGGTAAGTTAATCTCTTTGTGCATTTTAAAGTTTGGGTTAATAGATAGTAGTTTGTAAAGTTTCAGTTAAGGAAATTTGTGCTTAAAGTTGGGATTATGAAGCAGAAGTTTTTGGAGCTTGGTTAAGAAGTTGTAGTTTTTGAGTTTGGCCCAAGGAGCAGTAGCTTCTGAAATGTAGGTCAGGAAGCAGTAGCTATTAGACTTTAAGTTAAGAATTTGGGTTTAAAGCCAGTAGTTTCTGGATGTGGATTAAGAAATAGTAATGTTTGGAGAGTGGACTAAAATGTAGTTTTTAGAGCACAGATTAAGAAAAAGCAATTTTGTAACTGTTGTAAGAATTGGTTGTTTTTGGACTGTAAATTATTATAAATAGCTATGAGGATAGTAGAGTCTTATGTTTAGTGTTTTTTTTATTTCTTAAACTCGCACACAAACACACATATGTACACATATGCATGATCAGAAAGTATGGCTTTGACCTCTATAGAATATTGATGCTTGTTGTAGTAATGGTTAGGGGACTATAGTTTTTGGAGTTTGGATTGAGGAACAATAGTTTTTAAAGAATGTGGTTAAAAATAGTAGATTTTGTAGTTTATTAAAAATTAGCGACTTTTCTGTGAAGTTTGAAACCATTACACAGTAATGAATAGGTTATACTCTAAAATCACGTGCAAAAGTGTTTGTATAGAAATAAGTAGTTTCTGGTAGAGGAAAAATACTGTATTTCATTAAATTGAGCATTGATGAAAATTATTTAAACTATATGGTTTTTATTATTGTTCAATTCAAACTTTCTTTTAAAAGCTGTAAACCAATGTTCTTACTTCAAATAAAATTTATGTAAGTTAGAAAGAATAGATTTAAACAATCTCTGCACTAAAGAAAACCTGTCCATTACAAATGATGACCCAACATTAAATCATAAGTCATCCACCTCCTTTCACTTGTCATTTATCAGTTCAAGATTTTCAGTGTATTTGCCTGATCACTGTTATTATTATTTTAATGACACAGTGTTTATACTTAATTTAACCTCTTGACTGCCGAGTATTTCAGCTGCTATGGCAGCTCCTATTCCAGGTTTTTTCCAGCAAAATTGAGTAATTATTAAAACAAAGGAAATAAACAACAAATACTATTTTTTCTCTAAGCCAAACTTATAGTAGTACACAAAATGAAGAAATATGTACAAAACATGAAACGGATTAAATTGTCCGTGGCACTGTGTTACCGATCGGCTTGGATGAGTTATCTCATCTATGGCACTGAACAGGTTAAGCCTTATAATGTTTCCACTTAATAGTGTTATTAAACATACATATGCCACACATTCTATCATTCATTTCATTATATTGTTACCAATTGAATCTGTAATTTCTAACTTTTCTGACTGTATGTAAAAAAAAAATAAATGTTTTTCAAGTTAATTGTGTTTTGTATTTCAAATTATGCTTTTTAATGTAATGCATTTTTATATTAAACAAAACAAATATAGTTTGTTTTTGCAAGTATTTGATTTATATTTTGACTTTCTAGGTTTCAACCTTGCTGTTTTACTGACTAATTTGTCAGAACATATGCCTAATGATCCTAGGTAGGTTATATCTGTTATTAATAACTTCTAAATATACATGTGGTTATAAAAGCTGGTGCTTGTAATTTTTAGAATTACTACCTACTACTAATGAAATGTGTAATTGAAAGTTAAATTGCTTATACTACCAGTTGGGATTTATAAAAAATAATATACTGTCTTAATTTGTTGTTAATACAAATGAGGTAAGTATAAAAATATCTCATGGTTTAATGTCTTAAATGTTACATTAATAAGCAAGCTTTACTTTAGCCTTAAAACAGCCAGATATTGATTGTTTAAAAGACCACAATATTAAGGTGGTCTAAATATTCAAACATTATGTGTGTTATATCATTAATTCTGAAAAGTAGATTTTCAAATTATGGAAATTCTTGAAGGAAAAATAAAACGATGTTTGAAGTTTGTTATTTTACCAAATGTTGAATGCATTTGTTTTTTTGTTGTTGTTTTTTGTAATGTTGAAGAAACTTTGTGTGTTTTAAAAACTGAAATAACCAAAATGCTGTTATAAAACAAGAACATTGTTTTGACATAAAATATCTCTGTAATTTTGTAAAATAATGTTTATATTATTACATGCAAAAACATAATCTTGAAGGTAAGAATTAAGTTTGTAAGTAGATTTCAACCTCTAAACTATATATACAAGAAAGAGAAAGTGGTAGAAGGCAGTGTAGTATTTAAATAACCAGTATTAAGCTGTTTTTGTTTTGTATATGTATTAAATTTTTAGGTTAGCAAGATTTTTGGAAACAGCCAGTAGTGTTTTAAATTACTTTGAGCCATACCTAGGCAGGATTGAAATCATGGGTGAGTATTTTGTTGTAGCTTTTAGAAACACTTGAATCTTTTTTTTATTATTATTATTGAGAGTTAATATCCTAATTTTCCCATTTAATTTGTTCTTCTTGTGGTTAGCTTAATCATATGTTTATTGTATATCATTATGTGTACATTACACATCAATGTTTCCAAACTTGTAGTTATGCATACCTCACGAGTTTGTGATAATTTTTTAACACATTTAAAAGAAAATAAATCCAATTCTTCAAAATTAAGTGAGGTTCTGAAATATTTCAATGGCCATCACTCAATATTTGCATATTGGTGATTCATCCTTAAATTGTTTCTTTTGGTTTGCAATTTTATTAGAATAAACCACTCTGCAGCTCATAATAAATAATATGATTTAAGGTGTGATTGTAGAATGTAACATAGAAAAGTTAGAAATCAGTGTTATACATGATTAAGCTATAAGATATATAACACTAAATCTACAAAGCATTTCATCACTGAGACTGAAAAGTGAAATGTTATTAAGGTAGTAGTGTCCCTTTGTGATGTCTTCACACTTGTTAAAATGTTTTTAACCTTGTTAGTAATAGTAATAAAAGCAATTACATAATAAACAAAATAAAGGTTTTAAATAAAACCACACATTCCATATGAAAAATGTTTTTAATCATCATGTAATTTATCTCCTAAAAGCACTGTCAATTGTTTGAGCCTCTGGACATTTTGATAGAGTTTTCCTTCAAGCGCAAACATTATTACTTACCAAAAACAAAACGATTTCTGATATAAGAATAACAGGAAACTCAGCAAATGAAATTTTCAAACTGTTCGCAGGTGGAAGTCACAGAATAGAAAGGGTGTATTTTGAAGTCAAGGAGTCTACAATCAATCAATGGGAAAAGCCACAAATCAAGGTGATCATTTTTCTTTTTAATCATCAGAGTTTTGTACAACAATCCAATCTTATCTTTTTTGAAGTACTAGTTTCTACATGTATAATAATTATTTTAAATTAAATTTTTATTTCTTATAAACAGGATAATATTGAGATATGTATACTTACTACATGTTATAAGTGTCGTTTTAGTGATCATATTAAACTTTTAATTTTTCTGAGCTTTTAGAAACCAGGTTCTTTTACTCTGGTATGTGGAATTTGAAATTAAAGGAGGAAAGGGTTTGTCTTTTTTTTTCTTGCATTAGATATTTTCATCATCTCCTGAACACTTATTTTATAAATGGCTTATTTATTAATCCTGAAGAAGGTTTTTTGATGGAGAATTTATGGTATTATTTTCTTGTTCTGTCTGACAAATACAGTTTGATTCATTTGTAACAAACAAATACTAAACTTATCATCATCATCACAAACAGCTTTACTATTATGTAGTATTATTTGAAGCATTCTTCTTAAAATATTTCTCATTTTCTGAAAATAAAAGAGCAAAACACATTTCATTTTATATAATATTGTAAGGGTTAATACAGCCCATATAGAGGTGCAAAAAAATGTTAAATGTAGGAAGAACAAGTGTTTTCTTAAAATACAAATCAACATTGGAGAATTATTTTTTTTTTACATGTTGAAATATTCTAATCTCCAGTAAAATGTATCCAGACATGGAAAAAAGATTTGTTATTAAAATTCAAATAAATTTCATTCATTTGATAATAGGTAAAATTAATATTAAGTGTAAAGTAACAGCTGCTAGAGATAAATGTTGGCCTTATTTAGTAAGCTTTGGGTCATATGTAATGTCAGAATCTTTCATAGTTCTATCTCCATGGTCAACACAGCACAGATAGCTTATCTACAGCTTTACACAAAAGTAAACAAACAAAAACGTCTTACATATTCTTCTTTTATGCAACAGGAATCCAAACGAGCCTTCTTCTATAGTATTGTAACAGAAGGTGGAGATAAAGAAAAACTAGAAGCTTTCGTTAACTTTTGTGAAGATGCAATTTTTGAGGTGAAGAACTGTTTATTTTATGAACTACAATTTTCATTATTATGTAGTATCCTATCTCTTGTGTGAGTTTAAAGGCTGTCAGGCTTACCAGTTTGTTTTGTTTTTCTTCAGTACTTTGTAATTATTGGGCCTTCATAACCCTTTACAATGTTAAAAAAACACATTGGGTCAAATATTTAATTAATGCCCAAAATATAAAACCCTACAACCTAAGCACTTTCAAGAAATGGACTTTTTTCATCAAGGAAAAAGTAGAAATCAGCTTTCCCTAACAAAGAAAGGTCTGTCAATCTTAAAAAAGTGTTCAAGATGTGAGGTTTTGTGTTTTTTCTTCATAATTGTTATATTAAAGTATGATCAACTGTATCACTGTGTTTGGTTTTTCTCATGATTTTTCACAAAGAAACATTTTTACAGTTTAATTTTGTTTATTTATCAATTCTGTTACCTTACTTTAATTATGTAGTCTCTTTTGCTACATCAGAAGTTTATATGCTTAATATTGTTAGATGCAACACGCCAGCAGTATCTCAATGGAAGATAGTGAAGAGGGGCCAGCTAGAGCTTCAGACTACCCCTTCCCTGGTTCGGAGGAGGAGAAACCACCGTAAGTGTTCATACAATGCTTTCGCTGTTTCTTAAATAAGCTCATCTCTGATTTATATTTTCTAGAATATGAACTGAAATGCTTTTGAGTTGCATTGGATAAGTTCATCAAACAGAAGATATGTAATTGTGATACATGCTGAACTTTTTCTGGCTCTGTTATTACTAAATAAAAGTTTTTTATTTTTATTTTTCCTTTTCTTGCTGCCATCTTTTGAAGCTCTACTCAAATAAGTGGTTGAGTCTAACAATACAAAATGCATTTTTTTTTATGTTCATTGGCCTTAAGATTTTGGACAGCAGTGTATATTCTACATCGAAGAATCTCTTTAAAATCTTGTTTCTAATATTAGAGAACATCATCAAGTAGTTTATCTTTTCAATAACTTCATCAGGTGGCATAATATAAAACACATTTTGTTGAATGTAGTTCAGCTCTGGAACCAGTGAAGCAAGGATTGCACTACCTAAAGGACAGCATTCTGAAAGTCTTATCCTACCTGACGCCCACCAATCTTAAGAAGCAGTATGCTGTGTTGCGACAAAAAACCTATATGGAGTTGTTAATTGGTTTTTTCAAACTCAGCTTCTACAGTGTTTTTAACAGCATGTGGTTCATGTATCACATCACAAGGTAAAATATTTCTGTGTGTCTCAAAGTGGCTGGTATGGGTATTACCATTTTTACTAACAAAGCAGAGAACAACGTTTTGACCTTCATAGTTAACCTGGAGATGACCTAGGAAGGTCAAAACATTGTTTTCTGCTTTATTATTAAAAGTGTTAATACTCATACCAGCTGTTCTGAAATACATTTTTATTTCAAGTGGGTTTCTTGTCATCAAGAGTATAAAGTTTTCCCACTTTTTGTAGTGATGTTTGCTTTTATTTGTTTAGTGCTCTTACTGTAAGTGTTATTTTAATTTCATTGAAGTAACCAATCTGAATCTCATGTCTTTGATATACTGAGTGTTTTTTGTTGGGGTCAAATTTTTGAATCTTTATATTCATTATGTTGTCATTAGCAAGTTTTTGTTGTATTTATATTTTGTCTCTTTTTGTAATACTGTGGGTTTTTTACATATAATAGGTATTTCTTAACTTCGGGAAACATAGAGTAGACATCGTGTATGTTAACTGTGGAAAATAAAAGTTATTTCTGTTGGATATTTGTTTTAATTATCTAACTTTAGGTTTATTTGTTCTAAAAAATTAAGGTTCATTAATTTTGCAAGCTAATAACATATCAATATCTTAAACTTTGTGTATATTTTCTTAAACTAAAATAGAACTTCATTAATAAATTATAGTAATACATAACTGTAGTAATACAAACAGATTGATTGTAATCAAGTGAAAACCTACTTATTACCTGACTAGATTAATTGTTATTAGAAAATGCCACCCAATCCAATAGAGCTTTTTGTTTATAATCCTGCATTTATATTTTCTTGTTCCATAATTTTATTTTAGAAGACGTTTTAGTAGGTATATAAAAATTCACCACAGTAGCATTTGATATTTTCCACTGACATTTATTAAAAAAGCTTATTTTATCTTTAAAAATGTATGTCTAATGGACATACAGGTTTTGTTTAAAAGTGTACGACCTAGTGGTTAGCTTGCATCCAAGGTTCAAGCCACAATATGCCACTCAATGTGCTTTACATTTTCAGCTGTGAAGATTTATAACAATGACAGTAATTCCTATTTGGTAAGCATATGTTTCAGATGTTGCTGACTGGCTGATCACACTCTGACTTAAGTTGAAACCCAAGATTTATGATACCCTAACATAAATCTTCTACCAATTCAAATAAAACGTTAATTTACTATTATCTGTTAATATTTCACTTTTCAATAATCTAAATTACCATATTCTTCCCTTCTCACAAACAATCCTGTCTTTAGGTTTTATGTCAAGATTATGAGAATTCACCAATGTGGGCACCAGTTTTTTTTCGTGGTAATGCACTATTTTTTCTCTCTCTACAAATTTATTACCAGATGAGTATCTTAAAAACTGAACAAATAGAATGCTCTTCAGAAACTTGTATTACAACAGTCCTAAATTAGGGATGGTTATACCAAAACCTTAAAATATCTGACATGACTGTTTAACCTATAAATTGCATAAGATGCTATTTAGGTTGAAATTAACAATATCAGTTTTTAAAAACTATGCCTGCTTTCATAGTTTCAGTATTCTTTATAGTTTAATCTGTTTTTTCTTCTTACTAGGTCTGTAATAAAGGTCATCATCACGTTAATGGGAGGTCAACCGATAGGACAACCAGTGGAGGAAGAAAAACTGGAAGAACTTCATAAGCCTCGTTTTATCATTCCAACAGCTGTTCCATTACCTATAGAAGCACCACCTGACATATCTAGGATAGGTGACCATGCAGACATCCCAGGAACTATACAGGCATTTGGAGTGGATATCACCAAAGAAGAAGAGGGTGGTGAAGTGAGGTAAATATAATGTTTAATCAGGACATGATGGCTACCTTAGTCACAAAATCTTTACATTTATTTTAAATACAATGGATTTGATTAATGGAAACTCATACTAGTTTCTTTTTTCTCAGTAGTGAAACAGCAGCTAACATTGGGCATTTTTTTTTACATAATTTTACTTTATTTATCTTTGTGCCTTCCAAAAAATATTTGATTTATTAGGTCTTCCTTTTGTGGCTTACTTATGAGGATGTTGCCCTTTTTTTTAAGATACTGGTAACATATCATAGTTATTCTGTATTTATGTTTCTGATATTATAAGGTATCATATGGCACCAGCTCAGGCTCATCAGGAAGTTACTCCTCAGTCAAGTGTTGAATTTTCTGAAGGGAGTGAAGAAGAAGCTGGAAAACTTCAACATCCAGAGAAGATGCTTGATGGAGAGTTACTTTTAGATGGAGTAGCCCCATCTGGGGGTGTCCACGTAAGTTTTAAATATTGGACTAAGACTGAGAGAGCACTTTTAAAGCCAACTTACATCTATATAGGCTACAAAATATTGTGATAGAATATGAAAGTTTTGTAAAACATTAATATGGTCTCATTATCTTTTTTAATGGTAAAATAATGTTTATGTGATACTGATTTCCATTATACAGACTTGGTAAAGTGGAGCTTGATTTTATCTTAGGAAGTTTTACTTACAGTATAAGAGTTATAATTTTAAAGATTCTGAGCTTGTAACTTTCATTTCAAAATAATATTTACTCAGCATTGTTTTAAAATGTACAGGTCAAAGGTTATTATTTCTATCTGATACAAAATTAGCTTTTAAAGTTGTCAGTGATTTTTGTTTTCATTTACTTAACCTGTTCCTTAAAACTTGTTTCAAAAACTAATTTATTGTACTTAAGATAAACAACATGTTATTCATCAAAATGTATTTTTTTTCTAGATGAATCAGATAGATGGCGATGTGAAGACGAAAGAGAGGCTTTCTGGTTTGGCAGAAGCAAGACTAGGGTAAACATGAACTTGTACTTTACTGTGTTCAAAACATAATAACTTTATTTATGTTATTAAAAATTTTACTTATTTTTACATGGAATAATATATAGTAAACTGTGCTACTTGATCCAAAAAACAAAGAAATATTATACACACACACATATATATATATATTATGTTTTTTGTTAACTACACAGATCTCTTAAATTCTGTGTATTAACACATCTAACATACCTTGTTTATTGAAATAGTTTTCTAGTAAGTTAATAATTAGACTCTACTGTTGAAATGTAGATACTTTGAACAGATACTGTTCCTACATGCAGTTTGTGTTCATTCTGTATTCTGAGTCTCATATCCAGTTTAACACAGTTTTTATATGAGCATTTTCAAGCCTTTCTTTCATAAAAGAGATTCCAGCTATGTTGGACACCATTTAAAGCATAAACATTTTCAGGTTTTTCTTTCATCTTGGTGAATCATCAAATATGTTTATAAATCACAAAAGTAAAGATTAACTAGTTACTGCACATGCTCTGTGTGTCCTTGTGGAACCTTAATGTAATTTGAATACATGATTGGCATAACGTAGAACCTAATTAAATAAATGTTTACGGGAAGAATCATGCAACACTGCCCTGAAGATTTCATAATGAATTAATAAGCAAACTTTTAAAACCTCAAATTTGTTAGTTAATAGGCCATGTTACAAGTTTTTACTTCTCTGATATAAAGTTGTCAATTTACATTCAGCAGTGCAGAATCTGGAGTCCAAGCTGGTGTACCAGGAGCATCTGGTGCTAAAGACACTGTTCTTCAGCAAGGGATCCCAGCTTCCATGGCAGCAGAGCCTCAGAAGACTGTTGAGCCTCCTCCAGTGGCAGCCATTGATCTGAGTGAATATATTCACAGGTTTGTGGTGAGTAGAATTCTCTCTCTGCATCTCCATTTATTTTGGTGGTAAACAAGGCAGGCTTTTCTAATTGTACTCAAATGTTTGTGATGTTTGTTTCAGTTTGGTCTGGGACAACTTTGAGATCTATGTTTGTGAATACGTGTTGCTACCTTTATCAGTCAGTTGTGTGGCTTTTCATTCTAATTCTGGTACAATTTTATATCACGTGTTTTAATATTTTTTATAAAAACTACATTAGAAAGGCATTACTTGTATCTTGCCTAGTGTTTAATAAAAAAATTAATTTGATACATGTTTGTTTTTCTTCATAAGAAATGTATAAAAGAGGTTAGGTCATCGTACAAACAGAGCATTAAAACCAATTAACTGCAGCTACACCTTTTAGATGTTGGATAAATCAGAATGTTTTTTTTTAATTTGATAATATGATGTTAATACTAGTGACAGTCATGCTAAACGTGGTTACTCGAGGATTATTTTGTTTCTTTACTTGATAATAGATTGTTGTCTTTAGCTGTCGTCATGACAAAGTTAGCTGCTCAAGGATTTTTCTGTTCTTATTTTATTTCACAGTAAGTTGTTGATACAAGCTGTAGTCATGCAAAACATGGTGTTATTCAGTGTGTGTTTTTTTTCGTATTTCACTTCATAATAAGATGTTGATACAACCTGTAGTCATGCCAAACATGGTGTCATTCAGTTTTTCTTTGGTTGTTTTTGTTCTTATTTTCTTTCATAATAAGATGTAGATACAAGTTGTAGTCATGCCAGATATGGTGTTATACTGTTATTTTTGTTGTTGTTGTTGTTCTTATTTTATTTCATAATAAGGTGTGTTGATACAAGCTGTAGTAATGCCAAATATAGTGTTATTCAAGGATTTTTGTGTTCTTATTTTCTTGATAATAACATCTTGATAAAAGCTGTAGTCATACCAAACACGGTTCTACTCAAGGGTTTATTCCATTCTTACTGGATTTTGTAATAAGATGTTGATACAATCTGTAGTTATGTCCATCTGTGTTAATCAAGAATTTTGTGTTTATGGTTAATTTCATACCACCATTACTCATGTAAAACAATGTTACTCACTTATTTTTTTTTTCTGTTCTTAATTTTAGAGTTTCCTGGCAAGAAATTTCTATACTATGAAGTATATAGCTCTTGTTCTAGCATTCTGTATCAATTGTATTTTGCTGTTTTATAAGGTATGTAAAGTTTAATTTTACTTTTTACTTTTAAATGAAATGTCTATTAATATTACCATTTTATTGTTTTAATATATGGCTTCATTTCCCTTCACATAGTTCTTGATTTCTTAATTTCTGTGATGAAGTACATAACAGATGGCAAGAAGTTCTAAGTTGAGAGCTCAATTTAAGTCTCACAAAAATTTACCTGTGAACGTGAATACTGACTAATACCCCTTTTTCCTTCCCAAACAATTTTTTTCTTATTCAAACCAATTCTGATGATTGAGGACAATTTCTCCTTTGCACCCTGTTTCTTACCATTTCCATCAACTTTCTTAATTCAACTCCTTATTTATAATCCATTGTATAATGTCACATAATATCATAATTCAAATACTTCCAAGTTTTAGTTTGCTTTGTCAGAGTTTAGTTACTTGTCAGTCTCACAATTTTGTTTCTATTGATTGTAACTGTTTCGTACCAACATCATTAAAACAAAACTTTTTTTTTGTTATTTATGGGTTTATATAGGTGTCATAATGTGATTTGTTTTATGGCTGTCTGTAAAGTCGTGGTTGAAAATGGTTGACAGTTCCAGCAGAGGGAGCTCACATGTCCACCCTGTAGGTTAGAACTGATCACATGTGACAGCTGCAACTCTTAAAGGGAGTAAACAAACACTTACAAAAATATAAAATTAGTAGTTTCAGTGTACCACATATACCATCTTCAAAGGTATGCTGTGTAAAAACAGTGACTTGTAACATGTATTATTTTCTTTTTCCAGTTTTGTCAGTGTTTTTGAAACAATAGTTTTAGTTGAAAGCTTGTGTCATTGTTTATAAATATTTCTGCATTTTATAAAATTATTAATTTGCAAATTAAAAATTCACTAATACTTTCAGCAGGAAAAAAAAGGTATAGTTTGTTTTTCTTCAAAATGAGATAAGACATAAAAATCATACAAAATATATATCAGTTAATAGTCTCGCTCTTTATATATAGTAATATCAAAAATATATTTTTTAAATTATTTTTACCACCAGAAAAAAAAAAGGAATTGATCAAGAGATATGTCAAACTAGAACTGAAGAAGAGATTGCTAATTAATCAAGCTATACAATACTTCATGCTACCTACAAGTGTTATAACAGTTTCCTAAGCACAAATTACTTAAGAGAAACAAAAATGTACAAAAACTATGAAGTGTCCAAGCAGACTATAACAGTGATAAAAGAAAATCAGATGTTTTCATTATTATCATTTTCAACTGAAATCATGGTCTGATATGGTCTGCCATATAACTTTTTAACTGCACATTGTGGGTTTAACTTCCATCACCAAACATGTTTGCAATTTAAGCCTTGGTGGCAATGTAATGTGCCTGTTAAGCCTACTTTTATTGATAAAAAAAATAGCCAAAGCCCAAGACTTGGTGATGAGTAGTGTTTAACAGATGTCTTCCTTTTAGTATATCACTTTTAAATTATGGAGAAGTAATGCATTTAGCCTACGTGAAATTCAACAAACAAACAAAAACTGAAACAATAATTGTTTCAATAATGCTTTGCATTTACAGGTTTGTTTTAAAACAATGTACACTATATGAAAACCCTGTTAATAAATTATGGATCAACAGTATAGTTCGTTATTGTTTCTTTTGATTATTAAGCAGAAGCTTCGAACAACTGAGTTTTTATCGTAGTATAATACACTTTGTCAGCTGAGGGTTTCCTAAAGGTTGAATGTTAAACTTTAGATGTATGTTTAATTCTTTTGATGATCATGTATTATTTGTATAACATGTCTCAGTCTCAACCCTTCAGTTCTTGGTCTCAGTGTGTTACAGGTTTTGAAAAGGAGACTATCCAAATTTAAAAGATTTAACAGCATTAGACCAATCACCTACTCAAGAACATTAAGAGCTAAGTATTGGTTATGCAGCAGTTCATATGAGGTGCAATATAGCTACAAAGATGTACTAGCAAACCCCCTTGGTAGTTGGTAATACACCTTTGATGTTTATAGCATCTCTGTTATTTTTGCATGCATCACCAATTGTCATATTACCAGTATTCCAATCTGCAGTTATAGCACATGCTATTCAAAACTAACTGATATCATACATTGCATTAGGCTTACTACAAGTCTGTGTGAACTTCATCTGGTACATCAAAGGTTAGCAATTCTTCTTGATATTCAACATGTCTAGTAGACCTGCTGCTGTACTGTTTCATTTCAGAGACCGTAAAGAATTTATTGATTTCAGTTTTATTAACTGACCCTTGTGAGTTTTTTTTTAATTCATTTGTTTTTTTTGCGTTGCTTTTCATAGGAGTAGACGTTAATACAAAGACTGTGAGGTTAACGTACAAGAGATTTACAGTTAAAATATCAATAAAGTTTGTTTGATGTTTATGATTTTTATTCTTCTTGCTTTATTTTCCATTGTGTAATTTATTAGAAGGTCTTAGCTACAACACTGAACAACGTGCAGCTCATATTTTAAAATGTAAGATAAAATGTGACCTTGTTATGGAAATCAATGAACTTGTTTGTTTTTCAAACAGTGGTCCATCTTCCCTGTATAATGTTGATTACATGAATAAAAATAAAACTTTGCTATTAATTTAGTATTTTTCTCAAGTACTTAACATAAGTCATCCCTGCTGCAGGTGACAACGGACGAAGTAGAAGAAGTTCTTGCAGAGCAGCCTGAAGTTAGTGAAATCCTAACCAACTTGACTGAAGATTTGCTTGGAGGGGACAGTGAAGTTGAAGGTGGTGAGGAAGATGAAGGAAATTTGGAGGAATGGTTAATAATAGAAGAAAAGTTCTTCTACTTAGAGCCCATACTGCGCTTGTTTGCTCTTCTACATTCCTTTGTAGCTTTCTGCATGCTGATTGCTTACTACCACTTAAAGGTGAGAATTTCATGGACCTTCCAACATTCTTGGTGTTTAAAGTTCTAAGTATCATAGATTTTGTTTGATCTTATCCTGTCTGTTGTGCATCTCTGGTGTACTTTTATTGGTTATTTTAGCTACTTTATAAGTGTTTAATATCTGTTATTCTGTCTCTGTCTTTTGAGGTTTGTGCTAGCCTGTATGTAATCTCAATCTATCCTTCTTCTGATGTTAAGTTTCTCTTTGTAGCTCTTACTAACATTAAATTATAAGTTGTATCTTCTCATTTTTTCTAAATTATTAGCTTCAGCTATTTGGTTCTTTTTTTTTTTCACTTCTGGTGGGAAATGATTGGTTTTTATCCTTATTTTTATGCTATTTTTAAAACTATAGTCTTTTTTTCATGTTACTCGGGTCCATGATGGGAGGATTGTCCTTGAATTCAGTGGGTTATTGAAGTGTTGAAGGTGTAATATTTTCTGGAAGAGTAGCCATTTTTGAACACTTGTTTTTAGTTTTCTAGCACTTAGATGTTTTTTATGGTTGCAGATTCCACCGTGTGTATGATAAATTCATTTCTCTTGTACAATTATTTGACAATGACTAGTTTTCTTCACTTTTTTTAGTGATTTCTTCTATAAGAAATTATAATGAAAATTTCCCTGCATGGTGTATATGGTTCAAAGTATATTAATAATATAATTAGTAATGTAATGGTATAAAACAAAAGTGTATGGTAATATTAAAGTTTTAAACTAAAAGAGCACACATACTGCATAAGGTGCCCCTGGCCATCTTTAAACGAGAGAAGGAGCTGGCAAGAAGTGTGGAATTTGATGGACTGTTCATATCAGAAGAACCAGCAGAGGATGACATCCGAAGTCACTGGGACAAGCTTGTGATAAGTACAAGGTTAGGATGAGTGAAAATGATATGTAAACATACATGCTTTTGTATGTATGAACAATATAATTTATTGTGCTTAAACCTCAAGGTAGAATATTGAGAAAATGTTTTATTCATCCATTGTTTATCTGTAGTTATTCTAATGGAATATTTGGATTGTTACTGAAAAATTGTTTCTATAGATTGGATGATACTCCCATATCTATTGTGCTAGGTGTGACCTAATGAAGTGTCTTAATAACAATAAAAGCTTTAGCAAAATCATAAGATATTCTGAATCATGTTTAATTTTCAAACAGTATAGTTTAACACTTATTTTTTTTATTTTATTTTTGCATTTTGAGCTTTCGGACTAAATTAACTGTAACATTTCTTTTTTACTTTTAGTTCATTTCCAGTGAACTACTGGGACAAGTTTGTAAAAAAGAGGGTATGTGTTTGTATATTTCTAGTAGGTTACATTTAGTAATGAAACCAGTTAAATTGTTAGCATGGACTAAAATTGATATGTTTCTCTGCATTTAACTAGAATGTATATTAGTTCTTCATTTTATGATATATAGCAAGTGGTTAGTACACTTTAATCAAAACTTTTCTTATAAGTTAGAATTTTAAACTACTTCACTCACCAAGCTTCCTTAAGGTTGTCATGGCCTGAGGGTTCCCGATTTGAACTCCATCAATGAACAGGCTCACACATTCAGATATGTGGGCTTTATAATGTAATGGCCAATCCCACTATTCACTAGTAAAGAGTAGCCCAATAAGTGGCAGTGGATGGTGTTAACTACCTATCTTCTTTCTGGTCTATAACTTGAAAATTAAGATGGCTAGCATGAGTTGCTTTTGAGTGCCTTAGCACAAACTTCAACAAACCTTTTTTATTGTACTTTGAACTTTTATCTGTGAAATTGGTTACTGTCTGAAATGTTGTTTTCTACTTTGAACATGAACAGGTTAGAGAAAAGTACAGTGAAACATATGATTATGATGCCATCAGTAATCTCCTGGGAATTGATAAAGGTGCATCTTTTACTCAAGATAAGGGATTGGGTGGATACTTCAGTTTGTAAGTTTCTTTTATTCTGGAAATCTTCAGCTGTTGTATTTAATTTGAAACAGTATTATAACCAATAACTGTTCTGCATTATTCTGTATATTTTAATATTTTATATTGCCAAACATCATTGAATATAAGTGCTCACTTAGACATAGGCTGTAGGAACACTGCTCAAGTAGCAGAAGAGGGTTTGATAGTTGAATAATAATTTTCAGTTTAAAAAAAAGTTTTTAAATCTCTATTATGAGATTGGTAGAATCAACTGAAGATCTATTATCAGTTACTAACTGATGAATTAAAATAGTAGCATCAACTAATTGACATCAGATCTCTTCTATTACAATAATTTTAAGCTTTTCAGTTGTTCAGTCAGAAATGACTTATGGAAAGAAATTTAAAAGCTTTTACTGTATCTTAAGCAAAGCATTAATCCTAGAATCTGCAATGGGGTCCATATCAGCAGTTTAAATAGTTTTTTTTTTAAATCATGCATCAAAGTACTTATGAATCCATGACATTCTTGGATACAGGGCCTGTAATGACATAAAGAGTCAGACATAAAAATTTAAGCAGTTAATTTCACTAATTAATAATAGGGGTCATTTATATGTTTCATTTATGAGATGAGTGATTTTACACAATGTTTTTAGTAAAGTCTTTACACTGAGTGTAAAAAGAAAGAAAATAAAATGATTCAAGATAGTGTAATATGTAGTCTTCACTGGTAGTGAATGCTATAGAAACAAGCCAGTAATTTGTGGGTTCATTGTCTGGTACTTATTTATTATTACCTAGCTGTTTATTGCTGGACAATCCCCTAGTGAGTCCAACAGTAAGGTTTTGAACTTACAATGCTAAAGTTCAAGGCTTAAATTCTCATAGTGGAAAGAATACAAATAGCTCATTTTCTAGCTATATGTTTAAAACAACAAAATTACTGAAAAAATGCACTTTATATCAAACAAGACATCTAAACTACAAATTAGAGAGTTATCAAAACATTCAGCTGTAAAAAGAGTTAATATATATATATATATATATACAAATTAAATGAGCAATGTTCAAGGTTTGCATGTTTAAAATAGAAAATAAAATATATTACAAAGTAATAATATTATTTCTCTCTATAATAGTTTCTGGTTTCTGTTACTTTCAGTATCACTGATGTTGACTGGAAATATCAGATATGGAAAGCTGGGGTTACTATTACTGATAATGTAAGTCATTTCTCTTAGGAGTTACATCTAATTATTATAATTGAATTTATTGATTACTTTTACAGTGAAGTTACAATTAGATGATGTTTTCTTCCCTCAAATAATAGTAGTAGAAGCATCTAATGCTTGTCTTCTGACTAAGATCGTTTGAGTCTTCCACAATGATCTTCTGATCACCCACTTGAAGTTGAAATGTACTTTAAAGATAGTTTTTATGGTATTTAAACTTCAATTAAAATAAATTATAGAACAACATTTCAACCTTCTTAGGTCATCTTCAGGTTAACAAAGAGCCTTCTGTAAGCAACAGTGTTCGAAAGAGTCTTTCTGATTCAATACAATAACACATAATATGAATACAATACATGTTTTATAACCTGGATTGTTACATAGCTTCTAACAATAGCAGTCAAAATTGTCACATTAAAATGAATCATATTTTCACTGGTAATTAATTTGGCTTCATTGTACAAGGTTTTCATTGACTTTGGTATCTTTAGGTATTGTTTTAAAATTATTTCATTGTTATAATGGTATGAACAACAAAAGTTTTGAAGCATTGTTATTCTTCACTTGTTTTGAGTATTGTTTCGTTAAATATCGTTAGAACTGTAATGTTGTAATATATTCTACAGTTAAAGAATTATTTATAATTATGTATTAAAAATAATAACATGTCTAATCCATCTAATGACAATTAATTAATTTATTTCTTCAATAACGTTTCCCACATGCTACATTTAATTTTAGACCTAACTTCATATAAATTTCTTTATTATTAACTGCCAGATATAAACCTAAATTAATTAGCTTTGACAGATAAAATACATAACTTAACAAGTAAATGAATATCAGAATAAATATTACAACTTCTTCTACTAATACTGAATAAGTCTTCTGACACTGAATTAGCTAACTGGCTCATTTATTGTTTCTTGTTTCTGTGTAACTCGAGGAACTTATCCGTACTCAGTTTTCTGGATCTTGATATCATCACAGTGATGAGCTCTATCAACAGTCGTTTAAATTAAGAAATTAAAAATATAGCTTACAGCAAAGTATTTATTCAAAAAAATTGCTTTGAAAAAATTCTCTACTTATGTAATTATGTTGCTGCCATCTAAGCACTAAATGTTCTCTAATATACTTCATTTAAGCTTTCATTTTTTTCCTTTTTTTTCCAGTCTTTCCTTTACAATCTGTGGTATTTTGTTTTCTCTGTGATGGGTAACTTTAACTACTTCTTTTTTGCTGCACATCTCTTGGATGTGGCCGTGGGTTTTAAAACTCTCCGTACCATCTTACAGTCCGTAACACACAATGGAAAGCAGGTGATGTGTAATAAAAGACATCAAAAGTATTTATAATTTTAAAAAATGTTTTATGGTATAACATTGACAATATGAAAATAGATACCAGTGTACTTGAAGTTCTGTACTTTGTGTTGATGTTTTTGGTAACAAAAATGAATAGTTTTGGTTTTTGAGAATACAACCACAAACATCACTCTTTAAGACCTGGAAAAACTGTTGTTAGCCACACTTGCCTTAGTAAATGTTTCAAGAATACAGGTATTTATTTTCAGTTATTGATTGGCAATAAAATGTAATACTGAAATCGTCAAAACTAAAAAAGATAACTCACAATACTGGAATTTTGAAGTAAAAAAATGTTAATATATTTTGAAATATATCAAACTAAACAAAAATAAAAGATTATAAAAATTTTAATAGCCATCAAAATTTCTGATATTTTTGAAGAATAAATTGGAATTATTTATAATCTAAAGGCTATGATAATTGTGAAATGACACTGAAAAAAATATAAAAATTAAAAGATTCAGAGTGATGATATCAAACACGTTACACGTGCATCTGTCTGGCTTTATTGTATTTTACTGCTTTCTCCAGCTGGTGCTGACAGTGATGCTCCTAACAATCATTGTGTATATCTACACTGTAATAGCTTTTAACTTCTTCCGCAAGTTCTATGTTCAAGAAGAGGAAGATCAAGTCGACCAGAAGTGTCACAACATGCTCACTGTAAGTACAGGCTTTACTCATACAATAATAAACTTTAACATGCTCACTGTAAGTACAGGCTTTCCTCATACAGCCACTGATTTTAATGGTCTAAAATAACATGTCACTACAACCACACCTCAACAAAAACAAAACAATGTATTAAAGTGTAACACACTTGGAATAAACTTTAGCAGTTACAAAAAACACTGTTAATAAACACGTGGTTTGGCCAGGACTTGCTACTAATGTTAATGAGCAATAGAACATAGATATCAATATGAATTATTTTTTTGTTGCAACTAAGGAAATCATGCAAAAAACAGAGTACAAGAAAACCTATTTAAAAAAAACAAACAATGTTCCACAGTTGGCCTCTGGAATGTGTTACCTTCAGATGTTGTGGAGGCAATACATTTACATGAGTTTAAGAGAAAGATTGATAAATATATGAATGATAAGGGCTAGCTTTAAGATGTTTAGCATTTTATTTTATTCATATATTTATATTTATTTATTTGATAATATTAGTTTAGTTTAGAGGATGAAACAGCAAAAATGGAACAGTAAGTCCCTAAAAATTATGTAAACTAATCCTTCTATACTAATAACAGTATGAAGTGACAACCAGTTAACAATTACCTAAAATAAATGTGATCCCCTTGAAGGTAAGTCAGTATTTTAATGTAACTAAAACTGCATAGATAAAGTAAACGATAGAAGGAATAATAAATGAACAATACCCCCCCCCCAAAAAAAGTAGAATTCTCTATTTTCATACATTCATATGCTTGCTGTATTTAAGAAAAAGTAAAGTACAGTAATGTTGGAGATGGTTGCACTGAAAAGCAACTGACATATTTTTGGCTATTTCTATTTCAGTGTTTTGTCTTCCATTTATACAAAGGTGTTCGTGCTGGTGGCGGTATCGGTATGTATGGCTTTAATCTCATCTATTGTTCATTGATTTAAGATTTTCTAATTTTAAAAATGTAAATCATTGATTGTAAAATAAAGTTTATTTTCTAGAAACAAACTAGTAATCTTATATTTTTAATGGCCTTCCCAGTGGTACAGCAGTATGTCTGCAGACTTTCAATGTCAGAAACTGGGTTTCGATACCCGTGTTTGGCAGAGCACAGATAGCCCATTGTATTACTTTATGCCTAAATTCAAATATATTTAATGATTTTCTTTAATCAAAGTATAATCTGTGCTCTTAAAATCTAAGTATGTTAATATTTCTCTGTTATTAATTGCTATCCTGATGAAGTTACATTTCAAAACTCATTATAATTCTGAACTTGCACTTCTGGACAATATGAATTTGTTCTCTGTTTTTAATTATGTTAATAACACAGAATGTTTACCGTGTGTATGATTTCTTTGGTTATTTTACTTTTTTCAAACTTGCAGGTGATGAGATTGAACCACCAGATGGTGATGACTACGAAGTCTATAGAATTGTGTTTGACATTACATTCTTCTTTTTTGTCATTGTAATCCTGTTGGCCATCATCCAAGGTAATGGTTGCTTTATTTAAATAGTGTGTTAATAAATGCACTTGGAATTTGTTACAGAATGCCAGAATATACTCCATGAAATATTTTATTATTTACTAATCACATGCAAGTTTATGTGTTTATTATCAGTTGCAAATAAGACAATGTTTCTTCAATGGTTTACATTTAGCTTTTTTCAAATAGAGGAACCATTCACTATTTTTCACATAATTTAATTTCTCAGTCTCTCTCTTTCACCTCAAATTTAAACCCAGCTATGGGTTACACTTTAATAGCAAGCATCTCTCTTCCCTGTAAAATTTAAACCAGTTGTGGGTTACACTTTAATAACAAGCATTTCTCTTACCTCTGAAATTTATACCCAGTTGTGGGTTTCACTTCAGTGACAAGCATCTCTCTTTCATGTAAAATTTAAACCAGTTGTGGGTTACACTTTAATAACAAGCATCTCTCTACCTCTGAAATTTAAACCCAGTTGTGAGTTCCATTTGGATAACCAGCATCTCTCTACCACTGAAATTTAAACACAGTTGTGAGTTCCATTTGGATAACAAGCATCTCTCCTACCTCTAAAATTTAAACCCAGTTGTGGGTTCCACTTTAGTAGCAAGCATCCCTATTTCCTCTAGATTGAAACCCAGTTATATGTTCCATTTTAGTAATACAGTAACAAACTTTTCAGTTTTTGCATGTCAGTTTACATTTAATTTTTAAGTGGTATCTTTCATGTTCAAAGAATAAAACAAATTTTCCTTGTCATTCTCTTTAAAAGCTATTTTTCTTTAATCTGCAAATGTAATTTTTATACTTACATTGAGTTCTGTGGCTCTGTTTTGTTCTTTAGGTTTGATTATTGATGCCTTTGGAGAGTTGAGAGACCAGCTGCAAAGTGTAGTAGATGATATGGAGGTAATATCTTTAACTCTTTCAATCACCAACAGTATGACAGTTTATGTTATTTATGGATAAATGGTTAATATTGGACTAAGCGTGTTAGAATTTACCATAGAGGAAAGGTTCCAGTAATCATTAAAAATAAACATTTTTTATCTTAACTCCTGTTAATGTGTTTATTCCTCTATTACATGATTAAAATCCTTCTTCTAAAATATGTTCAAACTTGTATCGTTGAAGGAAATTTGGAGAGCTACAGACTGTTAATAACACATCAACAATTAAAGGTTCTCAAACAAAATTTATAAAACTGAGCTTAAGAGGTCATAATGTGCCAAACTGTCTTCTTGTTTTGATTAATGACTGTTTGTTTATTTATTTATTTTTTTTCTTTTATAATTTCTTTTTGAGCTGTTACAAAATGATAAAGCATTCTAATTTTTCCCCATTGTGGCCAGTATTTTCCAAAGTTTATTCTCTTGATGATTTTTGTGAATGACAGTTTTGTTTTAGATGTTTAAACAAACATGTACTTTTCTTCACATTCCTGAAGATTATTGATTATTAGACCATTTACTGTCAGATGATTGTACATAGTAGCAACAATGTTTGTTTTCTGAAATAAAAATAATTTTGCTTTCAGTCCAACTGTTTCATCTGTGGCATTGGAAAGGACTATTTTGATAAAATACCACATGGTTTTGACACCCATGTCCAAAAAGAACATAATCTTGCAAATTACATGTAAGTTTTAATTTCAGGTTAATCATTTAAGTTCAATTTAAATATTAACTCATCAGGACTATGGTAATTATTTAGCATTGGAAGTAGAATTCATACCCATTGTTTTCAAACAGTGATTGTCAACAATAAAGTGCCTATCTTTATTGTAGTCACAAAAAAATTAATGTGGCTTTATAAGTTTACTCATTTTTGTGCAATTATCTTTTGCTCAAGATAAATAAAATAAATTTACTGGAATTAATTTCAGTTAACCATTAAATTGATGAGAAAATTTTGGTTTGTTTTAATAACTAAAACCCTATTAATATAGTTTAGAAAATCAAACACTGCATATCGTTTTTATAATATACTTTATTGTACTTTTCCAAAATAATAATTTTGATGTAAAAATAACCTCAATGGTTTCAGAAGCCTGCATCCAACCACATTTAGTAATAAATTAATAAATACTTTTATGTTAAGAATTAGAGATTTTCAAGTATTCAGTGTATATGGGAATTGAACAAAAAATGATGGAAATACCACCTTTTTATTGTCTGTAAATGGGTAAAATATAGTCACGTGGAAAGTTAAT
Organism: Carcinoscorpius rotundicauda; assembly: GCA_011833715.1. Classification (NCBI taxonomy): domain Eukaryota; kingdom Metazoa; phylum Arthropoda; class Merostomata; order Xiphosura; family Limulidae; genus Carcinoscorpius; species Carcinoscorpius rotundicauda. The sequence goes on along the minus strand of CM022401.1, from coordinate 15,896,662 downwards.
TATGTATTAAATTATTCTATATCATTGAACTTCTTTATATGGAAATAGAACACTGAAGTTCTAAAAATGTTAAGCTAAAAAGATCTGTCAGATTTCTGAAGAAGTGTGATTGTAGGTTTAAGTTTAACTGGAATCTCAGTGACACTTAAAATAATAAATTTATACCAAGAAATGGTATAAAAATGATCGTGAACATAAATATCAAAAATAAAACTGCATAAAAAAAAACGCCTAAAAACAAGTTAACAGATTGTGTCCATTAACACAAGCAGTCAGGTGAGAGAAGTAAAGTGTGTAACTTTTTTTAGTTCATTAAACACACGAACATTAGCCTACAACAATTAATCTCTGGCAATACAACTCAAATAGAAATCTTGTGGTGTCACAAATAAATGTAAAACTCCAGGTAAATGGTATCAAGAACATAGAAAATGCAGTATGTTAAATGAATCATCTTTTACAGTTTTTCCACCAAAGGCATGTTTATATATGATTGAAATCAAATGAGCCTGGTAACCCTGAATGTCCTGTGTCATCAGTTAACTGTGATGGAGGTTCATTGATGACATGGGCATTTTTTTGTTTTAATTGAATTTATGGCCTATGATCTTACTGTAATGTTAAGCAACAATAATTGGTTACTTTAACGTTATTACAGCTCAAACAGAGATGGTTTCTTTTGAGAAGGCAATGAACCAACTCATACTGCTAAGGTTCTTAGTTTAGTTACCTAACCTGGCCACATTCCCCAGACTTAAACATTATTAAACCTTTCTGGTCAGTTCTTGAAACCAACTTTTAAAACAGAATTTCAACACCATTGACACTTCAACAGTCAGAAACTTTGGTCAATAAGTGATTAAAATATCATTTTCTGATGCATAACACTTTATATCATCATTTTCTGATGCACAACACTTTGTATCATCAATTCTACATTGTGTTAATTCTGTATTTTCTGCTTGTGGTGGACCAATTTCATATTCAATGTAGAAACTGAAAAGTGTTTCTTTTATTCATACCAACTTCTATACGTGGTCAAGATGCACAAGCCTGTAAATCAGGTTAGAAATGTGGCATTTGTTAGAATATTCATTGATGTGACATTGAACCTATTTTAACAGTTCATTCCATTTATTTTTTACAGGTTTTTCTTAATGCATCTGATCAACAAACCCGATACTGAATACACAGGTCAGGTATGTAAAGTTTCATTGTTTAAACTGTGGCATTTTTTCAATAGGTTAAATACTGTAGGTCAGTGTAAGGTAGGTAAATTGTCTAAATTTAAATATGCCATTAAAAAACGACAAAAGTAGTTGTTGTAATAACACCTTTATAAAGTTGACATTTCTATTAATACAACAGCAGTGAGAGAAGTAAAGTGTGTAACTTTTTTTAGTTCATTAACAAGAGTTTAACAAACAAATTGTGAAGCTGAGTGCCCATGGTTCGAATCCCTTTTTGAGGAATCGCACTCTTCACTTTGGTGATGAGAACCTTGTAAGAGTGGTAGTCAGATTAATCTGTTTGATAGAATAGCTCATGAGTTGGCTAAAAAAAGGTCTTTTATGTTAGAGTTTGTTAAGAAGCCTGGTGGAAAACTGCACAGTTTCTAACCATTCTAAGGTCTTAAATAATGAGTGGAGTAACAACAAAGGAATTTAAGAAGTTTTTGAATGAAAACTTGAAACCAACTGAAAAATTCAAACCTAGGAAACTGACATTTTCTATTCTTATGCATTGTGTTTTGACAGTCATCACTTTCAAGTGGTCCTTTCTACCTTAATAGTAGTCATTAAAGGGCATAATTATATTCTGTAACAGTAGCTAGTCTACAGGTTAAGTGTTCTAGATAAAAATGTGCACTGATTTGATCCATTGAGTGTTGCATGTGTTTGTAGTAAACGTACTTCCAAACTTATATAATGCAACTTAACATTGGAAAGTTAAATACAGATTCTCTCTTTACTAACTGGGACATCATCAGTAATATTGAACCCTACTGATGTTTGAATATTTTACTGCATAACTATAGTGTATCACAGTTAAATTTGATAATGACTTATGAAGTTCCAAACCAACAACCCCTTAAATTTTTGTCTTAGCTGCATGTGAAAAGCTGGACGTTTTATTTATAATCTGCTGGTCATTACAGGAAACGTACGTTTGGGAGTTATACCAGAAAAGATGCTGGGATTTCTTCCCTGTTGGTGATTGTTTCCGCAAGCAATATGAAGATGAGTTGATGGGAGGGGCTGGTTGATCAGTTTTGTACCATCCAATACTTCTCTGTCAGTTCACTTTCATTCAGCCCTACTTATCTCAGGATCACAATATGCTCTTCTCTTAGCTTGTAAATTAGCATAAAAATATGCTTACTGCTTGTATAAGAAACTCAAAAGTTAAAGTTCCTAACATTAATTGAACCTCTCCCCCCCTCTTCACACTTTCATCTTGTTATATTTTCTACAGCCTTCCAAGTTTTCTTGCTTCAAACAATTTGGATTGTGTTATCATTAAACTTGATTTATAAGTGTGTTCCAACAGAGTGAGATAAGTATTCCATGAAATTAAATGAACAAAAGTGCCAAAATCAGAGAAGATATTGTGATTGTTTTATTGATTTTTGTGTAAATGAGTTCTGTGAATGACCTGTTTTCTTACAATCATTTAATTTTTTTTTCCTTTGGTTATGAAATATCTTATTTGTTGTGTATTAAGATGGGCCTTGTATTAATGACATTAAGACAGTTAAACATGTGCATATTGTAAATTCTTTATCACTTACACCAAGAAGTGACTTTTACACTATTGACTAAAAAAGTCAGAACAATCTTTGCCTTAACATTATATTATTCAGCAAGTTTCAAGTGCTTCTATAGTATTTTGACACAAATTATATTGTCTGCAATGGTAGGAATGTTTCCATGCACATTTTACTTATTCATGTAGTGAAAAAGAAACCAAAAAAACTGTAGTTTGTGTTTGCTTTTACCTTTGTACACTGAAAGTGAAAATTAATAAAATAAACTTACCTTCTATTCTTGTTTCTGTATTTTTTATTGTTTTAAAATGCCAGTATGACCATACAAACTTTGGGTAAAGTTATGTATGAAACAACCCTTATGCTAATTTAAATAAATCTACAAGCATGTATATAATTTTAAACCATCTTCTTATGGGCATCACATGACTGTTTTAAACACAAATATCCTTCAGATTATCAAAACTTCGAGTGCAACACATTGTTCGAGTAGTCCAAGACTACAAGTTTGAGTTCACCTAATAAATGTCAGCATTATTATTTTAACAAAACTTTTTCATTCCTATAAATAATTCAATAGCTAATGGTTCTACCATATTTTAAATAAGGAAGGTTCCAATCTCTGGGTTAATTATTCTCATGTAAAGATATCAGCATAACCTACAAAACCCCCTATCCTACTAAAGCTACACCACAAACTTCAAATAATTCTATCTATAAAACCTTGTATTGTAAAATGTCAGTGTAGGTTACAAATCATAGCATCAATGTAGACTACAAAACCACCTCATACCACTAATCAAACTACTACACAAAGTGCAAGTTGTTCTATCTATAAGAAAAAAATCTCGACTCATTTTCTAAATATTGTAATTTCTCTTAGAAACTTATTAAAATGGTCTATCCAGAGGGACTTCAAACAAGTTTTTTTTGTTTGTTTTTCCAAATTTATTATCCCATAATTCTAAGAGTTCTCTTCAGTTTCACAAGTGTCTGACCTCATGAAAGACCATGAAGAATCAAAAAGTTTAAAATTCCATAAAGTACAAAGCATACAAAATTATTTGTTAATACGTTTCACATCATTTCTCTTCCTTGTATAAGTGCACAAGGAGTATTTTTTGAAATATTTCTATTTTTACAATATGGATGCTGTAATACCTATACAGAATGTTTTTTGTTTGTGGGTGCTTATTAAATGTGTCATTCTGCTCGTACTAAGATCACTTAGACCTTTAGGTAGTCATCCTTGTTTTTTTTTGTGTGCATAATTAATTTGCTTCTAGAGTTCACCAGTCCTCTGCTATCACATTTCTTCTTTCTTCATAATTTTGGTATTAAACATTTTTCATAAAGATCACAAAAAATACAAACTATATATAGTAACTCAAAAAGTAAACTACATATTTATATACTTCTGAAACTCTTAACCAAATACATGAAAAAAGGTGATATGGTCATATTACCATCCAATTTGTGGAAATAAAACTTTTACTATTTCTTATGTGGGGTGAAATTTCAGTATCAAAACTCATTAAATGATAGAATCTCCACCATCACACACAGTATCAATTTATTCATGGAAATTTTCTTTATGAATAAAAAAATGAATCAGTTACGTAGCTTCAAAAGGTAAGATATAACTTCCTCTCTATTTCAAAGAAAAAGAACTTTAGAAAACAAAATTATTTATTTTGGCAATGGCCTCACTTTTGTTACCAGTGAATTTCACGAGAAAAAATATGTATGTATATGATAATCCTCAGGAGATTTTTAATACGTAACCATAATTTAAAACAAAGGATGTTTAGGCTATTTTATGTCTATGATACGATTATGTAGTTTAAAAGTTATTTTTCTTCTTACCATAAAATATTTTATCTATAATGGTGAAAATCTGACAAAATATTGAAAAACCAACAAACCTAAAAATTACATATTAATTTGTGTTGGAGCCACAAAGTTTAATGTTGTCACGAATCTACTTCCAAATATTCTACACCTAAGCCTAAATGTAACAGCAAAAACAAACTGGACCCAAGGGTAATAACTAGTTTGGTAAGAAAATGTTTGTACTTTTTGTGGGATAGAAACTAAATTTATTTTCCATGTAATATTTTCTTACAAATCTGTGTCATGTCCTTTTTTAATAAACATTTCACTGCAAACTATGGATTCTTCTGTAAAAATGAACTTCTTGCTATAAACAAATCATATTCTTTCTGTACAACTGTTATGATCATCAAATCAATTCTCATTTTATGCACTGTAAATTAACATCTAATTTCCAAACTGTCAAAATAATTAGAATAATGCACTAACAAACTGCGAACACATGCAAGAAATAAAGTTTAAAAACAACTTTGATTAGTTAATATTATAAAGAAATGTACTTGTTAATAATAATGAAAAATAATCTACAGGTATTCTAAAAACTTTGAATAAATAATCTTGGTTGAAACTGAACCTTTCTCAAGTACATAAAGTACTAAACCTTAAAAGTGATGACAGAGTAATTTTAGTGACATTTTACATGTAAATTGGCAAAAGTTGCATACACTCGCTGATGATTTGTATTTAAAAAAAGAAAAGTTACCTTAATCTTTTCTTTAAAACAATTTCTTCAGTTTCCCATACCTTGCACGTAGCCCCCTCCCCAAACAAAACAACTTCCAAAGCTAATTTACCCCTATTGTCCTATTGTTTCAGTATACAAAGCTTAAAACCTTAGGAAATTCCTTCCTCTAATATTCTTTGACCATATTTCTCATGCTTCCTTTGTAAAAAGCTTCAAAACATTTTCCGAAAAACTGAGAATTCTGCCATTTTCTTTAGCTTGTCACATCTGATACAAAAAATCTGTCCTAGAAATAATAGATACTGATTTGGAAGGATACCAAAATAAACTTAATTCTGATTTTTATCTAAACATGAATGCCACAAGAGGTTTGTCATTCTAGCTAAATCTCTACTTTGAACATGTAAATTATATCAAAGTTGAAAGCTTAAGTACGAGAGCTTCCAGCCCCAAGTACTTGTCAATACATTCTTTAGAAAAGCTGGAAATATTACTATTCCAAATTCACCCGACAAACGTTTTTTGCTTGGTGTGTAATAATGACGTTGTTACTGTTTTCAGTGATTTTGACTTCATTTATGACTATTTCTCTTATCTAAAACCAAACTTAAAATTACTGATGGGAAAAAAAAAACATTGATGACAAATTGTTCTAAATCATGTTGAAAAAGACTGGCTTCCAAACCTCTCTATTAAAAAAAAAGAACTTTATAATCTATGGAATTTCCTTCATGATCAATTCCCATAGTCAGGTATGTTATTAAAATACATAAAAAACAAGTTCAAATCTCAATTGTTAAAAAAAAAAAATGACGACAACCTTAGGTTTCAGTTTTTTGTGTAAACCAATCTCTCTCTCTCTTACTGATGTTAATCAAGTAATTGTTTCCTTTCAAATTAAGGCACAAAAATTTACAATTGAATAAAATTTTTCCCACAGATATCCCTGTTTAACATGCCATATATATAATGGTACTTCAAGAAACGTACATATAATAGAATGTACAGATTGCAAAAGCTATTATAATAGTGAATAAGAAAGGAAACTTTATTCATTTTTGGAAATATTTAAAATTGCCCACATGTTTTTGAACAAGTCTAGGAATAATCTTTCTTTTAATTCTTCTAAGTTAAAAATCCTTGATGCCAATATTAACATTTACATATCAAAAACAAAAATCATAACAAAACTGTTTACTTGTGTTCAAAACAAATGTCCATTCTTTTGGTTAGGCCTTAGTTTTGCATTCACATATTTGATAGTTTATTGATAATATGCTTTGTTCATAAAACAGTCACTAAATCACATGCTCTGTGGATTACTGCCATTTTCTTGTTCTAAATTAACTTGTTAGCCTCAGTTTTTATAACTCAACTGATGCCAGGTAAACCTGATAAAACATTGTAACACAATAAACAAATTACTCTGTACAACCAACGACTTTTCTAAAAGTTATTTAAAAAGTTCTAAACATGTTTCTTTCCACATTATTCTTCATTTGTTGGACCTTGGCTCAAAACTAGAAATGCAGAAAAAATATTTCTTAACTCGCTGCCTAATGGGCTGGATGACAACAGATCCCATGAATCACTATTTATACATGGAGTATAACACCATAACAGCTGATGTAAAAGTGCAGAAACTGGCAAAATGTTGAAAATTAACAGGCCTAAAAATTGTTAAGAAAAAGTTAACTGCATTTTGTTTTGCATATTTATCTTAGATTTGATCATTGCAACAACTAATGCATTTTAAGTTTGTTTTTATTAGTTTAACACATTTCCAAGCAGAAAAAACATGTTATCAAACAAGCACTACTGAAACAAATTTTGTCTTAATTACTTGGCAAAAATAACTTCACTCCTTTCACTATTAACAAGACATTACAGCTATGCAATTAATCAATGACCCCATTGAATATCTACTAGTTCTGAAAACACAGAAAAACACTGTGTGGCTAGTGATGCCTGACAATTCTTTACCCTTTAGTCAACAATTTAAACTGGTGGGAGTAGCAAATTATCTTAGTAACCACACCTAGGTTAGAGTTTGGTGATAATAAGAATCAAACCCAAGACCCTTAAATACCCACAGAAAGCTTATCATGTAGCTTTGAGCCTAATAAACAAATGTAGTAGCAATATTTTGATTTCTTAGACAGCTGAAATAATTTAAAACAGTAATAATCAGAAACCATAACTTCAATTAGTTAATAATGTTCAATTTTTTTTTTTTTCAGAAAAATTAAGTTAACAGTTGTATGAGAAAATATATTTTGTAATTTTTAAGAAATTCCAGTGTATGAATTTGAAATGCTTCTATCAAAGACCTTGTCCTTCTACAGGACTAATTAGTTCACAGCCTAAAATCTGCAAAGAAACACGACCAAATACAATGTAAGGTTTTAGTAGTTAGAGCAAGAAGTTACAAGTCCCCAAACTTCAGTTACATCATGAATAATAAAAAATCAAAATAAACAAACAGCTACATAACCTAGGTATCTAACACAACATGAAAACCATTAAATCATTTTTTTGTAAAAACAGTTATGTATGAGGAACATTTTGCCTCCTACTGTTTCAAGATAGATTTAAGAACAGTATTTATGGTTACAAAACTTCACAATCCTGAAAGATGGAGAGTACCAAAAAAGTAAACAAATAGAGCCTTTGAGAAAGAAAACTATTTTATATTATTATCATTATTACAAAATTTAAATTGTGTATACAAGTCCTTGTTTCTGAAATGACATGTAAAAACATGGGTTAAAAACCATGCATTTGTAACAAACCTAGTACCCAGCATTACCGATAGAACATGCGACATTAGCCTCATAGTCATTAAACAAGTTTATGGTTTTTACTACATAATCAAGCCCCTTAACTAAACATACAATTAAATATACTTCACGTACAATATTGGTATATCAGAGACACACTCACCCCCTTTAAAAATATTTAAATACAATATTTTCATTAACTATCCAAGTCCACTATTTTAAGAATATAAACTACCTTTTGTATAAAGACTATTTTAAACTAAAAGCAGTGACATAAAAGAATCTGCAAATGACTAACAAGCCCTCGACTGGTTTTCTTTATTTTGGTTTCAGTTATAATAGATGCAATATGTTTTGTGTTAGGGATGTTTAATACTGTATTATTTTAATGAAATAAAATATTAACACACTATACTGAAACACTTTTATAGTATAGAGATTTTTAATTCACAGGTTTTTTTATGGTTTGTTGCACATCAGCTTTCAATAAATTTATGAACAGTCAAGTAATGTTGCCACAGTCTTTACAGGTCAAGTGTACAAATAAATTAATTCTCATTCAAGACAAGGTTCATATTTTGAATATTTATTGACAGATATTATCTAGTATATAATTACATTTCATGTGCCATTGGTTTTGGTCTAAACTAATTTTCTGTTTATATTTTGGTCAAACTTTAACAGAACATGTTTTTTTTGGTAAAGCATAATGTGAGAACTTAAGTGTATAATATATCTGCCAACATATTTAAGCAACAAAGAACTACTAGTAGATATATAAAGAAAAGCCTTGACTTGAAAAAAAAAAAACAGTTCAAACAAGAAAACTAAATTATACACATTAAATTAACTTTTGACAATACACATTCAGATGTTACAAAAATCCACTATCTTTTCAACTAGTATACAATCACTAGAATATCAAAAAAAGCTTAGAATCCAATATTTTGATGAAATTAATTTCATTTAGAGAAAAAAAAATGTCAGCATGAAAATATTTTACAGCACAAACTTTCACGAAATATCTAGAAATTCTTGGTAAATCATATGACTCACACACACATACAAACATGATTCAAAGTGCACTCAACTTTGGAGTAAAACAGAATCTTGTACACATTTTGAAAATGTTACAACAATAATGACATTTAGAACACCAATGAGTATTTACTTTCCACCCTTCTTTAGTGACTCTATAATTACAGTTTCATCAGCTTCCTCAAAGTCACAGGCCTGAACGTATTTGTACGTCCCAACAAGTGCTTTCTTGAGTGCATCACAGCTACTAGAGTACAACATTTTCTGTTTGATTTTTGATGACTCTGGACACCTACATAAATTATATATTGGCATGTTACATTCTTTACAATTTTGGCCAAATTTTGAATGAAAAATGCAAATGAACACAAGCACTCTTCCCAATGAACACTACAGATTTACTTTCAGAAAAACACTTAATCTGTTGATTAACGTATTAACACTAATTTAAGCAAAATATGTGGAAATCAAGTCTGAAACCACTTATCAATTTTCTGAAATATTTCACAAGCCAGAAGTATAATAAAGTCTTATGAATTAGATCTAAAGATGACCGAGTACCTATGTTTCAAATAAAATAAACCTGCCATAAACTAAAAACTTTATTCCAACTTATACAATAACTTTTCTAATGCTACTGTATGTCACATACAAGTTTTTTCTTTTATTTCTTTAAACTTATATTAATGATCATAATTACTGTTCAGTCAAAAACAAGTATTTGTAACTTACTAGTTAACAGATGTAGTGTTGGTAATAAGGGCTAATAGGCAACACAACAGCTGTAGGTATAAATACATTAGTATTTTTGTTCTAGCCTAAAAGAATCTTTAAATCAACTTGTATATTATCTGGAGATAACTATTTATTTGACCAGGCTATAACAAAAATACTTTTCATCCACATTTTAATTTTTTCATGTTTAGACAATTATGCAGTTCGAAGGAGAAATTACACCATTGAAAGGAAAAATTACATAAAGTTGTAGCCATTTCTTCACAGATTAAAAAAAACAAAACATATTAAGTTTATTCAATCAAAATATGTTTCACTTACTTCAACTGATAGCTCCTCAGACAAGAGTTTATAACTGTTTTGAATTTGTAGTACACCACTAATTTGTCCTTGTACTTCAATAAAAGTAGTTTTATCAAGTTTAGCAAACCATTAAACTCCAACTATCTTTGTGTGTGATATAACTGCCTGAATCTTTGTTATTTTCTCCCACGATGGCAAAATAAAACCACAATGTGTACAGGTCAATGCACCTGGTTCTTGTAAAATTAACCATGGAAACATTTAACACTATCAACAACAATGTTCATTGAAAGGTAAGAACAGTTACTATTTATGTAACATTCACACTGAAAAGATTCACCAACTTTCCAAAAGTGAGAGCTTGGAGTTCGTTTTAACTTTCTTTTCACTATCTATTATAGTGAAGTTACCTTAGCTTGGTTGATTGCTTTAAGATGTAGTTTACCAAATTTTATTCTGAGATGTATCTTAAAACAAATCAAGAACTAAGGCATTTTTAAAGGATATCCAGGAACTTAAGGATTTAATGTTGAATTTAACCTTTAAGATTCTTTGATTGCAAGCCACATATACAGAATCTTCAAAAACATGCACTATACCAACACACTTTGTACTTTTTTTTTTTTTTTAATAAGTGTATACAAAATAAAAAAAAAAATTATCTCCACAATGCAACTTTATTAGCTCAATATTTTATTACTACAGCTGTATCAGGAGCTATCACTCTTCCAACAGATTAATCTAAATCTACAGCTCTTGATAAGGCTGCAATAACGAAATGCTGAGATAAGATTCTGAAGATACAGGTTGTATGTTATTTAATTTATGTTTATAAAAATGTCATAAAAACTTCATATTGCATTAAACAAAGTCAAGAATAATAATTTACATGTTTAATTTACATCTTTCTACTAATCAAAAAACTATGACTGGTAGATTACTTTTACTAATATCTAATTTATGGGCATTTTATTCTTAAACTTCTTCCAAATTATTTTATGAACAAAAATCATCTGAATTAACTGTTGATAAGTCTGTAAATGTGAATGTATAGATATGGCTTGCTTCCAAGTCCTCTACATAGGTACTTTAGTCGCTAGTGAAGTACAAGTTTGGTGAATACAAATAAATGTATCTTACAATGAAAGATTGCTAATTATTTTTCCGAAATAATTTTGGCATATACATTGTCATTTAGGTCTCAAACTTAAATTTTTGAGATTGAAAAGTATATATTCATTGAAAAGATGAATTATAAAAGGTTTTATTACTATTAATTGTGAGATGAATCAGCATTAATCAACGGTTAACTGGTTAACTTTTCTCCTTGATTTTGATTTTAAACAATCACTGGTAATACCAGTGAAGAATTTCACACAAGGTTTGTAATCAACCATTTCAAATTAGTTCCCATTCTGATCTAATTTGCTTAATCTTACATCAAGTCACACTAATAAGACTTGTTAACTTTTAGCATATTGGACTTGAGTAGTTTCTCACACACTCTTTGAAAATACTTAATATTTATGTCATAACTACTACTCAGTGTATAAATAGGAATAAAATCCTTTTAATACAAGACTTGTGCAATACTATGGAGTCAAATAGACTCCTATACGTCAAGAACATTAATCTATGTTCATTACATAAAGTTCATACTATTTCTTGTTACGAGAACCATCTATATAAATACTGATAATATTTATCATCATACACTGACCATTAAACCACTTGATTTATTTGTACTGTCCTTGTTTGTTTCACTATGTTTTCAATATTATAATAATAAATTCACTACACTGCAGCTAACAGACAACTTTCAGCTATTGCTTGTTAAACACCAGACTTGAATAGGATAATGAACTGTGGCTTGACAACCATGGGAGGGTTTCAAAAATACTCCTGATAAAATTTAATCTTCTCTAGTTCAAAGTTAGGCTTTAAAGAATTAAATGTAGTTTTTGCAGTTTGAAAACTACAGTTATCTAAACTTCAACTCACAGTACGAGTTAAAAACATTTCTATACAAAATAACAGTTTTCAGCACAAAAAATATCGAACAAAAGATAGTGATACCCGACACAAAATCATACACCTTTCCCTAAAAACATGCATTTAGTTTGGGAAATAAACTGGTCACAAATTGATTTAAAAGTGGCCCCTGATCTTGCAATTCCCTTGAATACGGTTTTTTTTTCTGCTAGAAAATAACACGAGACTGGAAAGGAGGTACAAGTGTGTCAGAACCTTTTTTTTTTTTTTTTTAATACCAAACTTCTGTCAGTGTTCCATTTACTATGACTTTTTCACTAATTTTTCACAGTAAAAATTTCTTTTATTATGTTTATTTGAATGTATTATTTCTTTAGATGGGTAGAAAAATAAGCTTGAATTATTAATATGAGATAATCTTTAGCTTAACAGAAACTACTACTGGTAAAAAAGGGGATTATTTTTGCAAATTAAAACTGCGAGTTAAAGAGTTCAGTAAACAATTATTTACACACACAGGCTGAAGCTTCAAATCAATCTTATAAGAGGATATCACAACATACTAACTGTTCACTTTGTTAAATTGACTATGGTTTCCATCATTACTGTAACACTTATTCATAAACTTGCATCTTCTCAGTTCATACCTACAACTTCAGTTCACAGTGGCAAATATAAAAATGCATGCAGATATAAAAGTGGTAAACTTGTAAAAAATAACTTATTAAATATTTCTCTAGGTATTTTTGAACGTTTCAAATTTTAACAGAATTATCAAAGCACATCATGTCTCCATGTACAGGTGTACAAATTACAATCAATGTACATCAGAAATAAGGAGATTCTATTTCTTGAAGGCATCATTTAATTAATCTTTTTATGTCATAATGATCAATGCATTAACATGCATGTTCTGAAATGTAAGCTTCATATCAGGAACCAAAATTACAAAAAACAGGAGAAGTGTTAATTTGAAACATTTTCACAGTACCAGTCTAAGATATTTCATAAGCGTGGTACAAAGTTGAAACTGAAAATAAAACTGCTTCACTAGCAACTGCTAAAAACATAATTAAAACAAGCAATAATGATGAAACATAAGTATATCTAGTTTTATTAATGTTGTCAAAAGTTTCTCTGTATGAGTCGTATTGTTTCAACGCCTTACGTTACAAAGCTCAAATTGTTAGATGGGTTGGCCAACGTGACCTACCATACGTAAAAATGTCAGATTACATAAAAAAAAATTACTGTTGATTCGAGTTCAGTTAATTTGTGCACTGAAAACAGTAATATCCTGTTAAATGAGAGTAGTTTACTGTGATGTATACACTGGTGGAAGTTAGGTATTTTATCAAAATGTAAAAGTACTGACTTATAGAATAGACGATCCAAGTTAGTTCAAACCTTCAAGCTATTATTAGTCTAGTGTTAAAAAAATTGATTTTTGATCTATTTGTGGAAATTGAAGGTTGCAAGTCATGTCTTGATACATGTAAATGTGTCTGACATTCAGAATTAGAAAATTAATACAGCAGCATCATGTATACATAAAGCCACTATTCTAAGGCTTGTTTGACTAGCACATTCGGATACTTTCATACTTTTGACAACTCATACAAACAGAATTTAGAATTCACATTTTAATTATTTTGTAAAGGCAGAAACAAAAATATTTAGTCTAATAGCTTTTAATCAATTAACCTTCTGTTATATTCTAGTCATTTATAATTTAACCTATAAAGTTCTGACTTCACACAAACTGTTAACTGGTGGTCCAACTCAGTATTATTGGTGCTTTCCAATGTACTGAGTACATCCTATTATAAAACCAATAAACTTTGAACACTAAAGAAAAATTACACAAATACTAGGTTAGTTAAACAAGTTGGAATAATATGCAACATACTGAAACTAATCCAATTTATTTATACTAAATATCAGGCCAGTTCTCACACTTTCTCTATTCTACTGGTTGACCCAAATCACTTTGTAACATACTTCTGGCTTGTTTAACTTCATACACATAGCTATATATGGTTACCAAAAAAAAGGCAAACATACAAACAATGATAATGCACTGATAATGAAACTACTGTCGTAACTTGCAATAGTCAAACCTGGTAACAGTACACAATAGTGACTAGTGGACTATCAGAATTAACAAAAGTTTTCAAAAATGGCTTCTCTAGACAGGAGATAACAGTCCTTTTATTTATGAAAAACCAATAAATAGATATTTTACAAATTAAAAAGAAACTTTGATGGAGACGTCTTAAGTATCAAAGTTACGAACAAAAAAAAAACAACGAAACTCCATTAACAATTCTCTCTCTTCATCATTATAAAAACTTGTAACAGGTGATTATACACACGCTAGGCTGTATAAAATACTATTAACTCTATTCAACTTTAAGTATCATATAAGAGGAACAAATAAAATGTTATGAAGAACTTGTAATTCTATGTTACGCAAATGTTTTCTATATAGTTTCTGGAAGTGCATGAAAAAAAAAACTCACCAGGTCATTAACACTAATCTGTCTACTGTCATTGGAGGCTTGTCTTCATTTCCTCCAACATCAACAGAAACAGGGAAATCAAAGAGACAGTATCGACACTCTGACTTGTAATTCTGAAGTGTTGAGAGAAAGTCTTTATAAGTTGCTTCTCTTTCACCTCTAACTTCAACTTCAATAGTTTTCTCTTCTTTGATGTAGTATATGATGTATCTGTATTTCTTATCCTTCTTTACTTCATCATACACATTTTTAGAATCTGTTGAAACCACAACACCAGAAGCCTAGGAAAACAGATGAAAATCAGAAAGTTTCCATTAAAAAAAACTGCAATTTTGAACTACATTTTCTGCAATACATTACCAGCATAAAGTGACACTATCTTCCATAAGTTGCCGCCCAAAATAAATTTATAATTAACGAACCAATAACCTAGATTGGGAACTCGTAATTAAATATGGCTGCTAACAGAAGAAAAATTTTCAAATTGTTAGTGCAGGCCTCCATTATGGATTAAAGGAGGCACAGTCGTGAAAGTTGTGAATCTCCGACTCCAAACAGTCATAGGATAACAAAGATAAATTGAAACAGTTTATACAATGTCTATAAATGAGAAGCAAGACATCATCAGTTCAGTTAAGGTTTGTTTGTAGAACATACAAAACCATAGATTAGTCCTTTTTGCCCATCCCTAATGACTTAATGGGCTCCCAACCCAGACATTCTAAACATATATTGTACCCACTGTTGAAAAGTCTTAGCTGATGTTATATAACAACTCCTGCACTACCAAACTTTATCAAGATACCATGGTCCAGAATGTTTTCACAGCCACACCATATTTTCATATTACAGTAACTAAACCAGTGATGACATACAGAAAGGCTCTAGTACTTCATGTCAAGTGGTATGCCAAAACAAAAGTTGTCAGACACTTATGAAAACTAAAAGGTTATGGAAAAAACTGTACATTTAACAAACACAACATCAGCTGATGTCTTTACTGACAAAACCATGGCCATTAATAAATGATGTATTTATAAAACATAGCTGTCTGTTCTTTAACTATGGAGTTTCACCAAGTATTGACAATTAAACAGTTTAGAAAATCAATTATATAAAAGAAGTTTTACCCTTTCTGTGAATAACTAAATTATTTATTGATTCAAATACCTCACTTTCCTTGAGACGTTACTTAGTGGATTGTTGTAAGGAGTGGACTTAAAACCCAAACATCTGATATACCTCCACAAAACAAGTATTCATTTTAAGGTAAATTACTTCTTGAATAGCTTAGCATGTTTTACAGCTTTTGTAATATCGTGCAGTAATAAATGTTGCATTATTTAAGTGGGATTTCTTTAAGTGTAAAACTAATTAGAGGCACAATTAGCAATTGAGGAAATTTCACAAATAACATTGAACTGCTCTAAACTTCCAACCATGATGTAATTTTGCTATACTGACTTGTTTATTGGTTTAGTTGAATATTTAGTAAATGATCTTTAATCGTATGGATTACAGTTTAGACTGCATGTATAACCCATGTTAGAGATGGAAACCGACTCAAATTATGTACAGTGATGAATAAAACACTAAAGCTATCACATCTGTTATTAAAATCAGAACTAATATAATTTTTGTAATTCTCTCTCAACACAAATCACTATTTATGCCCAATTTAGAATACTATGTTATCATACAGAATTTAGAGGAAGGATACTGTGAAGGCTCCTGGAATTTAATGGTTACTTCATTGGGACTGATTAAGATTTCAACATTTCTTTTAAGTTTTAAGAAATAAAAGGTTACAAGTAACCTTGGTAAGATTAAGCAACTGAAAAGGAGTTTGGTAAGCATTACTCATTCCTTTATACTGTGTTCCAAAGGCAAACTTATAATCTGAAAAATACAATATATACAAGTTCCAAACAGGTTTTGTCGTTGTTAACCTGGTGACTTGCTTATGGAATAAGTTTTCATCACGTCCTGTTAAGGCACAGGATTTTTACAATTTGAGGAAAGTTGTCCATATATTACACTTCTGCTGAGCTATCCATTTAGAATTTACCATAAAATATATGAACTCTCACAAAAATAGACAGGATTACAACATAAAAAATGAGCTTACTGGTCCAGGCATTACTGTTTCTTTCACTCAGCTGGAAAGTGGAATATCTTATACAAATTTCTAATGCAGTCCAAGGCTTCAACTACAAGCTTTCAATATCTACAGCTTTACACTGCATCAAATCTTTGAAATGTCTTGCAGCAAAAGAATGACATCTAAATCCATTACCACTGACAATTTCAAGCAGAAATGTAAAAATACATGATCTGTAAATATAACTAGTTAAGGAGAAATCTACGATGTTTCCTTATCCAAAAGCTGCACAAGATACTGTTGGAACATACAACTACACGGTGTACTCACTAGTTTCAGTTTGATAATCTTATTTCACTACTTACACATACAGAAGCACCATATAACAAACAACTTTCACAAGTTTTAAGTTTACACAATTCTCTAATATTCACACCTTATGCAAAAGATTCCTCTAACTGAAACTGCTCAAAATGAGTCACAAGATAAGCAACAATATTTGATGAGCAAGTCACAAAGCCTGAACAAAAATTTAAATACACAAACTTAGACAAAGCTCTCCACACTGAGTAAGTCATATTAACTCAGTTCACAAAAATAGAACAACGTCAATCTAAAACATTTCCTACCTAGGATACGGCAACAACACAAAAAACAAACCAAACAACCAATGGCATGTCTAGAAGTACTCTGGTTGGTACAGCAGCTAATTTTAGATTTAACCCGTGATGTGTTAACTACATAAAGGCTAAAGCCATACGGTTAGAACTGTACTTTTACGTTTTAATCTTTTCAGTAGGTTTAGTCGAACAACAGCCTTAGGTGCACACAATAATAGCATTACTAATTGTATGCAACTTTAATAGCAACAAAATTCCAGCCCTCTTGAGACTAACCCTAATTCAACTTTCGACTTTACTTACGCTTTAAAAAGCTACTCAATTTTATTTTTGTTCAGAAGCCTAAACCATGTTTTTAATGTTACGAGTTACATAATAGAGCTGTTCTAATTTTAATTTAAGCCTACTATTAATTTTAAGTCGGCACCGGAAGGCAATTGTAGTATTGTCTTTTCCACTCTTATCTTATTCTTAGCGGCACTTGCAGTATTTCGTGTTTAACTTATACAATCTAAAATTTTCTATAAAACAAAATTATTGTAGTTACAAAACAAATAATTAATTACTAATTTAAAAACCTGCCATTTCAACGCTCAATCACTTTATGATTCGTTTGAGTTTCACAAAACGGTGCTTACCATTTTCAATACCTCACACTTCCTAAATATCTACGTGATATCAATAGTATCAGAAACAATGATTTTCTACCTCGCGTTCAAAGGAAGGGTGGCACTCAGCCAAAGTACTCTCGAAAAGTATATTAATACGCGTTGAATTTTTGGTAATTAATTATGCAAAAATATTTAAATATTTTGTATAAATTTAAGCAAATTTTACTATCACAATATTTATTATTTAATTTTAGATTATTCTAAACATATAAATAGTGAATTTGTAGTTTGGTAATAGTGGATTATATTATTAAGCGAATAAATATCTGCAAATGAAGAAATGAGTCAGCGCACTATATGTACAGTAGTAAAAGCAGAAATTGACGATGAATTTTAGCCTGTTAGGTAAGAGAACGCAGAAGATAAACCAATCGCTTTTACGCGCATTGCTTATTTCCTATTTAGGAAGAATTCTGTAAGAGCGAAGACAGGATGATTATTGTACGTATAAATAATTTAGTACCAGGAAATGTTTCACCTCTAAATATCATGACTGCAAATTTAATACAACAGTTATCATTGCATACATAATACATTTTAATATAAGGTAAAACAACATAAATTACAATAAAAATAAGAAAGCATGACTAATAATGGAACTGAACATTTAACGGAAAACATTTGGCAAAACAAAAAATAGAAATTAATAAATATATATGTTGTTGTAGCTTCAATCTTTTAAGTTAAATCGTGAAGATAATTCAACATCTGGCTCGTAACTAAAATAAATTTCCTCCTTCAGTGTTTCTACAAACTTGTACACTGCCGTAACTACTGTGAACAATATCTTAACGTAAACCAAATCAGCTTGCCTGTACGAAGTAACTGCGATAGCTAACATGTTGTTGTTGTTGTTTTTAATGAAACACAAAACTACACAATGGGCTATCTGTGCTCTGCCCATCACGGGTATCGAAACCCGGTTTTTAGCGTTGTAATTACGCAGACTTACACCGCTGAGCCACCGGGGGGCTAACATATCGAGTGGTTCAACTTTATATTTTGAAAATAGCAAGTATTAGATGTATACTTCACAAATATCTCATATTTGTAACCTAGCTTTCAATATACTATAACAAATTTAGCTTCACACCCTTAAAGCTTTTTAGGCATTCTAAGTCCTTTAACTAATAAATTACAAAATTAAAATATAGTTTGCGACGTTGCACCTTTGTTGGATTGAGATGTCCTTTGACCAATTTTAATACAAAAATCTAGATAAATATACCATATAAAATTGTGTGCTAACTAAGTCTATTTTTAAAGATTTTCTTTTCTGATGCCTATGGTAAACAAATGGAATGAGCCTAGCATGGCTAGTTCTCATGCTCACCCTATCAGCCGTGGGAGTGTTATAATTCGACGGTCAATCCCGTTATTCGTTGGTAAAAGAGTAGCCCAAGAATTGGTGAAGGGTGGTGAAGACTAGTTGCCTTCCCTCTGGTCTTACACTGCAAAATTAGGGACAGCTAGTACAGATAGCCCTCGTGTATCTTTGGGCGGAATTCAAGAAGAAATAAATGGGATGGCAGCGTGTCCCTTGCAGTCACTGGCTGCTCTAATGCTGGGTGAAACTTGGTGTTTGACAAAACAAGAAATATAAATTAACAAATATATGTGTTGTTATAGCTTCGTTTTTTTAAGATATATCGTGAAGATAATCCATTTGCAACTCCAGCTTTGAAATTCTTCTGCGAGTAATATCAACATGTGAAGTGTTCCTTGTCAAGTTCAATGAAATTACCCAATTATTTGTTCTTTCTCTAATGATCACAATAGATTTATTACGTTTGACTTGAATTCCTTATCTTTCTGGATTCAGAAAATTATATCATTAATTTTTTTTCAACATGTTATTATATAACATATAATAATCCCAGCACACAAAAACTTGGATAAACATTTTTACTGTAATTTCCCAGTTCTTCTAATACATCACACAGAGCCCAGTGTATCAATCTTTCTTCACAGGTATAATAGGTGATGTTTAAGGATTAGGATTCATTCTTTTACGTTTTTCAGTTCATTGGAAATTGTAGTTTATTTTATCAATAGCAGTCATATGGCCGAATTACGTGTTAGGGTTCTATCTCCAGTATCAATTTCGTGAGATACTGTATTTGTTAAATTTAACCCATAAAGTCAACGGGGAAGATACATTGGTATTCAAGAGTATTGTTTGTGAATTTCGCACATAGGTTCTCGAGGGCTATTTGTGCTAGCCGTCCCTAATTTAACAGTGTAAGACAAGAGAGAAGGCAGCTAATCATCACCACCCACCGCCAACTCTTGGGCTACTCTTTTGCCAACGAATAGTGGGATTGACCGTAATATTATAACGCCCCCACGGATGAAAGGACGAAAATGTTTGAAGCACAAACTCAATATTCACAAACCTAAGGACCGGCATGGCCAGTGAGTTAAGGCGTTCGAGTCGTAATCTTAGGATTAGAATCTCAATCGCACCAAACATGCTCGCCCTTTCAGTCGTGGGGGCGTTATAAAGTTACGGTCAATCCCACTATTCATTGGTAAAAGAGTAGCCCAAGAGTCGACGGTGGGTGGTGATGACAAGCTGCCTTCCCTCTAGTCTTACACTGCTAAATTAGGTACGGCTAGCACAGATAGGCCTCGAGTAGCTTTGTGCAAAATTCTAAAACAAACAAACAAATAATACAACGCCAGAAGCTGGGTTTCAATATCCGTGGGGGATAGAGCACAGATAGTCCATTGTGTATCTTTATGCTTAATTCAAAGAAACAAACAAACAATATGTAGAATTACCCTCATTAACAAAACAAAAAGATAATGTTCTCTTTACTTTCCAAGTCCATCAACTGAGCAAGGATGACTTATAATCGTTTGTTTTAGCAACCCAGAGGCACAGAAATCCTTGGAAGATGCACGCAAATGATATAATCTAAATTTATATCTTTCGAAATAACTGGCATGTTGAATTGAAAGAATGTTTTGTCTTAATGCCATCTTTATCAATCAATCCATACAAATTATTTTTTTCGTATAACAGCGTCATCACATTCACCTGATAGTTCATAATGAACATGTTAGAGTTTTTGATTATGTACACGTTTGGCCCGGCGTGTTAAGGCGTACGATTCGTAATCTGAGGGTCGCGGGTTCGCATCCTGTCGCGCCAAACATGCTCGCCCTTTCAGCCGTGGGGGCGTTATAATGTTTACGGTCAATTCCACTATTCGTTGGTAGAAGAGTAGCCCAAGAGTTGGCGGTGGGTGGTGTTGACTAGCTCCCTCTAGTCTTGTGCTGCTAAATTAGGGACGGCTAGCAGAAATAGCCCTCAAATAGCTTTAGCCCACTTAACCATGCCGGGCCTCAAGAGTACATTGTCGAGGCATTTCTAAAACGACCGAAATAAAAAAAACAATGTAATATTTGTATTAAATCTATAAAAAACACTGTAGGAGAAGTTTTTATGCATATCGGTTTTATATAACAATCTTTTGTTTAGAAGACAGAAAATTATTATTCATTTTTTAATATTGTAATGAAAATAATATAGAAAATGTTTCTTGAATACAGTTTTTTAAAAACAGGTCCTATGATACAATGTATTTTTATTTGGCGTCATAACTGTTTTCTTATGTTTACGAATTCTGATTTCAAGGCGCTTAAATGGATAATTTATAACACTAGCATTAATTACTCCAGCTCAATGATAAAGTTTTGCGCTAAAACAAAGAATTTTTAAAAGATTGCTATGTTATTAAAATATGTGTGCATTTTATTCTAATTTTTGTGCGTAAATAGAATGTAAATATATTTCAAATTGCTATAACTTTTTCTCTGGAGGATTAAAAGAGTAAATTAACCCTATTATATTTTTTCTTTGTACCTGTGGCTTATATGTGTGAGATTTACTACACTTGTTCACGGGTTATTGTTTAAAGGTTGATATGGACTCGTTTGTATACTTTACACCCTCGCTATATTTGTGGAAGAACACCATTTTTTACAATTATTCATGCGTGAACATAAGAGAGAATACACAAAAAATTTCCATTTGATAAAAACTTGAACACATCCAGTCATGTCACACGCAGATGGTGAGTTCTGTCGAGTGGAAAGTAGACATCGCATTCGCTTACAGCTACAACGTCTGCTACAACTACACAGTAATTTATATAATAAAAGAAGCAGTCAATATCGCAAAAGCATCACACACACTTTGAAAAAGAGTATTGATAAATAAATACGTTTTCTAGATTTATTTAATTATTTACTTCCTCGAATTACCACAATCATTTCTAAATGTTTCACATCCCAAATTTTTTCATGTCTGTTTCAGTACGATATAAAACAAAACGCTACTTATTTTTATGTTATTTATCATTAACCATAAAGCTACATAAAGGGCTATCTTTGCTCTGCCCACTAAAGGTGTAGAAATCCGGTTTCTAGTAGTATAAGCCCACAGAAATACCGCTATGCCACTGGAGGGCATTAAATATTATTGGCCTTTTCTGTTTGTTAAAACCCGTAGTCTGAGGGTCGCAGGTTCGAATCCCTGTCGCACCAGACATGCTCGCCCTTTCAACTGTTGGGAAATTATTATGTAACAATCAATCCCACTATTCGTTTGTATAAGAATAGCCCAAGAGTTGGCAGTGGCTAATGATAACTAGCCGCCTTCCATCTAGTTTTAGACTGCTAAATTATGGACGGCTAGCGCAGATTGTCCTTGAATAGCTTTGCGCAAAATTCAAAAGCAAATTGTTTATTTTTTTATCTTCATTATTTTCTATCGATTTTGTGACGTACATATAGAGTGAAACTGTGCTAAAAACGTTCAGAAAGCACTTTTCAACTAAATGTAAATAACCTGAATAAATAAATTGAAATATTCAAATATATATATATATATAACTTTAAGCTTATAAGGTACACTTATTTTCAGTATGATGTTTACTTTTAAAAATTATGTTATTTACACTTTCGCCTGTTTAAATCTTTCTCGGGTGAAGTCTTGCATGTCAGTAATGGTATTTCTTGACCTTTCTACACATCCAGATACTTCTCCAGACGAGGGCACAAAATGTCTAACGGTACTATCAGTTCTTCCCAAACATCGGTGATGATAATTTATTCCAGGATTCTTATCCACTACTGTATGATGACTCATCAGTGACGGTATAAAATCGTGATTCTATGTTCACTGATGTTCATCCACACACACACACACGTAAGAGTTTATTTCATTTAACGGTGTACAGTTGTATATCTCTGTCATGTTGTGAAAAATATGAATAAGCAGTTGTTTTTTGCCTATTTTTTTAATCCCATAGATTCAATAAATTTTTACAAACAAGTCTGATTCAAAGTTCTGTATTTTGTTTTGAATGAAGTTCTATGGACATACCAATTATTGAAATGAATTTGTTAACGAGATTCTTTGCAGCAATGTATCTCAAGAGAGCTGGTATGGGTATTAAAACTTTTATTAAACAAGAGAACAACATTTCGATCTTTTTAGGTCATCTTCTTTGTTAACCTAAAGATGATCTTAGAAGGTCGAAACGTTGTTCTCTTGTTAATTTTAATAAAAGTTTTAATATCCATACCAGCCGTCTTGAGATACATTTTTCCTTCAAGTGGGTTTCTCGTCATCACGAATTCTTTGCAACAGATTTTGCTTCGTGGTTACGAAAAGCCCATGCTCCTGGTCATTTGATAAGATGGTCCATCACAATCATGGTGTGTCTGTTCTTTCTGTTACCATGTATGAGAACCTGGAGAATTGTAACAAGGCTGGGTTAAAGATTTTATTGGCTTTTCAACTTTCAGAGCAGTGGTTTTTAACCTTTTTTCATCGTGTTACCCCCTGAGACTCTCCGTGATCCCTATAATAATTTTTGTAATGGTGAACTTTGCGTAAAGGTAGAATAAAACAAAACTACATAAAGATCCTGATTTTTTGAAAATAAATGGCCTTGAGAAATGGTACAAGTGCTAAACAAATGCAAAATCCATGGACTTACTGAACATCATACAAAACCTACTTATTGACTCACTGTGAGGGTTGATATAATATATATATATATATAATGAGAAAATATACTAAATACGATGGAAACTTTGATATTTAAATTTTAAGTTCGATGTATTAATATTATATAGTTAACAATTTAGGCAATTCAAAGCATTGTAATGTATGAAAATTTTTACTCAAAATTAGACAGGTGGCTGCGCAATTTCTCATTGGTGAACAGTTACAGGCACTTGTCACTTAGCGTGTTTCTCATTGTTGAACAGTTACAGGCACTTGCCACAAAAACTGCAAACTGCTCCGTGATTTCCACAATAATTTCCAAATCTTCCACAATCCCCCGAGAAACTTCAAATGACCCCCAGGTTAAGAATCACTGTTTTATCGAGACAAAACCTTTGTAGTCATAACTTGAAGCCTCTTAATTAGTTTGAGGCACTGGACTTCAATCCTGTTAGCCTATGTCTTAATCCGGGACTCAGTACAGTAGCTCTCTCTAGTAGTGTTTCAACACAATATCCATGCTGTTTCTATCATGAGCCTTTCTAAACGAACTGAGAAAAAATTCCTAGATTCAAGACGTAAACTCAGTTCATTTGTTCAGTCGATAGTGTCATCTTGCGGTCTTTGTTCTCTTACCAAACTGTTCGTTTGTTAACCCTCAGACAACATCATCTCAACCAGTAAAAAATAATACAATCCTAATCCTTTCTATCACAATGCTACACATTACTGCAATATTTTGGCAGAATAGACATTACTTACCGTAGAAAACAAATAAACTATTAAATGGCAGTTCAAACGATTTTCTGGACCACGTGCTTATGCCTGCATATCACATAGTCTGCAATTATCAGAGATGATAACTAATTACCTACCCTCTGGTCCTACACTGCTAAATTAGGGACGGCTAGCGCAGACAACCCTCGTGTAGCTTTGCCCGAAATTCGAAAACAAACAAACAACTCCTAACGGGTTATTTAACCTCAGGATAACTTTCTAAGTTACTACACCAGATCAGTATTTTATCTAAAAGAAACTGAACTCTCTTAGTAAAAGAGCCTGGATGGTGAGATACACTGAATAAAGTTATAACAAAATGAAACACAAGTCTACCTGTTATTGCAGTGTGCGGGTATATATATACATATGTATACCAGTAAACACATATACACTTAAAAGAAGTTAAGATAAATTATTAAGAGTCACACGTTTATATAAAAATTGTTTTTACACTTTCACGTGTCTTCTTCAATCGAATATTTGCTTCATTTTCAATCACTTTAAGCGTATTAAAGGTCAAATTTTTCAGTGTAACGTTAATGAAGTGAGTCATTTCCAAACCGTGGAAACTCATGTAAATATTCTTTACAGAAGTGAAGTAAACTCACTCGATATAGCGCACTCCAGAGAGTCGAGACAACAGAAGTGAAGTAAACTCACTCGATAAACACACTCAAGAAAGTCGAGACCACAGAAGGGAAGTAAACTCACACGACATAGCACACTCCAGGAAGTTGATACCACAGAAGTGAAGTAAACTCACTCCATATAGCATTCTCCAGGAAGTCGAGACCACAGAAATAAGGTAATCTCACTCGACATAGCACACTCCAGAAAGACGAGACAACAGCAGTGAAGTAAACTCACTCGATATTGCATTCTCAAAGAAGTCGAGACCACAAAAGTGAAGTAAACTCACTCGACATAGCACACTCCAGGAAGTCGAGACAAAAACACAGAAGTAAAGTAAACTCACTCCACATACCACACTCCAGGAAGTCGATACCACAGAAGTGAAGTAAACTCACTCCATATTGCACACTCCAGGAAGTCGAGACCACAGAAGCGAAGTAAACTCACACGACATAGCACACTCCTGGAAGTTGATACCACAGAAGTGAAGTAAACTTTCTCTATATAGCATTCTCCAGGAAGTCGAGACCACAGAAATAAGGTAATCTCACTCAACATAGCACACTCCAGAAAGACGAGACAACAGCAGTGAAGTACACTCACTCGATATTGCATTCTCAAAGAAGTCGAGACCACAAAAGTAAGGTAAACTCACTCGACATAGCACACTCCAGGAAGTCAAGACAAAACCACAGAAGTAAAGTAAACTCACTCGATGTAGCACATTCCAGGAAGTCGAGACCACAGAAGTAAAGTAAACTCACTAGCTATAGCTCATTCCAGGAAGTCGAGACCACAGAAGGGAAGTAAACTCACTCCATATAGCACACTCCAGGAAGTCGATACCACAGAAGTGAAGTAAACTCACTCCATATTGCACACTCCAGGAAGTCGAGACCACAGAAGGGAAGTAAACTCACACGACACAGCACACTCCAGGAAGTTGATACCACAGAAGTGAGGTAAACTTTCTCTATATAGCATTCTCCAGGAAGTCGAGACCACAGAAATAAGGTAATCTCATTCGACATAGCACACTCCAGAAAGACGAGACAACAGCAGTGAAGTAAACTCACTCGATATTGCATTCTCAAAGAAGTCGAGACCACAAAAGTGAAGTAAACTCACTCGACATAGCACACTCCAGGAAGTCGAGACTACACAAGTGAAGTAAAGTCACTCGATATAGCACACTCCAGGAAGTCGATACCACAGAAGTGATGTAAACTCACTCCATATTGCACACGACAAGAAGTCGAGACCACAGAAGTAAAGTAAACTCACTCCATATAGCACACTCCAGGAAGTCGAAACACAGAAATTAAGTAATCTTATTCGACATAGCACACTACAGGAAGTCGAGACCACAGAAGTGAGGTAAACTCAGTCAACATAGCACACTCTAGAAAGTCGGGATTACAGAAGTGAGGTAAACT
Organism: Carcinoscorpius rotundicauda; assembly: GCA_011833715.1. Taxonomy (NCBI): domain Eukaryota; kingdom Metazoa; phylum Arthropoda; class Merostomata; order Xiphosura; family Limulidae; genus Carcinoscorpius; species Carcinoscorpius rotundicauda. The sequence continues at coordinate 15,869,681 of CM022401.1, read as the reverse complement.
CACTCGACATAGCTCATTCCAGGAAATTGAGACCCCAAATATGAAGTAAACTGACTCGATATATCACACTCCAAGTAGTCGAGACCACAGAAGGGATGTAAACTCACTCCATATAGCACACTCCAGGAAGTCGAGATCACAGAAGTGAAGTTATCTAACTTAACATTGCACACTCCAGGAAGTCGAAACCACAGAAGTGAGGTAATCTCATTTGACATAGCACACTCCAGAAAGTCGAGACGACAGAAATTAAGTAAACTCACTATACTACACTCCAGGAAGTCGAGAAAGTTACAAAAGACATTCCCTCCCCGAGATCACTGTGATGAAGTTGAACATATCTTTTAATATTGTTAATAAAATAATACACCCTGTAAATCACATGCTCGGAAATCTCCAGCCACACCTCAAAACCAACGAAGAAAGCAAGCGTAACACCATTAGCGAGAAAAGTAAGGTCTTCCGTTTTAGTACATAGAACAAAACCATCGTTCTCAAAAACTGTAAAACACTTTTCTTATGACATAGCATGCATACCATACACACATATAGAAAAACAGCGGATAATATTTTATTGTTCCGTATTGTATATCAATATACAATACGTGTTGACGTTTTTCCCTTGTTGGGCTATTTCAAGTTATGTAGTGAAAATGATTTAATGTCCAGTTCATAATTAGCACGATGTTACTCATTGTAAGCTTTAGTTTAAAGTGACAGTACGGTAACGTTAAAATCAGCTTGCTTTTACAAAGTATTATGTTTCTCGAAAAATCATGGAGGGTTTTAAAATTTAATTTTAATAAAAAATAAAAAATAAATAAAATCAACTTTATTAAGCAAACTAGGAAGCTAGTGAATCTACACCCTTTTGCCAACGAGACAAAAGGTTTATGCCATGACAATAAACCTCTGAAGTCCCAGAACTAAGTAATTCTTAAAAGGCATTCTCTGTTGTTGAATTTTTTGTTCAGTAAAAAGCTGTCCAAATGCTTATAAAAAGTGGTATTCAATGGGTAATAGGTCCTGGGAGTAAGGAGAATGAAACAATGTTTTGTAGTGCAATTTGTTGAGCTATTGCAGCGTCATCTGAGCAACTCGTGACCAAACATTGTCATGAAGAAAGACTGGTCATCTTTGATTGATAAATGCTAACATTTATATTCATGCAACTTTCTATGGATTTCTTCTTATTCTTGACAATAAACCTCAACATTTATTTTCTGGCCCTGGTCGAGCAAGCTGCAATGGATAATACAGGCTACAGACCACCATACAGTGGTGCAACTTTGATTTTTAGAAGTGTTTTGGAGCTTCGTAACAGTTGAGACAATACGCAGATTACTTTTTGCTGTCGTAAAGTATCCTTGTTTGTTTGTTTGTTTGTTTTTGAATTTCGCACAAAGCTACTCGAGGGCTACCTGTGCTAGCCGTCTTTAATTTAGCAGTGTAAGACTAGAGGGAAGGCAGCTAGTCATCACGACCCACCGTAAACTCTTGGGCTACTCTTTTACCAACGAATAGTGGGATTGACAGTAACATTATAACGCCCCCACGGCTGAAAGGGCGAGCATGTTTGGCGCGACCGGGATGCGAACCCGCGACTCTCAGATTTCGAGTCGCACGCCTTAACACGCTTGGCCATGCCGGGCCTCGTAAAGTATCCACTTTTCGTCAAAGGTAACAATTCGATCAAGAAATGGACCATTTCTGTAACTCAAAATCAGCATAGAGCACAGTTTACAATGATAATTTTCACTAACGATTCGTGCAGATAGTCCTCGAGTAGCTTTGAGCGAAATTTAAAAAAAAATCAGTTTTTTCCATTTATTTTGTTTTTATACCTTCTGCAAAAAATAAAAACATTGGCGCAGTTTGAAATTGTTTTATTTTCTTACATTAAAAATCCTCAAGTGGGGCATGCCATTTTGGACAGTCATTCATGGTCGAAGCAATTTAGACTATATAAAAGTATGTAATAATAATGATAATAGTATTGGTATTATTTTATAAATGTTCTTTAGATCATTTTTTTCATCTCAATGAAATAACGAAAAAGTCACTTAGTAAATGACGTAAATGAGCCCACAATATTAAATATTAAGAAAGGAGGAGTAATCTGATTATTGTAATATGTAAATCATTTTATTTCGGACAAAGTTTTAAAAGCAGTGTTGCAAATGCAATACGCTGTGCTATAAGTTAGTTATACGTGGGCTTTTATCTACTATATAAAGACAAAAAGCGATTCGTTTGTCACACTGTTATCTCGCCTGTTGTGGCACTTATCGACACGCAACTTGCTTGAAACGACTGCGTTTTCCCGCGACAAGTAAACTTGTCTTTTAAAATTTCTTCCAGTGATAAATTTGTATAAAACAGGCGATGCGCTACTTTAGGCATACAATTAAATTTGAGGGTAATTTGATAAAGCTCGTGATGAGTAATAAAATCAAATGTGGTATACTTGCGCCCTACGATTCATGTTGCTGCTGCGTAAAAGTCACAATCGTTGGCTGGAATTTCCAGTTACATTTGGATGATTCGCAAGAGACGCGTGAATGAATTATGAACAAGTTTTGTACAATCAGTACCAACGACTACAACTCTATGTTAATCTACATGTTCTCTGTTTAGCAGATATCAATTTGAAAATGCTCAAATAAATTAAAGCGCGTTTCGTAAGCTTGTTTTGTTTGTTTGTTTGTTTTGGGATTTCGCACAAAGCTACTCGAGGGCTATCTGTGCTAGCCGTCCCTAATTTAGAAGTGTAAGACTAGAGGGAAGGCAGCTAGTCATCACCACCCACCGCCAACTCTTGGGCTACTCTTTTACCAACGAATAGTGGGATTGACCGTCACATTATACACCCCCACGGCTGGGAGGGCGAGCATGTTTAGCGCGACGCGGGCGCGAACCCGCGACCCTCGGATTACGAGTGCACGCCTCAACGCGCTCGGCCATGCCAGGCCCTTTTTGTAAGCTAAGCAGACTAATAAATCCAAAATCAGAAGACAGTCCAAAAAGTAGATTTTGAAATTTATAATAGAATTCACTGCCTTAACCATCACAGTTAATAATTTCTACAACCATTTGTTGACCAAGTTGGAATACGTTCTTGAGAATCAGTTTTCCCCATTTTTCAATCTAAAAGGATTTATTAAAAAGAACATTTTAAATTAACTTTAAAGGATACAGAAGTCAAACTTATAATCAAGCAATAACGGATATGACCAAATCCACATTAAAAGTGTTGTTTTTGTGAAATACTAAAAACGGGGTAGTTACTCTCCATATGTATATCGTTACTACATGGTGTTCGGAAAGTCACTGTGCACTTATATATTTATTAACAGACATGTTTCAATATAGAATACAGGAGGTAGATATGAATGACAATTATGAACAATGTTGAAAGTGACCCTCGTTGGCATCAATACAGGCTTGGATTCTTCTTACTTTGTTTCTAAACACTGCTATCAGTTGCTGGCTTGAAATGGACTGAATAAATACTGTTATCGCTGCTTTCAAGTCACCCATCGTGCGCGGACGATCTCGATACGTTTCAGATTTTGCTGGTCCCCATTGATAAAAGTCTGTTGGATTAAGATCTGGTGAGCGTGGGGCCCACACGTCTTTGGAAATAATGCAGTGTCCAAAACATTCCTTTAATAACCGCATAGATCTGTGAGATGTGTGGGCAGTAGCACCATCCTGTTGAAACCTTGAGTAAATTGATTTCATCACCTGTCATCTGACCGATGAAGGTGTAAAGAATCTCCGAATAATAGCGCTCGCTGTTTATTGTGTCCATAAAGAAAATAGGACCAACAATTCGACGTCTGGAAATCACAACCAACACACCAACCTTGAAATCATGTAGAGGTGTTTCATGCAAACTGTGAGGATTATTGGATGACCACAATCGTGAATTTTGTGAATTGACGTAACCCGAGAGATGGAACCATGCTTCGTCGGTGGAAAAGGTGACATCCAACACATAAGCTGTATTTTCTTCGATAAATCGGTTAAACCATCTGCAATAGAGTATTCGTTTTTCATTATCAGTTGCTTCCCGTTCTTGTACCGCCATTATTTTTCTATGGGAAGAGCTTTAATTTCGTTCTGACGGCCTTATGAGCAGTTCCAAGACTAATATCATGCTGCTGAGCTAACTTTCGTAATGATTTTGATGGACTCTGCATCACACTGTCAGAAATATCCAACATTTTCTCCTCCGATAGCTTTATTGATCTTCCACAGCGTTTGGCATCATCCACTGATCATGTTTCCCGAAACTTATCAACAAGGTTACGAACTGCATTGTGATGTGGAATAGGTGTACCTAGGAATTTTTCAGCAAATCGCTGTCGCACCACATCTGTATATCTACCACCTTCTCGGAACACGTGTTCGACGAGCCACGCACGTTCTTCAGTTGTTAAAACCATATTGGGATCAATATCTGAAATATAATAAAATATGATTACAAAACTGAACAGTGACTTTCCGAACACCCTGTGTGTTAAATTCAGGTTTAGAAAACTTGTTCATAAAACGTTTATTTAGATATAATTTTTACTTGTTATTCAATTTGATATATTACAGGCTATCTATTTCTAATCTTTTCTTCCGAAGGTTTGTTGAACAAAGTGTGTGCTGTCTGTTCCAGGTTCGTAAGACATAATTTTGTTTGGTTTATTTTAAATTTCGCGCTTACTCGAGGGCTATCTGCACTAGCTGTCCTCAATTTAGCAGTGTAAGAGTAGTGGGAAGGCAGTTGATCATCACCACCCACTCTTGGACTACTCTTTAGTGGTACGAATAGTAGGATTGACCATCACCTTATAACGGCCCGATGGCTGAAAGGGCAAGCATGTTTGGTGTGGGAGAGATTCAAATCCGCGACCCTCGGAAGACGAGTCGAGTGCCTTAACCAGCTGACCATGCCGGGCCACCTAATTGTTTAAACATTTTTAACATAAACTCCAGAATTAAATGTAGGCTTGACTTCAGATACAATATTTGAATATTATATTATTGACGTAATTAGTTTTTATAAGTAAACACGTGACTCGTAAAGTAACTTAAAAGGAGACGCGATAAATATCAAGACTATACTGAATTACTTTTTTCACGCTTTTTGTTTACTCCAAATATTGATAACGTGATTTAAATATAAAGGTTAAGATGATTCATAAAATACGTGATTCAGAAGCACGTGAAAAGTACTTGACAAAATTCTTTCAGAAAATAATTGGTTTATTGGCAAAGTATTTGTCTGCTGTCATTTGTGGGGCCTGGCATGGCCGAGCACGTTAAGGCGTGCGCTCGTAATCCGAGGGTCGCGGGTTCGCGCCCGCGTCGCGCTAAACATGCTCGCCCTCCCAGCCGTGGGGGTGTATAATGTGACGGTCAATCCCACTTTTCGTTGGTAAAAGAGTAGCCCAAGAGTTCGCGGTGGTTGGTGATGACTAGCTGCCTTCCCTCTAGTCTTACACTGCTAAATTAGGGACGGCTAGCACAGATAGCTCTCGAGTAGCTTTGTGCGAAATTCCAAAATACAAACAAACTGCTGTCATTTGCACCTACGACACTGTTTGCCTTTATTTGGTTTCTAATCACATTTAATGGGATGAAAGTGGATGGTTAAAACTCACATAATTAGCATGATTGGTAAAGGATATGAATAACTCTTCGTCCTAGACCGAGCTGAAAATATAGTATTATATACATTTTGTAAAAAATAAAAATGTTGTTTCTATCGTGTAAATATAGTTACATTATTCATTAAGTTATTTTCAGTTCTGATCTGCGTTTCTAGTTTATTTTGATCAAAAGCTCTTAGTAGTGATAACTGGGTGAAGGGGGGTTCGAGCTGACAGCTGTCTCGGACACAGTCCAGAAGGGGAAGCAGGGTTTCATCTATTTTAAGCGCAGATAGCCCTTCACTAGCTTTGCGTGAAATTCAAAACAAACAATCATCTATTTTAAAAGATATTTCAGAACAGAATTTGATGATATGACTTGCGAAAAGTTTCCATATACTGTTAGTGATATTGACTTATAAAAAACGTTGGAACCCTGACCTCTTTACCTCTTTTGATGAGAGAATTGTACTTTGTTAAACAAGGCTCTGCGCTATTTTGGGGGGACTTTCGTTCATTGTTGCTTTGTAACTTTAAGGTATAAATGCAGTTAAAACAAAAGAGGCTCTCGGTAGAGCGAGCGCATATCTCCACTATGCAGCATCGATCGTATTCAGCCCTCACAGAAAAAAAAAGGAATAATGAAAAATACCAATGAAAAATAATATTCTACATACGTCCACCAAGTTTCATCACACGTTTTAAATGAGTAGAGTAAAATTAGAGTGAAAAATATACACCCCCCCCAATTTAACTGATATGTTGTTTTGCTAGTACATTGGTATGTCTCCGGATTTACAACGCTAAAATAAAGGGTTCGATTCCACTTAGTAGGCTCAGCAGATAACCCTACGTGGCTTTGCTCTTAGAAAAACACACACTTGATTTTCGTGACTTTGATCGTCCTAAAACTAATCACTTCTGAGGTGGATCGTAGTCCAAATGTATATTAACCTTTTTTTTTCAAATCCATTGGAGAGATCTTTCTGGGAACAACACAAACATACAAAAAAATAGCTTCGGTAGAGGAAATAACAACAGAATTTTATTTTCTATATGATTTTATTATCTGTGTGGAGGAGGGACACTTTCTGAAAGTTTCTACGGGCACAAAAATACCTGGTTATGATGACATGTTTTTGTGATTTGACAATATGGATACTTCTTTACAGTTCCTGGCTATTAAATGGACCAGTTGGTGAAGTGAATTAAAATGGACAACCTGGATAGAATGGTTGAAACAGGTGACCCTTATTAGCTGCTTTCAGATCCAATTCTGGATATATTATACGAAATGTTGAGGACTATCACGAAAATCGTTTTCTATTTAATAATAATCAAATAAAATAAATATATACCTACAATCACAAACCATGCAACACGTGCTATCCTGTTATTGCTAAATATAGAACTCCCCGAATAACAATTTGTGAAAAAGGTTGACGAACTGATTTTGTTGGCACTATTTTGTGATCGTGCACAAGCACAAGGAAGGTTAAATACATGCGGTGAAGTCAAAGGTATGTCCTGATGCAGAAATAACCAAGAAGTAAGGTGTGCTAACCAAGCTTTTTTGATATTAGTAATGTTGCGTGTTAAAAACATGATCTGCTGTTATTTATCTGTACATGTGTAAAGGAGCATTTAAACAACTCTTAATTTATATCGAAGCATGCTCTCTATTATTGGGAAATGGAAGTGAGATAATTAGACCAATGTAATTGAGGTTATGTCCTCACTCCTCTCTCCCTGTGTGTGCGTTTGTGTCAACAAGTTTTCTTGAAGACAGTTTGTTTTTTTAAAATTCCCCACAAAGCTACTCGAGGGCTATCTGTGCTATCCGCCCCTAATTTAGCAGTGTAAGACTAGAGGAAAGGCAGCTAGTTATCACCACCCACCGCCAACTCTTGAGCTACTCTTTTACCTACGAATAGTGGAATTGACCGTAACTTTATAATGCCCCAACGGCTGAAAGGGCGAGCGTGTTTGGCGCGACGAGGATGCGAACCCGCGACCCTTAGATTACGAGTCGCACGCCTTAACACGCTTGGCCGTGTCGGACCCTCGAAGACAGCTGAATGGATTTGGACGAAATCGGTATTCTTTTGCTCAACTTAGAAATGAATAGCTCTTGAATAATCAAAGGCCATTACAATTTTTAAAATCTCTATCTGTTACTATGAGGACCAATTTTTGACGCTATTTTTGCTCTATAACTAAGTCAAAAAGTATTTAGTTTAGATGAAACTTGGTGAAGATATGTAGAATATTATTTCTCATTGCTCTGCCAAGCTAAAACTGTTCTATGTTCAATGATAAAGACTAACATACGGACACATTTTAGTATTTTTTGAGAGCCGATACGATTAACTCAGCGTGGAGAAGAAATGCGCTCTACCGGCTGTCCCTGTAGTTGTTAATAATATTGTAGCTACACCAATAGAAAAAGTTTTATCATATGTGTTAGATGCTTAAGCACCGAAATAATTAATTAGAAAATCACGTCCTCTTGATCAAAATATCGTTAAAACTCTCCCATTTTTTTATAATGTGACTTTTCGTTCAATTCTGGTTAAGTGTTCGTGAATTAAGGCAAGGCTTTACAAGATAAGTCAGACTTGAGAAAATGTGGGTGGGGTGAAGTAGGTTTTGTTTTTGTTTTGTAATTTCGCACAAAGCTACTCGAGGGCTATCTGTGCTAGCCGTCCCTAATTTAGCAGTGTAAGACTAGAGGGAAGGCAGCTAGTCATCACCACCCACCGCCAACTCTTGGGCTACTCTTTTATCAACGAATAGTGGAATTGACCGTCACATTATACACCCCCACGGCTGGGAGGGCGAGCATGTTTAGTGCGACGCGGGCGCGAACCCGCGACCCTCGGATTACGAGTGCACGCCTTAACGCGCTCGGCCATGCCAGGCCAAAGAAAACACCATATTTTCTGCAAAAAGTTAACACTTTTTTCTCTGTGTATATGGTTGCAAGATGCTGTCCTGATTTTGTCGAAAGTAAAAATTAAATGTTTTACAACAACTTGACCTGAGTTTTACCATTTACGGTTTATATAATGAATCATTTTGTTTCATAAACAACCAAAACTTGAGGTCTTTGCACAATTAACAAACCAGACGTCAATACTATAATTGATGTTTAGAACTACATCTACTTGCCAATTTGTATTAGTGCTGGAACTCTACGTGGGTGGCTCGTGTTATTTTTTGTATCAGTGATTTAGTGTTTACTCCTTGTATGGCTGTGTTCGTTTCCTGGGATGTATTCATGGCTCTATTTATTCTTCACTCATTTTCTTTTTACAGTAACTTTTTACTGGCTCTTTGGAACTCTTTCATTTGCTTAAGAATAACAATATCGACTTCTTTTACCTCCCTGAAAACATCAAAACACGATGGATCGTTTCCAAACGCCATCAACAGATGAGAAGATGGCTATTTTTAGACATCTTAGAAAAGAAAGTAGTGGGTTATTTATAGAAGTGTACAACGTGCGTTTCCTCCTAAGTTATTGACTAGGGAGGAATTTTTTGTGAGATTGTCGAGATAAAAATCGTTGGAATATCCTGTGGGAAACGTTTTCTTCATTAAATTTCGAATATTATTTTTTAAAAATGCTTGAGCGTAATAATGGCCAAGTAATGTATACTGATATATACGCGCGCGCGTGTGTAACATAGTGAAAATTATTCTGACAAGATGAGTCTGTTTCTATTAAAGCGAATGTATTCAGAATTATTGAAAACAATATGTGCTAAAATTAATAATTATTTGTTTTTAAGATGTAATTATCGAAATGCTTTTCAATATTTCCTTATTTTTCTATATAATTATCTAACAATTTACAAAAAATAACCCGTACTGTAATAAAAAATTTCTATTGGCTAAATTATGTCCCAGATATTCTACGCCTACAACAAAGGAATACTTTTTTTTATTGAGTTACTAAACAATGCTACACACATAGAAAAACCCCCTCTCGCAACAGTTACAAATAATGAAAGGTTTTTTTCCTACTCATAAACCAAGTACAAAATGTATTGGTGTGGCATAGGCAGGTGGTTAAGGAACCCGACTTGCACTCCGAGGGTTGCAAGTTCGAATCCCCGTCACACCAAACATGCTCGCACTTTTAGCCGTAGGAGCGTTAAAATCTGACGGCTAATCTCACTATTCGTTGGTATAAGAGTAGCCCACGACTTGGCGGTGGGTTGTGATGATTAGCTGCCTTCCCTCTGATTTAACACTGCTATATTAGGAACGGCTAATGCAAATAGCCTTCGTTTAGCTTTGCGCAAAATTCAAACCAAAATGTATTTTGAATCTGGTTTTGCATATTTACTGTTTTTTGTTTTTTTTCATGTGTGATGATTGTATATATATTTATGTCTTTTTATGTGAAAAGTTTATTTGTAAATCTGAGTGTGTGAGTGAAAAAGTTTTTGAACCTTTAAAGGTACAAAAGTAACACTTCAGATAAAAAGTTTTTGTTTTCCTCTGAGACAAGCTCTTGATCTGCAAGAACTGCTTACTTTCACTGCTTTTTATTTGGTAATGTGTTTCAATTTTCTTTCTTTTTCTACCAGATTTGATTATCAGATAGAATTCTAGCACTTTTTATATTGTGATGACATGGATGCCTGTATTAAGGTTAATCAAAAGTCATCTGGATTTTCTTCTTTACACGTTATCAGAAGACGTATATGAAGAGATACCTGGCATAGTCGTTCTATTTCCGCTGTATTTCCTGCTTTTCAGCTACTCAGAGTGTCTCGAGTCGTAAACCGTCGAAGAGCTTAGACAGAAATTTCTTATTTTCGTTCATCATCATCTTTCTTCAACAAGCTTGGCGCCTACGCAGTTGTAGCAGTAACTGTAATTTTATCAGCAATTGATAGAGCAAAACAGTTTTCACAATATTTGACAACTTACTTATTTTACTATTATTCTATGCAAACGTTATAAATATTTAGAATACACAAAAACTAATAACCCACGTACGCCCTCTTAAAAAGTAAATAAAAAGTATTAAGAAAACATAATTGCTAAATAAATAAAATAAAACTATGCAGAGCTTGCTAGTGAAGTCGAAAGAAATCAAACGAAACAGGAATAAAAGTAAACATATATATTACTTGATCTGATCCAGTTAACGATTACATAACAAACTGAATTGTCTCAGCTTTACTTGAAGAATAAAATTCCAACGTTATTGGCTTCAAAATCTCTAGTCTTGTAATGTTACTCCATTATAAAACAGTCATAAAAGTAGTAATATAAAGTTAACTAAAGAAAAGGTGTTATGATGAAAACTGAAATAACATTCAGACACCAAACTTTCGATATACAAAGTGAGGAAACGAATAATGCAGCAAAATTATTCATCATGTAAAGTTAAGAAGGCTTAGTTTGTTACGTGATCATTATCAATATCAAGTTATATGTCCACTTCCATACCTATCTTGACTGATTCATTTTTTCAAGTTCTGTAGCTAGTCTCATATAAAATATTATTTAACGATAATTTTGTTCTTAACATTTGTAGATATCACCTTCCAAAAACGCCTGTGTCTAGATTATTGTTTCACATGCAGACCGCCAACTTTTGTTTCATTTTTTTTAAATGATTGTAATTATTTAATACCTATACTTACATTAGGGTCGCTGAAGGTCCTCATGGGCACTGAGGAAGATTTGAAGGATGATCCTTCATCTTACCCCCAATAGTTTTTGTAATAATGCTGTATTCACACACACGTAATTTAAAATACATTTAGATACATTCCACACTTTTTTTCTTTTTGTTGTTCTAAGAAGTGGGAAACAGGATATTTTCCTAGAGCAAAACATTTTGCTTCCCACCTTCTCAGAAGGCTTACTTAAATTTACATTGTTTCAGAATACCTAAACTAGAAAAAAATCTTCGTTCTTGAAGCTGAATAGAATAATACTAATGTCAATTACAGGGGATTTATTTTTATATATTCTGTATTTTCCATATGCAATAACTCTGATGTTTGTTTGTTTTGCTGTTTTTGAATTAAGCACAAAGCTACACAAGGGTTATCTGTGCTCTGCCCACCACGGGTATCGAAACCCATTTTTTAGCGTTGTAAGTCCACAGACATACGGCTGATCCACTGGGAGGCGACTCTAACACCTCAACTGTACGCAACTTGTCAACGTTGCATTTCACACTTGAAAATTTTCAGTCCGATAGATGATAGCATAGTAATAAACACTGTGTTGGAATTTGCTCGCAAAACCTCACAATGTAAATTCCTTTCAAACATGGTCCTCGAGGTCTATACATGTAGTTTGTCCTGATATCCACTGTCATCTGGTTGTAATCCCTATAAATGTTTGCTTTGGAGCTATTCGAAAATAACTTACATATTATCCAGAGTGTACAGTTTTGCTTGGGTGGTATATGGAATTTACCAAAAAGCAGTTCAAAGTGTTTGTTGTTCTCTGTACTCAGAAATACATTATGTGATATAACAACAAGGAGGACATATTTAACATGTCGTTCACAGTCCATTGAATGTCCTCAGTGCTTCTAGTGTTTGTGTAAATTTTTGTGTAATTCTCAATGTGTTGAACAAAATATAGAGCCTATAAAAATCGACATGCACGTACCCTTTCCTTTTCTTTAATATTCAAAGCATTTAGATAAACAGAACACGAACAAAATAAAATAATATAGAACATGTACATATGCTACATTTCGAGAGAAAAAAACCAAGTTTAATACCAATGAATAATTTAGATACATTTTGTTACCCGATTGTGTTTCACGCTTACAAATATTAGAAATCAGGAAACGACAACGAGTAGGGTAATTACCGAGCTGGGTATTTTATGGGTAACGTTTTACAAAACAATCTGACCTTTTTATCAAAACTTGACAGGTTTGTGCTGGATACCTGGAACCCTATACTTACATCTCGTGTTTATAATGACAGCGAAAACCGCAATTATAAACCCAATGTGATCCGCCTCCCCACTTTTGTCTTGTTTATGTTTATGACTGTAAAAGCACGATCAGATGAAATAACTGAATTGCGTTAATTTTGGCCAGGGATTAGCAGGCAACTAAAGTTTCAAGTCCTGTTACTTCGGTTGTATCCTGTAGCTTATATGCAAGTTTTAGTGGCTTTGCAGCAATGCTTGGCATATATAAAGTGAGAGCGAAAGTGATTAAGTCTTACAAGATCAACGATAGAGCTTCTTACGTCATTAGAAGTAAATAGAATAAAACAGAAATTGATGTACTGAATTTTAAAATGTAAAAAAACGTCAAAAACTTATAAATTTGAAGCCAATTTTACAGGAACAGAATTTTAGAATTATTGAACTTTAAAAAATACGGTCACCAAAAGCAAAAAAAAAAAACACACAACGAAACAATAATATCAAAAAATACACTGTACTTGAAGAGCAAAGTCCAGATAACTAATCACTACTAGGTGTACTTCCGCAGGGTCTTCGAAAGTGTTCTGTTTCAAGAGTAAATAAAATCAAACATAAGAGTAGCAAGTATTTCTATTTATTGCTTTCGAGATTTGTATATCGTTCTTCTCATGGTTAAAGACATGCGCACGTTTCACTGACGTCACGGCAGTACAAATTTTAGTGTTAAGTATCCCTTTTATAAAGTCATTTTAGCGTCTACTGACAAAAAAAACACTACTGGTTCGAGGGTTAAAACAGGCAACTGCTTTCAGGACAATAATACTAAGTATTCTGTTTGTTTGTTTTAAGTTTCGCGCAAAGCTACTCAAGAGCTATATGCGCTAGCCGTTCCTAATTTAGCAGCCTAAGAATAGAGGGAAGGCAGCTAGTTATCACCACTCACCGCCAACTTTTGGCTACTCTTTTACCAACGAATAGTGGGATTGACCGTACCATTATAACGCCCCCACAAATGAAAAGGCGAGCATGTTTAGCGCGACCGGGATGCGAACTCGCGACCCTCAGACTACGAGTCGCACGTCTTAACACGCTTGGCCATGCCGGGCCCAAAAAAAAAATACAAAATCTGTTATTCCGTCAAAAGACATATCTCCACTATATATTTTATATAGTTATTACACGTTATGCATTTATTTTTATTGGTTTTGTATTTTTTGTTTTTTTTAGTTTTAATATCTGTGTTTCTTTTAATACACATATTTTAATATGTGAAAGCGCTATTGTTTACATTTAAGTAAAAACCTGAGCTGGATATTTTGTGTATTTCAGATGCGAGTAAAAAAAAAGAATTATTATAAGTTAGATATTTTTACACCGATCTTTGTATTATTCTGGGGTTTTCTTGCTCTTAGTAAACTATAGCAGAAATATAGTAGGTGTCACTGAAGTTGCAAAAAATTTATGTAGGAGAGGAATTAAGTAACGAGTGTGTTAAGATTTGAGGTTGTTATTATCGTTTATTTTTACATACTGTTTTTGGTGGAAAAGTTATAAATAATAGTAATTTACATAATGTATATATATTTATTTCGATTATAATAATTATATCACGCTAAATGGATTTATTTTTCGAATGATCAACCATTGTTTCCAATTTGCTACTTGGACAGGGTACGAAACGATTTTCAGTTACCTGTAACCCGTAGGCCTATAATTTATACATAAATTAAGAATACACGGTATTCCACGGTAGTGATAATGGTTACATAAATCAAGTATAATTGAATATTTGACCAGGCTTTACGTTGGTGTTCCAGCAATAATTCCATGGTATTCTTTGATAGCTTGTTTAGGCAGAGTGTTTATGAGGAGTAAATTGGAAAGGACGGCAACTGCCTGTTGTAAAATCACAAGTATTGAAGCCGTTAGAAACGTCGTTCTTTACACTTCGTATTTTTTACAACAGGCAGTTTCCGTTCATTTCAGTTCACTCATCAGTAATTCCTTGCTTTGTTAGTCAAGGTGAACATACTTATTCGAAATATAAGATTAAGGATAAGAACATTTACTGCAAGTTACAACTTATAGTTAATTAATAATTTTATTTAACACGGCAAATGTGCATTATAAAAATAAAAGTGCCAGTGTATGTTTCACTGCTCTTTATCTAACTTGCGAATTTTTTATAGCAAATTATTAAATGTGCATTTGTTAGTACAGTGGTTATACCCTGATTATTTAAACATTTTGCAGTGTAACACTAACAGATTTCATGAATCACCTTCAAACCGTTACAGTAATTATATTTCAAAAATTATCTTATGTTCTTTTAGCATGATAAGTTGCACATACAATTATGCCATTTTTCTAGAATTGTCATTTGAATATGTGGTCTATTTAATTTTTTCATTACCATTTATTTGGTGATGTAAAGATCTTGATGGTAGATCGAGTTACTTCTGACTTGTGTATTTTTTATTACTTCCTCATGTAACTTACAAAGTGTATTGTAAAGTATGAGATCAACCTGCATCTTACATGAATTATCAGTGAAAAGACATTTAGTTCAGTTAAATGTATCAAAATGTGTTTTGGAGCTTTACTTTATCCTCATCTCTGGTTATACTCTATTTTATGAACATGGACAATAGCTCTGAAGAATAATTTCTACTGGGAAAAGGTTTTGTTATAAAAATGTCATGTTCAAAGCATACCACTCCTCCATGCTTGCCTTTCATAATCTGTCATTTGAGTGGTTTGATTACAGAGAAATTAATAGGCACTGCATCCTTTGGCTGAAATGGAATAGCCCAAATACCATTTTCATTCTGTGGTTGTTTGATACATGTGAGAGTTAAATATGTGTATGTGGTGGAAGCAATCTGTGTACATGTGACCTGTGACTTTTTTCAGATGGAAATTATTCTTCATTATGATGTATACTCTTATATGTGACTCATGTACCACTTATGCCATTGGCTTTTGTTTCTGTAGACCTTCATCTGTTATTAGACTACATTTTGCTTAACAGTATTAGGGTATGACTTGTTGCTTCAAGTGGATTAATATTCCTTGGTTTTCCATTGCCGTTAAATACAAGGCTGTAACATACCATTTCCAAAGTGATCAATTTTTTGTCATCACACCTAAAAAATGTTAAAATGTAGTTCTATTTCATTACATTTCATCAGGGCTTTACAGTGACCATGGTTCATTTTAATATGATAATGTATTCAACCTTCTGTAGGTTGCATATAATATTTTCTGTCTGGGGACTGCTGCACATTGCTAGTTTTACTTATGATGTGTATTTATGAATTACTTAAGTTCTGTTCTTGACAGTGTTCTCCGTAATTTGATTGATATCATTAAGTTGATCTAAGCTCCTGAGGATCATTGGGATAACTTCCTTATATTTCAGTTGATAGTTTATTTTTAATATATCTACATTTTGTACAGTAATATATGAGCATTCTTTAAACTTCTCTATAGAAATCTTTTGCAAACGATTATAAAATTATCATGCAATGTTTTTTTAGGTAGATAAGGATTTCATCATAAGTTTAGACAAGAGACAAGTTTCCCTTACATGTGTTTGATGGCTAAAACATAATGTCCATCATTAGCTGTGAAAAGTTCAAACTGTAGTTTATCGATAGTAATAGATGTAAATCACTGGTTCACTATACGTAAAATTGCCCTATAAACAAATACGATTATTCTTAAATATAGAGTTACAAGACTTTGTAATGGAACTGGCAAGTCTGAAGTCTAAGTTTAGAATTTGACTCAAATATTTATATTTTTTCATCAATTCATAAAAATTATGTTTCAAATTCAGGAACACTTAAACAGCAGTTACGTTTTGTGGAGTATCATAATCTTTTCACGTGATGCTCGGACAGTGTGGACTTGTAACTATTTTTCTTTTCAGCATTTCTGTAGCATTCTTTAATTATTACCTTTAAATTTTTAATAGCTTGATGAATATAGATTTTAGCACATGATTACTAAATCTTACAAAAAGTAGAGCTGGGTGGTTGTGGAGCTTGCTAATAAATTATCCTTACAGCTCATTAACAATTATTCTCACTAGGTGACAAAAAAGATATTTTGTGACTTCAGTGGTTTCATTGTCATTTTCATTGCTGAGTAGTTGGAATTATGGGAAATGCTAATTTTGATTATTTATTTTACATGGCACTAATGAATGTAATCCATAATCACAGGCAGCCACTATTAACCTGCCTACTGTGTAATTGGCTCCATATTTATCAAAAGCAGTTGATGGGTTTTTAAGTGACAGTAAAATATCTTTAATATTTTATTTTTTATTGACTACCTTTAAAAAGAGTTTCAAACGGGTATTCACCAATAAGGATTTGTTTTTTCTTATATGGCCTACATACATATGTGTTGCAGACAAAGAATTTATAGCATTTTTTTCTATCTCCGATTTTAATTTAATTCAATTATTCAACACCAGCTGGAGTATCCATCTCCTGGGTGTAAAATCATGATTAATGAAGGGTTATCTTAGGACATGAAAAATTGCTTCTCTAATATGTAGTTGTTAACAAAATGCAAAGATGCCCATAAAAACTGCAAAACACAATGTGAAAGTACAAATTTGTATGTATCTCAGCATGAGTCAAACAAAACTTCAAGCCACATTTGGCAAGTATTCATCAACAGAGGGATGTGCTGAAAATGCAAAAGTGAAAATTTTCATATAACTGTGCAGGGATCTAATGAACCTCCATGCCAGTTTTGTTTGTTTAAGATCCACTCACACCCTGCAAGGTAGTTATGTGGACATACAACAGACAGTACTATTTTCTTTAAATAGATAAGTAGTTACATGGACCTACAACAGACTGTACTATTATATTTATATAGAGACAGTAATTCGAATTGTTCACCTTTGATGATGGAAATTCATGTTTCTATATCAGCAATGTAAAGTTCTCTTGACATATCCATATTAAAATCCTTTTTTACTTAAATAAATGTGGAATGATAACTTTGCTTTTTTTAGAAATGTTACATGTGTGCATTGTGTAGACTGACCTGTTTAATTATTTCACTGAATTAGTACATTTGATGTTTTGAAGGTTGATACAGATGTGTGTGCTGGAACAAGTGAAATGGATCCAAACTTACAGGTCAAGACCACAAGTGTAGCAGATTCTGAGAGAAGTAATGACAGTAATCACATAGCCAACATTTCCTGTCAAATGAAAGAAAAACTGCATCTACAGTCACAAGATCAGTCAGATAGTATATCAAGTAAAAATGAAGCAAGTTCTAAATTTTCCACTGTTAATGGTTGTATTTCAGATGGTCTCTCATGTCACAAGTCATTGGACTTGGCATCCATCAACGGTCTAGCAAAACATGCTCTGGAGAAGCTAAGACAGTGTGATTGCGTGTCGTGGGAAAACTGTGATGGCAGTGATATTTTCTGTTACAAGACTGACAAATTACACGAGAATCAAATTTTTCCACATGACAGTTCACAAAACACTTTTGCAGAGGAGTGTTCACAAAAGTGTCAAACTTCTTTAAACCAAAATTTTGTTTGTGGGGTGCACAGTAAGCCAATCTTTGGACTAAGTTGCCAAACAAAGAGTGATGTAAACACTGCTTTAAGTACTTGTGATAGTGAAAGTATACATAAAGAGCAAGTAGTGAAAAATAAAACTGTTGAAATTTTTTCATTGAAAGGCAAACTTCAAGACAGCTCAGTGTCAAAAGGATGTGAATGTACTTCAATATCTTACATTGGATATGAGTCTGAAGAACAGATGCCAGAAATAATCCAGCTCATACAGAAGGACCTGTCGGAACCTTATTCAATTTATACTTATCGATACTTCATTCACAATTGGCCAAAGCTTTGTTTTTTGGTAAGGTAAAAAACGTTTCCGTACCACATTGCTGTGTATGTATGTCAGAAAATGCTGAAGCATTACACTTTTGTTTTTCTCATTTTATTCTACTGATGTCTTAACCTCACTCTTCAGGATATAATTTTACCAGGAATGTATAATGAAAACATACAGAGATCATTTTTCCACTAAGCATGAATGATTTATATTAAATACATATATTTTACAAATGTACAAACATATGATACATTTCATGTATGAATTAAATACATAAAAAATGCTCAAAAATAAAAAGTCATTATACTTTTCTTTTTTAAAAAAAATCTTAATCCAGTTATTTCTTCCAGTTATTACAGGAAATAAATGTATTCATCCTATAATTTCATACTCTTTTGTTTTAAAAGTGTTTTTGTCTTAGTAACTGTTTTCATGGTTTAACAGTTCTTACTGACATTATACAATCAATTACTCTGTCTTCTTACCACTGTCTGTTTAAAGTGGTGTCAGAAAATTTAAAAAATATTTGGTGTTTCACATGTTTATAAGAGAGAACATGAAAATATATTTCTTTTAGCATTTTGAATTTTCCCAAGGTATAGTCATTAAAATGTTTCCTGACATATAGTGGACTCTTTTTTTGAACATCTAACATTGAATTTATGTAAATTTATTACATTATCTGTTTTATCAGTATCGAATTCACCACAGATTACACAATTTCAAAGATATATTCTTGGAATTACAACTAAATGAGATGTTAATAAAAAAACAACAAACATTTCTTGTTTCTTAGTTTTATTATAACCTAAATTATATAAGACAGTTTTTGTATCACAACTGAAAATACCCTCTTTTGGTTTACTTAATAATCTATACAAATATTTAGCATGTCTTATTAAATAAAAAAAAATATTTTTTAATATATCTGTCAGTTTTTTACATATTTGTTTTGTTTACTAACAAATGAAATGTGTATATAATTCATTGCAGTGATTGCAAAAATTATATTTTAATTATTTGCTTAACAAAATGTTAAAAAAGAAAAGTAAGCCTTAAACTGCCTGTATAGTTCATTATAATTCAGGACTAGAGTGTGATTTTATTTTGTTATGTTTAGATCAGTTAGGATTGACAACTTAAGTTTATCACTACTGATACAGTTAAAATTATGACATTAGGCTTAACTTGCTGTTGTTTTGAAACCATAATACTAAGTTATGATAACATTTCACAGTTGTTAATTATTAGATTGAAATAAACAATTGTCATGAGCTTTTAGTAAGTAAGAAGTATAATTTGCTTCTCTTTAGAGCTGTAATAATTGTTTCCATTCTTTGAAAGCTTCAGGTAATTTAATGTGTCATTAAATTGTTTAAATGAACAACTTTTTATATGTATAATTATAGAAATACAGTTTGTATTATTGCAACAGTGCTGCAGAGTAATGGCGCCAGTACCAGGTAGCAGGGTATTTTTAATATATAAACTGTTAATTAATTATACAGTTATTGATTGTGTTGATTAGAAATAGAGATTATAGACCAGTTTCTAAACTTCAGTATGGCCACAGGGAATTGAAATATAAGCGACAGTAGAATTTGTAGGATATTATCAGTGTTTGAAAATTGTTGACGTAATTACAATTTTCAAGAGGTTCAAAAAGACATCACATAGTACACTTGAAGAGTTTGTTTGCTTGAGGATAAATTAGAAACTGTTTTGAGGAAGATTGTTTCGTTAGAGGAAGAAGTAATAGATTAGGGACAGAAATAAAGGAAATAGGATGAGAGGTATGATAAAGGTTGCTTTCAGGGAGATGACAGTGAGTGTGTTGAGTTTATGAGTGTGAAAAATACTTTAAAAACTTGAGGCTACAGAGGCATGTTTAGTAAGGATTCAGGTGTCATTGTGTAATGGACTTGAACCTTTGGCTGCTTGAAGAAAGGATTTTTTAGTCAAGTATTTTAAGTAGTGGAAAACTCATTGCATATATATATGGTTATTTGTAGTGGAAAGCATAGAAAAACTAGGATTAGAATTTGATTGCCAGGTGATAAAAGTACAGGATAGTATAGAATGTGTTGACAGTTTGTTGGTTTTTAATAATATTCTCTTCTTGTAGTACATGAAGAAGTAAATGTTAGAAGTCGTATATTGGAAGAGTAATTTTCAAATATAAATAATTTCTTCAGAGGTACAAGGAGAGAAGAAGATGTGTGTCCATTTTGAAAGTAGTGCTCCATAGGCAGGGTTTGATAATGAATTACGAAAAGTGATTCAAGGGTTAACTAAAAGATTGTCAGGCATGTATTCAGAATGATAGATTACTGAACCTTTTTGATGATTTTCAGGTTAAGGGTAAACATTGTTAAAGATGGACTTAAAAAGGTTAAGTAGTAGGATGTTTGATAGATGTTCTCTGAAAATATAATGTAAGTTAAATTTTCATAGTGGTGATAGACTTTAAAAATTGAAACTAGACAAACAGAAGTGTAGAAAAATATTTAGAATCATAAGCTGAATAAAAGTTTCAAAGCTATATCTGTCAGATTAAATATGCTGCTAGCCAAAATCTTAAGGCCAGTGAACATAAAGAAAAAAATATGTATTTTCCTTTGTTAGACTTTGAGTAGAGCTTTGAAAAATGACAATAAGAAAAGGGAAAATAAAAAAAAAACTTCTTAGCATTTAATAAGGAAAATGTGAACACTATGAAATTAGTCTAAATTTTAGCTGGTCAGTAGTTTAAAACCATACTGAAATGAAGCATTAATTGGTAAACACATAATGAAATTTAGACATTTGTGTTCAAGCATTAGCGTTGTCAACACCTCCCACCGATACCTCCTGTGTTACATTGGGTAAAAACATGGCAAAGGTTAAAAAGTTGACAGAGTTTGAACGTGTCTGCTTTGTCGAGCTGCAAAAACAAGGTCTCTCTCAGCTTGCCATTGCTGGTGATATTGGGCATAGTAAAACTGCTGTTGCAACTTTCTCAAAAGACCCTGAGGGAAACGGAATGAGAATTTTAAGTGGTCGGCCCAAGAAAATTTTGCTGGTGTTGAGCAGGAGGATTCAACTGGTTGTTTGGCAAGAGATCAGCCAATCATTGAACCAAATTAAGGCCCTTATGGATGCAGAATGTAGCTCAAGAACAATAAGATGGCATCTACAAGAGAAAGGCTTTAAAAACTGTAAATGTCTTCAAAGGCCACGTCTCGTTCTACAAAGTGAAACAGCTTGGTTAATCTTTGCTGAGAAGTACCAAATATGGGATGTAGAAAAATGGAAGAAGGTTTTGTTCTCTGATGAGAAAAAAATTTAACTTGGATGGTTCAGATGGTTTCCAACGTTACTGGCACGGTAAGGATATCCCATCGAAGACGTTTTCTACACAGCATATAGTGGAGGAGGTTCCATCATGATTTTGGATGCTTTCTCCTTCCATGGAACAATGGAGCTTCAGGTTATACAGGGACGTCAATCAGCAGCTGGCTACACTGGCATGATGGAGAGAGCATCCTTATTGACGGAAGACCCTCCATTGTGTGGAAATGACTAGATTTTTCAGCAGGATAATCCTGCAATCCACAATGCCCACAGGACAAAGGACTTTTTCATGGCAAATAACATGATTCTTTTGGACCATCCAGCATGTTTGCCCGAACTGAACCCCATTGAAAATGTTTGGAGGTGGATGACAAAGGGAGTACATAGAAATGAATGTCAATTCCAAACAGTGCATGATCTTCGTGAAGCCATCTTTACCACTTGGAATAACATTCGATCCAGCCTTCTGCAAATGCTTATATCGACCATTCCAAAGCGAATGTTTGAAGTTATTCGCAATGACAGTCATGCATCTCACTACTTAAACCTTTTGTTGGGCATTTTCCACCTTGTTCAGGACTTCTTTTTGGTATGGTCTTTAACGTTTGACCAGCTGGTATTTAGGCTAATATCATAGTGTTCACATTTTCCCTATTAAATGCTAATCAAGTTTGTTTTTTTTTATTTTCCCTTTTGTTATTGTCATCTTTTGAAGTTCTACTCAAATAAGTGGTTGAGTCTAATAATGCAAAATGCACATTTTGTCTTTATGTTCAATGGCCTTAAGATTTTGGCCAGCAGTGTATGTATCATAGATTCAAGAATGAACTTTGTTGCTGTAATTTTAATATCAGGAAGAAAATGGATGAGTTTAGAGCTGTGGTTGAGTGTAAGAATTATTAAAATTAAGTTAAGTTTGGAGAAAGGTGATGTTAAGAATTATTTTGAAACCCCAGGATATTTTTTATTTAATAGTGATAGACATTTTAAAAGAGGGTGTGAGGTGACTTTTAATACAAGGGATGAACTGAAATCTGTTGGGACTGAAGATGTACAGTAAGAAGTGGTAGTCAAAAGGCTGATTGTGTATGGATTACAAATTACAGATGGGGACTTTGAGGGTAGAAACCTTTAAGTTGATAGTTGTAGACAACTGCTTGATCCAACAGATAAAGTAAATGTGAAATTGTTGCTAATAAGAATACTGGCACAGTCATTTGGGAGACATTTTAAGAATCACAGATTGGTATTGTAAAAGTCAACTAGTGAGGTAAAAAATACATTTATTGAATTCATTAAGAATGTTTTATGTACCAAATGATTATAGGGGAAACCATTTTTTAGTTTTTAATCATTAACAAAGATATGGTTTTAAGAGATGAAATAGGGAAGCATACTGGAAATAAGCAATTATTGCTTCATAAGGATTGATATTTCCTGATTTTTCAGAAAACCAATTTGAGTGTATGAGATATGATTAGTGATTTGAGTTACTGAGTTGGAAGCTGATATGGAAAAGATTTGGTAGAATATTAGAAGTGATCAAACTGAATTGGCTGCTAAAACATAATGAGAAAATCGTGATAAATGTGGTAAGTGAACTATGAAGTGACATAGAGCAAAAAGATTTATGAAACTTCAGAAAAAATATGGATTTCTTGAAAAAAAAATAACTTCAAAAACCCAAACGAGCTTATAAGAAAAATCTGATTAATAATTGACAGTAAGGGTTTTTTTACAAGTAAAAAATGTTAAAGGTTAGTTAAAGTTTAAAGTAGAGATTAGGCCCATTAAAAATGCTTGTGATAAGGTTTTTATTTTCTGTGAGCTTATAAGACTTTTTTTTTTTTTTTTTTGAGAGAAAATTTTAATTTTCAACCGGCTCTCTTACAACCCAAAATGCTTATCAAAATTTTAACAAGTCATACCAGTCTGTTTTATTCATATCATAAGATTAAACATTTCTACTAGTTACTTCAGTTTTGCATAACTTAAATTCATGAATATTTAAGGATGATTGGATAACACTTGTCTAAACTGATCATCTTTCCCTGCATTATTTGCAGTTGAACAATGGATGATGTCACACTATACCCATGCTTTTTCTTCCAATTGTTTGACTAATCAGAATTGAGATTCTTACTTACATGAAGTAATTTTTGCATCATATACAGGAAATTACTGAAAATGTGGTAAACTGTAATATTAATAACAACTTTGTTGCTAAAGTGGGAAAGTTAAGCCATTCTTGTTGTGCAGTGATGTTGCAAGAAACATATTCACCTGTTTGATTTCAATTCCTAAGATGGACAAGCATAATGGTAAAATAAATGATAAGCATGGCCAGATCAGTTTTTATTCATATGGGTAAGATTTGCTTCCTTTCTGTTTTTCCCTCTTTGGTCATCAGTCATTATTTTGAGGATGTTGAGATATTACAGTATCACAAAATAAATTGATAAGTTAGACAAATATTTCCAAATGATATTTAATTATAGTAAGTGGGAGTTAATGCATTTAAGTTATCATAATTCAGTTCAAATATTTAATGTAAGTGGGAATCCAACTGACAGTGATCTTCAAGAAAAAGATTTTGTAATGGTTGATAAGTCACTCAAGCAATTTAAGCAGTTCTATTGTACTGGTAGTAAAGCTAATAGTAATTAATTGCGAGTCAGAAGAGCTAATTAACTCTAGACTGTACAGAGCTTTAGTCTTAATTTTGTGCAAAACTACACAAGGGCTATCTGCTCTAGCCATTCCTAATTTAACAGTGTAAGACTAGAGGGAATGCAGCTAGTTATCATCATCCACTGCTAACTCTTGAGTTATTCTTTTACCAACAAACACTGGGATTGACCATCATATTGTAATGCTTCCATGACTAAAAGGGTGAGCATGTTTGGTGTGATAGGGACTGGAACCTACAAAATTTAATAATAAGTTGGGTTTCCTCACCACCAGGCTGGTTTTTGTCTCCTTATCTTTGAAAAGATAGTGACATAACAGAAAGAGTTCAGAGGTGGAGCACCAGGATGAATATGTCAATGTAATGGTTATTTTGTAGACCAGTTAATCTTAATTTTCTTTAAAAAAACCCAAAAAGCATTAAGAGCTGATCTTATTAAAATTTAGATGATTATTTGGAAGACTGATAGGGTAAGGACTTCTAGTTTTGTTGTCTATATTTTAAAAATAATAGGATGAAAAGACACAAGTTTATTATTTGAAAAAAGCAGACCAGGCTTTACTTGAGACAGTTTCATTTTTCCAGAGTGGTGATTGATGTATCTAATAAGTTGCTCTTGGCAGTAGTAGAGATCGACACTTCACAGGAATGTAAAAGGAGAGTCAATGATTTCAAAATAACAAAGGGTGGGTTTGAATTTTTATTTTTCTCAAGAGTTAGTACACAAGGGCAATCTTTTGTATCATAATAATGATAATAGTATAAAAAAGAAAAATTTTACAGACATATAAAAAAATTTGGAAACCAGTATCAATAACACCTAAACCAACTGAGTTAATTAAGCTTTTAATAGAGATTTCTAATCACTGGCTTCCCATTGTTGTTCAGTACTTTCTATTAAATTCTACTGTTCTGTTTATCATTTCTTCTAATTTATTTGCTTTGTACCTTGATCTATGTATTTCAACATTGTTTCTAACCATTAATTAAATATAGGACTTTTTAGTTTTTTTTACATGTTTGTGTAATTTTGTTGTTGTTTTTTATCATTTATCACTACTATTGGTAATCTATATCTTTTTCACTCCTAACTTCTTTAGTTAATTTATGTCATTAGTATCTTATTGATGTAATAGATTGACTGGCAAAGCATGCTTGTTGCTTGATGGTTTGTTTAGTATTACTTCGTAAGACTGATAATACTTTTCGCACAGCAATCTTTAGTGGCCTTTTTGCATTTCTCCTTAGATTATTATCACATTTCACTATAAACTTTATGATTAATGCAATCTGATTATTCTCACATGAGACTTGCATACGTGTAATAATAAAGAATAGTAATAATCAGAAACAAATTTTGATTAGTTTATTATTTTCATAAATCATGATGTTAGATGTTTAGTTTTCAGAAACTGATCAGGAATGTTTTCTCGAACAGTTAGTTAGAGAGCCTATTAGGAATAATGCTATTTTAAATTTAGTGTTAGCTTGTAATAAGGAAAGGGTTGACAAGGTGGATGTTGGGGAATATGTGGATGCAAGTGATCAGTTATATTGCTTAAATGGATTTGATGTTTTGCTGCATGTGGAGATAAAGAATAATGAAAGTTTGGTTTTAAATTTAAGAAACAACAATAAAATAACTATGTGCTGTGGATTGGGCAATTGAATTAGATTTTCTGATCAAATATGGGAAAAATTATAAATATAAAATGTAATGTTGTAAGATTTGGAAGGGTTATAAAAGATTAAGTTTGTTTTATGGAATATTAGAAAATTTAAAAATATATAGGAAAAAGGATTGACTGAAACTTTAAAAATTGGAAAGAATTTATTCAAATTTGTTAAGGGTAAATAAAATGTTAGGATGGGAGTAGTACCTGTAAGTAGTGGTACTGGAAGGCTAGTATCAGATGGATGTGAAGTAATGAGTCAGTTGTATTAAGTTCAACTCTTTCATCAGTTTTTTTTCCATGAAAATTTGAGCAACATTTCTCAGTCTGAAACAAGGTTAAACTGAGTGATCACAATAATTGTGAACTTCAAAAAAAAAAAAAAAAAGAGAGAGAGAGAGAAGGTTTAAAGAATAATAAATTATCTGGGCTGGTTATTATACTCCCAAAGGTTTTTGAAAGAGGTTAAGGATTGTGTATGTGAACCAAAAGATTGAAACCTAGCTAATGTAACTCCTGTTTTCAAAGGAGGTTATAAAAATTGTCCTAGCCGTTATTTATCTTAGTCTTACATCAGTGGTGGGAAAAAGTTTTTTTAAAGTCTAATAACAGATGCTTAGCAAAGTCATCTAACAAAGTTTAAATCTTTCTTGAATAGCATGTTTTAATTAGGGGATAAATCTTGTCTTAATATTCTCTTGACATTCTTTGAAGAGGTTAATACTTGCGTAAATGAGGGTGTGATGCCAAGTTGATATTTCTGAATTTTCAAAAGGCATTTAATAAGGTTGAGATGTTTTTGTTTTTCTCTCTTTTTTGTCTTTTTTTTTGGCTGGATCAACCTATACAGAACATAAAATATCTTTATATGATTATTTATTCTTGTGTAAACCTAATCACGATGTACAGTAATTGTCTTGCATGTTGAGTTTAATTGTTTAATCAACAAACTTGTAAATAACCCTAACAAAAGAATCTGTACATAAGTTATGTTACAGCTATATGTGGTTAATGAAATTGAAAGTAGTTGTTAATCTATAACATTATTCCCATTTTTATTTTCAGAGGATAAAATATTAAGTTAGGAGAATGTGCCTTCTTTGGTAGAGAAGAAGGTATTGGGGAAAAAATGTTCTAAACTGCACTTTTAAGAAATTCAAGAAAAAGTTTGTTTTCTTGTTATTAATTTTGTGAGAACTTTCAATGTTCCATTCCAGAAGAAAAAAATTGTCATAAAAAATGATCCCCCCTACACACCACACAAATATTCATTAAACTCACAAACCACAAGGACAGTGTGAAGAAATATTTGCCAGTATGGTTGTTACCAATGTATTAATACATTTTTAATGCCAGTATATCATCTTATTTTATTTTCTTCATACATAAGCAGTTCATAGAATTTATTTGACACCATATACAAATTTTATATATAAATGTGTATGTATTCTGTCATTGTGTCTAATATTTTCAGAATGGTATTTTGTTTCTTTTCTAGGCCATGGATGGGAAGAAATGTGTAGGTGCCATTGTTTGCAAACTGGATGTTCACAAAAAGCTGATTAGAAGAGGCTATATTGCTATGTTAGCGGTGGATGAAAACTATAGGAAACAGAGAATAGGTATAGGTGAAAGAACCATGTTTTTAATCTTATAAAACATAAACACTTAATTATTAGGTGCAGTGTAACAAAATATAACTTGTTCTGGTCAGTTCTCATGGAATAAATATAGTTGTGTGTAATTCTGTTAGGTTTTGACATGTTAAAATTTTGCAGGTGTCAGTGTAAATGGTGTATTTATACATCTGTGTATATTTGTATGGATGGTTTACAAAGATTGAATGGTAATGAAGTTTTGATATGTTTTTCAAAGTTTGAATTAAAAAACAGACATTTAGTATTGATGAGAATGGTTTGCTATAACTATCAAAGGTAAAAAATACCAAGCAAGGTGAAAATTCATTTAGAAGTAATAAAAAACTAATGAAATATGCCAATATTTTGGTGTAAAGTATATAAAAAAAACTTGTTTAGATGAAGAAACGATAAAACATGAGTCTGGTAGCTGGTAGGTCCCATCTATATTTTGACTTCTCTGCTCCTGTGTCCCATACTGTTGATGACATTTCAGGTGACTTGCAGCACAGTCTACTCCTAGATAGGAGTAGCTTTGAGATCTTGGACAATTGTAGGAGTAAGTTGTCTATCTCAAACTGCTATTCATAACAAGGGAAACAGTAGGAAGAAGGATTTCATCCATGTAACGTCTTGCTGTCAGTATCCTTCATACGTGTACTATCTTAGACTGTGATTGAATCCTCCAGGCATCATGATAGACAGTGTTACAGGCTGATTATCATCCTCCTTTATATATCCAGACCACCACATGCTGATCACCTGAAGATATACAAAACCTGCTTTCATCTATGAACAGTAGAGGAGTCCATGGTTAAAGTGTCCAGACTGACATGTTACAAGGATAATGTCAATTTATTTGGTTTTTGGAGTTCGTATAAAGACTAATTGGTATCCTGTACCTAAGGTGGATACTACAACTGTCTAAGGATTATGAAAATTAAAATATATTTATGAGTAAAATGGAACTTGGTTCATTAATAACAGTGAATCAGTTGCAAAAGAAAATATGATCAGCAAGAGAAGAACAATCAGTCATAAGAGAGTAAATGTTTTACAGAAAATATGTTAATGTGTTTATTACTTTTTGCTTGAAGGTTTAATATTTCTTGCATATTATCTCTTAAGAAAACCTTTTCGTAAAAGAAAGGAAAAATATAATGTACAAGTGAGTTTTAGTGTCATATATAAATGTTTAAAAATATGTATAGCCAGCCTTTTAATTTGTTTGTGAGCACAAAATGTAAGATGCAACTTTTTGTAGTAAAACTCAAGAACAGAATTTGAGCCTTGAAGTTGTAAACCTCGCTGAATACTATCCTACCATATGTATATCTGTTCCTGTTCTATCCAAAATTTTTCATCCGTGAGCCACCCCTATCTATACAAACATATAAAAAGTGATTGCTAACAAGTTGCTTATATTGTAATCAACCACGTACAAGTTAATTCACAAAGGTGTTGCTCTCCAGTAAAAAACCTTAAACTATGAATATGTAACCTGCTTTATAGAAATTTTGGTGAGAGAAAGGAAAACAGCAGAAAACTGAACAAAAAATATCTTGCACATGACAGAGGAAGTTCGTTGGATGTGGCTTGATACATGTGAATAGTTGTGACAAAACAAATGGTAATGTGGTACCAATTACAGGATGATAAGGGTTTTCTACCTGAACATTTTTTGCAGGGTTTTTTTATTTGTTGCAGGCTGCTCATATACTGTAAAATCTTTACTTCATGTAGTGCTTAGTAAAGCAGAGATGAATTTTACTATTTAGAGACTGTATTTATGCCAGTTGTGTAGTAGGAAATCCGTGCACTGTACAATCAGGTTCCAAAGGAATTATTGCTATTTCACTGAAGAATTTGACGTCGCATTTTAATGCACTAAGTGTATTTTCAAAAAAACATGGCAAGTTTTTAGTAAATATTACAAGTGTCTAGAACACAAAAATATTTTTAATTGAAGTATATATTAACAATTTGTGAATTTATGAAATCTTTATTGATTATAGGTAATTAAAAGGTGTTTTATATAAGAGTAAAAATACTTTTCATCTTACAGTTATGTTATTTCATTGGCATTACTTCTAGAATGTCTTAAATGAACATTGTTCTTGTTGTTTTTTCATTAGGGCTTTGCTCCGTGTTTTCTCTATCCTTAAACTAACTATGGTGCAATCATCAGTACACAGTGAAATGCAAATTTGAAAAATGTAAAATTAAAAGTACTTTTTTTTGACTGCATATATTAACAGATAATCACAGTTATTTATCCTGACAGTTTCAGATGTCTTAACACTTTCATAACTGCTTTCAATAATTTTATTGTTTTGTTATTCTTTGAGCCATGTTAAACTAAATGATAAAACAATAAAATCACCAGCAGGAGCTGATGATAAACAGCCTGTCATGTCACTCAGTAACAGCCTTCCTTGAAGAGACATTGGTCCATTTGCTGCGTCCACTGCAGGAACTCAAACTTGTATTTTAGTGTTGTAAATCCCTGTACTTGCCATACTCTCACTAGGGAACAAGAAGTTAGTAGATGAAACTATTTATTGTAGTGCACATTTTTCAGTTCTGATTTGGACAGTATAAACTGTTAAACTCTCCAGTTGTCCACCCAATTTTCCACATTTAATTTCATCAGTTCATAATATGGATGTTAATGTAAGTCATTTTCTTTGGTATGGTAAACTTAATGATGTTAAATACATGTTTTTAATACCCTCAACATCTGAGGTTACTGTGACTATTATAAAAATATTGTTCATATCTGAAGGCTTGTACTATCAGACATTATGCTTTGATGTTTTGTCACATTTTTGTTTCTTGTTACATTTTGTTTAGTTGTTCAGTTATTGAATGCTTGTTTTGATGCATCAATTTGATTTTCAGTGATTAAACATCTTGCTTACTTGTCATAGGTGGCAAAGGCCAAAGAAGAAAAATAAATTTCGGTGTATATGTGAGTTTATACTTAAATAAATATACAAATGTTTCTTATCACCAAGATGGCAATTTAAAATTTTGTTGTTTTTTTTATTATGATTACTTAATTAACATTTCTGATTTCAGGCTCAAATCTGGTACTAAAAGCAATTCGAGCCATGGTAGCAGACGATGCTGATGAGGTCAGTATACACAGACATGTACATGAATATGTTTAATATCAAAGTACAGATTTTTTTCACTTTTTATAAGTTGTGTATGTAATCTTGTGTGGAAAGAAACCATAAGGTGTTTGACTAATTTATGTTTATATTAATGATTGAAAAACATCTATAAGGATAATCAATAATAGTTTAATTCAAGTTGTATCTGTTTTGAAGCTAGTTATCTAGTGTAAGATTTTTATGGCTTATCTGAAGAGCAGTATTTCATATAATATTTGAATAACAGTAACTTAATTTATATTGCTTCACTGACATAGAATAACTTGTCATTATCAACTATGAGAGAAACAATGGATTTGTATCATAAAGAATTGGGAGAAAAATAGTATAGCTGTCTGACTGTCATTATAAATTACAGAATTAGTAGAAACAAAAGAGATGCCTGTCATGGAAATGGCAGAATAGTTGCTTGGCTGTCATTACAAGTCACATGAGAAACAAAATAGCTACATATCATTATAAGTTATGTGTGAAACAAAATAGCTGCATATTATTATATGTTATGAAAGAGGTAGGATAGCTTCATATAAGTTATAAAAGATGCAGGATCGCTACATATTGCAAATTATGAGAAAACCAGGATAGCTACATATCATTGAAAGTTATGAGAAAACCAGGATAGCTACATATTGAAAGTTATGAGAAAACCAGGATAGCTACTTATAATTGAGTTATGAGAGAAACAGAGCAGCTGCCTGATTGTTGTTATGAGTTACTAGGAGAATTTCAGTTGGTAATGAATTATAATTCATCTTTGGTTTAAGTTTCTTGATGATTTAAGGTTCTTTACTCTTACATCTTGCTCATTGTTGAAACTACATATTATTTAAGTGTTTCACTGAGTCTGCAGTCCTAGCATATTATTGATTTAGATATTTTAGATGCTTTTTCATATGTGTTGGTCCGAACAAGAAGTATTTAATCCCATATAATCTCTTCCTCATTCAGAACAAACATATCAGTAACAGAACTGGGTGATTAATTCAAATACATTGATTAGCATCTCTTGAAGTAATTGATTGACAGAAATTATTATCATATTGATTAATATTGCAGAATCAAATATGTTAATATCTATCAACAAAAATTCAATAGTTTTATTGGTATTTTCAAGTTTAGTAGGAAAAGCTCCATAAAACTACTATTTGTTACATTTTAAGCTTGTTACAAGGTCTGTACTGCATCATATGTATGGTACACTTTTATGTAAAACAATTTAGTATTTAAAACAGTAACCAAATTTAAAATATTTGTACCTGGATTTTCATATTTTGTTCTCCTGATGAATTTTTTAGGTCAGATTTTAACTTCATTTTAAGCTTGTTACAAGGTCTGTACTGCATCATATGTATGGTACACTTTTATGTAAAACAATTTAGTATTTAAAACAGTAACCAAATTTAAAATATTTGTACCTGGATTTTCATATTTTGTTCTCCTGATGGATTTTTTGGGTCAGATTTTAACTTCATTTTTAGAGTTGTAACACAAATGTTTTAGACTCAATTGTTTGTGATTTGTCTGACATTTATTTATTGTAATTGGTAAAGAAAATTAACTAAATTTTAATTTCTGCAAGAAGATTCACATTTAAACAGCTCTATTGTATATTGTTTATAATTTTTCTGCCCATCCCAAAAATAGTTTTCCTTGAGAAACCGTCATTCGTTCTTAGTTTTAATGCATTTTGCTTATATTTTGTTCAGGCTTTGGTTGACCCCCTTGATTAATATTGCATCTAGTGGTTTGATCATACCTTAATGAAACTCAGCTTTGTTAACAGCTAGAAAGGAAGTTTAAATATTATTAAATAGAACAAGAATTACAGTTTTTACTTATATCTGAGTAAATAAAGTTGATTTTGTGGGAAAATATCTTGTCTGTGTTACTGTGTAGTTGACCAAAGGTCAACTTCAGGTGGAAGTTTTGAAGATTTCCAAACAAATGACAGGGCTGGAAATGTTTTCATAGTTTTCTGAATGCTATTTTCAGTGTGTGAAAGTGTTTGTATGTTTAATTATATCTGAATTGTGTTAGAGAAGCTTAATTAGTTTCAGTGAGCATGGTAGGTGAGAACAAAATAACCTGTAGACTTAACTCTTTATTTATTTAATATAATTATTTTTATTCATTTAAAAAAATTGTACATGAGTAAACTGGCTAATTAGCTATTTAATTGCTTCTAATTTCAATTATGATTTAAATGAGAAGGTTACTTCTACAGGGTCATCAAAATTATTCTGTTTCAAGAATAAATTAAACCAAAATTTAGAGTAATGAATATTTCTATTTCTTGCTTTTCATGTTCATGTGTCATGTACAGATTTTATTGGCTTTGTGACAGTAGAAATTGGAAACTGTGACATCATCTTAACATCTACTGACTGACAGCATACTACTTTATAGAGGTGCAAGTGTTTAAAACAGGTGTGACCCCTCTAGATGGCTTTCAACCTCATTTCGAGGACACTACCATTATCGACAATACTAAAAGTTGATTTAAAAATTTAGAGATGGATTACTGCATAGTTTAAAAACAAAGAAATTAGTGACCAAGTTTAAATTGACAACAGTGATTCACCAAGTACAAAATGTTTAGTTTATTTTGAAAATAATTTGTGAAAAGGATTAAGATAGAGCATAACCTCTTTTAACCAAATGTGGTTTTAAATGAGGATCACCAGATGTCTGTTATACTAATAAGGGTAGTTAAAAAATTAAAAGAAAACCTGAAAATATGAAGATTAACTTTATAAAAATAATTAGTTACTTGAAGGTAATTGATTAATGAGCCTGACAATTACCTGCAATGTAAGTAAGTAATGCGACAGTTCTAAATATTGTTCACAAAAGTTCAACTAGTGGATGAAATTTCTTTAAATTTGACATGAACTGGTTCTTAAAGTATGTAGTTTCAGAAAATTTGGGTTTTTTTCTACTATTTATAACAAAACCTTTGTTATTTAGTGTAGTTATATATACTTATACACTAAATAATTTAAATGCACTGTGATTTTCATTTCGAGTGTAAAAATACTATTTTGTTTATCTTAGAGTTTTCACATTTCATTTGCATGTTATTTGGAACCTTCTGAATTAGTATCTAAAGTTTTTAAGATGAATAATTATATTTCATTTTCCCTTTTCTCTGCCATATTCTATTTGATGATATTAACTATAGTGTAATAAAAAGTTTTAAAATTAAGAAATTAAAATACATTCATATCTTTTAGCTTTTTGTAAAATTCTGTGAAACTTTTAATATCTGTAATTTGACATCTTTATCTCTTTCCAATTATAGTTTATTTTTAATTTTTTTTTCTCCAATGCTTTATCTTTTATTCTTGTTGCTTGTATGTGAAAGTATCCCTGCAGTGTCATTTTGTTATTATAGGGTAATGTTTGTGCACAGATTTTTTTCACTGACCAAGATGAGAGGGGTAAAGAAACAGTCATGAATTACAATATAATGGAATAGTTGGCTTAGTATTATTATGAATTATAAGAGAAACAGGATAGCTGTTTCTTGATGACAAGAAACCCACTTGAAATAAAAATGTCTCTCAGAAAGGCTGGTATGAATGTTAACCACCTTTGTTGATTAGGAGAGAACAACGATTCGACTTTCCTAGATTATCTTCAGATTAAAGTACACCCCCTACAATCCCGTACCCTTTTACACTCTCATCCCCAAGACGTGACCATTAACGGTCACATTCAAACTCCCTCTTTCTTAACCTGAAGATGACCTAGGAAGGTTGAAACATTGTTTTCTGCTTATCAGTAAAAGTGTTAATACACATATCAGCTGTTCTGAGATAGAATAGTTGCTTGAATCTTGTTATGAGTTACTAAGGTAGCAGAACAGTTACTTGAATGTCATTATGAATTACAAGAGAAACAGAATAGCTGCCTGAATGTTATTATGTAAGAGTTTTTATTTGCCTCTACTGGTTCAAGTATTATCTTAAATAGCAAAATATATTGATCTACACAAAATGTGCTAGTTTTAAAGTTTAGAACGATCGCAACGTTCAAAAATTTATATCTGTATTGTGTTAATGACAAATGATTAAGCAATTCTTGAATGAGATGCAAGGCTAATGTTGTAATTTCTCATATTAATGTTGCACAAAGATATATTTTTCAAATTATATATTGAACTTCTTAAGGTAGGCGAAGAACAAATGGGAATCACCTAATCCAAGTTACACATCTTGAGATTGGGAAGGACCTTGTGCTTTTTCACTCACAAAGAAAATTTAAGATGTGTTCTTGTTCTGTGATAAGAATTTTCACATTATGCATAATTGTTGATATTACGTTATTTTTTAGAGAACTTTTATTTGCAGGTTGTTCTAGAGACAGAAATCACCAACAAACCAGCTTTACGACTTTATGAAAACTTGGGCTTTGTTTGTGACAAACGACTTTTTAGATATTATTTGAATGGAGTAGATGCACTTCGACTCAAACTATGGCTTCGGTGAAAGTCTGGACTCTTCTCCTGTTTGTTACTTCTTTCACAAGGAACACGAAAAAAAATTTTGGTTGCCTGTGCAAATGCAAACTGCAACGAAATTAGAAAATCTCATCACCTTGAATATTGTTCCCCAAGTTGAGTGTTTAATCCTGGCTTATCTCGTGTGACAGTTTACAAGGAATTTTGTTTCTCTATCACAGCAGTTTTAAAATGTATCTTTGCCTGGTGGAGTGAGGGGATATTCAGGCAATATTGTATAGCATTAAAGAAAAAAATCAGTGCAGAAGCTGTTGTTTCAATGTAACTGTGTAAATTGTAGGGTTCTTTTTCAAACAGTTGTAGTTTTTGCAATTAAAAGTTAGATAGACAACATGTAACCTAAATAAATAAACTTAAGTTTAATATTAGTTTAAATTTTAAAAAAATTAAAAGTTCTTTGCAAAAGTAGGTAAGCGATTATATAAATGTATGAATCTTGAGTGATTGTGTAAAAAGTGTGAGAAGTGGACTTATTGGTAAAAATATTAATTCTAATGAAACAGCATTGTTTGTGTTTGAAATGTTTTGTTATATCATTAAATTTTTATATTCATATAACTAATCAGCAGTTAAGAATGAACTTTATATGAATAAAATTAAACTTGACTGCACATGTACACTTTATATTGGTGTTTTAGTCAAAATGTGTCATTTAAAATTAGGTAAAACAGAAATATTAAGTTTTGAAAGAAATGTATCTAATAGTCATGCATTTAAAATAATTAGAATACAGGTTATTATATTAGAGACCTGTTTATTAGTACTTCCAGTATTAGTCCTTAATTTGTTTACAGAATTATAACAATGTTTCTGGATTGACAACTGCTACAATCATTTTAACAAACAGCATTGTTTTTCAATTAAATTTAAGTACTGAGAAAATCAAAGCTTGCATCCACTGTAAGAAGTGGTAACAGTTTGGATAAATTTTTACATGTTAAATTCATAAATCATAAGTGAAATATAAATATTCTGCAGTGGTCAAGAGTAATTCTTATTCTGTTAAATTAATCCAGCTACATATTCTTCATAATAAGTGAGCTTTCACAATGCAGTAACAAATATTAAATAATTTTGAAACAAGGAATTTTATAAGAGTTTATATATATATAATATAAGTTAAAAAACATGCTCGGCTGCTTTTAAAAACAATGTGCAGTTGATACAGAGAACTCAAGTCTTTTTTTTGTCTCTCAAAAAGGTAAAAGGTATTAAAGTCAATTTAACGTAATGTTTTGATCTATTGGTCCATCCTCTAAACTAAAACATTGAACCCAGCTCTTATCATTCATATACCTATCAACATTCTCTTAAACTTGCTACCTCTATATCTGAAGCAACCTGTTCCAAATGTCGGTCACCCTGTTAGTAAAATAAAACTGCCTTAGCTGAAGATGAGCTGTCTTAGCACCTACAAACCCAAAATTTATATTTGTTTCCCCTGGTCCTACTATTCTCACTGTTAAGATAATCAACACTATTAATTCCCTTTACAAATCTTATCTACTTCAGATATATCATTAACTCTTTTTTTTTTTTTTTTCTTAACATGGGATATTTAAACCTCTCCTCATGTGACAAACTCTTCAACCCAGGGTTTATTATAGTAACCCTTCTCTGAACCCTTTCCAACAATTTAATGTTATTCCTTAGGTAAGGTGTGCATGGTTGAATACAATACTCCAAATACGGCCTAACCAGTGGCCTGTACATTGTTATAACCTGTTTAGACTTGTATTCAATATTTGTTGATACAACCTAAAATCCTATTTGTCCCTAACACTGGCAATAGCTTGGATGGCTTTAGAAACTAATTTACTAATGCATCAATATTCCTTTCTTTCAGGACACTATCAAGGTCATTTCCACCTAAATTATAATTCAAATGATGATTACTCACATGTATTATCTTAATTAAAACCCATCTGCCATTTATTCACCAAACTTAGTAAATGAGCTAAATCCTTTTGTAAATCAGCAACATTGTCCTCTTAATAGCTAGCAACACTCAAGACCTTAATATCTGTAAATTTAAGTAATTTATTGACCATTGACGAAAATCAAATAAAACAAAGGTTCTAAGACTGGGCGTTGAGTTACACCATTTCTAATGTTAATTGAGTTTGACTGAACTCCATTTGTAACAACCTGCTTTCTTCCATCCATTTTGCTAACTTATCCACCACACCTATAGAGACAGTTTGCTTTACAAGCCTTTTATGTGCCACTTTGTCAAATGCTCTCTGAAAATCCATATTCACCAAATTTACTCTTTCACTCATCTACGTCAGCAGTAACCTTTTCGAAGTATGTCAAAAGATTTGTAAAAGGAAGATTCTCCCTTAGAAAAACCATGTTAACTATCCAATGAAATTCTAAACATTACTAAATGACTTTGCAAAGTATCTTTTAAAAGACTTTCCACCAACTAATATAAGATTAATGAGTCTATAATTGCCAGAACAGTTTTTATCATCTCTCTTGAAAAGGAGTTGCATCAACTTGCTAATACTTTTCTAGCACCAACCCACTCTTCAAGAACTGACAAAGAATAGTAGTAAGCAGCTCACATATCCAATCTTTAACCTCCTTCAAAATTTATGGGTAAATATTATGTGGATCACAAGACTGTTTTTTAAACTTTCCCCTTTTTTTCTTAACCAGCTCAAAATGAATGCAGTCATCTTGTTTGATCTCATTTCCATTTATCAACTGTTTAAAATGTGATACTGCTTAAATCTTGATAAGTTAAAACAGAAGAAAAAGCAAAATTGAATAACCCAGCCATCTCATACTAGCCTTCCGTTATAATACTTCAAGGGTCCTACACCCATTCTAATATTTTGTTTACCCTTAATGATTGAAAGAAGTCCTTATTAATTTTTAAATTTTTAGACTTTTTCATATGTCCTAGTTTTCCGTTTCACAAACTTTCTTGATCTGCTGTCATTTAAAATTCATTAAATTTGTGATGTTTCTTTAAATTTATCTCTTGTACACTTTGTAAGCCAACACGTGTTTTTACTTGCAGCCACCCTTTTCCTTTTATATTTTTGCCTCAAACACTTAAAAATTTATTTTAAAAATGTTTCCATATCTTAGGTTGATTTCTTCTAAACAATTAAATATTTGGTGCTTCAATTGTTTCTAAGACCTTTTATTTGTTATTTGTACATACAAACATGTACATCATTTTGTAATTAAAAGTAATAATACACAGTATCCACAAAGTATTTTCAAACAAAACTTGTGTGATTTGTGAACATAAGATGTGTGTAGCATCTATTACACTTTGTCATGCCTTCATTGTCATTCAAAGTATAGTTTAGATCAATTTGATGGCTCTTCACATATGCAATTTGTAGTACATCTATTAGTATCATCTTCTATCTATAACTTTTTGAATTCACTGCATAAATGTAGTTTTGTACAGTTTGAACAAATCCAATTTACCCAAAATTGTCCGGAGAGTTTGTGGGGCATTTAAAAACAACATACTTTATTATGCATTAGAAACCACACCTAGAAAATCTTAAATGTGAAAAGCCAAATAGGCAGAAACAGAATAAAAAGAATACTGTTAATTTTAGGATATGTACCTACTACCTGATGAAAGTTCAAAGCCATTAGGCAATGTAATTTGGGAGTTGTAGCCTTGTTATGGACTGTGTTGGTTTGTAAATACATTGATACTATTTTTGCACTAAATCACTTGTATGTCTATAGCTGGGCTAAGTACAACTAAGTGGTTAGCATGCTGGACTGTGGTTCATGTCCTGTTACTTATCGAATAATAATGAAAAAACTTTGTGGCCATGGGTGCATTGTGAGAATGACAGTTGACTCCATCTATTTAGTTTAATAAGAATTGGTAACGGTTAGCATTGACTAGCTGCCTCCCTGTAATTTAAAACTTCTAAATATAGCTAGGGCTCTAAAGTAACTTGCTTTGCACAGCAAATAATTATTTATAGGTTCACATGTTGATTACAGGACCTTTTACAGCATGAATCACAAACACTGTTGGGCTTTTATTGAAATTCATAATTGTCTCTGTCATAATATTGTACTCTGTTGTGTGTTCATTACTATCTGAAAACTAGAAGTTGGTAAAAAATAAATTATGCCTAATTGCCTTCAACAACAACAACAACAAATCATTGTTAGTTACCTGATCATCAGGTGGTGTATTGATGAAATATTTTACAAGTAGTGATATGACAAATACTAAACTTGTGTGGTTATGTATTCAATATGAATTTCACTGCATATTAAAAAAAAAAAAGGACTACAAATGTAATGGAGTTATGAAAGCAAGGTTTTCTTAAATGGTAAAATCTACTGATAAAGGGGGTAAAAATTCTTGTGTATCATAAGAAGTAATGGGTTGTGCACATAATTTAAAGTCTTTCATTCAACATTCTGCAATTATCAACGTTTTTACAAGTGCTTCTTTATCTGTTATATCTCAACTGTCTTATCTCTTCAAATTATTTTATACTCTATGGTTCATACTGTAGTGGAAAGAGTGAGAGTAGACAAGATTATGTTTACATTGGTATAATGTAACTTGATTTCTGATAAAGTTCCAAGTTTGCTGGAAGTAAACAATAACTGTGTGTAAAATCTATTACAGCAATGTGTAAATATTAAATACATATGCTTCAATAAAGTTATCCATTATTCTTTTTTGCAATGCGTTTTTAAATAGAAGTTGAGTACTTGCATGCAAGTTAAGTAAACGCCAAACTGAAAACAAATTTTAATAATTAGTTGACACTGATTTGCTGCATCTAGTTCTAAATGCAAGATGCGTGGATTCATTTTGTAGATGTGGATTAATGCAAACCTGTTAAGGACTTTGTAGGGAAGGTTTGGCCATTTCTGTGCGAGGTTTGTAACTGTTTTCTTTTTCATCACATGAGGTACTTGTATTAGCATGGGTTAAGTTGCATGTAAACAGAAACTGTGTGCAAGCATTTTATTTTTTCCCAATCTGCAGAGTGGGCTCTTTGAGTGAATTAAAGTGTTCAGTCTGAAAGAGACACAAATGTTTTATTACAGCATTAACTTTCTTCCTTCATATCATGCTCCTATGAACTTATAAGATGCAATCTAGCCATACTAGTAAAACATAATCTGACAAAGTACCATCTCCTGGTGTACCATGAAAAGAAGTTGAATACCAGAGTAAAATGTGGCTTCCCTTTCTTATGATTTTTGTAATATAATTTGATATGCTTACATGTCCATAGATGATTATGAAAAGCAACTAGAATAAATTTGATCTCTTTATAAACCAATACACACTTTAAATTTAAAAAATACTGAAAGGACTGCTTAATTTTATGTATAAAAGTAATATTTTTAAAATAGAGTTAAGATATAGTTTTCCTCCAAGATTTTTAAATCAACACGTATCTAATTCCCTCATTCATATTTCACACTTTAGCATTAATAAATAATAAATGACAACAAAATAACATTATTCACATAAAACATCTGATACATCGCCTGTTTAATAAACTATTCAAAAATATTAACTGTTAATATGAGAAAATAAACACAAGATCTGATTTTCTTTAATGTTAAAACCAGTAGTAGCAGATTTAATTACAGCCTCATCCCTTGTTTTGTTTTAGCACTGTGTAGAAACCACAGTTACTGTAAATGGAATATTTATGTACATAAACAAACACAGCTTCAATTCAGTTAGAATGTGTTGTGCATAACACAAAACTTCCATTACAAAATAAATATATAAGAATCCTAACAAGAACATTAATTAATAAAATATTACTTTCAATCAAAAATCTGATTCTTTTTTACCTGAAATTAAACCTTTTCTTACTATATGATTGTGTGTGTAAACCGCATACAAACATTCATGTATGTATATCTTTACAACGATTGAATTCACAGGTTTCCTTAGCTGTATTTTTAATTTTTACATAAAATCAATTCATTTTGTAATTCATCATTTTCTTTAAAGATTTTCTCTTTTTAACTTACTACTGTTGTAGAGTTGCCTATTTTCCTCACAAAGAGCCAAAGGTTGCCTGGAAGAGTCAGTTTTAATCATTCACACCACTGTACACTAGCATGTCTGTCAATAAACACGACAACGATGCCACATGAGGGATGCTTAACATTGCAGGTTATTTTGTCGTAATATCAGTAAAACTTGTGACATCAGGAATCATGGGAATGATAATCTAAAGCACTCTTAATACCGCATGATGTATGAACTTCAAAAGCAGTATGTTAAATATATTTTGGTTTTATCTCCAGAAGACTCAGGGAACTGTGAAAGTACACTTAATTTAGAAGTTGATAAAATTTATGACTGATGTATTGAATAAAATAAAACAAAACTACAATACACACCCATATTTTT
Source organism: Carcinoscorpius rotundicauda (assembly GCA_011833715.1). NCBI lineage: Eukaryota > Metazoa > Arthropoda > Merostomata > Xiphosura > Limulidae > Carcinoscorpius > Carcinoscorpius rotundicauda. The sequence continues at coordinate 15,827,788 of CM022401.1, read as the reverse complement.
GAACAAGTACTATGACAAACTACTGTGAGAAAAATAAACTATCTTACATAAAATGCTAGCCATGTGCACAAAGTGAATAATTTGTAAATTCAAGAAGAACCTAACACTGATGTATAGTGTATCAGTAATAAATGCACTATTTTTTTCCTTCTATGACTTAATGTTAACAACAAATTAACCCTAATTTCTGTAACAAGTAAAAGCCAGTTTTACAAAATATTTGTACCACAGTAATAACGTGTTAAGTCATCATGTAGCACCTGTAAATGTTTTAACAAATTAGTTTCTTATAAAAGTTTTTTTAATTTCTTGCAAAGCTACTCGAGAGCTAGCTGTTCTTAATTTAGTAGTGTAAGACTAGAGAAGAGGCAGCTAGTCATCACCACCCACCTCCAACTCTTGGGCTACTCTTTTACCAACAAAGTGGGATTGATCACAACATTATAATGCCTCCACAGCTGACAGAATGAGCATATTTAGTATGATGGGGATTTGAACCCACAACCCTCAGACTATGAGTTGAGGGCCCCAACAACCTGGCTGTGCCAGGTCCATGTAATAAGTACTGTAATAAAACATTGTAGTAAACCATCACACACATTTTCAATACAAGTTTTACAAAAATACTTTATATTATCTTTCATTAAAATGGTTCAGTGTGATATACTATCTCAATACCAAGATAATTTTGTGGTAGGTCTTTGAGTAATATCTCATTAACATGGTATTTTTGGGACTTGGAATACATAAAAAAAATATTTCTGTTAAATCAATGTAGAAACTAAAATATCACGATATGCTTATGAAATACCATAAACAAAAGGATATCACTACAATATAATACAAATTTCTGTAACTGATATTTCAAACTGCTGTTACTTGGTGAAATTTCATTACTACAAAATTGAGATGAAAAACAAAGACAATTGTATATTTCACACAACTTTAAAGGCATCTGTTTCCCCAATACCTGACAATGTGTTTGCCCCCCCCTTCCTCAATTCTGTAATAGCAGTTTAACTACAAACGGTTTGCTTGCTTCTCAATGGTTCATTCAGAATTAATGCATCTTTCTTGTATATTATGCACTTTGACTTAACACACACGACTAAATCTTTGGTCACAAAATCTGAAATTTAGTACCCGTTTTATTTACTGTAAATTTCTTAAGACTACAAAACCTTGTACAATTGTTTGTCTGTTTCTAAGCTGAATACTTTAAGCTGTTATTTTATCACAGACTATTAAGTTTGCTTGTTATTTGAAGACTAAGTTTTTACAATAAAAATTAGTTCTTCCAATATTTTTGGCATCTCCAAATATAACAGACTTTAGCTGTTACAAGAGCTTTTGTTATTTCTAATAACAAAAAAGTACCAGGTAACTTTTGCAGCTCCAAACACAAGTATTCTATATTTTATCAGTTTTGTGTTTTTTTTTATTTTATTAACTTGGTAAAAGCATATTTTTGTGCTTTGTACCATAATACAAATAATAGCAGTTCCATACTAATGATATTTAAAATGATTTACATACGTATATATTATAAACTATACAAATCCTACTTACCGTATTCATTTGTCAGTTACTTTTAAAGAGAAAACAGAAAGAGACAAACAAAAAAATCAGATCTTGAAAGCATAAGAATGTCAGGCCAGACAAATCATGTGCATTTGAAATATTACAAAATAAAGTTTTAATTTAGAAGTGTCTTAAATTAAGGGTTGGATATTGCCCCCTACCCTTAACATTAGGTCCACCTGAGCTCATTTATTCATGTGAGTGGAGAAAAAATTACCATTAAAAATAAGCATATTTCCCATTACCACAAAACAATAAGTGATAAGATTTTACTATATCTAGTAACAGAAAAGATATTATGGATTTTACAGAATACTTAAATATATATTATGAAGAACATGTCAGAAGTTAGAATACAGTAGGCCACCTCTAACTACAGTGACGTAGTGCTTCCAGCTTCTTTAATCGTTGTTGACACAGCCGAGCAACATTCTTCAGTTCATGCTGAAAGAAGGAGGGAAGAAAATGTTACGCGAACTGTGAGAAAAAGCATCAATGTATGCAACACGAATTGCACTCATGTGCAAGGTTTGTTAGACACAAACATGTTCATTGTTGATATAATTGGTTTTGATATACTGAAAAGAAAGTTGAAAATACTTTTTAAACTTAGTATCACACAACTTGATCTTTACTTTTAAATATCCAGTACAAAAAGATCTGAATCTGTCTCTAAATTTTAATTCTGCAAGTCAGAAGTAAACTGAAATCTTTTTAAAAATCAATTTTTAATTTAATGTTAAAGACCAAATTATTTAGTAATGGCGATTTTTATTATCTGATTTAAAAGCATAATAATTAACCCTTAAACAGCAAGAATGTTGCAGGTGGCAGAATCAATTGATGATGGATGCTATTTAAGGGTTAATTAAATACTTGCTACACAAGAGACAAAAGTAATACCAGAACAACTCTCCATTTTGTTTTAACACTGAATTTAAGATATTTAGCATACATATTTTTTTCTAATACTATCATGAAGATACCTGAAACAACATGCAGTTGACTTTTTACCTACTATAACAACACTGATGTAATTTCACACAGATGTTTATTCAAGGAAAACTGAGTATTCCACAACAGTATTGTTTGAAATGCTTATTAATTATATATGACAGTCAAACACTGAAAACAATTATTTCGGTTCACCTACACTAGATAAAACTCTTATTGCCACTGTAATGTAATAGGTTCCAAGTCCTAGATTCTTAGGCTGTGGATCAGAAGATTCAAGGTTTAAGTCAGTTCCTTTAATAATTAAAAATAACCATAAAATGATGAGTCCTGCTGACTAGGTGCTCTCCCTGTGATCAGTAGTTTTAGATTATAGACAACTATATCCAAACTCTAGGGGTCTTTGTGTTGCATGTCATAATGTTCACATTGAAATACTAATACAAAAGATATATACTGAAATAGCAGTTAAGTCTTCAGATTTACAACACTAAAATCAGGGTTTCTGTTCCCCCCCAGTGGACACAGCAGATCGTCCAATGTGGCTTTGCTATGAAAAAAAACAAACAGTTATCCCTATTTTAAAGTTTTTACACCCAATAAGCCTTCTGGTGCTTCACTTAATTCATGAAATAACTTAAGTTTGTCAGGTGTAAATTATATCTTTTTTCATTTATAAAATTAAGTCAAATTACAGGTCTATCAAAGACATTAAAGAAACTTTAAATTTTGTAAAGGATCCTTAGGTTCTGTTTGACTTGAAAACACTAGGGTTGGAAGTGTTTCCACTGAGCGACACTGTAGGCATAATGCTTTAAATGACAGTTACAGTAGCTGGGAAGAAAATAGTAATTTAGCTATATGCACATGCTTGAAAAAAAGAAAATAAAATATACATTAATTAATATTTATCATTAATATTCCACTATTTAAGAATTAATGATGGGTTTAAAAAATAAAACTTTTATAACAATTGTTTATACATTTCTTTGTCATTTCTTGTGATAAAACATCACAAGAGCACGATTTCTTTACAACGGAGAATATCTTGACAGAATATGGTAGAATTTAAGATATTCACAAAATAAAGAATTTTGATCATGAAATATTATTTTCCAGCTTCATAATTTTCTTGTTCTTTAAACATTCAAACCTTTTCCACACATCTGGTAATATTTAATTTAAAAAAACATTTAAAACATTAAAAGGTTTCTAAAACCCACCAAAACTTTTCCAGAAAACCATGCAAATACAGAAATTTGGAAATATCTGCATTAGAACCAGTTATAACAGGTTTTACACAGAAAACTATGGCATGTAATACTAAATTGATGAGTAATACTGTTCAGTTTTTAATATACGGTAGACTATTGTCATAATTACTAAAAACATCACTAGTTATTTGTCTACTTTTGTAGCATTTTTAATTTCTGTTCCTATGAAAAGAATAAAATGTGTAAAACAACCTTCTAACACATGAGGATGACAGGAATACTTTTATGCAACACAAAAGTGCACTGAGTGAATCACGAGACAATAACCAATTAGAATGAAGTTAAGAGTAAATAATTAAATACAAAAAATGTTTAACATAAGTGTATGTTGTCATAATAGATACCAAAGTAATAACTATAAAACAGCAGGGACGGATAAGTGGTACTTTATTTCCACGAGTTATTCTTTAATAAATATTTATCACAATTTCTATTGAATAAAATCCTTAGAATTTCAGTCTGATTTGTATTAAAATTGTGTATAAAATGTACACAGCTATAATGACTAGTACCTGAAGAATATGCAGTCCTTTTGTTGAAAAGGCTAACAATTCTTTAACACCATCTCCTATGATGTCCAAGTATGCCAAGGACAAAAGAGGATGAGAAAATGATCGACGAAAAACAAGTTTATAGGATCTTGGGCTGTCGTCTTTTTTCTCCAATTTGTAGATGAGCAATTGCTGAGAAAAATAGTAATAAAAACATCAAAAATGCAGGAAATTAATTGAAGTAAAATGAAAAGTGTAGATTATTTGGTTTATAACATTATTTTAGGACAACAAGAGATCCATTGTTATACTTAGTGTCTCATCCTCTAACCAGAATTAAAGGAGATGCTTTGATGTGTTTTCAAAGTCTGGAGAAAAGGTTAGCCTTAAGCTTAGAAATATTAGAGTAACAAATCACTACACAGAAATCCTTGGAAATTTTCTAGATGCTAATGAAAGGCAGATGGAACTTAAATTTGGCTTTCCATGCCAACATTCTTTATAATATTATCAGTATCGCATACAACAGCTAGTTAAAAGTTTAGACTTGAAACCACAAGCTGATCACGTGACAGCAAAATCTGCAGTTTTAATTACCGTTTTAAATATTTATTTTCAAAATAAATAAATCAAATTAAGATAACATAAAACTAAGTCATTATGAACTTAATATTAAAATACGTTTGTATTTAAGTGGTTTAATTAAATTTTCAATCTAACTCAGTAAGAAGCACAGAAGCAGATTTAAAAATTGCACTGAAGACACAGGATTAAGCTTATTTTTGAGGCCCATAGTACTGCTGGTGTGGTTTCCAAGGACTAAATTTTGAAGAAATCTCTTGTCTACTACAACTGTAGCCCTTCTGCAACTATGACCAGATGTTTCAGTGTATTCTTCTGTGGCCTAGAAGCTATACACCATCTACACAACATTTTAATAACCACAAACTGCATGATGTCCAGGATCCATATTACCTCAGTCTAGGTGCAGCCTTGCTGTGGCAATGGAGTTGTTCTCAAAACTTGAGTTTCATTTCATTCATTTCTAATAGCTTACAGTCTCCACATAAGTCAACACCAATAAAAAAAAAAAAAAAGTCCATAAACTTAACATTGTATCAACAGTAGATATATTCCATAATCAATCAAAACTAACCTTTTTGCTTTACATAATTTTAATCATTTTTTCATAAAAGCCTATCACAAAAGAAACAACTGTTGCATAAAGTAAGCCCTAAGTAAGATACGCATAATCCTCTACAGTATTATTAGGTTTGAAAAACATTTATAAACTAAAAATGTACACATTTAAATAAACTTCACTGTCCTTTAATTTGTAGGAGTAGTGCACACATAAAAACTTAAAGCCTATGTCATTCTAATATTTATCAAAACTTCTCTGAAATAGCCTCAAGAAACATGAAAAAAAAATCCATTCCAAAGGCCAACTACATTGTTTGACAAACAAAACTGCCTTTGCTAAATAACCCTGCAAATATTTACACTTGTGTACCATTAATTGTAGCAATCTCGTTATGTTGGAAAACAGATGATACATTCACACTATCAGTCCCCTTAGCAATGTCATAAACCTGAATCAAATCTTCCCTAGTTCTTTTCTTAATAGAAAACAAAGTCTGAGAGTTCTTAACCTATACTATAACACTGACCATTTTCTTTCAAATAAAACAGTTTATATGGCTTTAAGCCTTTTATGTGTCACCTTGTCAAATGCTTTCTGAAAATCCAGATAAGTAAAACCTATACCATTTCACTCATCTACATTTGAAACCATCGTGATTATACAAAAGAATTTTAAACTTTGTTAAAAGACTTTGAAAAGAATCTTCCATCAGACTTTCATGGACCTTTCCCATTAGCACCTGTTCACTTGTCAAGAACTTACACACACACAAATTGAAAGTTACTCTCACACCTAATTATTAACTTCTTTAAAAAAAAAAAAAGGGGAATCATAAAGTGATCAAGAACTTTATCATTCTTTAAACTTCCAAATATTTTGAAACGCATTCAGAATTAATATGATAATCACGTTTGCTCAGTTCCATCAAGCAAATGTTTAGCATGAAAAACATCTTTTAAATAATATCCATAAGTAAAAATGGAATAAAAATTAGAATTTTATAACACGGCCATCCAATAATAATAGATCAGTCTTTATGTTATTTGATTAATAGGATGGCCTTACTCCCAGCTGAATATTTTGCTCAACCTTAAATGTATTTAAAGAAATTTGTACAGTTAGGTTTTACCTTTTCAACCAACCTTCAGAAAAAAAAAAGAGAAAAAAACAGAAAAAAAGAAAGGGCACATGATAATTTCCTAATTTACTGTTTCACCCATTTTCTTTATCTTCTGCAATCTTCTAAACATCTTGTCATACCAGTCAATTTAAATTTCTTAAATTCAAGATACTCATTTCTAATTTTACCATTTACACCTTTTTCCATCACCCCCCTTTTTTTTTAAATAAGGAACATGTCTATCTTGAATCTTTAAATTTTTCATGTCTGATCAGTATCTCCAAATAATTCAGTTGCCCAATTCACAACAAATAATGTTCGTCAAATCCTCAAAATTTGTAGCCAAAAGTTTTATTATATTCCTGATTTCTTTATGCAGTAAAATAACAAATATTTAGAAATGATCACTAACACCCAGCTTTCCTCATACTATCCACCTTATTTATATATATATTAGAAGTTAACAAATAAACCGGCCTTATTATTAGTAGGTTTCGTGTTCAGTTTTGGAAGAAAACTATCTTGAATGGTTTCTCATATTTCTGACCTCACTGACATTGAATACAACAGACAGTCATCCTATGCATGAACAACAATTAGTTTGCTGTAAGAAGTGTGAGATAAATCACCACAAACATTTGAGATGGTCAGCCTCACAAGCAGCGTAGCAGTCATGTTTGTGAACAACCATAACTTTCTAAACCTCTACACCAGGCAAAGTTGCAACTATTTAACCTGCTATCAAATGTCAGTTATATTAACATCTTTCAAAATCTATATTTTCTAAAGTGCAAAAACTAATTATTACAGATATATGAACTTAAAATTTAATAGCTAATGACTACAAGCAGTTAAATATGAGTTTTGCAAGTTAATACAGTGCCATAGATACCACAACAGGAAACTACACCCTACATACAATACACTTAAATCTGACCTGCCCATAAGTTCCTAGTGCTATTTCATTTTTTCCATCCATATTAATGTCAGCTACAATCCCACACGTCACACAGTCATAATAATCACTCTCTGGAAGAATTATCTGTTGAGTCAGATGATCTTCATAAACATTCCTGCCAATAGAGAGACCTTAATATATACAAGTGTCGATGAAAATGTGGTTGAACATTCTGTATATTGTAATAAACACACAAATTTGTTTTAATACATGTTTTGCTTCAGTTACAGGTTTTCATAAAAATGACAGTTAAACTTGCTTCATGTGTTTCAGCATATATTTTTCAAATAGCATGTCACTTAAACAGTTTTGTATATCTTTTGTGTAAGGTTTAAACATAGCTACCATGTAAAGAACTCTTTATTCACATCACAAAATATCTATGAAAGAACTGGTAAACCACCATATAAGTAAGTGTAATTACAAAAAAACATTTAATGTCCAAAACAAAATTTATCTGCTTTAAATTAAAACTATTATTTTATAATTTACTGATATTTCAAAGCATATATTGAAAAATTTCAGAAATTTTCTACTTTAACTGAAGTTTACCTGTCAAATTTCAAGATTGTTTCTGCAAAAGTTCTGTAAATTAACCACTTACCAGTCTATTTTTTCTATGTTAATTATATAGTTTTAAACAAATCAAGATTACAACACCTAAATCAGGTGTACATTTTAATCATTTAGAAATACACAACAAAAAACTTTCATTGAAAATATGGATTCCATTACAACAGTCACATAGATCTTGTATCTTGAAGATATGCTATACAGAATGCTAGATATAACTTAAAACATACAAAAGAAGGTTACTTAATATTTGTTCAATTTCATATTTTTAAGAAACTACACAAACTTAAAACAAAAATATTCAAACATTTTGTGAAAACAAAACATGTAAAGATACACTACTATTCATGAGTTATGTCCAATTAGAACACATGCAAGCTGAAGCAAAGCCCTTCACAATGAAAACTACTCATTATATTTTATTGTAAAGTAAACAAAATGTTTCTGTTAGACTTTTCCCTCTTGGAAAAGGTATGGGGGTCTGAGATAAAAACTGGAAATTATGAACAGTTGCTAATTTCACACCTTGTGTATGAAGATCTGCCAACTAAATCATTTATTTCTTGCACTCCTGATTTTCAAAACGTTCCCAACTTACCAGTAAACAACTGATGGTTCTAGAGTACTTACAACCAGAAGATGCATTTCTGGCAACTGGAATGTTATTTCCTTATCACCTCTTAATTTCTTCAGCACATCTAGATGTGTCAAAAAGAGAGAATGAATGAAATAAAAACTAATTCACTCAAAATGGGCATTATTTAAACACTAAACTAATACATAGCTTTTGTTAATATTTTGTCATCGTGATATATCTTTGATACTGCTGCAACATCAAACTACTATTGTTTAAAGCAAAAATACAATTTTTGACAAAAATGTTCAGTTCTACTTTTACTTTTAGATTAGTATTTTACAAAGTATTATATTTGTTTAATAGTATCCACCTCAAAACTGCACTTTGAATACCATTTATCAGAATTACTTTAAAATACCCTTTGTTATTTTTACCTAAAAGACCTACCTACCTACAATGCATGCATTCTTTAAGCCTGTCTGTTCTGTTTCTAAAGCCAGTACCAATGATAAATCACCAAGTAATTTTTAAAATATCATTAAAATATTCACAAAAATTAAGAAACTTAAAAAAAGAAAAAAATCATTAAGTGTTAGAAATTTTAAGAATACTGACAGGCATTAAAAAGGCATATGAAAATGCACTACGACACTATATTAAGACAGCTAACAGGATTTAACCCTATTCTACATTTATTAATTCAGTTTCATATTTCCATGTTTATTATTACTGAATCCTTATGTAGTTATTTTACCACATAACTAAACATTTTCTAAAATATCTCACAAATAATGAATGAGATAAAGTTATTCAAAAAAAAAAAAGCTTTAAATCAGAACTTACAAAAAACAATTTCAAGGAAATAATACTCTGCAAAACTTTTGATATCTATTGAAAGAAAAAGAAAGACTAGAGCCTGTTTCTGCTAATCTGTTCATGCAGTTACTTTAGCAGTTAATGTTGTAACCAAGAGTATTAAGCATATATACTGACCGTCTGTGATAAAAGATGGAGGAACACAAACATTTTTCTCAGTGAAAAGTTTAACCTGTGATATTGGACTGTCATGCTCAGTACACATCATTGACAAAACTTCTGGGCCTACGAGATACAACAGAAAAAAAACTTAAAAACTTGGGTTTGAAGTTTAAGAATAATCAAAATATTATTTAAAATATTGTAAAAGTATGCACTCTACCTGTGATTATACAGTAACTAAAAATAATGTCTATCCTCACAGTACAGACAAGTACCCTTCAGACACGTTCTTACAATGAAATCTTATGTTTGTTATGCACGTTAATTCAGAAAATGATTTCATAAAATGTATTTTTGATCATTTTTATTTTTCAGTGAATTTTGGAGTTAACAGGTTACATTCCGTTCATATCTTTCTCTCTCTCTCTCTCTCTCTTGGCTGAAGAAACAAAATGCCTACATGTATCAAACTTCAAGCAACATTTTTAGTCGGTTTCAAAGAAGAACTAGCACTTTACAAAAACGAATCAATAGAAATAAATGCAAAGAGAATGTCTGTGAAAAGGCTTGCCAATAAAACATGCATTTTTATTTGTTAATGGTTACTAATATTCACTTATTCAATTAATTCATTTAGTCCATAAAATGAAATTTAACAGAATATATAACGTTGAACAATTTATTACTATGATTTTATATAAATCTAAATGCACGTGAAAGTGGTAACATACCAGAGCTTGAGGAAGATGTTAATACTAACCATTCCTATTCACATTAACAATGCACATTCGTATGTAGCCATCCTCACAACCAACAGCTGTCAACCTCTTTGTGTTCTCTTCAATATAACATATACTGATTGTATGAACTCTAGAAAAGACCAAAGTAAGTCTAACTTTTACTGTCAAATTCTCTCCTGAGAAAGATTTAATGGTTTGGATATCCATATTTTCTTTATTCAACAATTTATCCATGTATTTCATCAAATCAGATATATATTATACAATACGTTGGAAAAAAAATACAACAGTGAAAGGACAAATATGCAAGTAAACATATTAGAAAATAAATTACAACTCAAAGTTTTACAAAAGACTCAAGAATGAATGATCAGAGCACTATTTCACAACAAGAATTAATCTTAGTGAGAACTAAGCCTGGTCTATTTTAAAATACGAGGTAAAAACTTCCTTATTTCAATAATTCCATTATATTTTTTCTCCAATTTTGACAACAAGTAAAATGAATTTTTATACAAATTTTTCACAGCAAACACAGTATCTGAAAAGTCTGGAATCATAGCTAATTTGAATCTACTCTTAATTACACATCCATAACCAATTATGGTTTTATCAAAGCACAAGCAAGTTGAGTAAATTCTAATTTTAATCCACACTTGTTTTGAATAACAAAAACAACATGTGAATTTCATTCTATAAACTTCATGGTGTGCCTATTATTCCAGATGCCCACAGAATACGACAAACAAAGTTACTGACAATTACAAACCTAGACCTGAATAATCTAGTAGCAGACTTCTACTAATGACATCAGTTCCACTTTAAATTTTCAGATTGAAAACAGATAAACATCTCTCCCTTTGATCTGTATAAAAAATTAAATTAATGGAAGGAGTCATTACACTAAAAATAGCTTGAACATCTGCTCAAGACAAAGAAATCCATTAAAACTTTATTGTCTTTTGAATGTGCTTTACTCCCCCCCCCAGTGGTATGTCTGTAAACTTATAATACTAAATATCGGGTTTTAATACCCATGGTGGGCAGCTTTGTGCCTAATTCAAAAACAAACAATGTGCTTTACCAACCTGTTTGATCTTAAGTGTTCTTCGGCTCTGGCAGCGTCTCTTAGAATGGCTCTAGGTTTTTCTCTTTTTTTCAAATATAAACAATTATCTCATAGCTACATCACCTCTAGACCAGTATGAGATCTAAATACAGTTCAAGACCCAAAATGTCAAACCTTTTGATTTATGTATTTGATCATGCCCAAGGTTTTGTAGATTAACTTGCTATACTCCTACTTAAAAGAATTTCCATTTGAAGATTAAGCTATTGGAAATCTTTACAAGTAACAAAATTGAATCAGGCATACCTGTGCCTTATGCTTGATACTGCTGGTACTTAAAAAACATTGCTTATAAAACAGGTCTCATAAATTAATTTACTCTAATTCTGCCTAAAAGAATTTCAAGTACCACAACTGCTTATTATTCACTCTTGTTTAACTTTAAAGTCACTTATATACTAAACATTTTTACTTTATTGTAGTATTTCTGTAACTTGGGAAATTAATCATAGTAACTGTTGTTTGAGGATTGTTTTCTAACTTACATGCTAGGTAAATCATCAAACTCTGGGAAAAAGTCTGCTGCAGCTTGTTCAAAAAAACACTGCTGGGAGTGATCCTGGGTTAAAAAAAATATTCAAAATTTAGAGTTAAAATGCTTAAACAAGTAGGTTAAGAAATGCATCAAGTTAACTTTCAGAAAAACTAATTATCCTTTAATAACATCTTAAAATGTTTCACTCCCTCTGTTGCAATTCACCGAAGAATCTAGAAGACACATAACACTTTAAAATGTTTATCACAGTTTATTTTACAGTCAGAAAGTTCTCTTTGAGATAACTATTTGCAACTTTTATATCCAAGTCACAACTATAAGAACTCTTGTCTTCTTGTTCATCTCATTTGATATCATATTCACTTCCATATAGTAATTATGAACAGTTAACATACTTGTCATGTATGCCACTTAATGAGTTTAATTATAGTTTTGGTTCATTCATTATTTTAGTACTTAAAACTGGTTATGATGTTACTAATTAACTACTATTATAAAATCTTTAAAGTTTGTAACTTTCACCAGTTTAACAGACTTTTTTGTATTGAATCCTAACTTGTACATTAGATTTACTCTGGAAAGGTTTTCAGTTCTATGAGCTTTACTTATCATTAGTGAATGATGAAAATCTACAACACATTCTTTCTTACCTCTCTATACAAATGGACCTTGCAATCACTCCCACTGAGAAGACATACAATTTCTGTTCCTTCACTCGTGCAGAGTCTAAAAAATATATATACAAATACACAAAATTAAATTTTACATATACAAGAAAACTTGCAAATGTTTGATAAATAATTTAAGCCAAATAAAACACACACATGCATTTAACTATATGGGAAATGTCTTAAAATTAATCCTGATGCCTCAAAGTTACAACTACATTATTTTAGACAATATTTTTTATAACCATAGTTCACATTGCAAATAAAGCTTTAAACAGTCACTACTTAAAAAGTCAAAATGTAATTTTTGAAACAAATTTTGTTCACCATAAAACATTCTAATCTATAATGCAATACCACAATTAAGAGTTTTTATTACAACAGGTTTTTAAAACATTCTGTTCAATGCACATCATTCTTTTCAATTATGATGCAGTGTTCTAATGATGTACACATTTTGTCATAGCACTGTATTTTTCTCAAATATCTTACAAATTTTCCAAAAGTAAGTGGTTTTGAGTTAAACTTCTTCAAAAGTCAAGGATCCTTAGTAAGACAAAAGACTGCATTAGCCACAGATTAAGGTAAGTCTCTAGTGAGCTAAATTATTATTATGGTGATCAATTATCATTCAAGTATATAGTTTAGTTTAAGAATAAGACTAAAAGGTTGCTTTCAATCCTGCTCAGTAACAAGTGAAAGTGAAACAGAAATTAGTCCTAGCTTAAAGTATATTTTAATATAAATAAAAAAATTAAATTCTTAGCACACATTTGAAGGACAACAAGAAACCTCTTGGTCCATGAAGACCATTCTATTCATTTCAATATCTATCTGTCTATATTCAAACTCCAACTCCCCAGAAACTCTTCAAACCCTCTCTTGAATTTTCCTAATCTTATTACACCAACCAAATCTGGAACAAATCTATCCAAAGGACTGTCTATTTTGTCTGCAAATAAAACCATATAATTTGCAGATAATTTTAAAACATTATACCCTAGTCCCACCACTCATCATTAAATAAAATTAGATGATGCACCATTACTATTCCCTTTATAATTATAAGGACTTCAATCAATCTCCTCTAATATTATTGAAGACCTAAAATTGTCCTCATATAACAACTTTTCCAATCCAAAAATCATCCTAGCAACCTATTTTAAACCATTTCCAACAACTCAAATGCTTTTTAAAGAAGCCCAACACCGAATATAATATTCTTTAAGGCCTAACCAGAGATCTGCACGAAGAATGGAAAACCATCTTTTACTTAAATTGAACATTCCTATTCATGCAACCAAAGATTCTATTCATTTTCCTACTGGAAACAAAACACTTCCTGGATGGTTTTAAAAAAACAAATCTACTAACCACCAACATTCTTGTTCTGTAGCACTACTAACTTATTTTGCAAAACACTTTCAATCAGTTTTCTCCAATGCTTTTGCCACCATAGATACAAGAATCACTAGCTTATAGCTACATGGACAATGCCACCTTCCATAAAAACAGATATAATATTAACTAGATTCCAGTCTTCTGGCCCTTGCTCAAAGACACATGAATATGGGTATTTTAATACAATCATTCACCACTTCTTATAATCTTCCAAAGTTAACATTTTTTTTTATCAAAAATGTATTTCCAATATAACTTACCTTCTGTTACACTCTTCCACTCCTCCAAAAGACTGAAGCAAGAGAGAAAAAATCATACCAATACTTAGATGAGCAAAGGAAAATAATACCTAGCAGTCTAGTAATAGCTGTAGTGTGAGGGAAGGTCAGTATTATTAGAAATACATTTTACAATACTACATTGATAAAGTTGAGGGACCAGTGAGGGTATTATACATATAAAATGCATCTTCATAGAGCATAATTATGCCAACAGAATATTAGAATTCTTGTGGGAGAACCACACTGTATCCAGAACAAGTACGCTCTTCACCCAAAACCTAATTCATGCACTGCTGGGTCCCATAGGTTGGGGTTGGAATTATAGAGCCATGGTCTATAAATCCCATGCTGATAGCTGGGGCATTTGGACCACAATAATAAATAACTGAGAGTGGATCCCACCCTATAGCTATAATGATGCATTCTGAGCCATATGAATTATGACAAGAAGGTAAGCAAACACCACAGTGAACAAGCGCTTTACTCAACCTGAAGAAAAACAAAAGACAACACTCAAGGCCCTTGATGATGGGATCCTAAACCCATAGTCAATCTGAAGAATCAGAACTCATTTTGTCCACAATAATGAACACATGTCCTCACTCCCCAGCTAAATGAGCAATGTAAATACCAGTTGATCCCAAATTTATGGGGCCATTGGGGGATAATCAATGACCACTCTGCAATAGGAATCATGAGACAATGGTCCCTCTTCCATGAACAATGTACAAAAACCAATATTCATTAAAAAGAAAAGCCATACTCAATCAAAGCAGACAGCCAGAGATACCTAGAAAAAACATTATCCAGAGTTCTGGGTAGAATGGTCTCCAACTTTGCCTTCTTTTCCAAGAGTGAAGCAAAGTCACAAGAATTTCTTGAGGAATAACTTCTAACCACAACTGGAAACTGGAAGAGCTTAGGAGTCCTTAGCTCCATTAGTAGAATATGAGAGGGGAGAATGCACAGTTGGGAAATTCTAAGGAGCAATGCTCTAAAATCAGTGCAACATTGAACCAAGTTTTACTAAATATTTAAAAGCAAAATGATTTATGCACTCTATTAATCAGCAAAGATAGTCAGAATATCCTTATCCTTCACTCAAGATACTGGAGACTAAATTCCAATAGTTGGGTGTTCCAACAAATGGCAAATGCACTGATCATCTATGTCCTTAACCAAGAACAAATCCAATGGTAAGCCTCTCAAAAAAGCATTCATTCTTTTGGGAGAATTCTGTTAAGTCAAGAAAATTCCTCTGCTACCACATTTAACACCACCAGAACAGAGCAAGCTAGTGGGATGACATGATGAGAGTTGGTCCAATAAAGAAGACCAATACTCAATAGTAAAGAGATCTGGACAAATTGACCCCTCAATGAAAATTGTAAGACACCACCGTAGAACTATTGGAATGAAGTATAATAATTTTGACCCTAAATAGATCTCCAATAGCTGGGGAACAAAGTTTCAAAACATGAGAATCTATGGGAGATGGGAGCACTACAAAATGATTGGAAAAATGATGGTGGTGATGTGAAATGAATGACTAATCATGATGCAACAATGTGTAGTATATCAATGGATCTACTGTAAAGATTTTCAATATCTAGAAATATTTATAGCAGAGCCACACAGATCCCAAAATTGTACCGTAGTCATCACAATCACCAGCAGCATTCCAATCGAGGAACCTCATGGATATGGACAGAATCTATCTTGAATACCAACTGAACAAGAAACTGATGTCAGGGGATGAGATACTCAAACAGGGGTGGAACTATGACTCCTTACAGAAGTAGGAGTTGAGAGAAGATGAGACAATGACAGAGTTGAATGCAGATAGCAACATCAAAGATTATGTATTACCTGAGAGAATCAAGGGTCAGAGAAACTAGGCCTCACATAACTCATGGATGGCAAAAGCAGGTAAACAAACATCCTCCAACAGCACATCTTTGCTCAACAACATACTGACCAAGAAACTGGAAAGTGCAGAAACTGCAATTAAAACAAGGTAGATGATAACAGTGGTCTCAACTTGTCATCAAACTGATGTGGCAATCACTGAAAGGAGAAACTTCTGAAACAAGGTGTAGGATTGATAAATATCTCAGCACTGTAGCTAGGGTCAGATAAATCCTAGAAAATTGTGACCTATTCAAGATGACCACAGACTCTATTCTAGAGCTCCACATTTCCAAGAATGTGTCCATTTTCCGAAATATGTTTCCACCTGATGGTAGTAAGCCAAAGTATGTTGTTCATGAAACTGAGCAAAAAATTTCCCTGCAAATACACAATACCTGGGGACATAAGAAGAACTAAGTACTTACCAAATAAAGAAAAGAAGCCATAAGTAGTTGATCCAAACTGGCCTCATAAAAAACCACAAAAGTAAAGAAAGGCACTTAAAAAACAAATCTAAATTATCTTTCAAAATGTCCAAGATCACCCACAAATGCAGCATTAGAGTTAATACCAGTAAAGCCATTGACAGTCTCAACTGAGAGCAACTCCTCCCCTTTAATGTTCAGATATCAGGGGCGAGACAGGAGAAACCTGATTTTTCTCTGTGACCAATGCAATAATATAATCAGCATACTCATTTTTTTTCTTTACAAAAATCAAATAGGTAACACAAATAATACACAAAGTATCTCAAAAGAAACCCTTTAGTGAATGTTTTGTGAAGAAAAAGTAACATTACCTGAAGTAAGTGCTTATATACAAAGATAGAGAGCACATTGACATAAGTGGAGGGTGTTACGAGATAGATATTACCAAGGGCAATTAACTGGGAAGTGAAAGACAAGAGCAAGCGAGAAAAAGTCTAACCAATAGCTAAATGGGCAAAGGAAAATAAATCTTTGTAATTGAGTAATAGCTTCAATGTGATAAGAGATGAGTATGTTTTGGAAGATATCTAGTCCAGGAGCCTTAACATTTTTTAAAACTTTCCAGTTTTTATTTAATAGTCTTGTGGCTAATATTAAATGTTTGTAAATCTAACCTATTTCCCATAAGTAATTTCTAAATATCTGAAATTCTGTTCATATCTTATCTACTGAAAACTGAAGGAATATTTAACAACTCAACTATCCCCGTGATTTTGACAAGGTGAAAATTGGAGAAAATCTGGGTGCAAATGAACACTGCTCTACTAGGTTAAATGTTTTGCTACATATGTTACAAGTTTCAAAAAATCAAATTTTTGAAGGGATGCAACAAGTATTCTATTGTAAATTAAACAGCCAAGTTATTTGGGGACACAGATGTGGAAAATTTTTAAATATTTAAGGTAAAAAGGGAAGCTCCAAGAAAAACAAACAAACCAGATTGGCTCACAAAGAGTTTAAAATATGAAATTATAGAACAGCATCATAAATTGAAGAAAGTTAAATTAACTGGTATATGATAGAAGACTTAGAAACTTACAGAATAAAGTTGGTAAAACAGTATTTCTACAAGGGTTTTGAAGGAGGTTTAACATTAGATGTGGTTGGTTAGTTGATTTAGTGTTTATGGCACAGATTAGCTAATCTATCTGTGCCAAGCGTATGGTAAAAAAGTAAAAGTAAAATTCATAGAAGGAAATTAAGGTAAAACAAAACAAAGTTTAAAAAAAAAAATAATAAATAGCATAAAACATCTGGTCTACAATGTCAAGAGAAAAACAACAGTAATTCAAGTTGTAAAGGACTTTTTGTAGCATGACTGTAATAATCATAATTCACCAGGAAAACTAACACGCGAGTACAAAAACCACCCTCAGTCACCTAAAGTTGGCCTTTCCAGTCCTGGTTTCGAGTTACTTAATGTTACAGTCAGTTTCTAATTTCAAATCGAACGAGATGGATTGGGGTTCTTTAAAGGAAGTCACATTAAAAAAAGTCTAATGTACAAATTAAAACACTTAAATAACATTAAAGAGATTAATGGCCTATAAAAAACTAAGAAAATTACCAAGGTGGACAGCATCACCATCACCAATAACACTATCTAACATTATGGACAAACCTTGGGACAGAACATGCTTAAAATGGTGCCATCATTATGAATCATAACGATGACAAGAAAGTAAAATGTGGCTTATTGTGATCTGAGTGTTACTCAAACTACACACTGATGCATCAGTTCCAGGTAAAAGAAAACGATGAGTTAAAAAACTGACCAATGCATAGTTTAGTTAGAACAACTTCCTCTTTCTGATCCTTATGAAAACAAGACAGCCAAACCCAAACCAGGGATTTATTTGGAAAAGTTTGTTTTCATGTTGCTCACTCCAAGTCGACTGCCAGCTGATACAGAACCAAGCCTTGAATTCAGGACCATAGTCCATGTATGGAACAGACACAGCAGTGATAGTGCCAGAACAGATAGACTTAGCTGCAGTGTCAGCAAGCTCGCTCCTGCAAATACCAAAATTGCCTGGTGTCCAGAAAAACTGAATAGAAGTAGATGTTAAAGAGAAAGGGACCAGTCGGTTTTGAATATTGGCAAGAACAGGGTGTGAACTAACGTGACCAGTAGGAGAACTAAGTGAGTCAGTATAAATAGTGTAATTTGAGTACTGCTCTGCTTCCATGTGATCCAGAGCAAGAGAAATGGTGTACAGTTCAGCAGTGAACACAGAAGCTGTAGAGGGGATTCTGTACACAACCACTGAACTACAACAAACCATGGCAGAACCCACGCTGTTACCTGATTTCGAACCATCTGTATAAATAGGAATGGTTCAAAAGATGTCCAGCAAATAACAGACAGTATTTCAAATTGCGAGTGTTTGCTTTTCTCAGATAATGTAAAGACAGGTCACATTTGGAAATTGTGAAAAGCTATTGTAGGAAGGGCTGAACAGTGGATACAACAATGTTATCCAATGACAGACCCAATTCATCCAAATGTGCCTGGATACAAAGGCCAAAAGGAGCAATGGCAGACTGTCTGGTTTGAAAAAGCATGGCTCATCAAGGAAGGAAAACACAACCCCAGGTGAGATGCTTTGGTAAGAGATGAAGTTTCAAAGTAAATAGTAAAGACCATTGCAAATGGTTGAGGTGCAAAGAAGGTTCATGATACGATGTAAAAGCTCTGAACTGGGGAAGTGTAGAAAGCCACAGTGCAGAGCCAAAATCCTTGATGATGAATAGGGTCTAGCATCTATAAGGTCAATGGTCTGGTATAGCCATAGACCAGTAATTCATAGTAGAGTTTCGATCAAATAAGAGCATAATATATCTTTAGAACAGAATGTCGATCCACTCCCTTAGTAGTGATAGAAAGAACACTGAAAATGTTCAGTGCTCTTGTGCATTTGACCCGTAGCTGCTTGATGTGTGGTATAAAGGTTAGCTTACAGTCAAAGATAAGCCCCAAGAACTTTGTCTCAGAGACAAGGCAGCACAACTTCACCTATACAGAGTTCAGGATCAGGGTTAACACCCTGTTGGCAGCAACAGTGCATGCAAACAAATTTAGAGAGAGAAGGTAAAAGTTGTTTGCTGTGGTCCACTTCAGTAACAAATTGAGGGAGTTCTGTAACTGCCACTCAATATACCTCATGTTTGACAACTGACAAGAGATGTGAAAGTTGTTAACATAGAGCTTGTTTGCAACAGTTAGAGGGAGTCGTGCAATGATGGCATTGATTTTTGTACTGAAAAGTGTGACTCTCAGAACATAGCCCTGAGGGACTCCAAGTTTCTGTAGAAAAAATGGGAAAGTGTTAAACCCACACAAACTTTGAATCTCTTGTCCATCAAAAATTTAATAAAAATGGGCAAATGGCCACGTAACTCATATATATGAAGGTCTCGCAAAATGCCATACCTCCATGTTGTATCATAAGCCTTCTCAATGTCAAAGAATATTGACACAAGATGTCATTTGAGAAAAGCTTCTCTGATTGACATTTCAAGTTGAATCAGATGTTCCATGGTGACACACTGTTGTCAGAACCCACACTAGGTGGGTGAGAGGAGGTTGTTTGATACTAGGAACCAAACAAGACAACCATTAACCATCCTCTCTAAGATCTCACAGAGACAGCTTGTCAAAGCAATTGGACAGTAGTTTGAAGAAATCTTGGGATTCTTACCAAGCTTGGAGAAAGGTAGGACAATAGCCTTTTGTCAGGCATCAAGAAAAATATTCTCCTGCCAGATCCTGTTAAAAACAACCAGAGGGAATAATAAGAGAAGCAGGAGATAGATGGCACAGCATATATCACCAGGTCTAACTGATGTACTGTCACACCGGTGAAGGGCCATTTTGGGTTCCAAAAGTGTAAAAAAACGATTATAGTCATAGAGACATTCAGCTTGAAAGGGAAGAGGTGATTACTCTGCCCAAGTCTTGATGGTCAAGAAGGTGGAAGAATAGGCAGAAGTGCTAAATACTAGACAAAAGCTTTCACCTATAATATCGAAGATGCTCTAAGTACCAGTTACTTCCTGGCCATCAGAGAGCAAGATCAAGAGGGCAGACAGAATGATATTGCCCACTGACCTTTCAAATCTTGTCCCAAATGACTTTAGAACTTGTGGATAGAGGATATACTAGTTGTGAACTTAATCCAAGATTCCTTCTGGCTTTGACATCTTACCCATCAAGCACGTGCACAGGCCCGCTGGAAAGCGATGTTGTTCAAGACTGTGAGGTATTTATGGAAAAGTATCCCAAGCTTGTTTATGAGTCTTCTGTGCCATGTGGCAGGCAGGATTCCACCATAAACAAGGATATAGTGGAAAACGTGTTGAGGTTTCAGGAATACATTGAGCAGCTCCTTGTATAATACAGTCAGTTACTGCTGCCACACAGTCGTCTATTGATGGCTTACAGACAATGGCAGGATCAAATTCTGGGAGAGCAGTGAAAGAGGGCCAATTTGCCTGATCCAGCTTCCAACCAGGCACTCAGGTAGGGTGGCACTGATTACTGCCAATCTCTCTCAAAAGTATAGGAAAATGATCACTGGTTCATGGATTATTGTCAACCCTCCATGAAAAATGGGAAATAATGAAAGGAAGCAAATTGAGAAATCAATAACAGTAAAAGACTGACTAGGCACATGGAAATAAGTAGAAGAATCAGTACTGAAAAAGAGAAAGGTTGTGATCAGAGTATACACTCTGCAGAGCAACCCCTCTGATCAATATCAGGACTTCCCCAGAAGGGATGATGTCCATTAAAGTCCCCCATGATGGAAAAGGAATACAGCAACTGTTCAATGAAAGCATCAAGGTCTGATTGATCAGATGTCTCTCCAGGTGACAGAGAGAAAACAAACAGTGATGGCGTGACCCAAGGAAACACAGATGGCTACAGCCTTCAATGGTGTTGAGTGGCAAAGACAGGGTGGACACATGCTGATCAACCAAAAGTGCCACCCCTCCATGCACTCATCCTGTCATTTCTGTATAAAGAAAACTGTAAATAGGTGACTGTTTTGGCAGGTTTCAGAAATGTTTCCTGTAAGGAGAGACAAACAGGATGGAAGGAAGCAATCAGTGTTTTGATGTCATTCATATTAAAATGTAAACCTTGACAGTTCCATTGTATCATGGTGGCCATTTTTATTTATGTGTAGGCAAATTGGGCAGCGAATCCTTCTGTTTCTGACCACGTCTTTTTCTCTCACTTTTCTTATTTGATCCTGCCCTGGGTTGATTGGGCAGGTCTGTGCTGTTGGAAGGACATGAACGAATGATTGCTTTGCATCTTGGGGTGAGAGAGGAAGATAGATCCAAGGAAATGCCTGTACCTGGAACCAAAGGATGTGGATCTTGGGGTTTGGTTGAATGTATACAAGGGACAGAGATAGGTGTCAAAGTTCATTCATCAACTTTTTAAACCATGGAGGTCAAAAGACTGTTTGATTGGAGAACAATTCTTTAAGAGGCACAGAGAGATCTGTCTGCACTTCCACAGTAGCTGTGAAACAAAGTGCAGCAGCATACATCCTAGATGAGATGGTGGACAGCAATTTGCAAGCCTCAGGATAGGTAATGTTATGAATCATTTTTAAATGCTGCACCTCTTTTTCTTCCAACCATTTAGGGCAAGAACAAAAGTAGGACAGGTGAGAGCGGTTGCAATTGATGCAATGAGGGTCCATTTCACACTCATAGGCATCATGGTCCTTGCCACTGCAACGAGCACACATCAAGAAACCACAGCATGATATTTGAGTGACTGAACTGTTGACACTGGAAACATCAGAGAGGGTTTGGAATGTATAGCCATACTCTGCAATTAAGATAACCTGCCTTGATGGTAACAGGCGGACATGGTGATGCATGTGTCAGAATGAAGACACTGGTCAGCACCATAATTCCATCGTTGCAAGTGGTTTGTTTGTTTTGAAATTTCACACAAAGCTACTCGAGGGCTATCTGTGCTAGCCGTCCCTAATTTAGCAGTGTAAGACTAGAGGGAAGGCAGCTAGTTATCACCACCCACCGCCAACTCTTGGGCTACTCTTTTACCAATGAATAGTGGGATTGACCATCACATTATATGCCTCCATGGCTGGGAGGGCAAGCATATTTAGCACGATGCGAGCACAAACCCGTGACCCTCGGATTACGAGTCACTTGCCTTACCCACTTGGCCATGCCGGGCCTCCTTTGCAAGTGGAGATAAACCTCACTGAAGAAAGTCCTTGTGTGGAGAAACAAACATTTTGTTAAAGTAGAAGTCATCTTCAGCTAAGACAGTTTCATTTTTCTAAAAGGATGGTTGGCCTTCAAAATGTGTTGTCTTTAGATGCTGAAGAGGTAGTACATTCAAATGAGTTTAAGAAAAAGCTTGACAAGTTTACAAACAATAAGAGCTAGCTTTAAGATTTATTTTAGGTTAGAATATGAAACAGCCAAGAAGGACCAGTAGGTTCCATGTTGTTCCAAATAATCATGTTATGTTATCCCATAATTTTCCTTCCTTCACCATTTCTTAAATAATTAATTCCAATTTTAACATTTTCAGTTATTTCTTCATGTGCCTTTGAATTTTATATCCTTTTTAACCAACTCTCCTGATTTTCTATTGTTACATTTTTTTTTATGTATGTAGACTGAACGCAACAGAAACACACAGATAAAAGCTTGTACAATTTATTACAATAAACTGTTATATATGTAACAGATATAACATAAATTATATAATAACAATGACAGATATTCAGTTTCAACCTTCAAAGTTAAATACAATACAAAATGGTACTGGCCTGTGTCTAATAATATGATCTAAAATGAAAGTCCAAAAGTTTTTGTACAACTTTTTGAGGCAAAACTTTTAGGCTGACCAAATGTTCAACAACAATTCGTTTGATATCTGCTTTCTTCATTACTTGCTTCACTTCCAAATTAAAATGTTTACCAACATCAAGCAATTCAGATTTTTTTAATTCACTGATTAATTCGAAAGATGGATTCTGATTAAATTTGTTTATAAAATCTTCAAGTTGGAATGCCATTTTGAATATACAAGCTGTCTATCTGTATAGAATATAAATCTAATTTTAGAATAGAATTAAATTGTTTGTTCGATATCCCGGACGAGCCCCCAATTTTCCGTTACTTATTTTTTATGTTTTTCGTAGACTAAACGCAACAGAAAAACACAGATAACAGCTTGTATAATTTATTACACTAAACAATTAACAAATATAACAGATATAACATAAATTATATAATAACAATGACAGATATTCAGTTTCAACCTTCAAAGTTAATTACAATACAAAATGGTACTGGCCTGTGTCTAATAATATGACCTAGAATGAAAGTCCAAAAGTCCAGATCAGAAATCCAAAATTCCAGTCTAGGGTGTGAATTTGGTCCCACAAAGAAATTCCGAAGTTTGCTCTGGTCTCCCCTAATCAGTTTTGTACGTGTTGACTTTCAGTATAACCACTAATTCGAATGAATTGTAAAGATTGACGAAATAAAATCACAGCTTTTGTAGATCTAGCTCTAGTCACAAATCCAAGTTAAATAAACACACAGCAAACATCGAAAATTTCTCAAACGGAGACAATATCTCTTGAATTGAAAGTAAAAATGAATGACTGACTCTTCTTCTTCTACCTTTTTCTTAGCATCGCTGTCTGTTTTTATACTAGTATGCCTACTGTGTTCTCCAACAATCGCGTAACTTCCACAGAGTTCCGGAGTACTCTGCGCATGTCTGTTTTTGCACAAGACTCGTCGTCTAGACACCAGGCCAGCATACAAATTATTTATAAACATATGATTGATCTACCTAATTCTAGAAATTTCTAAATGTTATTTTAAATGAATAACAACATATTTTATTGATTTAAACTTCGAAACAATAACATAAATATGGAAATGTAAATAACAGATATGGAAATCTAAACACAACACGACATGGTTGTCATTTACATGACATTTACATAACACTATAAATTCTGCAAATCAAAACATACGAGAAATATAACGTACAATATAAAAGTTTAAAAAGACCTTCCAACAAGACAGGAAGTTGGAAGACCAAATAAATAAGCAGATATTAATAAAATTGGCAGGCACACTCTAATTTATTATTATACATTTACACATGGTTACAATTATCAACATCAGTAATAACACTAGTTGTAAGATTTAACTACCAATCCACCCCTTCAAAATGGATGAAAACATAGCCAGTGAATTTTAGGCTATGTAATCATACTGTATTTAAGTAGTGTTTCCTGCAGTTCCTACTGGTTTTAAGAATAAATCTTCTCTGCAACTGTGATATTTCTTTTACTTTTTATTTATATCGATGAAGAAAAAATGACCTCAACTGTAGCTTACCGTTCATGTGTTAACTGGTATGGAATAAACTCAAGTTCTAGGCTCTGGCAACCCTCTGGAATGATTAAATCAATATAAACAAACACCAAGATGCACATAAACTTGCTTCTTTTTAACTCAATAAAATATAGGAAAACTGTAGATTTACTTCTGTTGTAACACATAATACAGGTTTTAAAAAATTACCTTTCCTAGAGATATTCTAATTACTCACAAACTTGTAATCAAAATATATTTCATGTAGCAATGGTGAGAAAAAGTGTCGTACATTTCCATCTAAAGACATTTTATGTGATAAATCAAACAAAGCTCTGGGTACAGGTGGAAGAAGATAAGTTTGTTGTTGTTGTTGTTTTTTTAATTAAGATACAAACAAATTCATACCGTACAGAAACAACAACACAAATGTAATTTAATCATAAGACAGCTATGCATCCATCAATGGCCACTGTATACTTGTATGTAATAGGTTTGGTAATAAGAGGGGCACATGAATACACTGATAGTTCTTGAAAATGTAAATACAGCACACATCATTTTACACAAGATACATACATACACCAATGGTCCTTGTAAATCTTAAAGGTCCAAATAAAGAAAGGTGAATGCATTGGTCATTATGTGATGTAGAAATGAGTTTTTAAATTTCTTTTATGTTAAATGTATGTACAAAATCCACACAAATACAAGTAACACAAAACCCTAAAAGAGCCGATACATTATGGAACAAGATTTACTTTCAAAACTACAGTTTTGCATGAAAACTTCAGATTTGTTATTATTATTGTAAAAACTTAAGTTGTATCAATTATTTTAAATTTCCTCAAAACCATAAAACAAATAGTAAATAGCAAGACATATTATATTTTATTTTGTTAAAAACATCACAATGAGCATGCCATTAAACTTAAAGCTGTCTTCCACATTTTGCACATTACAGTTTAATAAACTTAGGACCAGAGACTAACATAATTCAGAATCAACATGTTGCTGTTTGCTTTTGTTGTTTTTCATAATTAAAAAATAGGAATAATCCAGAAAAATGAACAGATAACACCCAATTTTCTGCATCATTTCTTGTACTGAAAGAGTATTTATAGGTATTTTTGCTACATACTTACGAGCAATGGTGTCCAGATCAAATACTCTTCCTGGTTCCCAGTCTGAGTAAATGTTCAAATACTGACTTGACTGACTTTCAGAATTCTATAGAAGACAAAATAAACCCACATTTTTTCAAAATAGGAAGAATTTAATTCTGTTTAAGGATTATATTTCTAAAAACAATACTTTAAAATAATTAGTGAAATCAAACATGAAATTAGAGTTCAAAATAATTTCATCTCTTTACTGGAATTATTCAGGTGAGACACGAACAAATTATACTTGAATAACAGCATTCAAACAAAACTTTTTCCTCACTTTGTAGCAATGAAGCAACTCATAAATGGCTAAGATGAAGTGACTATTGAACTATTTTACAAAACTGACTTAAGTAATGTCCATTAATAATAATTAGGAACTCAAGATAACTAATTTCTATTGATGAATTGTAATATTCTATGCGATACATCCATATATCCATTGTATTAAAGCCATGGGGACACATACTAAAGAACTGGACAACTTAAGGTGCTTTGCTTTTACGGTCTAGTCACTGATCCTCACGTATATAATGGTCTGCAACTCCAAAATGATACACGTATGAAACTACAAAGAAGCATTTCAAGACAATTTCTAAAATAACTAAAACAAATAATACTCTTCATATCTGTGGTGTTCCTTTGAATGCATGATATCTTTTACTACAAATAACTGTATGTAGGAAAACACAATCTGCTGACCTGAAAAAGATGAAAAGCTTTTGACAAAGTAGCATACTATGTACAATACAGGAAGTTATTTCTGAAAATGTACCTTTATAAAAGTGATTCCAATAACAAAGTCATGATTTTCTAATGACTTGTTGAAAGCATCAATAGAGATTATTTCTGCTCCAGCTATTAAAAAAAAAAAAAAAGTTTTATTTTCCGTATCTTTGTAACAATCTGAAACAAAACAGATTTATACTTATCTACTAAATGGTTTAGTATCTTGAAGATACTGGTGCATTTAACTCAATAAAAAAAAAAACAACTTAACATTTATGAAAGACAAAAAATGAAAGTAGGTTGGTTCCAACTTAAAAGTTAATATACTAGTGTTAATATTTTTTACAAATTTCAGGTAAAAATATCTAAATATCAGCCAGTTCTACTGCTCTAAAATTATGTTTATACACAGTTATCAAACAAAGATTACAATGTTTATTAAACCCTTTATTTATGGAAAACGTTAAAAACATGAAGTCACAAATTTAAACATTTTTTTGTTGGTTGTTTTGTATCTATTTTTTCCAGAGGCATAGAAAGGCATTTTAACTCAAGCCTGAAGTTACTCTGAAATGTGATCCCAGATGCAGGAACTTTGAGAGGTAAAGTCCCTGCAGTTGCTAACAATTTGTTTAGAAGTTCAGAAGAAGTAAAAATTAATCATAAACACAATTATCATAAATAAGAATTACTCTAATTCTAGCTACAATAATTGTACAAACCAAAATGTGAACCACAAGCTCTTATGTTTTACAGGTGCACTAGCACCTTATCTCCTCTCATGGTTTCCATGCCTTCGTCCTCCATATAACAAATATATCACACATATTTTATATGTATGTAGTTTTCTCTGTAGAAATGAAATTACCTGGAATGTATGTAAAATTTATTTCTCTAGTAGAAGGAATACGGCTTTGTGCATAATCCACACAAAAAACTTTTCTTCGAAGAGAAGCAACCAAAGCCTTGTTTGTTGTTCCCACAGTTAGGGAAGAAAGCCCATAAATATTACCCTGAGATGGTAATTCTGAGAAATGAGCTTCTTGGAAGGAAATGTCCATTGAAAACTTCAAAATATTTAACACCTAGAGAAATGTACAGATAATTAATCATGCTATTAAAAATTATTTGGTAAATTTACAATTTCAAAAGCATAGTTCTTACCTCAAAAAGAAACTGAAATGAAATACTAATACATATTTATGTCAAGACATCTTTCAGTTTGGTGAGAGGTAGTATACAATACCACAAATTATCTCCTTGCTTATTGTTTGGCTAACCTTTACCTTATAAATGCAAATGGATCTTTAAAAATTAGAACATTTACTAAAGAAATTTTAGGGGTCTTTAATAGTACAGTTAACTATAAAACAAATGCTATATTAGTCACTCTAGTTAATTATATTAATATTACCCTGCACTGTAGTCAGTGATCATAACACACAATAGATATAATTTCTTCTTTCATGTTGTTGTTTTTTCTTTTTAAATGTACAACATTTCATGTAAGCTGTTGTACAACTATACTAGAAGGCACTAAAAGAAAATCATGAGAAAAATTAAATTCAAGGTAACATCAAAATTTACCAATGTCTGACAGTGGATTTTTTTACACCCGATGGGGAAAGGGATGATTTTTACAACCACTTATGTGGACTGTTCAACTTGCAAATTCGTAATCTCTGATTATGGGAACATGAAAACTGTTAACATGCAGTCACAGTGTAATCTTGGTGTCACGATACTTGCATGTAAACTTAGGTCTACTGACTGATACTTACGAACTATCGCTTTAGATGGAAAAGTTTAGAAGCACGCCTGTATTAAAGATGTACATTTCGGCTACTGAAGAAGCCTACATCTAGGCCTAATTATGTAATTCGATTGGTAAGAACACGAGGATCACAAGAACAAACACACAATTTGTAGGCTTGTGATACAATAACACAATACAGCAGATCAAACTGTAAGGACGGATGATTGTATGCACCATACCCCCTCCAAGGATCTACGCCCCTGTCTGACACCTGAAAGCTATACATTTAATACTGAGTGAGCGATACAAAAAGTAGATGTTTTTACATTAATTAAATTTAATATCTGCGATTGCATTAGTGGTGTAACAATAGTGTATAGTAACACCACGATTACATCAGACACGCTGATCTCTACGTGTAGAACTTGGAGATAAATAATTCTGTTACTTGTAATAGCGGTTGAAATTATCAGTAGTAGACTACAATTTAATAACAGATTATAATTAGCAATACTATTTCTGAAGACTAGTATAGCAGTAACCGTAACAATGTCATGTAATAGTAATGTCAACAATTTTACACAAATTAGAACGAAGACGACGCTGAAGGCCAGTATAACATACCTTAAATATGAAATTATGAGGCACAAATGAACAATTGTTCAGACAAATTATACATCCCAACGAACTTCGTTATAATTATTTAAATATTTTGTCTCCAAGTTTTGGTCACATAGATACCACGTGACGTTTAAGCTATTCCGAGCAATGAACTTCCAGAAGACCTCTACGTAGTTCAACTTGTACTTCTTTTGAATCGCTTGGTGTTTGAAAAATTGAAAGACAACATCAGCCTGCATATCAAAAAGTTATTAAAATGATAAATAAATTCATATTTTTTTTTGCTATAAGAAGTAATTGAAATTATGTATAGGTTAATAAACTATTTATAGAACATGAATGAGAGAACTATTTTGAAAAACTGTGAAAACTTGGAGTAAATTTTTCAAAGCGAAAGAAGTTCCAAAATGTCGAAAATAGCTACATAACTCTTTCCAAAAAGGCTCGGCATGGCCAGGTGGATTAAGGCATTTGACTCGTAATATGAGGGCTGCGGGTTCGAATTCCCGTCACACCAAACTTGCTTGCCCTTTCAGCCGTGGGGGCGTTATAAAGTTCGATCAATCCCAGTATTCGTTAGTAAAAGAGTAGCCCAAGAGTTTGCGGTGGGTGGTGATGACTAGCTGCCTTCCCTCTAGTCTTACACTGCTAAATTAGGTATGGCTAGCAAAAATAGCCCTCAAGTAGCTTTGCGCGAAATTTAAAAACAAACTTTCCAAAAAATGGGGTAAACAATACAATAAGAAATAACATGACTAAAAGTAAACGAAAAGTAACAATCAAAAGCGGATTATATGTTCAAGAGGCCTGAGGCAAAAATTTTCTACCGAGCCTATTATGGTCACGATTGAAAATGAGGTAGAAACTCTCAAGGTGTTCTTTGCTTTTCGAGAAAATAGAAAAATAATACCTATAGGTTTCAAAAACTTGCCTTCAAATTAATGAATAACATTAGATGTTTTTGGAACAGTGAAAGTGGTGCTCTAACATAGACAAATTTTGTATTTGGACAAAAAAGTGAAAAGACAGAAAAAACCTCGTACACACAATCTCAACAACTCCCGTATTTACATAACATATACAAACAAACGCACAAATATACACACACTTAGATCATACCTGTAATCTCATACTATGCCCAATAGTATTAACAGTTCATGTTATCTGTACTTTGTTAAACTACTATTTTCCTTACACGTTTTTTGTATCAAAGGTATTTATGATTTATGTCTATTCTTATAAGTAATTTACTATGTACAAAAAAAACACAACTAATGTAGTTAACCTTTCTTGGCACGTTGTTGATCGAAATGAATTCTTTATAATGTTTTGTGTTGAGATCGACCGTTATCCTGAGCATTTGCTTGACAAAAGACGCAAGTACATCCTTAAGATTATTAGGACGTTTTGGAAAGTTGATTTCAGAGATTGGTCGCATATCCCTCACAGCGTACTTTGTTCTTTGGATTCTAACAACTTTGTAAAAAGAGTCCTTCTTTGCAGATAATATCAGATTAAACAATTTATTTTTCTGTGCAACTCTCCAAGCTTGTAGAATATGTATTGATCAAGTTTTGGTGAAACTGTCAAGGCCCTCTGTAACCATGGTCTCTAAATTTTGGAGAATCTCAAATGTGCAACTGAGGCATTGCTAGATATTTTAATGCCTCTTATATTTATGCCTAATAAGAAGAAATGCAATACATGAAACAGTGAAATAAAAGTACACACGTGTTTAAAACAGTTATTATTATGGAACAACGATGACTTTAGAAAACATGTTGAGAAACTTTCCACTGCATATTTAGTCTGTAATGAGTTGACGCTACCAAGGTCAGTGAATGGGTTATGCAAGATATTAACGCTGTATTAACAAGTGGAACCACGAATAAACTTTAAATTAACGTGCTTGAAACTTCCTAAAATGGAAGCCAGCTTGTACTTTGAAATACAAGAGATTTGAGGCTGGTGATTCATTATCTCCACTTATGGACAATGGATTAGTAGGACTGTTTTTGTTGTAAGCTGTAGGTTAGTTGTAGGTGGTGTGCATTGCTAATTGGTAGAACGTGAGGATGTTAGGAAAAATCCATATAAAACCTCATATAACAGCCGAAAAGTCATAGCACTCTTTCCTGAGAAATAAATTGCTCACAGACTCCAAAAGTGGCTATCCCTCTCTCCCGCCGGAAGAAGAAATTGTCTCAACTTCTGCATGAGATTCCTATTCAAGATGGAATGTCAGACTGTTACTCGCCCGAACTCTCTTTAAGTATTTTAATGCCATTATTCTTAACCATTATTTATTTTAAGTGCAATAAAATTAATGAATGTCTGGCAAAAATGGTATTAAAATAGTCAAAGTTCATCAACTTGAGAAAATGTTTGTTGATTGTAACTATTAAGCACATAAAAAGTCAACAAAAGTGTTATTTAAATCTTAGTCTCAAACTACTTACTGTAACTGTAAAGTCTCGAAAGTGCTCCATTCGCCCACTGTATCTTCACTTAAGAATAAATAAATTGTGTAACAACAGGTAGTATTGTCGAAGCTCTAACGGCTAAGCCTAACCAACTACTCGGCCTGCCTCTTCACCGTTAGACAACTGAAGGTTTTACATGTCATTATTATATTGTATAAAACAAGTGACAGTCTTTCAATTATTGCTGAGAATAATCTGAACTTTGTGGAAAAGTGATGGTGAAAATTCACTGCCCTTAGCATACCCTTCGTTCTACTGCATTTTTGTTTCTTAATCTTTTAAATTTTTGTCTTGCATCGTGACAATTGTTGACCTCTTTTCTCATATTTGGGAAATGAATCTTGCAATTCCTGCACGAATGTCTCGACAGATTTTGGTAGATGAAAGGTTGTACTGATACCTAAATGAATTTTTTTTGTAATGAACGATCTGTCTCATGCTCTCAAATTTCATTATATATCTCTTTTTAGTTTTTCAGTGGTAATATAAGAGTTCTTGACTCTAAGCACACTTTAGGTTTTACGGGTTCATTATTTGTAATCAGTTTTTGAGTCTCGTATTGCATATGAATGGGCTCTACATCTTCTAGCTGATAATATCTTTGTCGTTAAAAACCCTAGTTTTTTTCAAAAACACTGTGTAGATACTTCCAGGTGGTTAAAGCTGAGAAAAACACTTGACGCTTCTGCACAAAGGCAAGAAATGAACAAGCTACAGTACAACATTACACAGTACAATGTCCAACCAAAATGAGTAAATAAACACAGCAGAAATCATAGTATGCTAAGGGTTCTTCACTCTGATCAAAGCTTGCATGCTAAAATATTTGTCACTCATATTGTATGCGTAGTGATAAAACTTCTCATGGCAATTTTGAATTTTTATATCATTGTTTTCAAGAAAATAAATGAGAATTCTAGCAAACGCAGCTCCTGTGTGATTGCTTATTGGTGAAAATGTGGCAGATTTCTCTATAGGACCGTCATGCATCATGCGTTTAAAGATCATTGTCGGTTTATCCATGTGGAGTATATCTGGAGTAGGGTCAACAGACACTGAGAAATACTTGAGACGTTTCTTTTATAATATTTGTGAAAACTTTTTTTCACACGATTTCTAAAAATTCGTCACATACGGTAAAGTATGAAATGACATTTTCCCTTATTTGCAGATTTTTAGATGTGTTTAGTAAGAAATATTCCATACTCAACCAACAGTTTCAGTTATTATCAATAATTTCTAGCATCCACTGAACCAACTACTTTATTTCTTTCTCTGAATGTTAGCCCTCTGGACGATAGAATCTTTATAACTGAGAGACAATACTTTAAAACTTGGTGCCATATTTCTTCTCTGATTCCATTTGTTCTGTTAAATTACTGTCGATTTATCAACTTTAAGATTTTACGAATAATAAACTGGTAACCTAGCTTTGATTTATCGATCTTGTTTTATGCCAACAAAAGTCTGTTTTTCAGCATGTTACCAGTCAGAGTAACCTGTTGCTGCTGGGAAAAAAATATTGCTGTTGAAACGATTTGCAGATAATCCAGAAGACCCTTCCATGGTTATTGGTAAAGCCAGAATGTCCCCAGTGGCACAGCAGTATGTCTGCAGACTTACAAAACTGAAATCTGGGTTTTGATACTCATGGTAGGCAGAGTATAGAGAGCCAATTGTGTTGCTTTGTGCCTAACTTCAAACAAATAAACAAACAAAGCAACGCCAAACATGCTCGCCCTTTCAGCCGTGGGGCGTTATAATGTGACGGTCAATCCCACTATTCGTTGGTAAAAGAGTAGCCCAAGAGTTAGCAGTCGGTGGTGATGACTAGCTGCCTTCCCTCTAGTCTTACACTGCTAAATTAGGGACGGCTAGCACAGATAGCCCTCGAGTAGCTTTGTACGAAATTCAAAAACAAACAAACAAACGAGGTGGAGGAAGAACAATCGATAGCTTACGCTAATGCCTCTGAAGATATTCATATGAATCAGAATACTAATTTCATCACTTAACTATTCTCTTAGTTGTATACAGTGGTCTGTTTCAGTATATCTTACTTCTTGTGTTAACGGTTGTTTATTATATATATGATGCTGTAATGTTGAAATGCAAATAGTGTTTGTTGCGGAGTTCAATTTCTGAATATTTGGGGTGTTTTACAATACATTTAACGTAGATAGACCTCGAGCGCGAAATTAAAAAAAAATATATATTTACTTTTATGTAAAATTATTAATTATTATAATTACATTTATTACAAGTATTTTAATGTAAATTGAATTATTTCTTTACTAATTGGTTATGTCGTCTGTATTACTACGTTAGTATTTCTACAGGAGTGAAAGAAAGCTAAAACAATTTCCTGACTGATGCGAGAGTAAATTTAATGCTTTTAAAGGTGAACTTTACAGAAAAAAGAAAACTTTTCAGTCAAAAGAACTACTCATACTGATTTATTTTGCAGGTTTACATTTTTTATAAAAAATGTGTGCTAATAAATGAAACATAGAACTTGATACAGAAAGAGCCCTTTTCGAACGTCAATTCGAACATTTTTAGTTTTTACGTTTGCCGTTAGGAAAAATATTGTGACGTAATTGTTTTGTTTGTTTGTTTTTTTGGAATTTCGCACAAAGCTACTCGAGGGCTATCTGTGCTAGCCGTCCCTAATTTAGCAGTGTAAGACTAGAGGGAAGGCAGCTAGTCATCACCACCCACCGCCAACTCTTGGGCTACTCTTTTACCAACGAATAGTGGGATTGACCGTCACATTATACACCCCCACGGCTGGGAGGGTGAGCATGTTTTAGCGCGACGCGGGCGCGAACCCGCGAACCTCGGATTACGAGTGCACGCCCTAACGCGCTCGGCCATGCCAGGCCTTGTGTGACGTAATAGTTGCCAAACAAAACGCCAGCGCGTTGAATGTAAATAAACGTGGCCAGTGCATACGGAGAAACAGAGGCGGAGTCTCTTTTGATTTTGTGTTCTGAACAGTATCGAGTAGTGCCAGATCAATTCAAATCTACTCTGAACGAACCTAGAATAGTTACTTTTGGCACAGATCTGACAAGTTCTGGTCAGGATCAGCACCTTCATCATCACTCATATATACATCATCAGTATCATCAGCATCTGCCACTTGTGATACAAAGGCCTTCTTAGCAGCAGGTGATAATTATGCAAAAATCAGTGAAAGAATTACATGTATATGAACAATATACTGTTTACCAGCAACAGTTTATAATAAATAATCAAAATAATAAAAATGAGACTAATCTGACTATTGAATATTGTTAAATTATGAATGAAAATGTCATATTCATATTCAAACTAACTTACCAGTACCACAAGCAAAATCTATTGTTGAAAGATTTTCTGTCTCGGTAGCTACAGCCTTCAATCCAGATGGAAATATCTGTACTCCTCTGGAAACAGAATACCAGCCAGTCTGTGCCCCTCTTGGAATACTTGGGATATGTTTTTATTTAGGTATTGAAATAATAACATTCTTTCACGGTTAAATTTAAATTAATGTAAATAAAATTATACATCAATTATTTCAACTTATGAATGTTTAATCTAACAATCATGATCTACTTACAAGAGTCTGAACAAACACACTCTGAAAGAGTCAGCTCTAGAGTCTTGGCAATCATCATCAGGGGTAGGCTGAATCATAACTTCCTCTTCATAAGTAGGCACAGTGTCATCAGCAGCACTTTCCTTAAAAACCAAAGATATAAGATTATATATTAAAATAACATGCTTTATGAGGTTTATGAGATTTACATTTAGTATGACAATGTCAAAGTACTGTGCTAAGATTAATTTTACTCTAATGAGTTATGGAAATCTGTTATGGAGTTTACATTTGATTTTTTACAAGTCTACAATTTTTTTTAAAATACAAAACACGTACTTGATTACTTCAACATGTTCAAGACATAGTCATATTTCAATTCATCTTGAAATGTTAAATTTGAAAATGGTATTCTTCAAACTTTTTCATGTGTAAAAATAATTTACTAGCTTTTAAACTTGGAATATACTCTATTTGGAACAGATTTGTCCACTGTCTAGACCAGGAAATCAAAGTTTCACTGACTTTCAGGTGTCATAAATGCAAAACACGCTCATGAATGTGAAATGTATATGTCTAGTTACATTCTTCAAGGGCCTGGCATGGCCGAGCGCGTTAAGGCGTGCACTCGTAATCCGAGGTTCGCGGGTTCGCGCCCGCGTCGCGCTAAAACATGCTCACCCTCCCAGCCGTGGGGGTGTATAATGTGACGGTCAATCCCACTATTCGTTGGTTAAAGAGTAGCCCAAGAGTTGGCGGTGGGTGGTGATGACTAGCTGCCTTCCCTCTAGTCTTACACTGCTAAATTAGGGACGGCTAGCACAGATAGCCCTCGAGTAGCTTTGTGCGAAATTCCAAAAAAACAAACAAAAACAATACATTCTTCAAAAAACTTGTACTTTTTAAATTATTATATTATACTAGTTATTGTTTATTACTTCATACTGCACACATACCTTTAAGTTTGTTCTTTTCGTGATGGCAAGAGATGGCTTTAGAGGAGTGAAACCTGTACGCAGCGGCCTAAGATCAGTCCTCAGCTTTACACGAGGATATATGGTGGGGACGATCCTGTCTACTGCCGATGTTTTTTTTCAGTCTCAATCTGTCTGGCTTGAAACCCACGGAATCCAAAACAGTGGGATCTGACACAAAACATGAGCGTTCAAAGTGATCTTGACATAGCTTTGCATGGTGTGAAGGTGTCCAGTTCTTACTATTGACCATCCGCATCCACTGTCGCCACCTTGCCGGTTGCCTTTCCTTCCACGGAAATGAAAAGAAGCTTTTGCCCGATACCGAACCGTTTTTACAACCATTAGCAATGCAGTAAACCATGTTATCATAAAACAAACATAAAGTAGCATTATCAAGACAAATAAATAGTCTCACAAAGTATGTAATCCGAAAAAATCATCGATAGATTTACATAAAACACCAGCACTGAAAGTATAAAAATGGTCGCCGAGCAAAGAAACATGAGCAAAAACATCACATTCCTTGGCATCACTTTCAACACAAAACTAACAAGGAAAAAACATGTAAAGAATATACACTCATCAATTAGAAAAAGGATCTCACACCTAATGATTCTAACCAGTAAACAATCGAAATGCTCACCAAACACCATTATACAAATATACAAGGCTTACAACCGTCCACTAATAGAGTATGGACGTCAAGTAACATACAATATGTCAAACAACACACTCCAGAAAATCCAAGTTCAACAGAACAGAATAATAAAATTTGCATTCAGTCCACCGTCATTCACGCCAGTAAATGATTAAGAGATAGACTAATGGAAATATCACACAAATATTATCTAAAAGCAGAAAATAGAAACTAACTAACGGCATCACCATACAAATTAACTAGTGCACCAACAAAATACATTTCACCTTACAACATATTTCAAGAATCAAAAATTACACAACAAAGTATCTAAAGAAATAAATTCATGTCAATAATATGTATTCCATTTTTTTCAGATATCGGACACACGACAGGCAAAACTTTTGGCGCCTGTCCTGTGAAAGTGGGTTTTCTCGGGGTACTTCCGTTCTCCCCCACAGCAAAAACTTAGGCATTGGATTTTTTATCCCAGCCCAGGTAACTTTATTGCCAGACCCTGAGTCGGGTCGTTTGAACTGAATTCATGTTCATATTTGTTTGACTTCTTCCTTTCGGGACGGGACCTGGTCATTCTCTCCAGTACTGCCTTTGCCTTCGTCCAAGATAACATTTAGAGTGACATTCTCCAACCACCCCCAAAAAAAGAGTAAAAATTATTTAATAAATAGATAAATAAAACTAAACCTAATAACAATTCACGAAAGGGGACGAAGAGAAACCACAACGTTCCTGAACACCCCAGTTGGAGAGAGAATTCTTACGATTTCTCTCTCTTTAAACAAAACCCTTGCCACAACAGTTTGCGTTTTCAAGCGTGTTTGACAACTATTACGTCATAGTTGTAAAACGTCACGGAAACAGCCGAACGACCGAGAGGAACTTGAGTTCGAGGACCCGCATATTTTGTTTCATTTTTACTCAAAAACTAAAGAGTTTAAAATATGACAACCACACAGGAATTATGCGTAACCAAAGTACAGTTACTAAAGCAATTATTAAATTTGTTGAAAATTCACCTTTAAATCTTGTAATTTGGGACAGTTAGAATGCCCGAACATTTATTGATTGATGAAAGTACTGACAGTACCCCAATTAAAGTCATGTGTTTGTGGTTCGACATTTCAGCTCTGCGCTTAAAAACAAATAAACATAATATTCAAATTGACTTAAAGTTATATGTATAATTAAATTTGTACATTAACTCTATTATCAGGATATATAATACTTCGCTTATTACTTCATCGTTAGGAGCTTACTCCATTTATAGTGTTATGTAGCACACAAAATTCCTCGGAAAAATACATTAGAGACTGTACTCTAGTTGTTTGTATATTTAATGATCTTTTACGCCTGATAAAACACTTCAGATTAAACAATATATAAGATATAACTGTTTCTTTTCATTTTGATCCACTTCTTTTTCATTAAAATAAGAGTTCTAAGCTTCTGTTTCATTAACAAATTCCCAGCCGTGGGGGTGTATAATGTGACGGTCAATCCCACTATTCGTTGGTAAAAGAGTAGCCCAAGAGTTGGCGGTGGGTGGTGATGACTAGCTGCCTTCCCTCTAGTCTTACACTGCAAAATTAGGGACGGCTAGCACAGATAACCCTCGAGTAGCTTTGTGCGAAATTCCAAAACAAACAAATCATTAACAAATAGATAGAAAAACTTGATAAAAAGTGGTGTAGATTACATCACAGTAACAATAATAATAGTTAATATTAAATATGTGAAATGTCGTGAAAACTGGTTTTATCATTTTAACAGTACAAATCTAGGTAATAGGCTTACCTACCATAAAAAGTAACAAGCTAATTTCTGTCCAATCAAAGGTCGAAGTCTGAAATCGCGGGAGCATTGAATAAGACGAGTCCAAATAAGAAAGGAAGATTTTGGTTAAAAAAATAAAGTATTTGTTTAAATGGTTATAAGGTTCATAACTGTCGTGTAAGTTAAAAACCTTTGTGAAATGAGTAATGAACGCGAACGAAATAGTCACGAAATGGTGGAATTCAGGTACTGATAATTTTCGTTTGTTTTCAAAGAAATGCAGTTAAGCTGTTCTTACCATACTGGTCATACGTTGACGTAACTAATGCTTTAGGCCTAGTAATTTAACCCTCACATAAGTTTACTAACAATCATATACAATTTCCATCAGTGGATAGAATTATAAGTGTAGGCCTAACGTATTGCAGACAACTTTTTATTACACCACTAATTTTAAATTTGAGAAGTATTTACTTTAAATTATATCTCGGAAAAAAACGTAAGAAACAATTGATTTCATAAACTAAGGGTTTAAAATTTATTTCATTTTAAAAATATTGTAGTAATTATTTTATAGATATAGCTTTGTGTTTCGTGTTACAACTTGCCTTGCAATAATGCTAGTGCTATAAATAATAGTAATTTATTATACATAGAAGCGAGAGAAATGTTATTTTTTTGGTACTGGTAGAACGATTTACTCAAGTCTAGGCTATATATACTATCGGGTGTAGATTAAAGAATATAAATGCAAATACAGGTAAAACAAAAATTATGCGTTACATAAATGGCTCACCATTGGTTAAATGACAAGTCTAAAGTCTAAGCTTATGGCTATAATACTAAAATTTTAGTTTTCAAATCCATGTAGAGATAGTCCATTGACTTGATTAAGTGAATTTTTACACTCAGTTGCAATCACTTTTTCTTATTTCATATTCAAAATTACATATTCAGTGTAGACTGAATTTGGACTTGTGGTATAAAATTGGGCTGATGGAAATATTTTACTTCAGCTTAATATTAATAGACCATTTGCATTTGTTTATCTTTGAGTGCAACGTTACACAGTGGTGGATAATTCACTGCTGTGTTGTTTTGTGTTAAAAAGTATTAATATAATGCTGAACAGGCCTCTATCAGTCCTACTCAATGCAATGGAAACTTTGTTCAAGGTGGTTGTTATTTATAATATTCAATAGTTTATTCTTTAATTTAAATATTTTCTCACTTATTTTTCAAGATTTCTTTGTTTTTCTTATGAATAAAGTATAAGTTAATTATTTTAACATATAAACACAATACACATGTTGAATAAATAAACACAGAAAAAAAAATCTTTCTTTGATATTGTTTAGGCAAGAGTATTCATGATGAAACTTTGTAGAATGGCTGTCAACTGCCTGTTGTGGAGACACAGATGTAGAGTACATTTCTAAAGTCTTCCACCTTTTGAAAGTCTCATCAGAAATATTATTGTTTGTACAAGCATTATTTTGTAAACAAAAGTATTTGTATGTATTCAAAACCATGATAAATTATTGTACTTCAATGAGACCCAAAGGTGATAGATATACAAAAGTTAAAATATTGTTTAGGGGGAGGGTGTTATGCGTGTAAAAAGTTAACATTTAGTAACTGAAACTGATCTCAGTTGTAGTGTAATTTATTTTATGTTTTTGGTGAGCTGCAAAGGGATTATATGTATTTCCAAAACCACATGCATTTTCATGAACATCAACAACACCTGTATTGACACCATAAGTGCAACATTGTCTTCAGTGGAATAGGCATGCCTATTGCTGCTGTCATTATCTGAATCAAATACTTTATTACAACATGTCATGTCTAGTTCATCTAACACTCTAACCTACATAAGAGTTAGTTTGTGTCGTCACACGCGAATTTCCTGAAATAGGAGCAGTCATAAAAGCCTCTTTGAGTTTCTCCATATATAATATAATAGCTTGATTACTGTCTGTCCATCGTGATGTTACTGACAGGAACCCTTGAGGAAGGGGAATGCGCTGTGAAACTTTAAGTGTAGTGAGTATTAGTATAATAAGCCTAAAGTGAAGAGTAGTATGGGATTACCTAGCTTAAAGAAAGGTGCATAAAATTTATCACAAAAGTAAAAATATTGATTCAACTTAAATTGTATCAGAATCAAGCTATTTTCTAGTATATTACTAGTTTATAATCTTTAAAACAAACCTCTTTAACCAGCAAAGATTATAAATTAAAAAAATCAACACACATTTTTCCAGTTTTGTTGTCTGTATGTTTAATTTTACTTTTAGTACATAGAATAATAAGAATATTCAGTTATATATGTGTAACAATAGCTGGTGTGG
This sequence comes from Carcinoscorpius rotundicauda, assembly GCA_011833715.1. Classification (NCBI taxonomy): domain Eukaryota; kingdom Metazoa; phylum Arthropoda; class Merostomata; order Xiphosura; family Limulidae; genus Carcinoscorpius; species Carcinoscorpius rotundicauda. The sequence continues at coordinate 15,786,521 of CM022401.1, read as the reverse complement.
GTTGAGAAAATTTTTTTTATATGGAGGAGAACTTTTGAAAGTCTCATCTCAGCATTAGTTTTCAAATCCATGTAAAGATAGTCGATTGACTTGATTAAGTGAATTTTTACACTGTCAGTTGCAATTGTTGTTCTCTCCTCTACATAAAAAAAATTTTCTTAACCCATACCAGCCATTTTTACATGCGTTTTTCTCTACAAGTGGGTTTTCTCATCATGATGGATTGATATTCAGTTATACTTTTGTTACTATGCAACATAACATAAAAGCTATTGTTGGAGCATAGTACCAAAATGCACTGGCTTTTTTATATATTTGAAGTTAATCTCATTTTTAACAATAATTATTCTATGAATAAACTACAAATTCATTTCATGAACAATCTTAATTTTGATAAACTTGCAAAGAAATTTACCAATGCTTGAATGCATTTGTTTCTTGTTGTAAAGCTTGATTTTCCAAAATTTATTTATTTTAGTCAGCTATGAAAGGTTAGGGTATACTATGGGGTGGGGATGGAGAGTATTTGCCCCTTCATTTCCAATAAGCTATATACTAACCATACAAAATTGACAATTAATCTTAACTTCTGATCGGAACAAAAAAATGATCTATGTCTCCTTTGGATATTTGCTATTGATTCATATTTGTCTCTATAGATGAGTATTGAGACTTTTTATGTTGTCAGTAGGAATGTAGGGTAAAAGTTGCAATCTTTAAATGTATATTTATAATTTTTAAAGTCACAGAAATTAAATTATTAAATTACTACAACACGTCATGTGATCATTGACCTCGTATGTGCCTGAAAAGTGCAACATTTATAAATACTTTGATCAAAAGCATGATGGAATGAATCTTATTGAAGAAGTGTTTATATGAGATATGTCTCAGTAAGTTCATTACATAATGTGTGATATGCAAGAAGAAACATCCAGGATTGTAATCTTGGCGAATATCAGATTAGGCTCAACGTTTCTTGGGTCAAATGTAAAGTTATATTCTTCATTTAGTAGTAAGCCAAGTAAGTAGCCTTGTTCATCACTTACTTTATATAAAAAATTATGTATGTTGTGTTATTAATGTGCATATGTCATACTTTTCACTTAGGCATAGATAGCCTAGTTGCTTTGCACCATAAAACACCAAACCAACCAACTAACTTTTCATATAATGTCACATGTCATGCTGTTATTGCAATAAATAATTAACTTTAAAATTTTGTTGTCTTACTTTGCATTGTATTTTAATTTGAAAAAAAAAATGATTTTTTTCTGTGACTTCATTTCCAGCATCTAACAGGAAAGTTTGAAGTAAATGTTTTTTCTGAGTAAGATTTTACTTGTATCATTTTGTATGACTCCAGAATTAATACTATGCCATGTGCCATTTTACCTAAAATGGTTTATTTGGTCTAGATTTAGGTGACATTAAACATAATTTGTGTTTGTGGTATTTTGTTGAACCAATTATTTCAACAAAATACCACCACTTAAATTATTCATAATAACATGTTTTAAAATTGTAACTGTATGCATATTCATAATCTATATCCAAAGTGATGTATTCTGTCCAGATGTTGGTGAATTGTATTACTGGATTTCTGTTACCTACAAAAAGAAGACTAAAATGCATGTTTATGACATGTTATTTTGCATCATACTTTAACACTCTCATCAGGAATGCACAAGAGCCCTTGGGCATGATTTTTATGCTAGACCAATTGTTAGCCTTATTATAACCACTAGTAATGTTTCAGTAATGTTATTTAGCTTGTGGATAATGGTGGACAAGAATCTCTTGAAATCTGAGTTATTTGTTAATAACCATGATTACCATTTTCAGTTATTCTAATTAAATAATTTTTTAGAATAAAAATTTTAGAGAATAAAATAAGTTTCTGGCTAAACAACTAATAGCAGGTTAAAAAAATTAACCAGTTATATGTCTGATGAGGTGCATAAACAATATTATTAACTTATTATTAATATTAACAATATTATTATGAACAATACTATTAACTTTTTACAGTATAACCAGTTCTTGTTATTTCTCATGGATGGTTTCCTAAAGCCAACAACAAATAACGAGTTCACTGATCCAGTAGCTCCCCACTGGTACAGCAGTAAATCTACGGATATACAATGCTAAAATCGGGTGTAATGTCCCTCAGTGGACACAACAGACAGTCCGGTGTGGCTTTGCTGAAATAAACACATGCGTGCACCTACCTACCTACCTATTGACACGTATGGAAGATATGTTCCACTGATGTAAATTACTATATAATAAACTATATGGTATAATGTTACTCATTATGTTTACAATAATATCTTACAAAATGCATTTTCAGTATGACCTGAAAATATACATTATTGATTGGTTTAATAATACAAATACAAGGTTTTAATCTATAAAATATATTGTGTTCTCTCTACAAGTTATTTTCAATTTTACCGAGTCCAAGATGGTTTTCTACTGGGAAGAAACTGACAAGTTCAGCCAAAGTGACCAACTTTAAAAAAGACTATATTAGAGTTAGGATAGAGAAAATAACAGATGGAATATAAACTTTTACTGAAAAAATATATTTGAAATTTATTTAGAAAGTTGTTATATATTACACAGATGAAACTTGAGATTTTGGAGATGCAGAAAAGTATTTTTAATCTTAACATGAAACCAAAGACAGTATATGAGAAGTGGCATTTAAGCAGAATTCTGTATTATGTATTCAGGAAATTTTTATAAAAAGCAAAAACTTGAACACTTCATTTATTAAATTCAGGTGTAAAAAGAGCTATAGGTTACAAAATTATCAACTGTTTACTAGGTAGTGCTAAGTGAAGAGCATTTTACTACCTCAAGCAGCTTTTACAAAACAGTGCATATTAAAAAACCACAAAAGTTTGGAAACAATGAGCAAATTAACTAGTAGAGATGACTTGCATCTTTTTTGAGGGCACATCATTCGCACTGAAATGTTTTATCATTAGCCCTAAAGTTTCAAAGAAAACCAGCATTTAATGCAGATGTAGATGACATGAAATCCTCCACTATGCATTGTACAATAACTAAGAAGTGAGACATCAAATTTACAGTTTACCATCTTTGATGTGGAGCCCACATGCTATCATCCTGTGTCCCAGGTGAATGTTGGCATCCATGGTATGATTTTGGATTTAGTGTAGAACCAATCAACATAAGTCCTCACATGTTTATGGTTGTCTGTATTCCTCCCTTGATTATATTCCTTCTTTGTTGTGGATTACAGTGGAGGTAAGGGGGATTGTTCCTATCCTTCATGTATCTTTTACCAAGGATGTTATTGTTTTTTGGATGGTTCCAGTCAGTGTTATTCATGGATAAGTTGATTTCTATTACATAGACATTGTTTCAATACCAAATATTGGCTCCCCAGACTGAAGTATCAAAGTTTACATCATACTCTGGAATTGCAGTGGTTCTAGATTCCCTCCAGTCTCTTGAACTTGAGAGAAAGATGGTATGATCCTCATCCTATCTCTATATGGATTTAGATGTAATTGACTTTCTGAGTATTGTAAACTGTGTCCTAGCCACTTCACACCTAGGGACACATCCATTATTTTGCCCACTTTTATACTATTAGAGATTGTTACATATATATTTACATCATTAGGATCATTGTATTGCCACAGTCCTTTCCTACTTAGATATAGTCCTCTCATTTTGCCTTTCTTGTTGACTATGCATTACACAGATGGGTGAAGAGTATACTTGGTTTAGAAGTGGTGCATTCTCATTATTGGATCTTTGGACTTGACACTCATTTCCAGGGGTATCATTTGAATGCTTTTAAAGGGTTCTTCTGTCATTCTCTCACACCAATCTTGTTTTTTTTTCATTATGGGATTTTAACTGATCTTGTGAACAAAGGGATGTACTGTGTCAGAAAGTATATTTTCATGTAATGAAAATGCATTTCCAACAAATACTTCCCTCTTCTTGCAGTTCCCACCCCACCTCCTCACTTTCCTTCTATGCTTACATCTTTTGCAAATTTCAAAGTGATTGTTTGGTTGTGGCGTACAGAGCGAGTCACATGCTCATTGGTGGTGAAGTAATGCATGATAATTTGCTTGAGAGATATGTTGGAGTCATTTGATTCCAATAAAAGAGAGAAGCAGCTTTGTGTCATGCATAAAAAATTGTTACATATAAAGGGAAGAACTGGTCAAACATAGCTAATCTTGTGAAGAGACGGAAGTGTCTATCAAAAATACATTTTCAGTGTAAGAAAATTTATAACTTTTCTGCATCTTATAAACAGAATAAGTTAATTTTGAAACAGTAATAATGTGGTATTAGTGTTGGGAAAATCATCAAATGCACTTATAAAAATTTCATGTCAAAGAAAGCTTCTTGCATTACTTCTGAAAGAGGCATACAGTGGGTTGAAGTAATTAAAATTGAACATTTTTCTCCCTTAAGATTCAGAATGGATCTGATGAAATGTCTGTTTTAAAGGAAAATTTTGTCATGTTTTATTTCCAAGGTATAGTTGTCCTGTGTGCCTCTCACCTCGTCTGAAAATGGTTACAGGAATGTGCCAACACAGAATATGTATTGGGTGCTTGTACAATAGGGAAGATGGCAGTCTAAAAACCAGCATGTCCAAATGTCCAACATGCCAAAGACCATCTGTGTTTCCAATTAAAAGGTTTGTATGTAACAAGTAAAGTCCATATTAAATATTCTTTGTATGCATATATGTATATAACCAATTCTTTAGTTTCTTTCAACTAAGAAAGAAAGTAAACGTTTTCAAACCTTGTACCTTATGAATATGTTTATCTATGTTAAAATACAAGGTGTAATTAAAATATATAACAAGGTGAGATTGCTCCCTTTTAAAATTTAGAAAATGTTTCAACCTAAATCTAACATTTCACTTTTTTGTTGTTACCACTGTAAATTGTGTTTTCATGGCAAGATTCTAAGGCATAATTATTTTTACTTATGAAATATATATATATTTTTCATTTGAATTAATCTTTTTTTTTTTTTAAATTGAAATATGAGGTATCCACTATGTATTGATTTTTGAAAAGTAAATTATATCCATTCAATTAATTTTGGCCAGCTCTGACTGTATATGTTAGTGACTTTGTTAGTGATTTATCAGGTATTTGAAATTTATTGCTTCTTAGCCTGTAGAATTCTTATTTTAGAGATTCCATGATTTGTCTGATAATCAAAACTAAACTTTGTTTATATATTGATAAAAAGGCCTGACATTCCAGAAGACAACATATTGATTCAGAACATGTTAGGAGTGACACAGTGTCCCAATAATAATTGCTTTACAGAACTCTGGGAATGGGAGTTAAGTGACCATTTAAAGTAAGTTCATTTAGGTATATAGTTTAAAGTGTAAATTTATCAGAATATTTGCCAGAATGTTTGTTAATATCTTACTAAAAATGCCTTTTATAACTTGCTATTTATGTTGGTAAATTGTTGTTGTTTTGAATCAAGCACAAAGCTACACAATGGGCTATCTGTGCTCTGCCCACCACGGGTATCGAAACCCGGATTTTAACATATAAATCCGCAGACATACCGCTGAGCCACTGGGGGGCCTGTTGGTAAATAGCCAAGTCCTCATCATGAAGTGTACACTGAAACATTTATATAAAGTTCTTTATAATAGTATGGTAGCATAACATGAGGGCTACATAATTCAGCAGTTATGTGGAAGGCTGTTTCCAGTAATAATATGTCGTACTTGCATGATGAAGATAGGCTGTTATCTTCCTGTAAGATGAAAATGTACACTAGCTAATTTAAAGTTCCCTAGTGGCACAGTAGTAACTACTGAAACTGGTGAGCACAGCATAGATAGTCCATTTTATAACTCTGTATTTAAAAACAATAAATATGTAACCTGCATATAATGCAAACTTTTGTGTTATTTTCTCTACTAAGAAGAGAATAATACTCAGGTTCTAAGTATAACTGTGAAACTTTAAGATTTTTAAACTCCTTGTAATGTAATAATATTAAGATTTTAGTACATCTGAAACATATCAAATAATAACTTATTCTCCAGGAAATGTTCTCATACTCCAGTAAAAATTGGAACCTCAAAGAAAAAAAGTCATAGAAGTGCTAGCAGTGTGTCAGTGTTGTCTCCTACAAACAGTAAAAGAAAGATTAGGGGCAGGACACGAAGTCGAGCGTTGGCCAAGCAGTGGGAAACTGTCTCAAACGTTCATTTGAGAAAACAAAGAAAATGACGTGCTTTTGTACATCTCAGTGAAATATTCGCCAGAATGTTATAAGTTGCTAAAACATAAAATTGAAGGGATAAACATGTAAAAAATATATTTGGTTTTTACGAACGTTTCATTTTTGTGTGTGTATGTCTGTGGGAAAAAAAGTGAATTTCTTTACTTTTAATAGTGTACAGAATGTAAATGTTATTCAGCATCAGTTTTTAATTGAACTTTTGATAATCTTTTTAGTTTCTGGAAGATATGTTACCTTGAAGTTACAAGTTTCAGATACCAGGACAGTTTGGTTATTCAGTGTAGTATAGAAGTAATAAATTTATTTAGAATAAACATTAAACATTTTTTTTACAGGTTAGTAATGTCATAAGATTGTACTCCACTACAAGCATATCAGAATTTTAAAATTAATATTTTACTGTTATAGTTGAGATGAATATTGTTTGTTATACTGAATTAAAGAAAAAATATTTGGATAAGCTTCATTTACAAACTCTCACATTTTACTAAATGTTTATAAGTTGGAGAAAATGTTTGGAATTTTTAGTTAATTCTGAGAGTAGGTAGTTATTTATCTATCAGTTATGAATTTGAAATAGTACAAACTATTTGTTTTAAAGTATAATGCAGTTTTTCTGTCATTTGCCTAATCCAGGGCTACATTAAGAATATTATGAGCCACTGTTACGTTTTTTTTTATGTTTTATGAACGCAACAGAAAGTCACAGATAACAGCTTGTATTTTACAGTAAACTTATATATATGTAACAGATATAACGTAAATTATATATTAACAATAACAGATATTCAGTTTTAACATTCAAAATCAATTACAACACAAAATGGTACTGGCCTGTATCTAATATAATGATCTAGAATGAATGTCCAGAAACAATTCACAGTTCAATAATTTTGATGACGTTCCTTTTACGATGAATTTCCCAAATTTGTTGTTTTTCAATTTCCCTCGGTTTCTCTTAAACAGTCCCGTACGTGTCGACACTCAGCACAACAGTAATTCAGATGAATCGTGGAGATTGACGAAACAAAATCACAGTTCCTGTAGATCTAGCCCTAGTCAAAAGTTAAGTTCAATAACCACACAGCGAACGTTGGAAACTTCTCGAATAAAGACACTACTTCTTGAATAAACTAATGACTGACTCTTCTTCTTTTGAATAAAACTAATGTCTGACTCCTTTCTAACTTCTTTCTCGCATCTTCCTCTGTTTATATATTTGTAGGCCTCTTTTCTCGAGCATTTACCAGAACTTCGACAGAGTAATCTGCGCATGTATGTTTTTGCACGAGACTCTACGTCTAGACGCTAGGCCGCCAAACATTTCCATTTATAGTCATATATTTGATCTACCTAATTTTAGAAAGTTCTAAATGTTATTTTAAATGAAGAACAACGTATTTTATTGTTTAAACTTTGAAACAGTAATATAAATAATAGAGATGAAAATTTAAACACAACACGACATGTTGTTTACAAAACATTTACATGACATTTACATAACACTCTCCCCCTTAAAAGTAAAAAAAAAATTTGAACTTGTGAAAACTTTTTTTTTTACTTATTATACATAAAATTGAACTAAGAAACAAATTTTAGTTAACTGATAATTATAACAAAACACTGAACAACTTAATTACCGTGACAATGCATCCGCGATGACACTGTCCGAACCACGGATATGATTAATGGACACATTGTATTGCTGGAGAATAATACTCCACCTGAGTAACCTTTGATTTTTGTTTTTCATTTTGTTCACGAACACGAGTGGGTTGTGGTCGGTGTAAACATTAACAATCCATGGTGAAGAACACAAATAAACATCAAAATGTTGTAAAGCTAACAACAATGCTAGTGCTTCTTTCTCAATTGTTGAATAGTTTCTTTGGTGCTTATCAAGTTTTTTTTTGAACCAGCTCAAAAGGGTTAAATCCAGTAGATTCTGAAAAAACCTCACGAACTTCAAACAATAACAAGGGAACACCCTCATCCCAGTTCTTTGAGTGTTCGTGGCAGTAATTTGGTGGAAACGTTCAAGGATACCTTGTGATTCAGGATGGTATGCATTGGATGAAACTTGATGGATGTTTAGTTCATGCATGGCTTGTTGAAATAGCTTGTACATAAAATTTAAGCCTTGATCTGATTGCTCAACTTTTGGAATCCCGAACATGGTAAAGAATTTGACAAGAGCCTTGACGATGTTGGGAGCAGTGATTTTTCTCAAAAGGATAGCCTCAGGGAAACGTGTAAAAGCGCACATGATCGTCAAGAGGTATTCATTTCCTGCTTTGCTTTTTGGCATCGGGCCAACACAGTCGAAAATGACCCTTGAGAACGGTTATTCAAAGGCAGGAATAGGCTGCAGTGGTGCTTTGGGAATCCCCTGATTTGGTTTTCCAGTCATTTGGCAAGAATGGCATGTCTTACAAAAGTCAACAACATCTTGGCGCATCTTTGGCCAATAAAAATGTCGTCGGATACGATCTAGGGTCTTTCTTACACTTAAGTGTCCTGACAACACATGGTCATGAGCAAGACTAAGAATATCATTCCGATAGCATTTTGGAATGACTATTTGGTGAATAACATTCCACTCTTCATCAGCAGCAACGTCAGGAGGTCTGTATTTTCTCATTAACACACCTGACTTCTGGTAGTAACAAATAGGGACAGTTCCTATTTCATTTTCATCAACGGCCAGTTGTAGAAGAGAACGAGTTTCAGGATCATTGTCCTGTTCTTCAACAAGTTTGTTACGATGAAGAGAGTTGAAAAATGACTTGGAATCATCAGTAGAACTCAAAGTTAAGTCAGAAATCTCATCGATGTGAGACATGAAAGTATCAGATAAAGAGAAATCCTCTCTGGACTCCTGAAAACGTGTTTGAGAACGAGTAACAGCACAGGCGCGAAAAACATCAGGAAACTCTTCAACGAGTTGCTCTGTATTGGGACTAATAACCGGTGCTTCAACAACACGAACCTCTGGTACCACCTTACTACCAGCCAAATAATTCCCCAAAAGCATAGACACACCTTCAACAGGCAATGAAGCTTTAATACCCACAGTCAATGGACCTGAAACTAAGTCCGAATGTAAATCCAATCTAAGAAGAGGATGTTGTTGTTGTTTTTAATTAAGCACAAAGCTACACAATGGGCTATCTGTGCTCTGCCCATCACGGGTATCGAAACCCGGATTTTAGCGTGTAAGTCCGCAGACATACCGCTGAGCCACTAGGGGGCCTATGAAAAGGAATAGAAACGACGCCTCCTTCTACACCAGAAATGAGCACATTGGCCCCAACGGATGACTTTTCAAAAAACGGAAGTACACTTTCCAAAATCAAACTCTGAAAAGCTCCAGTATCCCGCAGGATTTTAATTGGTTGTAGATGTGAATCGCCATCAAGAGAAACAAAACCCTCAGTGATGAAAGGCTTAAATTTGTCCTCAACAAGATTTTCAGGTACATCAATAATATTGGACTTGGAATCCACAGTGGACTGGACAGGGTCAAAATCATTGGGAACCAATGATTTATCCAACGAGGGCGAAATGAAACTATGGGGTGATGGCTTGTTTTTGATCTTATAGCACTTAGAAATCAGATGGCCAGGTTTCTTACAATAAGCACGTTTTGGATGAGAATGACACGTTTTTGATAGATGACGAGCTTTGAGAATAAGTTTGCTCTTTTTTGTCTTTGTCGATATTTGCATAATGTTTGAATGAGTCATTGAGTTTCTTTGCTGTGTGATTTGTTTTGCTCTTGTACGAGAAATCTTTGTGAGTCAAAGCATACTCGTCTGCCAAGACAGCAGCATCATGAATTTTGGAAGCTTTTTGTTCATCGATGTAAGTTTTTAGCTCTACGGGAATACATCTTTTAAACTCTTCAACTAACATGAGTTCTCTGAGTTTTGTGTAATCATCTTTGATTTCTTTGGAATCACACCACCTGTCGAAAAGAGTTTCTTTTTCACGAGCAAATTCGACATAAGTTTGGCTGTCAAACTTTTTGTAACCACGAAATTTTTTTCTATATGCCTCTGGCACCAATTCATGAGGATTCGAAATGCATTTTTTGACGTGCTCGTAATCATAACTTTGCTCGGCCGTGAGTTTGGAAAATACTTCCTGAGCTTTACCCTTGAGAACACTTTGAAGTAATACTGTCCAATATTCGGTAAGCCATTTTAGCCTAAAGGCCAATTTTTCAAATTGTTGAAAATATTTATCTACAGCCTTTTCATTGAATGGAGGCATTAAACGAGTTTGTTTGGAAGCATCAAAATTATCCAACCGCATTAGGACTTTTTCTTCTGTCTGTGCCTTTCTCATACTGATTTCCTTATCAGCATTAATGCGTTCTATTTGTATTTCGGCATCAAGGCGTTTGTTTTCTTGTTCTGTTTCAAGGCGTTTGCTTTCAATTTCTAAACGAAATTTCATTTCCATTTCCATTCTTTTTAATTCAAAATCTGGGTCAAAATGAGCGGCGGGCAATTGTTGTGCAACTTTTTGAGGTAAAACTTTTTGGCTGACCAAATGTTCAACAATAATTCGTTTGATATCTGCTTTCTTCATTGCTTGCTTCACTTCTAAATTGAAATGTTTTCCAACATCAAGCAATTCAGATTTTTTTAATTCACTGATCAATTCGAAAGAGGGATTCTGATTACATTTGTTTATAAAATCTTCAAGTTGGAATGCCATTTTGAATATACAAGCTGTCTTATATGTATAGAATATAAATCTAATATAATTAAATTGTTTGATCTATCCCGGCTTAGCCCCTAATTTTCTGTTACGTTTTTTTTTTATGTTTTATGAACGCAACAGTTTGTTTTGTTTTGTTTTTTTGGAATTTCGCACAAAGCTATTCGAGGGCTATCTGTGCTAGCCGTCCCTAATTTAGCAGTGTAAGACTAGAGGGAAGGCAGCTAGTCATCACCACCCACCGCCAACTCTTGGGCTACTCTTTTACAAACGAATAGTGGGATTGACCGTCACATTATACACCCCCACGGCTGGGAGGGCGAGCATGTTTAGCGCGAACCCGCGACCCTCGGATTACGAGTGCACGCCTTAACGCGCTCGGCCATGCCAGGCCGTTGAACGCAACAGAAAGTCACAGATAGCAGCATGTATAATTTATTACAGTAAACTAATATATATGTAACAGATATAACGTAAATTATATATTAACAATAACAGATATTCAGTTTTAACATTCAAAATCAATTACAACACAAAATGGTACTGGCCTGTATCTAATATAATGATCTGGAATGAATGTCCAGAAACAATTCACAGTTTAATAATTTTGATGACGTTCCTTTTACGATGAATGTCCCAAATTTGTTGTTTTTCAATTTGCCTTGGTTTCTCTTAAACAGTCCCGTACGTGTCGACACTCAGCACAACCAGTAATTCAAATGAATCGCAAAGATTGACGAAACAAAATCACAGTTTCTATAGATCTAGCTCTAGTCACAAAGTTAAGTTGAATAACCACACAGCGAACGTTGAAAACTTCTCGAACAAAGACACTATTTCTTGAATTAAATATAAACTAATGGCGGGCAGAACACAAATAGCCCATTGTGTAGCTTTGTGCTTAATTCAAAACAACAACTTTCAAAGGATTTTGGTATTTTTTCTATAAAATATAATAGCGAAAGAACTTTGTTCTAATTTTTTGTTTTATTCACCCGAAGCATGTTTGTTCTCATTTTTTAGGAACTTTCATGGACCAAGGAACCAACTAATAATTAATAAACTATAAATTACAAATGTTTTCCTGGAAGCTTCTAAGGTATAACATCAAACTGTAATTGTAAAAAAAACAAAAACATTTTGACACAAAAAAGGACATGCAATAATGAATAGTTAAAAAAAAACTTTTTGTTCAATTTTTTCAAGATATATGGGGCCCCAGATATAGTTTAGCCATGGCTTAAAAACTGGATATATGATTAGCGCAAATTAAAAATTGGAAAATATAATAAAAGAATAAAAAAAAACAATAAAATAACTTAAAATAGTTCAGTAACAAGATGTTTAACAGTGGAAAACTGGTTATTTTCTAAAAATAGCTATGTGTGAATAAGGTATATTCAACAAAAGTTTGTAATATAACTTCCAAAATAATTTGTATGTGGAGAGGTATTATCTCTAAAATTCCACTGCAGAATGTAAATAGATGTATTTAACCTGACTATGTCTTTTGTGTACCTGGTTTAGCTTTGAAGAATTTCCACATATCTATCATTTAATGGAAATATGAGTGATATTTATGTTGGTTTTGTTGGAGGGCTTTTTTATGTTACATCCAGGAAATAAAAAGTTTAAAAGATATTAAAGTGTAGGTTGCTGGCAGTTTTAGAAATATATTAAACAAATAAAATTGCTTGTATCCTGATTGTGCCATCACAAAATATATTGTGAGCAACCTTTGGATTAGTTCTGTTTTTGTGGTTGTTGAATTCACAATAAAATTATTGAACATAAATCTTGTATTCAAGACAAGAACATTACAAGAAATGCTCCAACTTGTACATTATCTGAAACATTTAACATCAAACTAAATTGTCTATATTTTAAGTTTCTGTGGAAAAATAATACTGGAATTAGGTAATTATTTTCTACTAGTATACTGAGATTTAAAAAAAATGTTATCAAAAACTCGTTTTGAGGATGTACTTTTCTATTGTAGTTCACTTATCTCAAGGATGGCCTCACTTAATTACAGTGGAAGGGTTATTGTAAACAGAAGTTGGATATTAGTGTTTGTAAAAGCATAATGGAAATAAAAATTAATGGATTCTATAATATATGCAGTAAGTGTACCTTGCTGACATACTGTCAAATAAGCTTGTTTTTAAATCTATCAAAATTTGTCTGGGTGTGACCTGGTGTTTAGCATGCCAGACCATAAATCCAATGGCAAATTTGTGTCCTGTTGCTCCAGAAACATGCTCCATGCTTTCGGATCATTCATGTGTTGTAAGAGTGACAATCAAATCCTGCTACTTCATTAGAGTAGCCCAAAAGTTGGCAGTAAATGCTGTTAAATAGATGTGCCTGCCCCTTATCTATCAGTTCAAAATTAGGAAGGCTACTAGTGTAGATTTACATGAATAATTTGTTTCAAAACGTTTCCACCATTGGTCAATACTGGTAACAAGTTCTAAGCTTACCAAAAGTATTTTTTGAAGTTGTCCCAAAAATTACTGTAATATTTAAAAAAAATTTTCAAAAAAATAGTTGTGTATTAAAAAACTATCAAAATCATTGAGATACAATGTGGTTTAAGTACATGTCTGCCAGAAACAATAGCTGGAGATGACAATATTGGTTAGTTTCATCAAGTTCTCATTTCTATCATCAATGGTTGATTTTTAAAGTAAAAATTCTTATACAGTAACAAATAATATGACAATTTTATTCTATTACTTATTAAATTTAACTATTAGTGACATGTATTTTTCTTGTATGATAACAGAGAAATTGTCTGTATAAACCACATCTTGCCAGGTAGCAGTTTTGTTCTCAGCATTTCTTCATGCAATCCAAAAAAACATCTCAACTACATTGTTTCCATTTATCCTTTGAAAGACATTGTTGGATTGTTCTTATAAAAGTGGATGAGGAATTGGGGTCAAATTTTTTTACATTTGATATGTACAATGGATTACACAATATTATGCTGACATCCATTGGAAAGATAGTTTCACTCAACATAGTTGTGTGCTTTAGAAATTGAAAAAGTATTTTATATACAATTCCTGTAATAACACTAGTTTCACACTGAAACCTCAGTCACAATGATGCTTTTATTCAAAATCCATACATTTTTATTTTTTATTTAATTTTAAAAACTGTATTCAAAACTTGTTTTATCGCATGAAAGTTGTTTTAATAATTATATACCACATCCAATTTAAAAACTTAGTTTTCATAAAACAGGTCACACACTTAAGTTCAAAATCAACCTACTTTCATTGTCTGTTTCCATTTATTTCAAATGCCACCTCCAAATTACTAACTGGGTAATGCTTAATGTAAATAAGAGAAGCTAGCAATAATGTTGAGTTCGTACACATAAATGTGCAAAAATATAAATGTTAAATTTTAAGGGTAACAATACTATTAAAACATTCTCCATTCCCCAAATGTTAAACTGTATTAAAAAAGAGAACAATTGCATAAGGGGATAATGAAATAATTCTCATATTGAGTTCAGTAGTCCTTATAGTAGTAATATTTTTATAATGACATTAGAACCATTGATTTCCATGCCAGCACATTTTTTGGGTTACCAAAGATTCTAATTATGTTAGCAATTTGAAACTTGGTGATGAGACTTAGCCTGCATCTTCCTCTTGTTTTCCAAAATCAACTTGTTAAAGGATGAAGTGGAAAACCTTTCAGACAACAGGTAAAATTTTCCATGAAAGTCTGATTTCAATTCGACATTAGATTGATAGGGTCAAACTTATCACCTGTAATGGCCGAGAAACTGTTTTATTAAATTCAAACTACTCCTTTACAGTTGCTATGCTAATGACATGCTTGTAATATTTCGAAATGAATATCAGTTTGTGAAATGTGTAAAATATTTGAATTCTGAATATGTTAACACTGAGTGTGAATATTCAACTTTTTCCTGACATGTTGTTTTCAACAGACAATGTTTTGATGCGTGTCTTTAATAGAAACCTACCGACACCAGACTATACACCTGCTTTAACAGCTTTTTTCCACTTAATTTCAAAGAAAACTTTGTGAAATATCTTTTATTTCTGGATGCACTGTATCACCAGTTTCACTGCTATAGTTACTCAGGCTAGAATCTGATTTGAAACTACTTTATTGATATTGCAATCAATAACTTTTCAACTACATCTACTTAAGTTAGTGAATGATGACATCTTCAAGCTACAGGTAATGGTGTTTCTATTGTTCACAGGCTTACATTCAAGAAGTTTGAAAAAGAAACTATTCATCATTATCAGTCTATCCACCTTCTATTTGTGTTCTGACAATTATTGAGAATTGAAGTCTTTTCAGTTTTTAAGGTCATATCCAGTTTCCTGTATTATGCATTCTGCTGTCAAATGTCCTGGATCAATTGGGAGATCCTTTAAAGGAATACTCTAATCCTGGGTTCAAGGACAGTTCATGGATTTTTTTGGTATGCATTAAGTCAGTGGTTCTCAACAATTTTACCACCAAGGACCCAATTTTACTATTTTTTTTCCCCACCATGGACCCCATGTTTTTGAAAGATTCCATCTACCTGACAAACTGTTTGTATTAACTAATAGTTTACTTGTTTTCCCATTTTTCACTATAAACTAAAATACACATATAACTGAGTGTGCAATTAAACAGCATTGTTATAAAACTTGTTTAATGAGACTGTGTTACCTTTATGAATCCAAGGTTGGAAACTACTGGATGAAGGGAATATGATGTGGTCCCAACTCCAGTATGTTCAAAATAATTAGTGAAGCTGGAAGAGACTATGCTATGGGTAAAGAAGATGGTGCTCATCCTCCCAGTGAAGCCTAAATTAAGTAAATAGCAACTAAACTTTTACCCATGGTTCAGACAACTGAATTTTTACATAAAATCTCACACTCAACTGTGTAAAAATTCTTGTGTTCATCCAACTCAATTTAATCTGAACAAAACTAAAACATTCCAATATAAACCAGCTTATAATAACTGCTGCAACCTTGGAAGAACAATTTAATATGCCTCACAAATATACATTTTTTCTATCAAACAAAAATAAAAAATGCAAAAATTAAAAGGATTCCTATGCTACAGGCTATAATGGGGGTTGGGTTTGTTTTGAATTTCATGCAAAGCTGCATGAAGGCTATCTGTGCTAGTCATCCCTAATTTAACAGTGTAAGACCAGAGGAAAGACAGCTAGTTATAACTGCCAACTCTTGGGCTACTCTTACCAACAAATAATGGGATTGACCATTACATTATAATGCTCCCATGGCTGAAAGGGCAAGTGTGTTTGGTGTGATGAGGATTTGAACCTGCGACCCTCAGATTACAAGTTGAATGCTTTAAACCACCTGGCCATGCTGGGCCTTATAATGTGGGAGTAATAATCTTTTCAGATAAATAAAAAAAAGCATAATAAAAAATATTGCAAAAATTCTTATTTTTGCTTATTAAAAAATACTACTAGTCAGAGGTTTGGATTTGCTAATTTTAATGCAGTTTTTCCTTTTGGTTTTATTTTACTTGACTGTTGAATTTTTATATTGGATGTTGGTTCCATAATTTTTAGTGTAATAGTTTTTTTTTAATATTATTATTCACCTGAAATACAAAGTTAATTTGCTGTAAGAAAAAACCTAAGCGCTGGTTGATGAAAATTTTAAACTATGGGAATATTGGAACCCAACGAAATACTTGGAAATTTTATTTTTTTTTTATGTACATTTGAATTGTCTTTTAAACAGTTTAATGTATAATCCTGCAAAAATATGTATTTATGTTTTTTTAAATGATAGAATCTCTATACAACAGCCATGACATAGAATAAAGCAACAATTAAACCTTATGCCTTAATAATGGTTATTACAATTAGCATTAATCTGACAAAATTAAGTTTCACAAAGGTCCACTTTTCAAAAGAGCTTAGGTTATAGGGTTTTCGTCTTCTGTCAAGTCTTATTGAACCTATGTATTTTTCTGACATGAAACTAAATTATTTTACTGCTAATGAGACATGATTTATTTAAAACCTCTTTCTCAAAATATAAGAATAATTTACTATATCAAAATGACATTTGGGTGCTGCATTCAATAACCAAGATGAATGACTCATTTAATTAACAAATCAGTTAACTAATTAAGAAAATTACTTTATTTTGTTATTATAGGTAGTGTGCATGACTGATGCCTCAACAAATTGGTTGCATTAGGTCAAATAAAACATTAAGAAAATAATGCCAGTAATGTTAATGTACCAGACTTTACTGAGGTCTAGGAGAGACCAAGTCTTTCATTGTGCAGGATTGGGGGTGACAGTTCTACAAATAAGAAATCCACTCTTTCTAACTGTAACAATAATAAAGGATTTCTTATTTCAAATGATAAAATATAAACTTTTACAGTTTGCCTGTGTAACTTGGGTTGTTATTTACTAAAGCAAGTGGAACTACTGTAGTGTTTGATTATACTACAGGGTTGATTATGGCACAAATAAACTACTAGTTATACATATATATACATACATATTTTAGCAATACTCAATTAAAAAATCAAACATAACACTAAATATACCCAGTGCCTAGTTTCAGAGTAAGAGTGGACACACTAAAACCTTACCAATCTGACTGGTCTTGGCTCTCATGTTTATATTCCATGGTTATTTTGGCTGTTAAAGCAAATCTAGTACAGTTACGAGAGTTGGAAATATACATTAATCCATCACAAATAGCATTTGTAATGCTTGATTATAAGAAGTGAAAATAATAGTGAGCTGTATTACAATGTTGAAGAATCCTTGTATAAACTATATTTTCCGTTCTCATTACTGCAAATAAGCTTCTACACACCAAATACATATCATTTTCACCCTGCTTTTCACACAGTTTTAATTTATACTGCAGGAGAAAATTAAAACTGAGAGTTGGTAGAAGAAAAGAGGTTTCAAAGTATGAAACATAAAACAGATTTTAAAAACTGTACTTTCAATTTCAAGAACTTAAACTCTTAAAGACTGCATGATTATACTGTTGTGATTTTTACCTCTGTGTTTGTCCAAAATATTGCAAAAAAACATGAATATGGGAAGTATGCAAAGCCAGTGTGTTTACATAAACACTGCACTTGTTTTTGTACACACAGTGTTAATTAACTTTCCACAAGTCAAAAATACAGACGTTTTTTGCTATAAAGTAAAAAAATAAGTCATGTTTAATACATACACACATCAAGTGCTTCAGTTAAACATTCATATAGCTGTGAAACGAATATACACAGTCTGTAGAAAGGATAAGTTTACTGCAAGTCTGTTTCAAACATTAATGCTCTTTTCTAACACCTAATTTCATTGGACCACTAGTTCCCTGTCGAGCAGCTTTTCTTGCTTGAAATTCTTTTAGTTTCTGTTGTCGTCTTTCCTCTCGTTTTTTCCTTACTTCTTCACTCTTATTCTGTGTTTTATCTGTGAATTCACGGTCACTTTTATCACTTTTACAGCCGTACAAATACACATCCAGAAAAAAACAACATGCACAGAAAACTCTGGCGATACTCTACACAAATAGCATTTAAAAATTTTAAAACAAGTACACTAAGTTTTATCAATGTACTCCGCCTTCTCTCCCCAAACTCAAAATATTTTACAAAAACTTGTACTCATTAACCATTTTTATCCAGTTAAGTTGCATATTAAAACTATTCAATCTCTAGTTTTGCTCTTGGCTTAATGGTTTCTAAGTTATGCACATAAAAAACAAAATGTAATTCCTGTATGAAACAGAGCTGACAACTCCTCCATATTTTGTTCATTGAACAAACTTACTCGTCCATTCATTGCTCTACAGGACCTCTTTTTCCCTTTTATAAGTTGTTTAAAAAGGCCTTACTCTTCCATACTGGGATCATCTTTAACCATTCCTAAACTGTTAAAATAGATCTTCCATTAAAATTTTCTATGGTGATGTGTTCTGGTTAATGCAACTACAATGGCCTTTGTTTTGCTATGAACTTTATGAATTAATATCAAGGACTGACTTTTTAAAACCCCTAAAGACTCTGTGTATGTAATGTAAACAAGAAATATATTTCTAAAAGTCAAGAACGCACAAGTCATCTACAATAACTACAGTACCTCAAAACACACATGTACAGAACATATTCACTTATCACAGAGAAAACCAGGCCCCTTAACCCTTTCGAGTCTCATAGAAACAGACTATTGCTTTCATATAAAAGCTGAACTACAATGACTCCTGCCATCTTTGAAAAGAACCATTTGTTGGAATATTTGTTATTATCATACTTTTTTCTGGTCTTGTCATCCACTCAACCTCACCAGAAACTGTCTTCTCTGCTTCACACCACATATACCTTGTTTATCAAAATCTTACATCGTGACACCTAAAGTTACCCTTCCTCAATAGGTAATATACTTTAATTAAGCAACAATTTCCTCATGCAGGGCAGAGGAAGATAAATCTATGTTTAAGCACCCTAGATATTCACTTCTCAGCAATTGAAATTCCAATGCCAATGATCAACTTATCTCCATCTAAATTCCTCTCAGTTTTCATCTGTTTAACAATTTGTATAAAGGTCAACTGGGCTTCCTATCCCTTTCATGTGTTGTTCAAACAGATACCCTAACTTTTACCTGGTTTTCTTTAATCTTTATAAATCTACAGTGCAGTTACACAAAATTCATTCCATATTTATTGAGCTTTTAGACTTAACCTTCTAACTGCACTACACTGCATTCATCCATATTTTCTTCTCCACTAAATAGGTACAAATTGAATAGGATTTTCAGGACCTAAGTAAACATGGTTTTTATAACAGTTTAATTACCTTGGAACTGATCATTCCAGTCACCCCATTTGTCATCCACTGACTTTGTAACCATCTGGTTTTCTATTCTACTACTCTGGTGTTCTGACGATTTCTTTGTTTCCTGAATAAATATACATAGCAATGACATAAATAAATCTAGAATACTTTTATCAATCATCTTCAAAGACAATACCACAGACATAAAAGAGTACAATAAAACTATTGGTTCTTGCAAACTAAACCACAAGTATAACACACCAACTACAGAATGTGACTATGATACAGGTGTACATTATAAATGGCAGAGTAAGGCTACTAGAAAAGCTGAAACTTTTTTTTAATAAATAGGAAGTACGACAGAAAAAAATCTTAACTGTTTTATCCTTTAATTCATTAATTTATCCTGTGATTAACATAAGATATTAAGATTTTTACAAAAAAATTATGATAAATATCTTGGAAAAATTAAATGATACAATAATTTCAATCTACTGTTTTGAATGCGTAGTCCTATCAATCCAGATATTTGCAAGCAAGTTTCTAAAGCACTGGCCATCTTTCAGTGACAAACCACTCACTACAATGACTGATAATTCTCTGGCTTCAAGAATTTAGATTTTATTAGTTTAATTATAATGATGGCACTGGCCATCTTTCAGTGACAAACCACTCACTACAATGACTGATAATTCTCTGGCTTCAAGAATTTAGATTTTATTAGTTTAATTATAATGAAACATTTCTTTAAATCAAAACATGATTCAAAACCAGGACTAAGATACACTGTCATAATATGTAGTTTTCTTTTGGATTACTGAATGTTTTACTATTGGAGGAAAAGTTTATTTTTATTTACCTAGCTTGGTAAGTATGCTTGTCTTATAGATTAAAGATTCTAACTATGTATAATGTTATGTAAACTAGATATATACTTCTAAAAGTCAAAAATGCACAAGTCATCTACAACAGTTACAGAACCTCAAAACACATGTACAGAACACATTCACTTGTTACAGAACTCCAAAAGACATGATTATGTAAGGACACATTCACGAGCTACAGAAATACAAAAGACGTGATTATGCACAGGACACATTCATGAGCTACAGAAATACAAAAGATGTGATTATGCACAGGACACATTCACGAGCTACAGAACTACAAAAGATGTGATTATGCACATGACACTTTCACCAGTGACAAAACTATAAAAGACATGATTATACTGAATTATTGGAAAGTAATAATGATTGTCAGTTATTAATCTTGCTTTTTATTTAAAGGGATAAATATTACTTAAGTCATACTGTAAAATGTCTTTTGAGTCTTTTAGATGCAAGAAAATTATGGTTCAAGGTTTTTATGCATCAAATATGTTTTATTTATATTTTAGTCATTCTGGTCACACAAGTCAGTACATGTGAAAGTGCAATATCCTTTGAAAGTGGTACTTTAAGCATTTCTAGAATGCATAACTCACCATTTTGGAAGAAACTCCAAGAGAGGAGAAAATATCATCTGATACTGAAGATGGTTGGGTCTTCCAGTTGTAGGAACTAGCTAGTTTTAACTTAGGGTCTGCTGGAATAAAATCTTCATGCAAACCCTCACTCCAATCCCCTCTACTTGAAGAAACCTAAACAAATAAGTTAATTAAAATACAATAACATAAATTAATTTCATTAAAAAATTACACTTGTACCATGTAAGGAAATTTTAAACCTGAATCACAGAAATTTTAAAACAGTACCAGAATGAAATATTTGGGTGTACAATTGAGTAGTGTGAAATTAGTACAGCAAATGGAAGGATACATCTCTGACAGTGGTTTTAAAATAGTGTAAGAGAGGTAGGTTAGGCCTTATGATAAAGTAATTTAAAATCAGAACTAGGCCTATGATAAAGTAGTTTGAAAACAGTACTGTAACTTGGCCAAATTTCCTGAAATTTTACTTTTGATAACTGGATAAAAATTGATACCTTTAACAATATCCTGTTTATTGCTCTCTCTGTGGAAGTGATACCAGAATGATTAATCAGATATAACATTTCTATCAATTACAGGATATTTCACACAAAAATAAATAACATATTCCAAAAGTGTCAATACAAAGAGTACAATAGTGCAGATATTTAATTTCCCACACAGCAGTGAGTTTATTTACCTTACAGCAGAAGTTTTTAGTCCTCCTAATATTTATCAACTGAAGTTCACGTTATGTTCTTTATATTTTCATAACAAAGCATCAAACCACAGCTCAGTGTGGGGCTCTATATGGATTTCTTAAAGCTAACAGGGAGTTTCAGTTGGATTAACTGTTTTGTATAAACCTGTCATCAGCCATTAGCAAGTTTGATCTCGTTTTTGAAATATTTTGTATAAAATGCATATTCGGTTAAGAATATGTTTGAATAAATCATTAACTTAAAAGAGTTTGATGATGATAGGTTTATGGTACTGAACCTCTTTTATTTAAATTTACTTCTAAATAAAATCATTGATTGACCTACATTTCAACCTTGTGTTTATTAAAAATAAAGTTGTATACAGTATGACTAATGATGTTTTCAAAACACATTGTGTGACCAAATAAACCTATATTATGTTAGTGGTAAAATTTATGAATAAACTGATGGAGCGGCTACAGGCTCTAATCTTGCTTCTGACCTTCTTAACATTATCCCATGCTTTCAGAAAAATGTTTCATTACATTCCTCTCCTAAACCTGTTAAACCTGAGTATTACAAGAGGAAAACTCGTGAACTTTTTTCAGTAGTTAACATGTCGAGTCACTTAACAAATTCCACCTTTTTTAAAAATTTTTTCATTGAAAATATAAAAAAGACAAAGTCTTAGTTGTTTATGTTTTAAAAACCAGGGTATACTAGCCAATAAAGTGTATCATAAGTCTAATTTCACTGGATGTCACTCACATTTCGACTTCATTCCTACAATCTTTAACCCCATTGTACTGGGTTCGTGTATTTACATGATGATAACCACATAATCATAATGGTATATGCACAATGATTCTGAAAGTACATAAAGAATCACAAAATTTGGCAAGCTTTTAGTAAGCTTTAAATGTATTCTGTGGACAAAAAACAGAATTTTTAAATTAAGTATTTTTACTAAAATTCTGTCCACAGTTATATGGTGTTAGCATGCTGACTGGTGTGACTGTAAAGTGATTTTCACATTAAGATTTAAAAAATTTTCTTCATATGAAATTTAAGTTTCCTTTACATATCCATGAAATAAATATCAGTTTTTTAATTTTTTTAGAAACATTTTATATTATATCTGTTATTTTCCATAACCTAACTCTATATAAGGTTGGTCAATTTGACAAACTTTGTTATCACAATAAAAATAAAATAAAAGGAAATAATTCTTAGTTATCCTTACTTTTTTCTGTAAAAACTGCAAATTGTAACAAGAAACCACAACTGTTTATGCTAAATAGCTTAAAGCTTGTAGCATTATAAGTCTATTTATATTTCATTTCATTGTTTTATTGCCGTTTGAATCATGTCTGATTTATGATCCTTCCACACTAGTTGTAAATCATTCAGCAAATGTGCAGCTCACATTACCTTACCAAACAATGTAAGTATACATTGCTTGCAAGTACATCTAACCCAACAAGTCTTACTTTCTCATTATAGGTACTTTTATAATAAAAAATAAATACTGATGAAAAACAAAAATATAGTACTTAACTGCACTTTTTTCTTGTTGACTGTCAACTAAAATGAATTCTACTTTTATAACTAATGATACTACAACACTAAGTTATCTGTTAAATAATGCACTTAAGAACACAGAATAACAGAGCATGAAAATGCAAACTGTTCTTTAACTATCATAATTTTTCTAGCTTTCTAACTATGAGATAAAACCTCTAAAAAGTCAGCGAAACTTACTTATGTGTTTCCCAAGGGAATAAAGTTTGAGCTATGAGCAAATTAGACAATTCTCTATATAGAAAAAAATATCATATGTCGTTTGATAGAATAAAACTCTGACAATTTGTAAAAGAGAGGATGTGACAGGCTGGCATAGCAGGATGGGTCTGATTTTCTAGTTTATAGCTCTGAAACCAAATAGTATTGAAGGCTACAAAAATTATTCTTTACCTAAGTGTTAGAACTTTATCATAATGAATAATTTACATCAAATTCTGTACCTCTCAGAGAGCTGGTAAATACATTAGAAATAAGGGAAGACAGAACAAACGTAAATATTAAAATTTTATCTATCAACTACATTTTGATGCCAAATTTATTCCAATACAATGATAATAAATTGGTTTAATCAAATTTTGAATGTAACTCTGTAAATAGTTGTGATGTGTACTTTGACTTATCCAATGCAAGAGGGTTAAAGAAAATCTAATCAAAATTATGCAATACAAAAAGTGTTTAAAACATCAGTAAATCAAAAGCTTTTTGAAGCAGAAGTTGGGAACATTAAGCAACTGCTTGAAATAAATTGTTTTCCAATGTCATTTCTAAACAGAAAACTTAAAAACCTAATACATCATCTGTGGTAAAATGTCATCAGTCAAATTCTAATTTGGTACAATTTCATATTGGATCAAGAAAATTATTAAATAGCAAATCCAGTAGTTCAATTAAAATATACTTTTCAAAGATAGCCCAAGTTAAAAGGAATCTTCAACTCTGAAGACAAACAACATTGGCTGGAAAAGTGCACTAGCAGAATACAAATTTGCATACCTAAGATGAGCCAGGGTTATAATGTACCAAGCACTAGGAAGTTATGTTATTGAATAAAAGAACTGTAATGCTAAAACCCACACCATCAGTAGTGTCATCAGCCATCATCAAAACCACTGTACTCACCTCCAGTGTTTCCTGCATCATCCTCCATTCTTAGGAGGAATTCCAATTTAGAAAACTTGAATATCTTGCTATTAAATTAAGATAACCTGCTCTTAACTGAAAGAGTGAATTGTCACTATATATTAAACTGTGAAAATATAAAGAAAGAACAAAAGGTATACTAAACAGATTTTATGTAATTTACAATCGAAAGCCATTATACATACATGTTGACACAAGCTATTAAGAAATAAGATGTCAGAAATTCTTCAAAGTAAATTTTTGGTTATTTTTATTTCATTTTTATCTTTAACCCTTTATCATCCATGGAAAAGTTGTTTTTTTTATTACTGTAATTGGTGTAAATGTACAGATGGAAATGGTGTCTAGCATGTGCAACTGCATGGGTGGAAATGATAAAGATGTTAAACAAATTACTCCACACATATTCAGTTTAACATTTAAGTCCAAGAAGCTCAATAAAAGAAATTATTAAGGCAAATTATTTTAAATTAAACAATACAATGAATCAAACTTTTGTAGTCGGTTTTGTAAGAGGTGGTGCCTGCTTGACAAACCTAAAATACACACGTTTTACACAATCAGGAAAACACTCCATAAATTTGTCCAATGTACTGAATGTTTATTTAATTCCCATAAAGTTCACCTTGGAGAGCAGTTTTGTATTCAAAATAAAACTTACTATTTTATTGCTTTCTGCTCTTTCAGGATCAATTTCAAAGCTTTCCCAATCCTCACTCACATCCCATCCCTCTAGTTTTGAAGATGTAGTAGGCACAGCTGTGGTTAATGAAGTAACAGAAGAGTCCTTAGGGGGGAAAAAACAAAATTAAAACATAAGTTTCTATCTATGACCACAACACAAATTCCAAGCACTCGTCACTCACTAAATGTTTTAAAGTATGATACTAGCCTCTATGTCCCCCCAGTCATTCCACTCTTCTTCATAATCTGACCCAGAATCCTGATGATCATCTTTTATAGTGGCTGCAGCAGCATGAGAATGATCAGACACCACAGAATGACTAGAATCTGAAGACGCTAGAAACACAAAAGACAGATGTTAAAAATACAACAGTAAAATGTAAATAAATCCAACTTAAAGTGGTTTGAAAACACAAAAACTGGAGGATAACAGTGGTGTGTAGAAATGAAAGATGAATAATGATAGTGGTGTGTTGGAACAAATGATGGATAATGACAGTGGTGTGAAAAAACAACAGATTGGCAATGATAGTGGTGTGAGGAAACAAACAGACAGACAATGACATTGGTGCATGAAAACAATGGATAGTTCATGACAGTGGTGTGTGGAAAAAATGGATGGATTATGACAGTGGTGTGTGGAAACAATAAATGGATCATGACAGTGGTGTATGGAAACAAGAGATGAATAATGACAGTGGTGTGTGGGAACAAATAATGCATAATGACAGTGATGTGTAGAAACAATGAAAGGATAATGGCAGTGATATGTGGAAATACTGACAGTGGCGTGTGGAAACAATCAATGGATTATGACAGTGGTATGCAAAAACAGAGAGACAATGGCAATGGTGTGAGGAAACAATAGAAAATGGCAATGGTGTGAGGAAACAATAGAAAATGACAGTGGTGCAAGGAAACAACAGATAGACAATGACAGTGGTGTGTGGAAACAATAGATGGATCATGACAGTGGTGTGTGAAAACAGTCGATGGATAATGACAGTGGTGTGTGAAAACAGTCGATGGATAATGACAGTGGTGTGTGAAAACAGTCGATGGATAATGACAGTGGTGTGTGAAAACAGTCGATGGATAATGACAGTGGTGTGTGAAAACAGTCGATGGATAATGACAGAGGTGTGTGAAAACAACAAATTGAGATTGGTAAGTATGTGTATTTTTCTTGTAGTAAAGCCACATAAGGATATCTTCTGTATACATCAAGGAGAATCAAACCCCTGATTTTAACACTGTAAATCTGAATACTTACACCTGTCCCACTGGGGAAAAACTGATAAATATTGGAATAGAAAACAACAAACAATACTTAATGCTGTTTAGAACAATAGATGTAAAATGATAAGTATGGAAAGAGAACATAACACTTACACAATGACAAAAATTGAGAAACAAAACAATGTAAAATGCAAACAAGGAATTTATATATGTGATCATCACTGATCAAACTTATAGAAAAAAAATATAAAGTAGCATCATAGTCTCACGTTTTGGTGACTGAGAACTGGCTTGAGTAGTAGTAGGTTTAGAAGGAGACTGTTGACTGGACTTGTAAAACTTAGCTGTTAAGGAAGAAACTGCCCAACCTGCCCAGCTGGCTGCTATACTAGTAGAAGATCCAGAGCCAACAGCATTAACATCAGCCTCTAAGTAATAGAGAATATAAATTGTAACCATTTACAATATTTTAAAATATACTTGTACAGTTAACTACACTTAAAAACAATTCAGATGAAACTAAAGTCATACACTACTTGTTTTGTTTGTTTGTTTGTTTTTAATTTCATGCAAAGCTACTCCAGGGCCATCTGTGCTAGCCGTCCCAAATTTAGGATCGTAAGACTAGAGGGAAGGCAGCTAGTCATTATAACCCACTACCAATTTTTAGGCTACTCTTTTACCAACGAATAGTGGGATTGACCATCACATTATAATGCCCCCACAGCTGAGAAAGGTAGCATGTTTGATGTGATGGGGATTATGGATTACAAGTTGAGTGCCTTAACCACCTGGCCATATCAAGCCCATACACTGCAGCAGCCACAAAATGTGTCCATGTGTGTATATGTTGAGATCAAAGTTCTTTGCTAATGAGTAATGAACTAAACATTTCTGTTGTAAATAATACATTTAGAAAAATCATCTGTGCAATTTTGTATTTCTCAGAAGATTAGTGTATGGAATAACATACACAAGTGCTCACTATTTTTAAGAACATGTATGAAAAATATCAATTTTTCAGTTCAGAGTCAGTATAAAAATGTTTCAGATATTTAAAGAAATTAAAATTGGTCAATCTATACTTCTTTGATTAACTATTGTTATGTTAAATGTATTTAACATTTTTTTATTTTAATGAATATTAAGTGCTCTCAACACATTACTTACAAAATTCCTAAGCTTCTTTTTTTTTTTTCTTAAAATATCTTGGCAAAAAAAACAACAAATTCAGATATTCACATTTCTTGTTTCAAATATACAAAATCTCAATTTAATTCAGGAAACACATTTATTGTATGCATGAAAAGTGTAGGTCTTACTTTTATATCTAATGCTCATATTAATACAAAGAAGTGGTCCAACCAGAGGTCTTACTTTTATATCCAATGCTCATATTAATACATAGAAGTGGTCCAACCAGATCCACATTCCAGGATGAGCCATATCTTTAAATTTTCAGTTGCAAATTCCTTTTCATTTTACATTGAATAACTTCAACTTCCCATTTCAGTAAAAAATAGTGTTTTAAAGTTTGCTCCACAAATGTTAAATTATAGAGATGGCTTTAAATCACTGAATTTGTTTGTTATTAGGATTAATCAAAAATCAAAATAACTTAGATTTAAACTCACTAAATACTTTAAAAGACTTACTTTTCATTGATATATTTAAAATCTGAAGAAAAATCTATCTTTTGAAAGTGCTCAACTATATATATAAACTATACATATATTATAACCACATTTTTTTAAAAGCCAAAACAAATCACATTAAAATTAAAAAATTAAACAAAATACACTGCATTTTTAAAAAAGATCCTTGGGTATAGCTACAATGTTTTGGCTTTAATATAATTAATCAGAGGTTGGCATTTGCTATTTCCAATGCAGTAGTCCCTTCTCATGATTATGTTTACTTAGTTAACTTCATTTAAATGCATTTATTTAATTTCACTATATACATATGAAAGTAGTTCTTCAAAATAGAAGTTAGTAAAGTAATGCTCCTTACCCTTAACATTTTTTGTATGTATGAAAAACCTTTGTGGTAAAATTTTAAGTCATTTGGACTAAATTTAGGGGCTGCAAACAGTTTGCAAATTCACACATGTAGCTTGCATAAATGTTTGGAGTTGATTATTTATTTTCCACTGCCATATTTATGATTTTGACCATTCTCTAGTTGACCTTGCTATGTACTGCATGCTTTGAAGTTTTTAATGGGTATAGAGTACAGTTGAAATCTGATGTAATTAGACCTGTGGGATAAATTTACTTATTCAATTAGTATTAGCATTTATTTATTATTTACAGTAATGTTTTTCATTAATTGCTAATCAATTTGACATACTTTTTTCCAGAATAATTTATACCTATTCATGATTGGTCACAACAACTCATTCTAATGATTACCTTTGCAAACCAGGTGATGGGATTGATGGAACAAAACTTCCTTCTACAGGACAAGCTCTTTCCTTCTTTATGCACCTTCACATTAAGGAGGGAAAGACAATTAGGGGAAGTGCTACAACAGTGATCATGCATTTAACAGAATTCTAGGAGAAAGCAAGAATTCAATGATTTGCAAAGATAATGCAATTACTAAAGTAGAGAAGCTGTACACAGTTTATCAGAATTTGAAGAAAGGGGAAAAACAGAAGACCAGATACCAGTCTCACAGATACAGAAGGAGAATGACTTTGAGGTAGAAAGGTCCAATTTGTTTGACATAACCATCTCTGATGCCCTCACAATAATGACAAATCAAGAAGACCGAGAACTATTAATTGCTCAACTGTAATCAAGCCATAGAGGAACAATGGAGCAACTGATGCCAAGGAAGCTGCAAAAGAGAACAAATCTCTCAAGAGGAAGATAAAGGAAGAAGAATGAAGAAGTTAATGAGAGAATGAAGCTGCAGCATCTTCAAACCACATAATGTGGCAATGGGACAGTATCAGAACAAGCCAATACTGTAATAGCAGCTCTTATTGAATGGGGTTTGAAAGAGATTGTTATTAGATTGTCATTTGACACTATAGCTGCTAATACTGGGCTAAAGTAAGGTGCATGTGTTTACACAGAACAGGAGCTGCATCAGGATCTTTTCCATCTGGCATTCCATCATCTTATCTTGGAGTTTCTTGCTGAGAGAGTTTTAACCACACTCATGAGTACTACCAAAGGACCAGATGTTTTGATTTTAAGAGGTTTCAAGATCAGTGAGAGTTTATTAACAGAAATTAATATGCAAATACAGCTGATTGAAAGGAGATAGCTGATTTCATCAATGACCCAGAGCTAGTGGCTTGGGCTGAAAGGTCACTGATAGAGCAAAAGGATCTGTGTGATTACTACTGGGAATTCATATAGTTCTTATTGATCTTCATGGGAGCCACACCTCCATAGGACATCCACTTTATTGCATCTGGTCCCAAGCACCATGCTAGGTGAATGCCCAAGAAAATATACTCATTCAAGTTCTGGTTTTTTTATGATAATTTTAAACTGACAGATGGATATGAATTGAAAACTTCTCTGTCTCTATCAGCAGCAACCAATGACCTGAATCTTGTATAGGCTCTCCATGCCTATGCCACTGTCAACACAACTGTATCGAAAACTGTTCTAGACCTCTGGTGCTTGTCAGAGGAGCTGGTGGCCTTTACATTTTTTTTTATCCATCTGTGTTCTCTTCCACAAAGAAGCTTATGACAAGAGCAACAAGGGAATTTGAAAGAACAGAAGATCCTCCTAAGTGACAGACAGCCAATCCAGCAGCTATTGAACAGTTTCAGTACTTTGATTTTGTAACTAGAGGGTCTCTATCCTTCTTTAAAAAACTTCATCTGTCCAATGATTTCCTAGAACAGGATCCAGACATTTGGCCAGCTAGAGAGGATTATAAGGAGGCTCTCAAGGTTGTCAACAGCCTCACTGACACAAATGATCATGCAGAGCATGCAATTGCTCTCACTGAAGAGTACAATTGTCTCCTGAGAAGAGATGAACAGTATCTGTTTCTAGTTGTGATAGAACACTGCAGGAAGTTTCCTTATTCCTATGCTTATCAGGCAGCAATGAATGGCTGGCAACCATGATACCCACCTCTTAGTGGCTAATACTCCCTTTTTTAGTAAACTAAGGTACTAAAATATGGGAGCAAGATAAAAATTACCTCCTAAAATTGGCATTCCAGCCCCCATTATAGTATTAATGCACTAATTAATAGAATAGTAGACAAATTATACAAATATAGAATCCTAACCAGTTACCTAAACTAATAAGTATAACTCCTACACACTACTTATTAAGCCCACTGTAACTACAAATTTTCAGACTCTACATAAATCTTTGTATGCAATAAAGTGTTCATCCACAAAAAAGTAGAGCAAAGTTGTTTAAATGACCTTATTAAAATGTTTCAGTAAATTTTTCTTAATTTTTACTTCTTTACATTTATTTAATACACTCTTATATTTATCACAGAATATTTTGTATTTTTTCTTTATTACATCTATTAAATATTAATTTTTGTATTAACATTTTAACATTAACAATAAAATATTGTAATTTATTACAAATTTTTCAAAATCCGAACAAGTATGAAGTTTTCACAGAACAGTATGGTACATTGCTATTAAAAGAGGGGAAACTATATAATGGAAAAACAAAATATTTTATCAAAAATTTTTAAGATTGATATCATTATCAATTATTTTAATTTCTAAATCTAAATAATGTGCTTCTACATCAGATATTGAAATACTTTAAGTTTCTAAATCTACCATATAAATACTGTTAATAACATTATCTCATGATTATTTACACTAAATCATCTATTCATCTAAGTTAAAGCAAAAATGTTTAGGTTAAAAAATTTCAATAAACCTATTTTCATAAATATAAAGATACATATTTCCAATACAAGTAGAATAGTTAGCTCCCACTGGAACTCCTGTTACTTGTTTTCATAGCTGGTCATTCAACAAAATAATATAATTATTATAAATGCAAAAACTTGTGTATCTTCCATGTTTCTGAAAGTGAATTTCCTTTCTTCCACTTCCATGAAAGAATAATAGAACTGTTCTGTTAATGAATTTCTAACAAGAACTATTTTATAAATAAGAATTGTGGTGTACTATGTGGTGAAACCAAATGTTTAAATATTATTTACTTGTTCACAATTTTTTTGATATTCTAAAATCGGTTATTTTTTATCACCCAAATGTGTGTCTCTTATCACTGACACTTACATTTTTAATGCTATGAAATAACATATTAAAAAGTTTATTTAATAAAATGGCTGATTGGTTGATATTTGTTTTTATTGAACTGGAAATAAATGTAAATTTAATCATAGATTTATGGAGTTTAGTTTCAAATTGATTGATAATTTTAAATGTTTTTGTACTATTTTAGTTAATCATTATTAATCTATAAAACATTTTTTTTTTTTAGAAATAAAGTTAAATTTTATTCATGGGAACAATATTATACTGTTCTTGAATCTTATTTTTAACTGATTAAACTAAAAATCTATATGATACCTCTAATTTTATACTGCATAATTTAACTTTTTACTTGACTATTCACATATATAACTTTTTAATTTAGTGTATTCTAGATATTCTTACTTGCTTATTTGAAAATGTAGTGGGAAAGTGTGAGAACTTGTTAGCTGAACATTTTTCAAACATTTTAAACTGTAGGTTTAACTTTCTTATCAATACACTATTTTAATCATCTCAGAGGAGTCAATAAATAAATATGCACTCAACTACCTCCTAACACTAGGTTTCAGACATACCCATTTGTTCAGCTAGACTAGGGTCTTCCGAAACTTTCTCCAGTTTACTCAGGAAACCTTTTGCCGCTTTAAATGCCTGGATGAAAATAAATACAAAGAATAATAAAATTACAAATAATTGAGGGCAATCCTTATAAAAATTAGACTTAATTTAAATCACATAATCATAAAGAAACCTTACAGTTTTACCTAAAACTGTTCTGTAGTAAAAAAGTCTAAAACAGTTTCTCAGTTTTTAGGAACTATGAACAAATATTTAATACTTTATGATGAATGTGATATCTGATGAAAATTTTACAAACAACATGACCAATTTTCTTAAATATCTTTAGAAACATGTAACGTGGATAACTTCTAATTTTAAAGTCATTATGTTGCTTATTTTTAGCTCAGAAACTTGCAGCAAGGTTGATACATATCTGATCTATTGCTAAGAAACTGGTAATATGATAACTTCTGACTGTTCAGAGTAGCTACATACCTGATCTCTTACAGATTTATCAGGATCAACTGTTAGAGCACAAAGAGCTGGTAAAATTCTTGTGGCACAGTCTCGTAGGGTGTAATAACTCTGTGTAGCAGAAAGTGCAAGAATTCCTGCTGTCCGAGCTGGAGGGAAAGGATCACGCATCGCACGGGAGAATGCAGGAATCAAAACTTTTTGTCTCGTCTGAGAACGACAAAATATTTCACAACTCAGATAGTCCAACTATTCTAAACAATAAAAAATAGTTACTACACTCTTACTTTGAAAGATTCAGAAAACTTCATTATGCCATATTTAAAATTTTTATCCTTTCTTCAACACATTTCAAAGCTGTTTTAGCTTGCTATTGCAATTTCATTCAAATGTGGAAAAAAGTAGCTTAAATTTATAAAAACAACAAATTTTATTGTTAAAGATTTAAACAAATTAATATCTAAAGCAATTACAA
Organism: Carcinoscorpius rotundicauda; assembly: GCA_011833715.1. Taxonomy (NCBI): domain Eukaryota; kingdom Metazoa; phylum Arthropoda; class Merostomata; order Xiphosura; family Limulidae; genus Carcinoscorpius; species Carcinoscorpius rotundicauda. The sequence continues at coordinate 15,753,081 of CM022401.1, read as the reverse complement.
TGTTTATATAACATATCTTAAAAATTCGTTCTTGATTATATCTATGTAAAAGTTGCATTTCTACAACCTATATGTCCCACAATACGTCTTTCATGACATGTTAACATGATGGTGAAAATCTTTATAGTTTACACTTTAAAAAAAAGTTTGAGAGCCAACTAGTTGTGGGCCTAAAATGTCATGAGCAACTTCATAAGAAATTAAAAGCACTTTTAAATTTTGTTGCAAAAGAATATATTTCAGTACATGTACTTTAAAGCTTACTTTATTTCAACCATCTTATTCACTGGCTAAAATCTTCATGTCAACCAGCAATGTTCCACTAACCACTGCATTGCATAATATTATTTTCTTGTGGTTTGACTGCAGTGTCAAAAAAGATTTATTGACAATTGATTAAGTATTATTTCTTGATTATCTCTAAATTTGGTGACATGACAATTTCTAAAATCTCTATCAAATAATACTCTTTTGATTGTATCTAAATAACAGCAAAAATTCCTCAAACCTGCCATAAAATCTCTATAGCTATACCATAATTCTTTTTAAAACAACAAAAGATATTCACAAAAACAAACTTTACCTGTGGATGCAAATAACTTGCTATTTTTCCCAAACAAACTGTCGTATTTGTTCGGATTCCTCCCTGTAATAATTAATAAAATATCCATGGATACAATGTTTCAATAAGTGCATTCTTAAGTTTGCTTTTTAATCCTTCATGCAAACATGCATAGACTTGGTCCACTGAAGTGACCATATGCTAGACAAGGAATACTGAACTACAGTTCTAAACTTATAATGTGTATTTGCACAAAATGTACAAGTTTTACACACAAAAATTAGATGTGCTGAAAAGATATTTGAACTCAAGATAAATTGAATTGACAATGTCAGTCAGATTCAAACTGACAAACTGAAATGCAAAGTTATATTCATGTGAAGAATAAACATACTTTTGTCCACTGTACAGTTTGCATAATGTCTTAGAATCTATGAAATGCTTATCTATAATTTGGTTTAGGATTTATATATATATATTGTATATGTTACTTACTCTCTTCTACTATAAACTGTCACTAAACAAACAATGCTGGGTAAAATTAATAGTTCATAATTCTGACACCATATATATACAAATATTGAAAAGCATATGTTAAAAGATTAGTTAGTTTCATGCTTTAACACACATCTACATAGAGGGTTAAAACCACCTTCTTCAGAATCTACTGAGAAAATTTCAGAAAAGACTTCTTAGTTATTTCAGAATTTTGCACAAAGTTGCATAACAGTTATTTTATCTTAAACATTCCTACATTTGAACTAATGAACCAGTGTACAGGCACCTAGCCAACAGTGCCACCACCAACTCCTGAGCTGCATTAATCAAAGTTTTAGTTGAAATGCAAGACCAACACTCGGATCAAAAATCCAGCATACTAACCACCAAGTCAGTCAGTCTTCTCGTCAGCTCTAAATAATCTCAACATACACTGTCTACCAGTAGTTTCAAACAATTTCATAGATAGACTATGCTATTCATTTACACATTTAAATGTTAGAAATTAAAAACTCTTCTTCAAAAACATATGTATGGTAACCTTTTTTAAAATATAACTTTCTATAATTTAAAATAAACTTTTACATTTAAAAGAAATGAGAGTGACCTTGAGATTACAAAGAAAAAGACCACTGTTACGTTTTTTTTTTATGTGTTTTATGTGGACTGAATGCAACAGAAAGACACAGACAACAGCTTATATAATTTATTACAATAAATTATTATATATGTAACAGATATAACAAATTATATAATAACAATGACAGATATTCAGTTTCAACCTTCAAAATTAATTAAATACAAAATGGTACTGGCCTGTGTCCAATATAATAATCTAGAATGAAAGTCCAAAAGTCCAGATGAGGAATCCATAATTCCAGTCTAGGGAGTGAATTTGGTCCCATGAAAAAATTCCAAAGTTTTAATGGAGAAGTCCAGAAACAATTCACAGTCCAATAAATTTGATGAAGTTCTTTTTATGATGTTTTCGATGAATGTCTCAAATTTGTCGTTTTCCAACTTTTCTGGTCTCCCCTAAACAGTCCTGTACGTGTTGACCTTCAGTATAACCAGTAATTCAAATGAATCGTAAAGACTGATGACATAAAATCACAGCTTTTGTAGATCTAGCTCCAGTCACAAATCCAAGTTGAATAAACACACAGCAAATGTTGAAAATTTCTCAAATGGAGACAATATCTCTTTAATCGAATAAAACGAATGACTGACTCACTGACTTTTTCTTCTTCTCCTCGCATCGCCGTCTGTTTTTATACTAGTATGCCTACTGTGTTCTCCAACAATCGCATAACTTCCACATAATTCTAGAGTAATCTGCGCATGTCTGTTTTTGCATGAGACTCGTCTAGACACCAGGCCGCCATACATTTTATTTACAGAAAAATGATCCATCTACCTAATTCTAGAAAGTTCTAAATGTTAGAATAACAACGTATTTTATTGGTTTGAACTTCGAAACCATAATATAAATATGGAAATATAAATAATAGATATGGAAATTCAAACACGACATGACATGGTTGTCGTTTACAATACATTTACATAACAGCACCAACAATATCACATGAGAAAATGAAAAATACTGATGCAAGAATACTGAAAATCACAGTTCTGGTTTCATTTTGATGACTTCAGCTTTTAGTGAATTTGTATGTAAAAAAAAAGACCATGACAAAACAGACTTGACCATTGGACACTTGTTGAATTATAACTTAATGAACAAATGAAAAAACTGCTGACCTGATCATCTTTTGCTTGAAGTCGAGCAAAATGTTTTAGTAGTTCTTCATCCAAGTTGTGATAGTTGAGCTTTGAAGACAAATGAAGCATGCACTAAAATTAGAAAACTCCAATTAAAACTTAAACCCATCCAAACCAGAGGATACTTTTTATTTAATACTTGCACTGATTTCTTTCCATCTAAGTTTATATTTAACTATACTGAAAACATATAATATAATACTTATCCCCTTCTAACACTTTAGCCTTATTCCAATGAAAGTTTCTCTTTAATGTCCATCTAAGCATTGGTGTGAATTATATTTTACTTCTTCTAGTCTTTATACCCCACTACATAGCTCATTGTGATGTTAATCTTGTACCTCTCTCCGCCTATGTCAATGCACTACACCCGTACATAAGCTCTCCATTATTACTTCTCAACTTTTTAAAGACTGGCAAAATTATCAGACTGAACACTGTCCACTGTGGGGAGGAAGGATGGGATAATGTGAAAATTGCACATTAATTGACAAGGTGAAGAAACCAGTGAGGATACAATTCACACAGAAAACATCTCCGGAGAAAAATGAGTGTAAAAACTGGGATACAATATAACACTTGTTGAGGTCACACTGGAAAAAGAACGAATTTTCACTTGGATAACGTGAAATCTAAAATATGGGAGGTAAAGGCCAATGAGCCAAAGTGTTGAAACATGCAAGGAGAGGCATCTATTTTAAAATTCATTCCTGCTGCAATACCTGATACATCTAGTATTAAGGAACCCTAATTTGATAGTTACAAAATGTTGAAAACAAGCCCCCCAAATTAAGAAGCAAAGACAAACAACACCTAAGTGGACAAGCCTTCCTCCCCAACCTGAAGAACCATCAAATGCAACAAACCAAACTGAGAACTAAGAATCTGAACCTGAAGAAAATATAAATCATTCAGCCTGGAATTAAAAACATAAGTTTTAACTCCTCAACCTAAGAGACAAGTAAACACCACTGCCCCTCGAATTATAAAAAGGTTGTGGAACAAAAGATGTTCAACCAATGGATCAATAACATGACACTCCATGTGCAGAATTATGAGGAGACAAGAATCCACTTCGATGACCATGGAAAGTAATATAATGACTAAAAAGAAAAGCCACACTCAACCATCTGGATGGTACAATGTCAACTCTGAACTGGAATTACAAGGAAATTCCTGTTTAGGCTAGTCCTGTTCCCACTAAACATCTGTGAAAAATCATTCAGGGTTATGGTTGCGAGGTTATTCAGCTTTGCCCTCTTCTCTTTGAGTGAAATAGTATTCACACATCACTGTCCACCACTTCAATGACTGGAAACTGGCAGTAGTAAGAACTCCAATGCTTGATTATGAAGAAATGGGGGAAGAATTTGCACTGCAGAGTCATGAGGAGATAGTGCAATAGGTGAATCATTTTCCCTATGTTTAAAAGCACACCAACCATGATTTATTCAACCCATGGGTGAGCAGAATGGGCAAAATTCCTTTATGCTTTATTCCTGATAGTCCATAAGTAGCAGTCCATTATTGTATGTTATGTTTGGTGCTGAATAATTGTGCAATACCTGGAAAGCATCAAGATGATCTTATGAAATACACAATCTCAAAAGAGCTTTAGTTTCCAAGAATTTTGCTTATTAGTCTACTTGTAGCAAGTGTGGATTTGAAAAACATATATCTCACTCGACTTACCACTGAGTGAGATCTAAATTATAATGACAAGAGGGATCCTGAAAAGGAATAAAATAACACAAAATAAATAAAGTACATCACCCCTCTCACAATAGATAGCTAAATGGTAGCCGATATCCATCCAAGAAGTAAACCACTAAATCATACAAATAGTAAGATATGAAGGTGTTAGATTTTGCCCACATACCAGCCTGTACAATTTCATCTAATGGGTGACAAAACCCAACTGAGTCTGCAAATGAAAAACACCTCTAAATGGATAAGGTACTGTATGGGAGTAAAAGCAGGTTTCTCCTTTTTAATAAGAAATCCATATCTCAGATTCTTATAACAGCATTTGAGTGTAAAGTTGAGAAAAGTGGTGGGAAGGAACAAGAAGTCAGTGGTCCATGTAATGATGAGTGTGAAAATCATGTGAAAAGGAACTTATACTCCATAAAAAACGTATGGGGTCAATGCAAGGTCAAATGGAAGATTACAAAGTTGAAAAACCTGGTTGTAGTGCACAATATGGAAATAATGTCATGAAGACTTTGTGACCAGAATATGAAGGTAGGCAGTTGGAACATCAAATTTTAATTCAATAGATCAGATGAAAAGAGCCACCAAAGTGACAAAATCAAGTCCACTGAAAACCAAAAAGACTGAAGGAAATAACTGATATAAAAAAGGTCAATGATAAGTTGTCAGTTGCCATCTTTCTTGGTAGTTCAAATGGCCAAGAATAAAAACTCTCAGAGTGCAAAACACATCATATATGGCTTGAGTTCAACAGCTTGATGAGATGATCCTAAGGAAATGGAAAGCCAACTGATATGAGAGACAATGAAGGAAATATGAAATGAATGACCAATTCTCTCCTGAGAACTTGAGTGACCCACTGATCTGTGGTGAAAGATCTCATACTAGCACAAAATCTCCAGGTCAATGTTCAACAGGACCTGATCCTATAAGATAGTCATCAACATTGCAAGTCTTCTTTCCATCCTAGAGGAAATTACCCTCTGGTAATGTTGGAATCACTCATGTTCCAATGGATCACAGAGCTGAGGAAGGTTTGAAAATTTGAACAGGAAACCATCCTGCAGACCTTTGTGACAGTCAAGAAGCCAGAGTAGAATGAGAAGAGTAGAGGTGGACCACATCCACTCATAATTCCATGGAATCAAGAATATCAGCAAATATAGACTACCTGAGGAAAAAAGTTTCTTGTTTTGTTTGTTTGGAATTTCGCACAAAGCTACTAGAGGGCTATCTGTGCTAGCCGTCCCTAATTTAGTAGTGTAAGACTAGAGGGAAAGCAGCTAGTCATCACCAGACACCGCCAATTCTTACCAACGAATAGTGGGATTGACCATTACATTATATGCCCCCACAGTTGGGAGGTCGAGCATGTTTAGTGCGACCCTTGGATTACAAGTCGCATGCCCTACATGCTTGGCCATGTCAGGCCAGGAAAAGGAGTTTCTCTGATATCCCTAAGGGCCAAAGCAGGAAAGCAAACTCCCTCCACTAAGGCATCTCTCTCCAAAAGATCACAACAATAAACCAATCAAGATACCAAGGAGAGAGTAAAAGCTAACAACCTGACCAAAATAGAAGTCAATAAATGAAAAATATTATATAAAAATTCTGCAGGAGATCTCTGAGTAACCTCAGACAACAACTACAGAAATGATCTAAAAGCAAACCTATTGTGACAGACAAATTCTGAAACACTGAGACTGACTAAGGCAAAACCTGGCATCTTATCTATGACCCCATATAGGAAGAAGAGGATCTAATATATGAGAATCCAAATTATGGTTCTTTAAGGAATGGAAGGCCAAGGTATGATTGATCCAATAAATGCATTGGATGAGGCAAATGATCAGAAAATCTCTTCGCATGCATAGTAATGTCTGGCAAAGACAAAAAGACCAGATAATAAGACAAATGATTATCCCTCTCTATAAAGAAAGAGAAGATTTCCAAGCTACAGGAGAGCTACTCAAAACACTGCAAACTTGATATACCATTTGCAAAAACAGAGAGAAAGGAGGAATATCTGTCTATGACTCAGCAAAGGAAGGTGCCAAGAATATAAACCCTAAATTCTCATCAGTCTACCATTCATCCACCACAGACTCAGCCTCAGAGTCTTTTGGAGAAAAAATATGAGAAAGCATGTAAGACTCTACCTCTATGCATTGGGAACTGTCTGTCCTATGTAAAAGGCAGTCCCACCCAAGGCAGTTTCAAATGCTCCTCCACATATCAGACATGAACAAATATATTCCAATTCAAAAAATGTCTCCAAATTGTTTTTGTAAGATAAATAAAATAAGCAATAAATTCAAAATCCACTAAAATAAGTCTTAAAGAAACCAAAAGAAAGCCTAGTAATGATGCTGAAGAGAAACCCATAAGACAGTGAACATAATTTCTGCCACTGAGAAAAAAATGAAGAAGTATTAACGTGAAATTATATGTAGATCTGGTAAAGAGAGCGTATTAATGTATGAGGAGAAAGTCCAAAAATTAAAATCACTATGGGCAATATCACGGGGTTTGTTTGTTAGTTGGTTTTTGCATTTTTGCACAAAGCTATTTGAGGGCTATCTGTGCTAGTTGTCCCTTATTTAGCAGTGAAAGACTAGAGGGAAGGCAGCTAATCATCACTACCCACCGCCAACTCTTGGGCTACTCTTTTACCAACGAATAATGGGATTAACCATCACATTATAATGCCTCCATGGCTGAGAGAGTGAGCATGTTTGGTGCAACTCAGGCGCGAACTCGCAACTCTCAGATTACAAAGCGCACGCCTTAACGTGCTAGGCCATGCCAGGCCTATATCCTCTGGTATAAAAACTGGAGCAAGTGAGGTATAATTCATACGAATCCTTAAAGAGGCATAGAAGATAATTTTTTTGTTAGAATAACAATAAACTATGAAAGAAGGTAATTGTGTTTTGGAAATTTAATTTACAAGTGAAAAAATGTTTGTGGAATGTTAATTTCTACTGTGTTGAAATTGTTTACATGTGAGACATTTTAAACAATTCTAATAACCTTCAGTGCTAATATATTTATCTGAGTCTTTCTTAAGTCAAATTAATGTTCCCTCGTGAAAATTAATGGTTAATAATTTTAAACCACGACCGAAATTAGTCTGCAAATGATGAAAAAAACACTTAAACATCTGAAAGAAACAATTGAAAGTTTTAACCAAAACACTGATTTAAAAAACAAAGAATTAAGAGAGATAAATTTCAATGTAATACACTTTACTAACTTTGACTGTTTGCTCCCTAATGGTTGGATTAGTGTCCATGAATCCCTGGATGATTTGGGGGAAAATCTGATCATTGATAAGACAGGGTTGAAGATGATGTACAAACTGGTCCATCTGATTAAAAAGATAAACAAAGTTACAGAGTTTAAAGGTGTTTTGGAATAATTATTCAAACATTATGTTGTAAATATTTAAAAAACTACCTGTATGGCATATGTAAACTGGCAAGAATACAAGTTTAGTTTATATTTACTTACACAGAAAATAAATGTTAAATTCATTTTCTCATAACAAAATTTGTTCCAAATCTACTCCTAGTTTTTTGGGTGGGTATCAATTTATATTGATTTTGAGTTAATTATATTGAATTTCAGATTTCAGTCCACAAGAGAAACTTTTGTTTTCTTCAAAATTAAACTAATTCCAAACAAAAAACAATTCACTGTTTTTACGACTTAAATAAAGTAAAAGTTTTGAAACACTGATTTTAGTACTTTTAGTTTAGTGAAATTAATTTGAGCTTGCTTGGCATTCTACATTCTTTAAGTTTAAGTAATCAGAAATAACTGTAATTATATTTGTCTCAGCTAAAGTAGGGAGAATAGTTTTTTCAAGTTGAGTAATTCAATTTTTATAGCTTTGACTTCTTTATTTCAATACTTTTTGTTGCATCAAAGTTTTCTATATTATCATAGCTAGCTATGTTTCAGAAATATCAAGCCATACTTGTCTTTATAAAATTTGAAATGTGTTTTATTATACTTGTTTGTTTCCTTTGTATTAGCTATATTTTTTTGTGCCAGCAATGCCAAGTGTGGAGTACGTGTATACCTTATTCAGTTTTATTACTCATCGGAATTTCTACCAATCTGCACTGATATCTAATTATATGCCCAAAATAGTGCATTGTCTATTATGTGTGTGTATGTCTACATCTATGTATATACAGTGAAAATAATTACATTTCAATGAAGTTAAACAGTAAAATAAGCAAATTCATAAGGAAGGACTCCATTAAAAACAGCAAATCCAAACCTTTATCTTATCATAATTAGTTATTTTAGCTCAAAAACAAACCAAAACAAAAATTGCTGCTTCAACTGAAAAGATCCCAGGGTACAAGCTACAATGTGGGATTATAAAAGGTACCCTAGGTTTGAGGTGAATGAAGAAATAGGATATGGATAGTAATGGGGACACACCATCTATCAGTCTTAACCTCCATACATACACACACAAACACATATATCCTTTTTGGTTTAAGAAAGGAATCATTATGACTTCAGACAGAAGAGTTCTGTAAAAGAATAAAAGCAGTGATACTTGTCATTTTTTCTGTACATTTGTCTGGAATATTCACTTTGATATATATTTTCCCTGAAATAGTGAAACATCCAATAACTTATTCTATAAACATAGTATATAACAACTTAAAAGGCTTTATAAGTATAATAAGCTTTAGTTTTGCTCAGCCAATACTGCAAAGTAGCCATTGCTAATATTCAGATATTTTAAAGTGGTTTCAAACAAGCAATTTTTAGAGCCACCATTTTATTTCATCATGATCCTTACTGTTAAGTACTACTGTATTTAGTGATATTAACTTTCAAAGTAAGTAAAATTTGATAATTATAATCAGAGAATACAAAAAGGAATTGTCATATATTGGTGTTTTTACAACCACTATTAAAACATTGCATTTGGAATACCAAAAGAACTTGTATTCAGTCTGTTAAAATGGATTATAAATAAACACTTACTGATAAGCAAAAGGAAAATTACATATTCAATGTAGTTTTCCTTTCTTTTATTTATATAACCAAAAAACAATGAAACATATGTTCCACGAGTAACACAGTAACTTCAGTGCTTAAATATTTACTACGTATATTAAAGCATCTAGAAAATACTGTAAGCTATATACTCAGTGTTTCAATCTAAATGTTAGCTAGAGAGTACAAGGCATTAAAATCAAGAATATTAATAATAATAGCACTAAAACTAAAACTTTCTGCAAATAATGGACTATTTGTTTGTTTTTGAATTTCATGCAAAACTAAATGAGGGCTATCTGTGCTAGACATCCCTAATTTAGCAGGATAAGATTAGAAGGAAGGCAGTTAGTCGTCACCACCCACCACCAACACTTGGGCTTCTCTTGTGACAATGAATTGTGGGATTGACTGTCACATTATATTGCACCCATGGCTGAAAGGGCAAACATGTTTGGCGTTGCTGGGATTCGAACCCACAACCCTCAAATTACAAATTGAGTGCCCTAACCAACTGGCCATGCTGGGCCCCGCAGGATGGATGCAAGTTCAGTATAAATACAAATAGTTGATAACTAAGAGAAGTCTGAGTAATTCAATAAGAGTTGCAACTTTTGTTCCACTAATCAGTAAGTCAGTTGTTATCAATTTTGAGAAAATTTCTGTTACATTTAATTAATGTATTAGGTTAACAATAGTTTCAGAAATTATTTTGAAATGCTTGCTTGTGAACTTAGGCCTACTACTAGTGTCAGAAGTAAACATAACCTGAAAAAATTAGAGAAGAAAAACTAAGCCAGTACTATTACATGGCCTAGACTTGGTGTTATTCTGATCAGATTAATGTGGAAGAACCTGTTCAATGATAAATACATTACCACAATCTTACAGCAAACCTGTGTTTATTCTTTATAATAATAACTACAGTAGCACTAGATACAGTGCATACCTTCACAATGCAGTGAAGATTATATTTGGCTTTCAAAACATGTCTGTATGTTTATCATTATTAATAGACAAAGATCATTTTTAGCAGGACAATGAGAAATAATATTCTACATAATCTTAAAAACTAATCACTTCTAATGTGGATCATTATCCAAACGAAGGCTAACTTTCCATTCAGCTGTTTTCAAGACATCTTGCCAACAAATACATAAACAAACAGGAGTAAAAACAACCTCTGTCCACAAGAACAGTAATTATAATAATCAAAGTTAATTGCAGTGGAAACCAGTCAAAATTCACCATGTATAATATTAATACCTTTGGTTTGCAAGAAACAGAAAGTCACTGACTTGCATTTTTAGAAATCCTTTTCTGCAAACTGTATACATACTTCAATGAACAAATTCTCACATTTCTATAATGTGAAAGGGAATCAAAATTTGTTTTTCAATTATAACAAAAAGGTTACCAACAGCAAGTTGTTTCATGTTTATGTACAGTTTTCTCCTTTGTGTATTTAATTTCAAGTATACATGTTTTCAGAAGTAATTCTGAAAAAAACACCAGAATATGACATAATTCTAGGTTTGTTCAAATACTTAAGTTCATTAAAAGTTAACAGGTATTACGAAGCAAATAAAAACAGTAAATATGACGTACCTGTTGCAGAAGTTTAGCTCTTGTTGCTCTATCTTTTGAAGAGAACAGTTTCACTACACATGGAACTATCTTCTTCTGATACTGTTCTGTATCTAACAACTTACCAAGCTAGTCAAAAAAATAAAAGTTAATGTGAATAATGAAAGACAAGTTCCAAAAAAAACATTAAAATAAAACAAGTAAACAAAATGTCTGACACCTGTTAATATACATATTTTACTTTATTATACTTGCATGGTACTTTTTATCTACTGATAATTTCTAAAAATATTTTTTGATGAATAATTATGACTATCCTTGAAAACATATTTCTAAATGTTGATAATTTATATAAACTGATATTCTTGCATCACTAAAATGTTTTTTTTTGTTATTTCTTTCAACTATTCAACAGTGGTTTTCATTGTTTCTCTTCAGCAAACTAGACATTTAAACTGTATTCTTTGTAAATTTCTAAATGACGAAACATTTAGAACCTGATGCTGTAATGAACTTGCTTTGAAGGTGATATTAATAATAAACTGAATCCCAGATGTGACTCATAAATTTCTCTATTTTTTATTTTTGGAGAAGTGAGAACATTGTGAGAATACTGATATTTATAAAGGTCAAAAGTATAACATTTACATTCATTTGATTCACATTTCTTCATATTGATAAACCAATACAAACACACACTGTCATTCTGGAACTCATATTTAATTTTTTTAAGAAAAATAGTTTCATAATAAATATTAAAACACGGTAATGGAAAGGTTTTCTTTAATAAAGAGCTCATAACCTGCAGTTCTGGAATTAGGAATTTTAAAGTTGTCTGTAATATTTATTACAAAACTTTGTTTTCTGCCTGCTGAATAAGTTTCAACTATTTATTTTATATAAATTATCAGTTAACTGTTATTCTAGGTGAAGTTTTTATTTTTTAAGATTGAGAATCCTTCTTCAAGGTAACTGTTTTAAGACATTTCTCTAAATCTTAAAATATGGAAATACAAAAAAATACAAAAGAAGTGGCAATACATTAAGTTTTTGTCCCTATTTAATATACCACATAAATACATGTTTGGACTGGCAGTACCAGATTTCCATTTCTCATTTGACAAGTTTTATTTCTGACTGGCATCAGGGTGTGCTGAAATAAAAAACATATGTATCTAAAGTTAATATATACTTAGATTTATCTTCATATATATATATCCGTACCTTAAACATTGGAGATAGAACAGCAGATCCTGCATCACCAAACTCAAAAGCATTTACAAGTTGTGGAAGAATATTATATTTACATATGTTTTGTGGGAATGAATCTAGTAAAGGGGTTAAGTTTGCAAAGAATCGACTCTTCTCATGGCTGTCCTTTATCTGTAACAAAGTAAAAGTACTGATGTCTTATATGAATAAACAATGATATGCATTCAATTTCAAATTATGTTGTATAATACTTAATTCAACAATAAAAAACACACATACTCCACAAGAATTTTTGGAAAATATTCATGATAAATAACGTAAAAATATAGAGTACAAATTTGTCCTTTGATGTACAGGTATCATTAATCAAGAAACTGTTTAAACATATGTACTTTTTTTTACAATCAGGAATTAGTAACAATGAAACTGTTTAACCACACGTATATTTTTCCAGTTATGATAATTATACAGAACTGTTTACCTAAATTATGTGTTAAAATACTATTAATTTGCTCACAGTTGTTGCTTTGAATGCCAGCATTATATCATACTATTTAATCTATATAATATTGTTCAACAGTGTCAAAGAAATAGCAAACATTATGGAAACATTTGCTTTTCATAATATCCCAGTCAGCTCATAACTGCAATTTTCAGCTATTTCAGTTCTCATCAGCATAGCTGATCTGAATAGTAACTGCCATGAAGAAATACAATTTGTGCTTATATTCCTGGGTGGTTGTTTGTTGTTAAGCACCAAACTACACAAAGGGTCATCTGTGCTCTGCCCACCATGGGTATGAAAATCCAATTTCAAGTAGTGTAGGTCAACAGGACATACTGCTGTGCCACTAGGAAGAATTTATGAAAGACATATCTTATTTGATATCTTATATGGATATAAAGCTACATTTTTAATATTATTAACCTAGAACTTGTCATAGTTCATATTACACTGTTCTAAAGCAGTATCCCCAGTATTGTATGTATCTACATACCATGCGACGATTCTCTTTATAACCTTAAAAGAATTTGTATATATTTAACTATACATGTTAAGGACTAGCAAAGCAAAAAGTAACTTTGGCAATAACATTTTCCTTTTTTTTTAAATATGATGTTTGTTTAAAGATTTTTTTAAAAGTTTGACAAGTTATAACAAATACACTTGCACATCCTAATAACAACACCTGAAAGAAACAATGAAATTACAAATAAACATTTGAAACAAATGCACTTATACTTTATAATGTAATTATGTGGTTACTTAAAAATGAAACCAAATACTAAATTTCTTACCTAAACTCATATAATTTCACACACAAATACTTTCAAAATTCAAAAATGAAAAAAGAAAGAAATATATACAGAAACTATAAAAAACTTACACCTGTATATTTACTACACTTTTACGACAACTTTTTTACAGTTGTTTTCTAACCATATTTTATTAATAAATGAGTAAACCACTTGATGTGGCACCAAAGGAAGGTTTCAACTCAGACCTGTACAAAAATGAAGAGAAACAACAAAAGATCAAGAATTGGATAATATATTCTCAAGGGATAATTAGGTCAAACAAATTAACAAGTAGGTTTTCTTTTACATGCAAAATAGAAAACTCTTTGCAGTTATGCAGAAATTAAAATATCAGCTTTTCTTTCATAAATTATGCAAAATATGTGTCAGAAAATGAAACAATGTTGATTATAAAATATTTGAGTTAAAAGTATTTAGATATAGTTAGAACTAAATTACAAATTTAACTTTGAAATTTGTGACTAAAAAATTTTTATCATCCAACTAAAAAATACAACAGGGAAACCGTGTCTTCCTGTTTCAGGCACAACTTAGAATTAAGTTACTCTTTAGTCCTGAACTCAGTATGTGAAAATGTACCATACAAGTAAGCAATGGCATTGTTCAAGATCAAAAGAGAAAGAGAGAAAAATATTTATTTAGATGTTACATCAATACAGTTTACAATATACATTTTACCAGGTTTGTTATTTTGAACAAATCAGTTGTGCTTCACATGCTCACAACAGTGTTGGGGCCTTAAGTGCCTAAAAATTGAGTGTTTGTTCTTGTGATTCTCGTGTTCTTACCAATCAAATTACATAATTTGGCCTAGATGTAGGGCTTTTTCAGTATCCAAAATGTACATCTTTAATATTGGTGTGCTTCTAAGCTTTTCGATCCAAGTGATAGTTCATAAGTATCAGTCAGTAGCCCTAAGTTTACATGCAAGTATCGTGACACCAAGATTACTCTGTGACTGCATGTTAACAGTTTTCATGTTCCCATAATCAAAGATTACCAATTTGCAAGTTGAACAGTCCACACAAGTGGTTGCAAAAATCATCCTCCCCATCGGGTGTAAAAAATCTACGCCCCTGGTAGTAGCTGTAACTAAACAGTTATTCGAATGCCTTCTAAACAACCAAAGCAAAACCAGTTTTATTTAACAGTTAAACATGTACTTAGCCAAAGTAAAAACCTAATCTTTTCTGATATTCTTCAAGTTGCCTAAATTTAATGTCAACAATCATAAAGTTAGAATACATCAATTTATTTTATAAGATGAAATTTTTGACAGTTACAACGGTTACAAAGTTTGAAAATCATTAAAGAATGAATAAGAATATAATAGAAAGTTTATTCATATATTATTTTTGTGTTAACAAATAACATTCTGACTTCTTCACACTGACTGCAGTAATGTCCCAATTTTAAAGTGATAATGTGATACAAGCTATATTTTAAAAAGCTAACATTCTCCTAAACTGAAAAGGTATTTCTGATAGATGCTAAAAATTAACTATTGATATCTTACCTCTTCTTGACCCTATTGGAGCTCACCCCTAACTTTTAAACTCTTACTTATCTCTGCTTAC
Organism: Carcinoscorpius rotundicauda; assembly: GCA_011833715.1. Taxonomy (NCBI): domain Eukaryota; kingdom Metazoa; phylum Arthropoda; class Merostomata; order Xiphosura; family Limulidae; genus Carcinoscorpius; species Carcinoscorpius rotundicauda. The sequence continues at coordinate 15,737,802 of CM022401.1, read as the reverse complement.
TGACATGCAAATGATTATGTAGTAATCTTCCACCAATAGGAGTGTAAAATTACCCCAATCATAATTAGTGCCTTCTCTTAATCTTGCAGTTAACCACCGAGATTTTTCAAATCACATAAGATTACACTGGAACTGGGGAAGACGGGGTAAATATGAGTGGAGTTAAGTATCAATTAGAAATACATTTTCACTGACAAACTCCACTAACAAAAAGCTAGAATCTTACACTGATCCAGTGGAGGGTCAATGGCAAGATGATCCCCATTTAGGAAGTACCTGAAGAAAAACCATGAGGTACGAAAGGGAATTTAAACACAACATAACATGAGAGACTGTACCACTTTTGAGCCAAGTATACACTCCATCCTTTTATAATGCATCACCAGAAAAGGCAGAAACAAAGAACCCCAAGAAAAAATTACATGAATAATGGGATCCTCCGGTGAGAAGACAGCCCTCTACCTTTCACCTCAAAAATGGAAGGAGTAAAATCTAAATGGGTGTTCCTCTCTGGTCTAAAACGTGGCAGCATTGGAAATATTTTTTGCAGTTTTGAACAAATGAAAATTTATGTCTCATTTAGCTATGACCAACACCACATTTACTTGGAAGCAACATTCAACAAAAAGGAGGAAGAAAGACCCATATTTGGGGTTGCATTTCCAGTCTAAGTCCTGGTGGCATTAAGAATTCATCATCTATTCCATAGTAGGATGAGAGTATCATCCAAACACACGGAAGGACTAACATGGCTGGTCCAGCTACAACCAACACTCAGTCTCTGCTTTCTACACTAGCACAATGTAACTGCCCTACTCTCAAATGAGTGGTATTATACACACTCAGGAAGACAGACCTCCATGGCATACTACCCCAGTGGCTAGAAAGTGGTCAGTGGCAAGGACTTCAATACTCCACAAGAATAAGAAGGTAAACAATGTTCTGGAGCTTCTGGGGGACTATAACACATGAGACAATATTATTGTGACCATACTACTCTATTTTGAAAAGCAAAGCAATCATACCGATGATGTCAATCAACAACTATCTGGAATTGTACATTAAGTTTTTGACAGGAAGAGCCTCAACAATTGGACTCAAAAACTTTAGCTTAAATAAATATCTATATTTTTAGTTAAACTGTATTAGAATGTACTGCAACAAACAAATTACTAACTGTTCTTTGAGCTGGAAAAGTGCGGAAGCAACTTATGGTTGGATTGAGCTATTAACAATCATTTTCACTGGTGGGAACTAAATATTCTTCTTACCTCCATGAAAGGCATACTTTCTTACAATAAAATAGAAGCAGTCAGCAGGATACCACAATATGCAGTAGTTTAAGAATTATTCATCACATAAATAATAATAACCACATCCCCATCATCAAATCTTAACTGTGATTTGTAATACCTAAACAGCTAGATAATTTGTTCCACACATGTACTAAAACTTTCAAAATAGGAATAAATTCTTATGCATTTAAACTTTAAACTTTGTGCCAAACAAAATGTACTATACACTGTTGGCAGATATTCTCAAATAAAAACTTGCTCATTTGTAAGAAAGTAAGAATTTAACTCATAAGAAATAATGAAAAATATTTTCTAAAAATAGAATTATTCAGAAAAAACGACTTAGATATTTTAAAAGATGGAATTACTTTAAATTCATAATAATAATAATAATAAAACACTTAAACATCATAAATTATTTCACCTGCATCTCTTCAATAAATATCATTGTATCAACAAAATTGTTTTTGAAAAAGCCACCACTTGCTCGACACTTGCTTATAAAGTCAGCTGGGTTGGGTCTGCTGCTTGGATTTGCTCCAACTAATTCACAGTAATGTGCAGATAGGTTTTTAGGTATCTAAAAAAATATAAATTTTCACATATTACATACACAGAAGCTATCACAAAAGTAGCAAAAAATTACTGAACTAACCTCATGCAAATTTTACACCTAATACAGCATTCACACATTAAGTAAAACACATTTCAATACAGAATAAAAGGGTGTGAAAACTCTACAAAACAATTACAACAATGAAGATGGCAATAAAAGAGTTACATTCCTGTTACCCTCTCATCCAAGGTATCCTTTAGTGCAAATGACACAAAGTTTTAGTGTCTTACATTCAAATTTTAATTTAACTATTTTTTATGTTACACCAATTAATATAGCACAGAATCTTAGTTAATAATTCATATTTTAATAGTATAGACGTTTTAATTCTACAAAGCAATATTTTTAAAAATTCAAAATTTCCTCTAGTGTGATACTCATGACACATTTTCTGCAGGCATCTCCTCTATTTTATCCATCACCTCTTCAAAAGGTACGAAATTATGAGTAAATTCCTCACTATGAAATCATTATTACTCAGACAAACTACAATTTTTATAGCCTTTAATTTGTTTTGTCAAAGAGTTATTGAATAGAATATCAGATCCTTCCTACCACACCCACATGTCACAACCTATCTTTCAGGATTTGTTAATAGTTTTAAGTTTTATTATTTATTACCTGCAACCAATAGAAAGTCTAGGTTTTCATCTGTCGAATGACTTACCTTGTGTTTTAAACAAATAAGCATCAATTTCACTTATAGTACAACTTCAATTCTCATGGAAATCAGAACAGCTAGCTTAAATAAATTTGTAACAGCTCTTGTTGCATAATTAAAAACCCAGAAAAATTGTGATTCTTAGAAGAAATTGTCTGCTTTTTGCACTTTGTTAGTTTGTATTCTCTGATGCATTATTTAATGCATGACTTTCAGTAGTATAAAAAAATAGGCTTAAGCTTCACTAATAACTGACATCAAGAAATAAAATGTTTGGTTAAGTACTTTACTTCTTATTTTTCATGTTTATTTTTTATCATTGTAAATATAACTAAAATACAAAAAACAGGGATCTTTTCAGATGAGTTAAATATATATTAGATAAAATAAATAATATAATAAAAAGGTTTCTCTTGGTATGCATGTAAGCAACTTTTAGTAACTCGACAGCATAACATGAGCTGCATGTGTCCTGAGTGATTTACAACTTATAATGGTACGGATAACAGTTAGACAGTTCAAAGGCCAATAAAATTTATTTCCTTATAGATGTATACAGATTATGAGCTTTAAGCTTATTAAAATAAAAGAAGGTAGTTTCATGTTACAACCAGGAGTCATTCTAGAAATAAAAAACAAATAATTAAGATTTATTTCAATTTCATTTCTAATGAAGTTAATCAAATTGAATGATTCTATTTTGAGATGGGGTAGAAAGAATAACAGAAAAATATAAAGTTTTACTGAAAAAAAAACATTTGAAGTATATTTAGGAGGTTTTAGGGATTACACAAAGGAAATCTGAGATTTTTGAGAGAAATAAAAGTATTTTTAATCTTAACTGGAGAACTGCCTTGCACATGGATTTCAGTATATTCATGGACAAGTCATTATTTTAGTTTGTTAAAAATACCTCACTAAAAATATTATTTTTGTGTGTAAAAGACTGCCATATTTTGTAAAAATACACACACTGTACTGGAAGTTTGAAGTATTAAACCTATAAAAACTTTAAATAAGTATAAAAGCTCACATGGTCAGTTAAACTGACTTAGCCCAGGCTCAGAGAGTTAATTAGATGAATAAGTTTTCAGCAAGGTTTATAACTGGAAATTGTACTGTATTATTTACATAATGAGCTTAGCATTTTGTCAAATGGTAAACTAATGAAAATTATGTGAAAAGTTAGTTTTAAATTACATTCTAAACATTTAGTAAACATAAACAAACACTAATATCACAATTAAAAGTTTATTTTACTAATATATATCAGATTGTTCTGAATGGTTTTTCTTTCAAACTGGTTGGTGTTTTCATTCTATTTGGACCAAAAGCTACTGATGTTTTTTATTTTTTTTTTAAACTTAAATTAATATTTCTTATTTTCTAAGTCTGTTAGAATGGTTCTAATGTAAATAGGTTAATTTTGGTTTGCTAAAAGTTTGTAGATGATAAACCAGTTACATCAACTGTTATACTGATAACACTGCTGTGGGGTCGGTATATTTCACCAACCGTGTAACTCAGAGATAACCATCAGAGTTCCTGTATTATAACTTTTAAATTGCTTTGGGTATCTTCACAAAATTTGGCAAACTCTAAGTAAACATTACAAGTCTTTTCACACAAAAAAATATAATCTTTTAATTAAACATTTTTACTGAAATTCTCATGTGAAAAATGGAGTCCAAGTGTTGTCTGTTCTGAATGCAAAGTGATTTTTCATATTAATATTCAAAATGTTTTCCTTTACTTGAAGATTTTCAAATTTTACTTATGTAGCTATGAAATCTCCTGAATAAATATCAACCTTTTTTTTTGTTAAATTTTATATTTATCTCTTATTTTTGCTACACCTCTATATGTACTCGGTCAATCTGATGAGCCACTTAACCACCTCTGTGTGTACTCGGTCAAACTGATGAGCCACTTAACCACCTCTATGTGTACTCAGTCAATCTGATTAGCCACTTAACCACCTCTATGTGTACTCAGTCAATCTGATGAGCCACTTAACCACCTCTATGTGTACTCAGTCAACCTGATGAGCCACTTAACCACCATAAACTATGAAATCTCTCTAAATCACCCTTTTTATTTTTAAAATGACTGGAAACTGTGACAGGAAACTACATTTGTTTATCCTTAATAGCTTAATAATCATAACAATTTATATTTGTTTATAATTAATATTACTGTTTTATTGTCCTTTGTATTGTGTGTCTAATCAATTATCTCATCACAGAAGTTGGAAATCACTTATCCCTACTTTCTTATACTAATTATATTACTTCCCTAAATAATGTATTTAATTAAATAATGTACCAAAGAACACAGAATAATAACATGCAAAAATTAAACAATGTCTTACAACTATCGTAACTTATCCGGCATTTTAATGTAATTTATGTATGACATAATATTCCATAAATTTAAATTTATTTATTTTTTTTAATAATTAGAAACAAAAGTTATTCCTACCTTGCCTAAAGACTTCAGAGATGTGGGTTTTGGAAGAGGACCATTGAAGGCTTCCCATATAAGACAACCTAAACCCCAACTGTCTGTAGACCTAACACATATCAAAATGCATACATTTAAAAATATTAAACTAGTTGAATAAATTACGTTCTTGTTAAATATTTCTCTCATTAAGCTATAGTTATTGGTTTTATATATAAATGTATTGAAAAATAACTGCCTAACATACAAAATCTCAAGTGTATTTAATTTCAAAAATAAAATAGTAAACAATAAAACATGTCAAAGCTGGAAACTGCACAGGGCAGAAACCTGTACAAGCTAGAAATATCAAAATTTTGCAGCATTATCTCAAGATTTCTCTTATAAAAGGCTCTTTATATGGCAGAATCTTCATAATATGAACAGAAACCTCTCTCGCCTCCCTCATCTATCAACAAGTAGAATTAGAACCTGAGTTAGGTGGAAAAAAATGTTTTTATTAAATGTTAATTTTTTATTTGATTAATAACTTCTTTAAATATTAATAAATTATTGGACAATTTATTACAATAAGTATTGGTTGAATATATTCTGCTCTTTTTCTGCCATAATTATTTTTGCAGCTAAATTAGATTCATGATTTGTAGAAATATGTTTGTTTTTTAAGTGGAAGATTCCCATGAAAAAAAATAACTATCTTCCCTAATTTTAAAATTTAAGGAAACTTTACAATGGGTACTTAGTAAAAGTGAAAATCTGTGCTGTTTAAAAAGTTAAGGAAGAATCAACCTCCTGTGGGATGGAAAGTGAATAATAAAGGATGGATGACAAATGCTATATTTGAGGAATTTTTGAACAAATTAAACAAAAGAATGGAACAAGAAAATATGAATATTCTACTTTTCCTAGATAATGCACCCAAAAGTTCAACTTTCAAATGTTCATTTAGTTTTTCTACCTCCATGCACAACATACGTTCTTCAGCCACTAGATAACAGAATTATACAGTGTTTAAAATTGAAATACAAAAAACTGATGCTTCAGCATATTACTATAAACATGGACAACTGTAAGAGATCATCTCAAACAACCATGAAAGTTGATGTGTTAGATGCAATTGCATTTTTAAGTCATTCAATCAAAAGATGAATGTGTAATAAAGTGCTTTTAAAACTGTGGATTTATTTTTGATAATGGCAGAGACTGTGGAGAAGTTGTTTGTTATGATGATTTCAGTGAAATCCAAACTCTAAGAAGATTGATGCAGATGATTCTGTGAACGTAGAAAGCTTTGTGAACGTTGACAAGAATGTTTTAACAAAAACTGATGAGCTTGATTTAAAATCTATAATAGAATGGCAAGATGATAATAGTGTGAGAGATTCAGAAGATGAACAAAATGGAAACGATAGTGGAAAAAAAGAAATTCATACTTCATCACAAGTGTTAAGTTACATTAATGCTATCAAATTGCATGCAAAAATGAAAGAGGAAAATTAACTTCATAAAAAGGCCATATGGCGTTCTCTTTTAACTGCACAAGAAAGCCCATTAAAAAATGAAACAGTTGAAATTGGACACTTTCTTCAAATAAATTTAAGATTTTGTGAACTTGTGTATATTTTGAATGTCTATTTTTGTTCTTATTCTAATAAATATAGCATAAACAGTATAATAACTTTATTCACAAACGTCTTACTTCCCTTAAGTCAAGAAAATATAACATTCCACTCAGAAGTTATATATAATTAAAGAAATGTATGTTCACTGTCTAAGCCGGAAATCCTGCTTCAGCTGGAAATTTTACTGTAGTTTGATTTGAATGCAGACTTTTATTCTCATTATAAATAAAGTTACTCATGACTGGGGTCTATAATTCTCACTGTTGATATTTATTTCATAAAATTCATTTTGTGTTTTACACTGTTAATGGTACTACCTCTAATAGAATACAAAAACATAATAAACATTCTTGTGTTGTGTGTGTATGTACACGAGACAGTTAGGTCTTCATTTAATACCTGATAGAGCACACAGTCTTCATTAGTATCCCAATTAATTTTAACATTAATTTAGCTATAAAACATTATAAATACATTTATGTACATATAAATTTGATTTCATGTTTTTAGTCTTTTTTTTTATGAGAATTGTTATACAAAAAACTTTAACACAAGTATTTTGACTCTGAACAGAACCTTACGTGATACATATGCAATATAGGCATGTCATATACCTCTAAGGTTTTAGACACACCAAACTCAGATTAAGAACTACTTTTAACAAAACTATAGTTAGGCTGTCACAGCTATAACAACCCCATTGCTGATGGGCAGAGTATGTAATATGTTCATCGTCATTCTGTGGCTCAAACCATAGATCTTCCAATCCACACACACATACACACACCACTTTATAGTAAAAAAATACATATACATTCTCCAGTTTTGTAACCGTGTGCACAAAATAAACTTTATTAGCAATATACCAAAATTAAAACAAAACTTTGTGTGTGCAGCTTGAATACTTTTATGACAAAATTCTTTGTGTGTGTGTGTATGTGTGCACATTGATATTAAACAGAACAAACAAACAAACTGAAGCCATGTTACGTGACATAAGCTTTAGCTTTTGTTTGTTTGTTCGGGAGTAAGCACAAAGCTACACAATGGGCTATCTCTGCTATGCCCACCACAGTTTCTTGCAGTGTGAGTCCAGAGACACACTGTTTTGCCTTCCAGCTTGAGCTAACTCCCATGTTCTTCACTCACATTTACTTCCCTTATTACTCTTTAACTTTCTTCATCTATTGCATTTTTGTAATACAAACCACAAGTAAAAAATATTCCTTACTCACTGAAAGTTTCTGATTTCATGGAGAGAAAAAAATGACCCATTTGCAAGACCAAAATTTGTGGACCAGTAATACCATAAAATGTGAGGATACACTGTTTTACTTCATTTTTAATTGAATAGTGTAATGAATGCCAGCTTATTAACATATTTACTTTATATATGTGTGTGTGTAACATCTTAGTTGTATATATTAGCAATTTATTTTTCTCTTAAATCAAAATTTATTACGCTAGAAGGATAATTCCCTAAAATTTTGGTGCCTGCTCAACAGTAATTAAAAGTGGACACCTTGAAAAAATAAAAGTTTTGAAACTGAATGTACTGTTCCTATTGTACTTATTGCCTCATGTATATATTCATTACCAGCAGTTCAGGTTGCTGTATATATAGATTAGATCCCTAGCATTCATTTTATGAACTGCTTTGATGAATATCTTCTGTACATTAAATCAGAGTGTGTATTTGAAATATGTCACATAATAATCCATACTCAAGCAAAAGATCAAATTAATGAACATTGTTATTCAGTTCAGCTGAGATCTGACCAGAAATTTGAGACTATAAATACCTTTATTATCAAATTTCTCATGTTACAAATTTTGAACTTACTAAGAACATTTCATATGTTTATCCAATATGTTGTTAAGTTTATCATCAAAAATAAAATTTGGAATGGGCTTTACTTAACAAGATATTCAGATGTTGTCCATACTTCTAACAAAATTATATTGCACAAAGAGAAGCTGCAAATTTATGAATACATCTACTAACTTTGAAAAATCAAAAATATAAAAACTACTTCCAAATTAAGCCAGAAATATGAATTGATTTTAAAAAAGGTGATAAATATGTATGAATCTAAAAATGTACATTACCAGTTAGGAATTTCTGTTGTTGTTGCTTTAGTTTTCTTATAAAATATTCCCATCATCTTACACACACTAAGCCCTTATGTAGATAAGCCTAATGGCACAACAGCATCAATCACATGGCCTAACCAACCAATTCAAATCTTTTAAATACATTAACTGACACAACAGAATACATTAATTCCTTACTTAACACTGTGTTATGACTTCTAACTACTTCAGTATTCTTACAGGTTGCCTAAAATGACTCGATACTTTCCACGTGTCTTTACTTTGTTCATACTGCAAATTTCAATTGGTGTAAAATATCAACTAGAACTTAAAATATGGATAAGTTTCAACAAAGAACTCTAAGTTTTAATTACAGTTAGGACCACAACATTGCTAAAACCTATTTATCAATATGAACTATGTATGGGTTTTGTGCTAATATAGTATCCTATTTTGCTCCTAGGAATAGATTAAATGCAAAAAAACTTGCATTTATGGAAACAAAAAAGAAATTAGTACATTCTTAATAATTGGTGTTTTTCTTTACAATAACAAACAAACGATCAAATGGTGTTTAATAAAAGATTATAAGATAAGAATGTTAATCATGCTTCCATTTACAACTAAGGTCAGTTGGGATTCACTTAACAGTTTCAAAAAAAACTTTGTTTTGAAAAACTGCTAAAAATATAAAAGGTTAGAAAAAATGTTACATTTCCTGGCATGTATATTAATAATAAATAGAAATATTTAAATAATGTTTTTGCATTAGAAAATATTCTTATCATTATGTTGAATCACCTCAGATGCCTCATTGCAACAAGTCTGTGATATTGCAAGTGAAGTCAGTTTAGCCAAATATATTTCTGTTTGAGTTTTTTCAAAGCAAAATTTTTAATGCAACATGTCTTTCTTTTAAAATTTAATATAATATCTAAATATGTATGTAACACCAGATTTGTTTATTGAGGTCAATATATATCATCATGATCTTATAATATTATCTTTTGTTTTCCAATGTTTAGAATCATTTATAGATTTTAATAAAAAGAATTATCATGATGGTAAGATTATAACAGTCACTTAATTTAACTTACAAGTTATTTTATACTATTAGTTTGTACCGATAAATCCACCCATCAACTGAGCTACAATTATAGGAAAAAAAAAACTGTATTATCTAACTTACCACTTACTAACTTTTTTTCTGGCAGGATCAGCTCTTTCTGGGGTATTATACCTCTCCAGATAGCGAACAGATTTGAAAGGGGATGGATCTGAAGCTGGTGACATGTATTCTATACCTGCCAGTCGCCAGTTACCTGCTTGGTCCACAAAAACTGACGATAAACAGACATTGTTGTGGGCCAGACTGCAATCATTGATGAGAAAACTCAGGCCTTTCTAAAGGAAAATAATTCAAAATTATTAAACTCAAACATCACTGATGAAACTTCTCTTTGTCTACCTTAAAACTTCTAAATCTTCATAAAGTTCCTTCTCAATGTTAACTCAAAACCTAAACACTTTATACACAACTGTGTTTCTAAATAATAAATAAAAATCATGCACCACTTTTAAAGAAACCTGCTTTTGAACAATAAACTGATTCACACACAACATTACATGAAAGCTTGTTCTGGATCAAATAAATTAAATGATAAGTCATCTTATACAGTCTAGGTTTTACAAAATAAACTAACATACATCAACTTATAAAGAAACTTACTCTTGAACAATAAATTAAAAAATACATAACATACATATAACCTTGTTTTTGCACAATAAAATAAAACAGAAAACAGCTATTTAAAAATGTTTTAACAAACTGTTGTACTTTATTATGAAACTCTGGTGAAAGAAAGATAACAATCTTAAGAATCTTCAGTGAACAAAAAAGTAACTAAGATGTTTTCATAACAATTTAGTCTCTATGCTGAGGCCTTTTAAAAGTTAAAAAACTTGAAAAAGGTCTCAGCATAGAGACTTAAACATCAACAAAAATAAAAATATGTTACATAGTTTCCTTTCCATTAAATTTTTAAGATGCTCAAAAGATTTTACTTGAAAAACACAAATAAAGATGAGATTATAAAACCTTATACACAATTATCAAAACAAATATAATGGTCGAACAAGTCTACAATAATCTTTATGAGTGTGCTGAACACCAGAACTTTATATAACAACAGTACCATTCACATTGCTTATTCTAAACATTACTTTGCTGTTGTGCAACTTACCACAACTTGATGAAGACCCCAAGAAATTGCAAGCTTTTTCTGGCTTTCAGTGTAAACATCTTCATCTGCCAGGTGGCATTCCAAAGTTTCCACTGGTTCAGTAACCAAGTACACAATCTTATCTGTCTGGATTGGTGGGGAAGAAAATAATAACCATTAAAATACATAAAGTAAAACATTACATCATTTTTTCTTAAAGAAATTCAATTAGAAAGTATTTAATGTGTCTGCATTAGATTACTATGCAATGCTACAAGGCAAAATGTCTGGACCAAAAACAACTTGCAATAGTTCCATCAATATATGAATTTCACTAAAGGTTTGAAGCATGCCATAGTCATTAATACTTTGTTTTACCATTATGTATTAAAAGATCAAACTGTGCTAGAGTCACCATCTATTTATATATATATTTATCTTGAATTTAAGATAAAGTACATTTGGTATCATGAAATATAAAGTTAAAACTTGCACAGTTTCATGAAACAGGATTAAAAATAAGCAAATTATACTATAGCTACAACATCTATCAAGATTAAAAATAAATATGTTTAAATAACCATTTAAATGTACATAAATAATACACTGTCCATGGGTCAATTGTTACCCCGATTGGATCAATTTTTCTACAAAACTCAATTTACCTGCTGCACAGACAAGTTAGCAGAAAGCCTCTACATTATGTCTATTTCAAGGATGTCAAAGCCAGACCCAAGTATTGCAAGAATGATCTTCAATCTGTTTTCCTCATCGACCAGAAGTATCCAGAAACATACTTCTACATTCACACCTCGCGTTCTACTTTATATAGAACAGAGTGAGTATACACTGACTGAAGTGGAATTTTATTTACAGTACTTGATTCACAGCAGTTACCAGTGTCCCTGTCAACCAAGAACTCCAGTGTCCCACAATGCAAACTTGGAAGTACATACCAATCATCATTAAAGCCTGAAAGAGATGGACAAACCACCAGTGACAAGACTCCACTCAGACTGTTAGTATTCTAGAGCTTGAGAAATTACAGCAACTTCTTCCTGCTGATCCTTATGCATTTACTGTTCAGTCAATTAGGTTGGAAAAAATCTGTTTATCTGACAAGATGTGGGGTGAAAATGCTCCTGCAGCCCACAACCTTAACAGTAAAGTAATGTGTAATAAAAGCACTGACTATATTTTTTTGAGCATAAACAACAAGGGAGAGCATGAGCAACCCTACCCAGTTACTGGATACTAGTCTGCTTGTAGCATGACACCTTGTAGTGTTGGCTGCGGTATCATAACAGCTGCTGCCATTGGTCTTTTCTTGTCCAACAACTTTGCCAAGGTTAACACTGATATTACTTAATAGACGTACAAATATTCCAAATTCCTAAGTGATGCCTCATAGCCTTACTTGGATGTCCATTGACAAATTTGCCCTCATGGTCTGCCAATGTCAATGATGGATATTCATGACTTTCTGTGTAACCAGAATAGATCATCAGTGAAAGCACTCAAGTTATTCAAAGGCCCAGTATTGTGAGCCCTAAGTTCAGCCTCGTAGAGAGTTCATTTCTGGATAAAAACATTGATGCAAATTGGCCAAGACTATTCCCTAGTCAGCAAAATGTGCTTCCATAAAGTACATAAAAGCATCTACAGCCAAGCTGTCTAACTTAGAATCAGACATTGTATTACCTTTTCCTGAGACCAATTACTCTTAGCAACAATGAGATATCATTGAATGAGAAATATTTTGTGGCACCTACACTCTCATGAGTGTCAGTTCTGATCCCAGAATCTCTGAAACTGGCTACACCTCCTTCACAGGTTTCAACACTGGTTGTCTAAATAATTATTTTCCCTTGTCTATTAATGTCCCTCTTACTCCACCCTGCATATTCCTCCTCCATGAGTACTCACTGTATTTCCAGTTACTTATACACCTCATGCTGATAGTATTTATTCACCAATATTACTTTACTCCCTACTGCTTAAAGGCCCGAGGAACCTCCCTTCACAGAGAAGCTCTCTATGATCTAACCAATCATTGATATCTTGCACTAGAGACCACCATCACACATACTGCCATCCAAAATAGCTCCTGCTATTACAGCTCATCTGCCAACAGCACCTTCCATCTGATTCTTGCCTCAATATGATACTTCAGAGCACAGAGAGGCTTTCAACTACTCTAATGATTGCAGATTTTAGCAACAAGTGTTTATTGTCTAATCTGTCAGCAAAACAAATCATGTTGGTGGAGGTCATCTACTAGCTGTACTTCTTCCCTAGTGTAAATGGGTAGCATTGGCCAAAGGCAGGGTTCTGCTCTTTTTTAAATTGACAAACATCAAAGGTTATATAGAGACTACTCTACAAAGTCTTGAACACCTTAGACAATCTGCCACCTTAGTGCTATTCAGTTGTCCAGTTCTACCACCATCAAACCTAAACCTCTGGAGAAGAACTTTCTCGGGCTCTTTGGTTGCTCCAGATAACCTTCATTCTCCATCCTGGGCTTACAGCTGTAATGAGATGATGTCAGAGAGTTTTACAGAAACAGTGAAATCCCATACCCAAGAGCTGGTTCTCACTATCCTTTGTGCAGTCTGTTCTGCCTCACTTTTCTCTATGTCATACACTCACTGTTTAGTAAAAAAAGGTCATTTCTACACATTGCCCAGACTCTTTGTAATTTGTAATTCTTCTGTGAAATCTAGCTATAGTCATAACTAACATGGAGTATTTTGAGCTCTGTACTTCACTTCAAAACAATTAAGTTAAGCCACCTAAAATAGATTAAATGTATAGACAGACTGAATGACCAATGATATACATTTCAGACGAGTAAACTGACACTCATATATCTAGTATTCATAATGTAGGCTGTAAGGGATGACTGAAATATTTTCTAACACAAGTGTTTGCCTTACAATAGTTATAACATTATAGATTTTGGTGATCCATTGGTTGTTTTGAGAGCTGTATAAAGCCATACTGGATTTACCCATTGCACCTGAGCATTTTAAATTATCCACTAAACTAACCAGAAAAAAATCCCTTATTAAATAGAAAGTTGAATAAAAAAGTAGTATACTTTCTATTTTTAATATATACCTACCTCTAAACTATCAATGTAAGTTAGTATATTGGGATGTCTCAGAGTTTTCAGGCGTTTAACTGCAGACTTTGCTGTTTCGAGCTAAAACAAGAACAAAATCAATTAAATATTGTTCCTTAGATATTAGCTATAAAGGATAAAAAAATGTTTCTTTTACTAAAGTATCAAATAACACAAAATCATAGAATATGTATTGTTAGTAGTCTTAGTAATTAAACATATAAAAAAATGCGACTTCATTCATGGTTTTTTTTATCAGCTGTAGTATGATAAACAGTTTAATATTTACAAATGAAAATAACATTTCTTCAAGTTGTACAAAAATAAGTATGGAACTTGAAATATCCCTTACTTGTCACCAAAAGATCTATTAAAACAAAAACATACACTAACCTAATACAAAAAAGTTTATCAAATAAACTCTTCAGTAAACACAAAAATTTTTAAAAGAACAGGCATACAACACTCATGACTTTGTAGATTATTTAACACTTATATTTATGTTTATAAGTTTTGTCTTTCCACAGTTTGAATTACATTTAAATACATTTTAAACGTGAGCTTAAATTAACTTAAGAAACTATGTTTGTCCTGAAAGATCCACCATTTTTAAATAAATTGGGTTATAGGGTTTTTATATCATATAAATCAAAAAACATTCAGAGATTATTTGTGTTAACAAATATTACGTGAAAGTAGTTTGGTTTATTTCATATATTCACTTACAGCTATACTATGCTGACCATTCCTACTTTTGAACCAATCTTGAGGGAAAGCAGCGATTAAAAGGCTATTCTAGTCAAATAATAAGATGGAACCATTATTCCTCAAATGTATTCATGGCTTCAAAATGCAGAGCACACTTTATTTCATTTTTGGAAACAATGGAATACGATCATGGATCATTACATCCTCAGTTCAGCACAATAACCACTAGTTAATACCAAGCAGTATATATATATATTTTAATATATATATTGAAACTATTCCTTTCCTCTTGTTTCATTAATTTCAAAGACTTTACAAGTTTTGACAGAACCCCTCTAATTTTTAAAAAACAGTCAGCAATAACTTTGAAACTATTAGCAAAAATTATGCTATACAATAAACAGCTTCGGAAAATATGCATAATTTGTATAAGGTAACTTGAGTTGAAAAAAATTTGAGTAAAGCCTTCAACAGAGCAGGAGGTGTTCATAAATTAAATTTTCTTTTTAATAGTCTAGCTTCACAATATTTCATTAAATTCTTCTCTTGTTTATACTAGCAAATTAACATTAAAGTCAATACAGGAAGTAAAAATGAACCATAAGCATCGTAAGTCATCTGCATGTCTTTGAACAGGAATTATCACATTATTATTTTGTATTTAATCTCTAGAGCTAATACCTTTAATTCAAGATTTAGTCTATATAATTTCTAAACAAGTTCATCATACACAAGGTGTCTGAAAATCCATGAACCATAGGTGATTTTCAGCTTTGTATAATTTACCATACACAATTGATCAGAGCACTGTCAAAGCATGAGAAGATCAAATTAATCCAAACTAGATTCAAATTACAAGAACAGCACTTGGAACACATTCTGCAAAATTCAATGAAGTGCAGATGGTTCCAGTCTTTCTGGTCACCCTGCACATTATTATTACTATGTAATATATTAACTACTGTACCAATAGGTTTTAACTTATATTGATATTTTTTGCAATAGGCATTTTGCATACTATGAATTAAAATATAATAATGTACAAAAGTTATTCTCACACAAATAATTTGTTTATATTTCTCGAAAGTATTAATTAAAAAGGCTAATAATATTAAATATACAGAAATTTATATAATTAAGTTATATTCAGTGAAACTTCAACTTTTGTTTTGTTTTGTAACTGACTTACCAAATCTTCACCACCTGGTTTTACTTCAAAAACAAATACAGTTACAGGTTCACCACTAGCCTAGAAATACAAAAAAGTTCATTAGATACTGTCTCTTTGCTAACCTAGTTTTTTACAGAATTATACTATATCTCAATATAATACTAAACAAATCTAAGCTATACAAGAAGTGTCAGTTGCTAGCTAGACACATGTTGCAATGAACAGTGGTGGACTGTACTGCTGAACAACCAGGCAAAATCCTGGTGGGCCTTCCAAGAACTCAAGCAGTGGTTCTCCGTCAAATATTAACATTTTCCTTATTTGAAAATGTATATTTGATACACACTTTCCTACGCATACAGAAATCTGTATTTCCAGTGCATTTGCCTCAGAGATTTGTTTGCTACAAGCTTTCAGGAAACTCTCAACTAAACTCATGAGATTTCTTGCAAATTGCACTACTGCATAATGAAGTTATACAGGAAAAAGCCTTCACTAACAGAAGGTAATACAGATGACTTGCACACCAGCTCTCTGCATTTGCGATCTTCATTCTGCAATTAGGCAAGGAATACAAAGTTGCACTGGAAATAGGGGAGGAGAATGGGAAGTGTCTGTGAAGGCAAATATGTATCAAAAATACACTTTCAGGTAAAGAAAAGCTGATACACTCCTCAGCAGACAAAAGGATAGAATCCCACACTGATATGGTGTAAAAGCTACCTTGATGAGTTCCTTTCTGAAAGTACCCAAAGGAAACCCATGGAGTGTAACACCAGATGGGTTTCCTTTGGGCACTTTCAGAAGGAAATCCATGGAGTACGACACAAGATGGCAGTTGTTTTATAGTAGCACACTTATGGGAGACCCCATCTCTTCCAAAGTACACTTTATGTTGAGATTGGAAAAGAAGAAGCAAACAAACTCTATGTGTTGTATGTATGGGCAGAATATGAACACAGCTGTGCAAGTACTGTCCATACAGAAGGTCAAGAGCCAATGTGTACAGGACAGCTGGAGTGTGTTTAGACCATTCCTTGTGTTCATCTCACCTCTACTGTCAAGACTTATCAGACCAACACTGGATGTTGGAGGAAGACAATAGAATTCTTAGTATGCATTTTTCTCACCTCTGCTGTTAAACTTTTGGACTAACACCAGATTTCCTGCCATATAGTGTGTAGTGTTAGAGGGTCTCACCCCAACTCTACTGTCAGACTTTTGGCCTGACACAAACTGCAAGTACCTTCAGACTCCTGGGTCAACACCAGCTATGACTTCAATAGAAAAAGTGTACACATCAACTCAACTGGAAAGTCATCCACTACGGGAAGATACAAGTTGTTAGAAAATGCTCACCTTAACTCAAATGAACAGATGATTGCATGTAAATGGTACGTATCAGCAGACAAAATATCTGGGTGTTAACATCATAACTTTAAAATCTAAACAACTCTAGTTGTGAATCACTTTCCTCTTTGCTTAGCATAATACAAGAATAATTTCCTTCTCTTGTATGTTGTCTTTGAGAACTCCCCCAACTCAAGGAAAGTGCTGTAGTGTTTCAGTTTGATATGTCAATGCCATGGTTTATTGCATAGAAAATTTCTCCAAATGGCATACTGTATTTTCACACTTTATCAATGCACAAATCATATACACGTACACTTTGTAGTAGTCTCTTCATGACATTTGGAAATCCCCAGGTGGTGCTAGCAGCACAACCAACTAGAATGGACTACAAGCATATAGTACACTCACTGCACATTTAGCAATGAACCAATTACAAACTCTTAATACAGACTCAGTTACATGGACCAACCATGTGACCATTTCCATTTCTATATAGTTTTAATGCAGTATGTTTACCTTCACAAAATTAGGCAGATATTTAGTAAACATTACAAGCCATTTGAACACATAATATCTGTTTTTTTAAATTAAATATGTTTACTAAAGATTTGATTACAAATAAAGTATTTTTTGACCAGTCCCAGTTCTAAGTGTCTGTAACATTATGATTAAAAATACTTTTCATCTCAAAAATATCAAATATCCTTTGTTTAAGTTCTGAAACCTCAGTAAAGCTCTATATTTTACCTGTTATTTTATCTACCTTAACTATATGTAAGGCTGGTTAATTTGAATTATCTTGTAACCATCAAAAAATGAAAATAAATGTAAATTACCACTTTTTTCCTTCTAGTTTGACTTTAAAGTTTACATTTTTCTATACTAAGTTACTTAAGTCTTCTCACACTTTTGCTCCAGTCTTTATACCTAACTATACTGCCCAAGTGACTAACTTCATAACCCTCTCCACCTATGTCAGGGCAATCTCTATATTTAATCCATGCACAAGTTCCCGTGTTTTTGGTTTTTTTCATATTCACCTTTTCAAGACTGGCAAGGTTATCAGACCCAAACACTGGTTATCATGGAGAGGATGGATAGGGATAGTGTAAGAGAAAGTAAACATTACCAGAAATATATTTTCAGTATAAGAAAATATAAACCTTTGCAACGTACATTCACAAGATGAATTGGCCAATAAGAGAAAAATCTACATTGAAAGCATTTGAACAGAAAAACAGATGTGAAATATTACAATATAATAAAGCACACCACTGGGGATCACCACTACTTATAAAAAAAGGTTTATTTTATGCCAAGGTAAAGTGAAATCTAAACATTAGCAGTAAAGGCCAACTGTCTACACTATTCATTACCATGGTTCCACATTTTGTCACTTGAATTATATGACTGTGGATTCAAAGCTAGATCCAAGATTTGGTAACTAGGGTAAGGGGGCACAATATGATCTAAATGTATAACAGATATTTATATGAAGGGAATCCAACCTGAAGTTATGGGATGTTGCATGTAAAGCCACCAGAATTGCAAAGAGAATGCATGCAATACCTAAGTGGACAAACCCTTACTTCAAACATGAAGAACCACAAAATGTAACAAACTGAACTTTAAATTACAGAACCAGACACCCAACCTGAAAGGTACAGAATGCCACATGTAAGACACTGGAATTACAAATAGAAGGCAAGCAACAACCAACAGAACAATTGTTTCCTTCTACCTGAAGAAGTTCAGAGTGCAACAAACCAAACTTGGAACTACAGCACCAATTCACACCTCATTTGACTGCACCCTTTTATCAAACTTAAGGTGCTTTTTTAATTAGATATCATGATTTTTTCTCAATACACTCAAACTACAGCAAGTAAGAAAGTAACACTTGATAATAACCGATATTAGCTTTAGAATCATAATCCTATTATTCAGGACATATATTTTACAGAACCAACCAGATTATTCAAAATGTGTGGTGGTAGTTTGGTTTGTTGTTGTTTTTTTCTGTAAAGCAGTGTTAATAACTTCCTTTATAGTAACGCCATTGATCTCAATTAATAGTTGATTAGTTAACATCTTTAGGATTTTGCTGAGGAGAGACCGCTCCTATAAACATTAAGCCCTGAAAGTGATACAGCTGTTCAGAACCACACAACTTCCAAACACAGAGGCATCAGTTTAAAAGTCTTATGTAAGTGTTGTTTTTATATGCAAAGGTAAATAATGAACCAAATTCATCCACAACTGAAGAAACCTGATTTTATTGTATTATAAATTCTAAGATTTATTACTGACTAACCAGGGGCTCTGAATAGATGCAAGTCTAAGCAAGTTGAAACAAAAAGGATGCCCAGGGTCATGTGTAATCAACTGAGTCACCACAACAGTAAGAGATAATGAAGACACAAAATAGTGAACTTCTTGCCATACTGCACTGATAGGCCAAGGTCCACTGAAAGGAAAATGTAAGGCACATCCAATAATAACAAAAGACTTAAGAGAAGTATCCCCAAAAGATACAAAACCTCATAGAAAGGAAGAGAGAAAAACAGGAGTGCCTTGGTAATCAGAAACTCTGCATCTTGAAGATGTATAGATAAAGCCTGAATCTGCCTCATAAGAAATAAGAAAGACCTCAACATGAATAAGATACTGAAAGCAGATCAAGAATGGATTGGACACCTGAACAGCTACCTCAAATGAAATGTCCACAGAAGGAGAAGGAAAGCCACAACAATGAATGATATGTTGGGTGGAGTCAAGGCTGAACTGAAGAGCTGAAGAATGAGATGACTATATTCAAAGAAGTCACAACAGTTAAAGCCATGTTGGATAAGACAAGTAAAGGCCAACTGTTCATATAGCAGTGGAACAATAAGTCTAATAAATCCAATCTCTTTGGAAAACTTCACTGAACTCAACTGAAAACATCAAAGACTGTAAGCAACCCAAAGAGAAGGACTGTTAATAAATTTTTTGAATACTGTGGATGAACTGAGGGAAACAAAAGGTGGGAAGATGTGAAAAAAGCATGTGAAATATCAATCCTGGTTATCCACATCCTAAAACAATATCCAACTCCTCATTTTTAATTGAGGAATAATTAAAGTTAAAACAGGATGATCTTATGATAGGTCACCAATTTCCTGTGTTCATATGAAACCCTAGAATAGGATGAAGACACTGTTCAATGGCATTTACAGTTAGTTAAGGTGAAAAGTGGAAGGTAGGGAAAACCCTTGAAAAAACATCTGTGTACACCAGTAGTCCAAAAAAAAAAAAAAAGAGTCCACAGGTGTGTAAAGTTGAAGAGCTGAGGGGAGGTTCCAGAAACAAGTCACATTCTAGACCCATGACATCCAGCCTTTGGATTGTAACAGGAGGATGAGGAATAGGAAAGTAAATAAACCTATGAGGCTGTGGAAAACAAGAAGCCTAGTGGGTCTGCTGACAGATATGAACATCAGAAAGTACAGCATCACAACTAAATACATATGTGAACCAAAGAAACTAAGATATATGGATATAACAGTTGAAAAATATTGAGGTTATGATAGAAAATAGGTTTGTGCAAATTTCTCTAGTTAAGATGGCAGCCATATCAAAAACCTATAGAAGGTAAAGAATGAATAGATAACAAAGAAGCTGAGTAATTAAGACAAACAGATGTCACATGAGAAACAGGGATAAACCCCAAGCTGAAAGTTAAGATCTACACAAGTGAAATTTATTCAACAAGGTAATTCAAGATTTGGCCAACAAAAGAAAGATAAAACAAACTGGTGTGTAATCCAAGCAGCCAAGGATGTGGTTAGAAATATCTGACCCTCCTTGTAAACAGGAAATCAGGGATAAATGTAAAAGTTAAAACAGTCAGTCAGTCAATTAAGTAATCATGGAACAGGCTAAGCTTAAATAATAAAAACAGGAGGTTGGAAATCTTGGATCTAAGATCAGAATAGGTCAAACTACCTAGTGCACAATGGTATTAACAATCACAGACTTCCAGAGTGGTTCCAGTAACCATTGGAATAGTGAATGATCCCTATCCAGGAATTTAAGAACCTTGAGACATGTTGAAAACACAAAAACTTGTAATCCAAATCATCCATGAAACCAACTTAAGTTTGTTTTTAGTTGTTATAAAATATAGCATGCCAGAGGTACTCAGACCCAAGTCATTGGCATAATGACAAAACTAAAGAATATTTAACACTTGAACATGGGTTCAAATGTTGCCTATTTGATTAAGAGGAAAAAAAAATCAAAGATAAGATAATTAGAATCAAAGTTCTAGTTGAAATGTTTAAAATTTTGTATATTTTTGAAAGTAGAAAGAAGAAAGCCAAAAAACAGTAAAAAACAGGTTGATCAAGGGCTAAAAAACAGTAACAAGCAAGTTGATAATTTAAAAGAGAAACTGTAATATTAATGTTGCTAACTTAGCAAAAAAAAACAACAAGTTGATAATTTAACAGAAAAACAGCAATCTCAAACATTTTTTCTTCCCTTTATACATCTGCCATATTGATCTTTCCTCAAGGCCAAGTTGATAACTTAACTAGAGGATCAGTAATACATAGGTTGATCACTTAGCAAAAGAAACAGTAACAAGTAAGTTAGTAATTTAATAGCAAAATAGCAATCACAAACCTTTTTCTTTCCTTTATGCATCTGCCATATTGATTTTTCCTCAAGGCCAGGTATAACATCACTAATTTCATAAGGAAAGTCACGAGCAGGATCTCTTGAGAAGAAAGACCACATTTCTATGGATCATACCTTATAATATTGAATAAAATATATTTATGGAAACCAATCTGTTTTGCATAGTACACTGCTCTCATATACTATGTTAGTTAAAACCCAAACAAGAATAATGTTTATAGTAACAAAATAAAATCAAAAGAACAAAATGGTCATTTGAATATAGAGCTGATTTACTTTTACGTGTGATTGCTCAAGAACAATATTTCATTTTTACCTCAGAATAAAATATTCTGAAAGAAGTAGTAACAATGTATTTTTTGGCACAGATGATTTAAATTTTTGATATAATATATATATATATATATATGTGTAGTTAAAAACAGGTGCTCATTAATAAGATATGTAAACCACCACTAGAATGTGAAACTTTGTGTACATTCTAGCTCTACAGAGATGGCAAAGTCAGGAGAATCTTTATGATCAGCAGTTTGATGAGAAAACAAATGAGAATGCATATGCTATAGAGAGAAAAATTAATTAACTGGAAAAATATACAAAATATAGACATTAACTCAAGTTAATTAGAACTCTTAAAAATAAGTATATAATGTTTAGTTAAATTAACTAGATTTTCATAAGGTATTTCATAAGACAGATCAAAGAAAGCTATTTGATAAGCAGTAATTTTAAGGATAATGTTAAAGAAAAATCTCTATATTTACATATTTTTAATTATTAACCATCATTAAACAGAACTCAATTGGTGAAACATCACCAGTAGAGTTCTGTATAATTTGGTTTCAAAATTTTTATTTATTATTTACGTTAATGATAGCATTAAGAATACAGCTGAAATGGATATCGCTGCTAATTACAATAAAATATCAGGAGGAAACTCTGATTTGGGAAAATATCAGCAAATGACATCAGGCTTGAAGGATTACTTTAAAGTTAAAGGATTTAATTAGTATCATACAAGCTGAATGTAAATTTTTCCAAGATACTTCACAGACATTCTTAGAAGTTTTGTCTACCTGTGTGTCAGCCTTTTATTCACAGACATTTTTACCAATCACAACCAAACTTAATATGCACTCTCAGGTGCTTTGTGCATGTGAAAAGGAGGAGACTACATTCTGATCTCATCCCCTTATGTCACTACCCACAATCCTCTACTTGTTCCCTGTACTATTTTGTTGGGAACTAGTTAAGTATAACTGGTAAAAACCAGCAAGCACATGTTCTACTACCACATGGGTTTAAACCTACTACATACATATTAAAAAAATGGTGCCATGATATACTAATACATTCTTTCATGTACAAATTTATTTTAGAAAACTGCTTACATACTTTTGATAAGAAGTATGTCATGAGTTCCAACAATCATTTTTGAGTAAAATAATTTACTACTATAGTAGAAAAAGAAAGAAAATTGTCAGTGGAGTTTAAATGCTAAATTCTGTTTACTTGTTCTTTGTTTAATATATACATTTTTTAATTTCTTCAAGCTGTAAAATATTTAAAAAAATTTCTGCTATGCTTTGTTCAAATGACTTTGCAAAATATCCATACAGGTGAAAAATAAATAAATACAGTTTTGAAACTAATAATTCTATACTAAATTCAAACAGAATGACAAAACAACCCTTAAGTTATACATAAAATGTTCCACAAATTTGAAGGTGTAGATACATCAGAAGCTAAAGAACATCACATATACAGTTCTATTCTACATATCAAGATTTGTAGTTTAATAGTTTGTTTTTTCACACAAGGACACCATTAAAGGGGCACCAGTATTTTCATTAATTTAATGTAGAAAGCTTCATATTTCATGATAGCTATAAACAACTTTCCAAATTTGCAAAAAACTACTACAGTCTGTCAAATAAAGAAAATATTAGATCTTGTCAAGTTCAATTCATCCACAAATTAGTGTTGTAATTGTGCATCATAATTTCATGAGAAACAAAGGCAAAGTTTTGTACTTGTATATATATTTTGGGAAATTTACTTGAACTCAAAAATATACAGAAGATTAGAAATTTCTGGAACCCAAACGATGCAACCATTTAAAATACTCTGATTATAACTTATACTGTAAGTTATAGTTTCAGTATGAGCAATGCTTGCACTCGCAAGTTGCAGTTAGGTAACGAAAAATTTAATTTGAAAAAGCATCTTATGTATATTATCACATACATTTCCACTGATTAAGCTATGATACTTTTTGCACAAACATACTGTCACGGAACAATCAAACAACAAGAAAAATACAAAATCAAGGAAATATCAATGACCTTACATCAAATTCTTATTCGGTTAGGTGCCAACTCTATATGCCTGACGACACAACCATCTGTGCAAACTACACTGAGTTTCTATGATCATCAGCGCTACGCTGCGACTAAATTAACTTTATAAATAAACACTACAGATTGACAGGTAATTAGCCCTTTTTAGGGCCTTTCCTTTTTTATTATTTTTTTAGACACACCTCATATGGCTTTGTGTGTTAACTGTCTTATTGAACTGGTTGAATTTAATAAGTATCACAAAGAAAAAAAAAAGGTAACAAATGACGATTTTTCCCGTTTGAGAGAAAATGATATAACTAGTAAGATGTCTTCTAGTGGCTCATCGGTAATGTTCATGACTTATAAAGCTAAAATTCGAGGCTCAGTTTTCGTTGCGAAGACTACAGTTTTATGCGAAATTAAATGAATGAATTAAACAAACCATCAAGAATATATTTTGAATTATTTCTGGCCCATTATTTTCCTCTGTGATTTGAACAACTTCTTAAATAAACAGGTGTTCAAAATTTAATTATTGTAAGAAGCTGGGAAGAGTTTGCCCCATAGAAAATGTTATTTCTACTAAAAATAGTCTTGGCTTCTTGATCGAAAAATAATGTAGATAATGAATTTGAACGTTGTAAATTGTAAATGTGTACTATTAGGTGCAACCATTGAAAATTCCTTGTGCCAGAATTTTTTTTTCTTTTTAGTTAAACAAAAAACTGTAAAATGGTATATTTTACTATGCCCACTGCAAGAAAATTAACTTTTAATTTTAATGCTAGATGCGTTCTCAAACTTATCTCTGAGCCACTGCGGTAAATATGCGAGTAAACATTAAATATATATTAATATATACACAAAAGTAGTTGTAGTTATGATTAAAACTCTGAATTCTTTAATAAAGTATAACTATTAAGTTGTGATGAATAACACTATTGTGACTTTGTGCCTTACTTTGGTGAGGCCTCGATTGGACAACTTGATTTCTACTAAAAATAGAATACTCAAGTAAAGAATCATATTATGACAATATATGCTTTGTTTGTTTGTTTGTTTGTTTTGGGAATTCGCACAAAGCTACTCGAGGGCTATCTGTGCTAGCCGTCCCTAATTTTGCAGTGTAAGACTAGAGGGAAGGCAGCTAGTCATCACCACCCACCGCCAACTCTTGGGCTACTCTTATTAACGAATAGTGGGATTGACCGTCACATTATACACCCCCACGGCTGGGAGGGCGAGCATGTTTAGCGCGACGCGGGCGCGAACCCACGACCCTCGGATTACGAGTGCACGCCTTAACGCGCTCGGCCATGCCAGACAATATATGCAACAATTTATAAGAATAGTGAAGTAACTTATTTACGGTGTTCATAAAGCATGTTCATAAAACGTTGATTTAGATATAATTTGGGGAAAAAATAATCTAATTCCCTTCATCTGACGGGCATTCAGCTTGTAAAATGATAAAGATGTGATGTAAAAGTTTCTAGTATATTCGAAACTACATTATGAATGCAAAGTTCTATGAAGCATCAAGAGTAGTATACAAATCCGGATTAAGGCATGAGTTGAAACCCAGGACTTCACACTCTTAAGGGGTTATCAAACTATGACTATAACTGTATAGTAGAGGTTCTAACACGAGGGGTCTCTGTAAATTGAAAATCCTGGAGCCAATAAAACCCTTAATGCGAACTTCGTAGTGTATATTTGAGAGAGGGTTTAGTTTGTTATTTAAAAAAAAAGATAGAAAGTTAAAACATTCATTGTTCTTTCGTGAAGTATTTGGATCGGTGTTTGTCATCAGTCACCAAGTTACGTACGTTCTATTGATGTCGCCCCCCAGTGGCTCAGCGGTATGTCTGCGGACTTACACGCTAAAATCCGGGTTTCGATACCCGTGGTGGGCAGAGCACAGATAGCCCATTGTGTAGCTTTGTGCTTAATTCAAAACAACAACAACAACAACAACATCTATTGATGTTAATGTTAAGAGTGCCTTGAACGTTATTTGTAATGTAGGATTACAAAAGCATATAACACCGTACAACTCTTCAAAACGTAGAAATGTTAAAAGAGGAAATAATGTTTTTTATCATTTCGTGGACAAGGTGTTAGATTATTTATTTTCACTGTGGGAGATGCTAATAGATTGGACAGAAAATTGACTAAAAAGCAGAAAGCAGAACAGTAACAAATGGTGTTAAATCTTACTGGATCACAGTTACAAGTAATGTGCCTCAGGGTTCTGTGCTGCGTCCTCTTCTCTTTGTAATTTGTATTAATTATAGTTGAAGCACTGGGCCGATACGTGGGCCCTCCGCTAGTACGGCGGTATGTCTCCGGATTTACAACGTTAAAATCAGGGGTTCGATTCCCTCGGTGGGCTCAGCAGATAACCTTTTTTTGTCCCCCCAGTGACTCAGCGGTATGTCTGCGGACTTACACGTTAAAATCCGGGTTTCGATACCCGTGGTGGGCAGAGCACAGATAGCCCATTGTGTAGCTTTGTGCTTAATTCAAAACAACAACCGATACGTGATAGATGATGCTTAACTATTCAAAATGTAAGATGATGCATGTGGGTTTTCACAATTCAAGTTATTGTTACAATTTAAATGGGAATGCATTAAATATTGTGGTTAAAGAAAAAAACCTTGGGGTTGTGGTTGAAACCAGGTTAGTCATCTATACGATGTATTGTATCTGGTGTTAAGGCTAATAGATTTTGAGTAGCATCTATAGAAAAAGGATGTTGTTTCACTTTATAGGTCACATTTAAAGCTCTTTTAAAGTACTGTGTACAGTTTTGGGGCTCTCCTCCTCAAGCAAGACATTGAATTGGAGAAGATTCATGGAAGAGCCACTACACTAGGATGATACCTGGGATGGTGGGATTGTCCTAAAATCTCTGAACTTGTTTTTTTCAAGAAAGGAGAAGAGTCAGAATGGATTTGGTTGAGGTTAAGATTATTAATGATAATACAGATCAGTCAAAAGTTGTTGTTTTTTTATTCAGCAGTAAAAACAATAGGGCAAAGGGTCATAAGTTCAAATTTTGACAGTGTAGGAGTTGTTTATTGTTTAGACAGTATTACTTTTCAAACAAGGTGGTAGAAACAGAAAATATAACTGAGTTCAAGAATAAATTAGACAAATACATGAATAGTAAGTGGTGGTCATAGTTGAAAGCTGGAAGGGTTAACAAGCTCTTTTTTGTCACTCTAAAAAGGTTATAAAATTTATTGAAAGAACCTGCCAAGAACAACAACATAATGCATATTAAACAGTAGTTTTGGAGGGTTTCAGTTTTGCTCTTTTCTATCTATGTTGCTAACCTTATGCAGTTCACATACTTTGTTTTCTTGTGGGATTCTAAGCTCGACCTATAGCCAAAAGAATTTGGTTCCAAAAGTCAAAAACATTTGAAAGAGAGGAAGTCACAATGCAATGCTAGGGGAGACTGTGGGCACAGATATAGAATGGTTATGCTTAGTTCAGTTTAAGTTTACATCATGGTGAGGATAAAACTAACATGTAGTGTAAACTATATATTGTGGAATCATGACCAGCTCTTGAGAAAACTATTGGACTGTACTAGAGAAATAGACTTGACCAACGTTCCTCATTCATATTTCATTCCTAATTTAAAATTCATTGGAAGCCTAGAGAGAGGTCACAATCCCATGTGGCTCCCTTTGAAACAATCCTGTCCTTGCACTAAAGAGAAACTTGTTTTAAGAAATTCTTCTTTTACATTGGACTTGTAGATTCAGATTTTTTATGTTTTAAAATACTTGAATGATCTGCTTATGAATGGTACCAGTATTGTGTGTCAGTGAGTAACATCAGATTGTAACGTTTTTACGAAAAAAAAATTTTATTGAAGGGAAAGTTTTCCAACAAGGAAAGAAATGGAAAGATCTTAGCATAATACTATTTTAACTTCATTTCTTATTGCCTTGAAAATAATGTTAAAATGTTTTATAAGAACTTCAACTTGTCAAAATTATGCAAATGTTAAAAAGGGATTTCACTATCTTTTATCTAACTTGTGGAATTATTTATCTGATGATATAGTATATAGTCTGGGTTAAAAACTTAAGAAATGAATTATCAAAATTTAATAATCGTATATATACATGTAAGTTATTATAGTTGTATTCTTCACTTTTTTTTATACTTTTAAACCAGCACATCACAACTGTACCTTTAGAATAATAATTAAGGACTTAATAAAATGACATTTGGGGATAATTAAAATGGTAAATAGAATAAATTTGAACAGAAAATGATTTAATTGTATTAAAATAAAAGTGTACATGTATATAATAATTCAATATTTAGTGCAAGCCATTTGAAGTTAATGTAGTAAGAGTAAAAACATCACAGAATGTGGAGAAATGTCTGCCCCCCAGTGGCTCAACAGTATGTCTTCAGACTTACAACGCTAAAAACCGGGTTTCAATACCTGTGGTGGGCAGAGCACAAATAGCCCATTGTATAGCTCTGTGCTTAATTCAAAACAGCAGGAGAAATGTCTAAAATATTCAAACTTTAAGTGCATCTTTACTTTCTTTTACTAACTAATGATACAACAGAACAAGATACTGTGGTACAAAAGAAAGATTAACAAACTGTTTTGTGGCAACATGGGACCTATTGGTATATCTTGGCTGCTGTACACTCTAACTTGGTAAATAAAAAAACCCTAAACCTTCTCAGTTATGTACTTATCAAGCTTTTTAAACTCATTTAAATTTATTGTCTCAACAACACCTTAAAACAACCCATTCCAAAGACCAACCATCTTGTTAGCAAAATAAAACTGTCTTAATTGAAAATGACTCCTAACCTGCCAACATTTATATTCTTAGTCCTACTGTTCTCACTGTTAAATGTGAAAAAATATAATACGTCAATACTATCACTTCCATTTACAATCTTAAACACCTTAATCAAATCCGTTCTAACTTTTTTTTTTGAGAAAACAAAATTGAGAGATTTCAGCCTCTCATTATCTGACAACTCCTCTGTCCTAGGTACCCATCATTCTTATAACTTTTCTCATGACCCTTTCTAAAAATCTGATGTTAAGGAGCTCAGGACTGAATGTAATATTCCAAATGTGACCTATGCAATGAAATTATAATCTCTTTAGACTCACATGCAACATTTCTCTAGAAAGAACCCAAATTCCTATTTGCCTTACCACAGTGTTTGTGTGGCTTAAGAGACTGATCATCTATGATATCAAGATTCCTATTCTTTATGACATTGTTAAGGTTATTCCCATTCAAATTATATTTATAATTAAAATTATGATAACCTATATACATTATCTTGCATTTATTACAATTAAAACTTATCTGATATTTATTTGTCCAACTTACTAAATTATATAAATCGTTTTGTAAATCAGCAGCATCCTCTTCACAGGTAGCAACATCCAAGGCATTAATGTAATCAGCAGATTTAAATAATTTATTGACTTTTCCTTCATCTATGTCACTGATGTATATATGAGTCCTGAGTTATCCCACTTTTGACATTAATCCACTTTGACTGAACTCCATTTGTAACAACCCTCTACTTTCTTCCATCCAGCCACTCTTCTATTGAATTTGCTAACTTATCTCCCACATCTACAGAGACAATATTTTTCACAAGCTTTTATGTGGCACTTTTTCAAATGCTTTTTAAAAATCATGATACATCAAATTCACACCCATACTCTCATCAACATAAGCAGTAAACTTTTCAAAGAATGTCAAAAGATTTGAAGGCAAAATCTTCCCTTAATAAAATCATGTTGGTGATCCAATAAAACTCTGAACTTTGTTAAATGACTTTGCAAACAGCTTTTAATGTATTGTCCAAAACTTTTTCCACAACTGGTGTAAAACTAACTGGTTGGGACAATTTTTATCATCTCCCTTGAGGAAATCATTACCCTGTGACACTTGTCCAATATTCAAGGACTGGCAAAAAAAAATAGTAGCTCACTTATCCAATACTTAATCTCCTTCAAAACTTGGGATGAAATATTATCTGGCCCAGGAGCCTCATCATTTTTTAAATTTCACACTTTTCTTAATTAGCTCCAAATTAATCCAATCATCTTGTTTGATGTCATTTTCATTTACCAACTGTTCAAGACTTGGAATACTGGTTAAATAAATTTTCAATTGTAAAAACTGAAGAAAAAACAAAATATTATTATTCCCTCTATCTATATGCAGCAAAAGATTGAACCTAATAGAGGAATGATTACTTGCATCCAGATGGTCTCCAATTTCTACTTTCTCAATAATTTCTATATTTGAAGTTAACAATAAATTTAAACTGTCATTGTTTTTCTAGTGTTTCTCTTTCCTAATTGGTGAAGAAAGCCATTCTGAATAGTTTCTGAAAACCTTTCTTCCTCATGGTTTCACTGTGCATTTCCCCATCTATACAACTAAATTAAAATCACTCATAATTATGGCTTCATGAACAGCTGAAACCCTGATCTCATTATAAAGTTTCTCACCAATTTCATCAGTTTCATTTGGTGATCTGTAAGAAATTCTCATTAAAATCCTTTTCCCTTTATATCTACTAACAGAAACCCACATGGATTCAATCTTCTTGCTTTTGTCTTTAATATTCTTTATTTTAACAGGATACAACTCATATTTTATGAATAATGCCACTCATCCACCACTTTAATGCTCTATCCCTATTAAATAGCCTGTAACCCTGTATTTCAAAGAAACTTCTGCCATCAAAATTATGTGTTGAACCATGTTTCAGTTATTCACATTTTATCAAAATTCACCATTACTACTAATGTTCTAAGGTCATCTATTTTACACCTTATACTTCTAGTATTACAAATGTAACCATTCCTTCTATCCTGCCCCCCAGTGGCTCAGCGGTACGTCTGCGGACTTACACGCTAAAATCCGGGTTTTGATACCCGTGGTGGGCAGAGCACAGATAGCCCATTGTGTAGCTTTGTGCTTGATTCAGAACAACAACAACATCCTTCTATCCTTATAACTACTTCTCATTTCTCAAACTAAACTTTTCTCTGCCTCTTATTCTGTTTACATTTGGTTTCTCCAGGCCTTCACCACTGTTTGGTATTAGTTTAAAACTTCTCTTGTAGCTAAGTTAATAGCCTTAGTACACAAACCAGTGCATATTCTATTTAAATATAAACCATCCATTCCAAAAAGTTCCTTCTCCCATTAGACTGATCCTAGAAGTTCAGTCAGCCAATCTACTCATCCTTACACAGTAACCCAAGCCTAACATTTAGCTCTAGTAATCTACTTCTAATTTCATCCCCACAGTTAATTCCGGGCAATGTCCCTTACAAAATTAAGTTATGGCTTTTTACTTTAATTACCTTTTTCAACCATTTGTAATTATTAATTAGTTCCTCTAACCTAACAACCCCCACATTGTTAGTCCCTACATGCATCATCAAAACTGCATTTATGCTAGCCCTCTTTATTGTATCTTCTGCGATCAGTTATATCCTCCACCTCTGCCCCTGGGTAACGTAATATGATGCTTTTATCCCTGTTTTTCCCACAGACTGTTCTTTATACATGCCTTGACAAGGAATCATCTATAACTTCCTTATCAATTACATCACTCTCTTACCTTATATTTTCCTTCCCTTCAAGAGTTCCTCATCTGCAGAAGCCAAGAGCTGAAACTTGTTGCTAAACAGAATAAGCTCATCATAACTAAAATCGCATCTTTTCACTTAGAAAGTACTCTTTTAAACTTCCTGAAAGTCGTTTTTGCATACGTAACCATGGCAAGCTCCAGGTGAAAGCTTATGTTTCTCCTGAAATCCTGTTACCATTTCCAACAATCTATGCTTCTCTTTATCTGTTGGCTCTCCTTTGATCAGGATAGCCTTCAATTTCAGATCCAGAACAATGTCTCACCAGAGAAAAAAGTTACAAAAATGTATTAAATCTTTTTATTCTTTTATTCTTAAATTTCACATTACCAAAAATAATTATTGTACAACATTACTGGATACGTCATATATAGTAACACACACACAATTATAGCACATTACAACATATAATAGCACATGGTTTATCACTAGCAGAGTCAGCTGATAATTCATTTCACATAGTGAATGTAGAACATTATAGTGTGTCCTGCACCACTCAGAATGCTTCCATTGTTTTGCATCCATAACTGTAATCCCGGCAAAGTGTGTGGAGTCAGTTCTGAAGCTCAGCAGAGGTATGTCCTGCACGTTTCCTTGGGGGTTGACTAGAACTCTTCTACACAATCAGGATTGATACTACTGCCTACTACTTTGTGTTCAGACAAAACTGTTTTTTATGTCTTTTGTATTTTTCAATCATAAGAGAGTTTTGAATTTCACGCAAAGCTACTTGAGGGCTATCTGCACTTGCTGACCCTAATTTAGTAATGTAAGACTACCAACTCTTGGGCTACTCTTTTACCAACAAATAGTGGGATTGACCATCACATTATAATGCCCCAATGGCTGAAAAAGTGAGCATGTTTGGTGCAGCGCGGATGTGAACCCATGACCCTCAGATTACGAGTCACACACCTTAACCCACCTGGCCATGCTGGGCCATTTTCAATCATTTTTTGAAAAATTGTTAGTCTCTTATATTCGATTGAAAAATGTTTTTGATAATTGTTTTATTGAAGTTGAACAATTTCTTTCTGATGAGATGCCAATTTTATTCAACAAAGTGCTGAATTTTTGAAACAATGTATAATTTTTCATCTTAAAAATAGAAGCTACAATAACCAAATTACTTATTTAATTAGATTCCAATTTGGAAACAAACACTCTTGTGAAGTAATTTTTTTGATATAATTAAGTTCTCACTTTCAAACAAACAAACCTAAAATAGCAAACAAACATTATCAAAATGTCTTCCAAAAAAAGTACTTAAAAATAAATTAAAAGGTAGACTATTTAAAAATATTTAGGTGAAACACAATCCTTTTTTTCCAAAACCTGGTGGGACATTGCCCGTGTTCCTTACAATTTACCACTTAGATGAAATGTACCAAAGCCTAATGTGCGATTACACATACTCAGCCAAATTTAAATGTTTGGTTTGAATTTCATGCAAAGCTACATGAGGAATATCTGCACTAACTATCCCTAATTTAGCAGTGTAAGACTAGATGTGAGGCAGCTAATCATCACCACTCAGTGCCAACTCTTGGGCAACTCTTTTACCAATGAATATTGGGATTGACCATCACATTATAATGCCCTAATGACTGAAAGGGCATGCATGTTTGGTGTAATGGGGATTCGAACTTGCGACCTTTGGATTACAAGTTAGGTGCCTTAACCATCTGGACATGCCAGGACTAATTTAAACGTTTTACTACAATTTACATTACTAAACTCTGTATTAAAACTCTGACTGTCTCACTTTTTATCAGTCTTATTAAACATATTTATATTTTTCTTATTTACCCCAAGTTACTACAAATGATGTTATTAATATTAAATAATTTTCATAAATCTGCAAGAGCTTAACTTTTCAAAGTCCTCCCTTTTCAGTTGTGCCCTCTATATATAGATATAAAAGTAGTGGAAGACTTGCAATTTACAAACAGAAGCTTACTTTGGGAAATCCGTGTAAATGAAATGTAGGAAAAACCAAGTATACAAGTTTGAACAAGATAGAAAAAAACAGAAGATTTAAAGAAATAAGCGATATAGGTATTCAAGTATCTAGATTTTTCAAACTGACATAATGAGGTAACAGCAATTGAATTTTGTGTTAAAGAAAAGCAAGAAACATTTTGGGGTGGAAGAGGAGAAAGGAAGCAAAGAGACGATTAAGCAAAAGTGCAGGTGAATTAAAAACTGATTTTTAAGAGTGAAAAGAAGCAGAAGAGAATAAAATGTTCAGAGGGAGAAGAAACATGTTGAAAGATGAAGGAAGAAAGAATATGAAGAAGTAATGGAAGATGATTATCTTGCATTAGTTTTGATATTAATATGAGACCAGATGTTATAAAAATTGTATTAATTATACAGTAATATTTGTATTGCAGAACTGAGGAAAAACAAGACAATTGTACATTTCACTAATATCATTTATTCACAACCTAACTTTTGTAAGTACAGGAATTATCAAGTATCAGGTATATTGATATGCTTATTTAAATATTTAATAATAGCATGCTTATGTTTTTCAAATTCCAGCCTACAGTGGTAAGTATGAAAGGTTAAAACTCTAAAATCTTGGGTTTTGATACCCAATGGCAAGCACAGTACATATAGCTCTTAGCTGTGTGGAAGTTGAATAAATTTACTTTTTCTTCAATGTAGTATGAAAATGAGCAAAATGGTGAAAAAAAAGCTAAAACAATTCATATAAGGTAATGTGGTTAAAAATTTCATCAAGGGAATATGTGACATCATATTAAGAAGTACACATAACTATGTCAAACAGGGTGGGACCTTGCTTATTCAACTTAGACAGTGTGGTCCCCCTCCAGTATCAGTTTCCAAATAGGTGTTAAAAAGTAGAAAAAAAACAAACATAAAATATAATTAAAGCAAAACAGTAATGAGTATATCGCACATAAAGGTTTTTAATATCTTAATACCAATAAATAAAAGAAACAATCGATCCAGGAAAAACTACATTTATTTAAAAGTTTCATTATGATGTGCTGTAATGTGATTTGTTAATTAATTATTACATTTTTCTGTAGATTAATTAACAAATAACATTACAGCACATTATAATGAAACTTTTAAATAAATGTATTAATAATAATAAATTAATTATTACATGTCTCTGCAGATTAATTAACAAATCACATTTATTTAAAAGTTTCATTATAATGTGCTGTAATGTGATTTGTTAATCAATCTACAGAGACATGTAATAATTAATTTCAGTTACCTTTTCCAAAAATCTCCTTTCACATAGTGCACATACTGTCACTGAACATCAATACAAGTAAGGCAGAAAACTTTCAGGAAATAACATCAGTAATTAGTGTTACATAAAAACATGGTGTCTTTGAGCAAGGGAAATCATCATGGATAGATACCCTAAATGATATGTATTGAATATGTTAATGAGAATTAGCTTAAGTGATTTCATTAAAAACATGCTGTACTAAAAGTGGATGGAATAACGCTGTGTAGGAATGTTCCATTGTGAATTAATTCTTGTAAAAATTATGAGTTTAAGCAATTAATTTTAAATGATACGTAAGCAATTACAGTGAGTTGGATTTTATACTGATTTGTTTATGGAAAAAATGGTGTAAATAATGAAAATCTGCTCAGAATTTCTAGTTATTCCAGGCAAATGTATGTATGCTAATGCTTTGTTCCAAGGTCTTAACCTATGATTTTATTTTTCATCCAAAAATGGAAAAAAAGGGATAAGTGAATTTTGATTTTTTCTCAAAGCAAGTGTTGAAGATACACTACAGACATTTAAAGATATAATGTTTTAAATATTTTCAAAAACTTCTATCCAGCTTATCATGCACTGATCTTGAAATGACGAGTTTCTGCATAAGCCATCATTCAGTAGATCAAAAGAGATCTGAAAAAAATTGTCATCTAGTCCAATGATGAAGAGCTTCTGCATATGATGCCACCAAGGGGATTATGTAAGAACTAATTAATATACTACCAATAAATATTCTCAGCTGATTACAAGGTATTTTGAGGCATACCTGAACTGCTGAAAGTACAAAATGCTGTGTATCAAGAACAAAAACACAAGCTTAAGAATGGTACTGCAGTTTTCGTGCATAACTGACAATACAGTTTCTTACTGTCTTCTCAATAAGGTTCTTCAGGGTACTGTTCCTTTTCCCAAGAAAAGAAATTACTAGTAAAGGGCCTTTTCTTTGTAAAACGTGGTTTTATTCTTTGATAGATTGTTTTGGCAGGATACTATAAAAGACTAACAACACCTACACACACACTTACTTGAAGACGAAGGGTGGAAGACTTTTGAAACGTCGCCCTCTTCCTTGTGTCTCCACAACAGGCAGTTGCCATCCATTCTACAAAGTTTCTTTACGGTTTTACTCATAATCATTAGTAACAATCTCAGGATACAAGAGTTCTATAAGCTGACTAATGTTTAGAACTGACTTGTCATTATTTATCACAAGTTGATGTTGCTTTAAGACTAATCCTTGTTCATTTTTCTCTTGTTAATTTAAAGTGCTGCAGCACATTAAGATGACTGGTCAAATAAGACTAGAACATTTCATCTGATAAGCAAAACGTATGGCTTAATTTGTACTTCATTAAAATGTTTATAGCTCACCTATATATTTGATGTGCAGTATGAGAATTATATCAAAGCCATTCAATGTAAGGGTCATGAGTATGTGGAAAATAAGAAAGATAATTTTCAGAAACTTTTGTATTATTAGTTGGCCATGAAAGTAAGTAAGGGACTGTGGTAACTGCTTGTTACAAATATTGGGCTGTAAAAATACCTGTTACATCGAAATACGTGTATGAGTCTCAAAATAGTTTGTTCTGAGATAAAACTATATTTAAAAGCATAAAAAAGATTTATTTTGGTGTCTCAATTAAGCCCTAGATTTATAATCTGGAAAGAAAAATGAAGTATCATTGCTCATATTTGTCTTCAGTTTTAGATGTTCCTCTAGATATTTAAAAATTCATTTTTAATATAAGATTGACAAGTGAGAAATGTTACTGAAAGTCATCCCCTGAAAAAAAAAAGTTTCACAACGAAATCATGTAATTAGCCAATTCTGAGTTAAATCTGTAATTAATAAAGACAAAAGGATGTAAAAAAGGGACATGCAGATGGGACAGGTAATACTGAGATAAATTTATTTCTGTAAAGATGAGACTCATAACAAAGATGTTAGTTGCATTTAAAGAAGGGCTTGCAATTTTTGTTTTCTTGGTTTAGTTATGACTGCTGATTTATTAAAACGTTGTCATTTCTTATTTCATTTTTAGGTACTTATTATTGATCAGACTAATGTCTCTTAATGTAGGCTTCATCAAGTGAGCTTATAATATGCTATGTTAAGCTTGTGAAGGGTTAAGATTGTTAATTGTATTAATATCTACTGAGTCTTAAGTTGATAATTATTTCAGTACATTTTTGTCCAAAAGATGGCAGCACTATTTGCTACTGCAATATAGGTTACACAGTACTTGCATATTTTTGAGCTCACCTCAGATGAAATAAGAATAAAATATGATTGTGATACTCACCAGATACTTTAATAAAATAAACTTTTAAAATGTTTTAAATATAACTAATCTTACATGATGCAGTAATGATAGAGAGCGACATATTTATCAGTCGGAAAAACTGGAGTGTTTAGTTTTTGATGCATGTTCATGGAGCTCGTGGATGCTGAAGTGAGATGTTTAAGCGTTACATTCAAGTTTTGATAGAATTATAAGTTGCGAGAATCTCTTAATCATTAAAAAGTAACATATCTGTTTAAAGATATCAGAACCTTTTATGTTAAGAACAGAAAACTATTGAGCTATTTGTGAACTTTCTGACAATTAATAAGCGGTTTTAAAATCTGCAGCATATGTTAAAAAAATAATATTTTAAATCATTGGGGGTGTTTTCTTATAGCAAAGTCACATCGAGCTATCCGCTGAGCCCACCGAGAGGAATCAAATCCCTAATATCGGCGTTGTAAATCCGTAGACTTGCCGCTGTACTGGCGGGGGTGTTTTAAATCTGATTAATATTGAAATTACAGTTGAAATTTTAACAAAATATTCTTTTGCTAAAATCTGGTAATTGCCTTATGACATTGTGTTATATTTGTTGTAATAGACATGTTTTAACATGAATATATTATACTTTTATATTTCTTTTTTCTACGCATAGAATTTTTTTCATCTTCAGAACTAATTCATGACTTCATATACGAAGTATTGATTACGTTCTCGTAGTGAAGTCTTGATCCATTTTGTTCAAGTCATTGGATTGAAACGTTTTGAAATTAATGAAAATCAGTACTTGTCCAAGATATCCCATACTGCTTGTGTTTCAGATTTGTTATCCGTTTCACTTGCATATAAACTTCTTAAGAGCGTTCCTCATTATAGTGACATTACTAGGAAAATGTATTATATTTTAAACGATCAAACAAGAAAGATCAAATGAAATTACTTGGGAAAACTTTATTAAATATTTATTGTAATCTGATTATTGTGTTTTTCAAGAAACGTGTTTATGGTCCTTTCTGGTAAGTGTCCTGCATTGTACTGAATTGGTTGATCTGACATGGGAGCAAGTGACAGGAATTTAATAGTGAAGTACGATTTATCACTTCACATAATTTAACAAAATTTGTGTAAAGTAGATTTAGACACATCTTTTAATTTATCAGTAATATACAAGCTCAACCTGTCCACACACTGTTATAGAAATGTATTTTTTACTCTTTATTAAAAATTGTATTACGTCGCTCATTTTTGTTTTACTGAAAAGTTATTTGTAGGTCAGAAGTTTACATCTGGCCTTTTTTTTATCACATACATCAAACTTTTCTGTGTGTATTCAAATAATTGTTTGCAAGTAAAAATATTATAAAAACACAGGATAGTGTATATTATAATACAGTGTCCTTCAGTCATTGACAACTACTGCAGCACTTTCTCATGCAAATAAAACTGGTACCCTCACTATTTTCTTAAATTGTAATAAGTGGGAGATGTGGGAAAAACCATGATGTTGCTAGCCTTCACTTTAAAATCATTTCTATATTAATAGTGTATATTTATCAACAGTTATTAATACAATAGTCATTTCAAAAGTAGCCAGCTACACTGGAACCAGTCACTCCTGCATAATGGTGTCTCCTACATGTGATACTCCTGCACATCAATACCTTATTACACGTAACAGTCACTCCTGCATAATGATATCTACTGTACAGTAAGTTACTCCTGCATAATGGTAACTACTATATGACATATTACTCCTGCATAATGGTATCTACTATATGACATATTACTCCTGCATAATGGTATCTACTATATGACAAATTACTCCTGCATAATGGTATGTACTATGTGACAAATTACTCCTGCATAATGGTATCTACTATGTGACAAATTACTCCTGCATAATGGTATCTACTATATGACATATTACTCCTGCATAATGGCATCTACTATATGACAAATTACTCCTGCATAATGGCATCTACTATATGACAAATTACTCCTGCATAATGGTATCTACTATGTGACATATTACTCCTGCATAATGGTATCTACTATGTGACATATTACTCCTGCATAATGGTATCTACTATATGACATTACTCCTGCATAATGGTATCTACTATATGACAAATTACTCCTGCATAATGGTATGTACTATGTGACAAATTACTCCTGCATAATGGTATCTACTATATGACAAATTACTCCTGCATAATGGTATCTGCTATATGACAAATTACTCCTGCATAATGGTATCTACTATATGACAAATTACTCCTGCATAATGGTATCTACTATATAACAAATTACTCCTGCATAATGGTATCTACTATATGACAAATTACTCCTGCATAATGGTATCTACTATGTGACATATTACTCCTGCATAATGGTATCTCCTATATGTGATACTCCTGCACATCAATACCTTATTACGCGTAACAGTTACTCCTGCTTAGCGATGTCTTCTGTGTGTGGTAATAAAATGTGTTTTTCTTCAGTAGTAGAAAAATGAACAGACAAACCTTTTTGCTATATTTGTCATTCAAGATTGAACAGCTTAAAAGTGTCCATCCAACTGCTCGTGGGTTTCATTATTTTAACAATGGGGTTTGGTATCAGTTTGGGATGAGTGAGTGAGTTAGTTGATCCTGAGTAATTAAGATACAAAATTTCGGGGACATGAATGGTTGTCAGGTGAACAGTTCAAGGGGCAATATTATTTAATCAGTATTAAATTTAGATTCATTCAAACTTCTTCCCTTAGAAAGGTTATACATCCATTTGTTGTTGTTGTTTAAATAAAAACTGTAATCTCTACAGCTAAGATATCATTTATTTGCAAACTTTTAGAACAATTGCATTAATAAAGGAATACTTAGAGGAATTTTCAGTCATTTGATATATCAAATCTACTTTTAGAAAATAAATTGTACACATAGTGGTGGCAAAGATTTTGTGTAATTTTGTTGCTTACTAAAATCAAAATATTAAGTGCCATGGAAGTAGGTTTGCATTTTATAGTCTGGGAGAAGATGCAGCATATCTCTGTAACTGGTATATAAATATATGTATGTTATATTTAGGTTACACTTACTACGTTCAGTGTTAAAATTTTGTTATTCTACAAGTCACAATTTACTGCAGTGCTATATAAAACTATATGATAAGAAATGTAGGAGAATATATTGTTTACTAATGTGCATTTCTTTCCTTTTTTTTTTTCAAAGTGCACGTAGTATATGTTTCAAAAGAGCCGATGGAAGTAAAAGTAATTTGATCCACCACGCATTAACAGATACTGATTACACAGTACTTTCCTGAAGACTGGTGCACTTAGTGTATAGCTTGTTTCAGAAAATACATAAAATTGACTTTGGTTTTGTTTTAAATACCAGCACTACTTTTAACATCCGGGTTTTATTGTGTAAAATATTCAGCATGGATTGTGAGTTTGTTTTCAGAGTTCTAAATGTTTATATATAGGTTTTAAGTAGAAATAATAATAAAAAAATATTTTCCTTCATTTGTTGCTGACCTTGTTTTTGTATGCAGAAACAACAAAATTAATGAAACATTTATACACATTTTATGAAAGTTTAATTTACATTTGTGTAGAAAGGAAAGAGGACTTTTTGGCTCTAAAACCTAATGTACAAAAAAGACAAACATAACTTCTACATTTCCTGCTAACAGTTTGTCAAACTGATGTTATTTACTTGTGTTAAAAATATATTTACTTACTTAGGTTTAATCAAGATGATCACTTATTATTTGCAAAGTAAACATTTGTATTCAATTGCCACATATATGTTTACAACAAGATATAAAGATTACTTTGGTTTCAAATGTTGATGAAACCACAAGTAAATTATGAAGATACGATATTTACTTTCATTTCTTTCATGTATAAAAGTTGGATCTTAATTCACTTACTGTCAATTTATTTATGGCAATTCCTATAACCATGATGATGTCCACTGTTCTCACCATTCCAATTCTTTATGGTATCCATCCAAAATTTTTCTTCTTATTATTTTTTTTGTTTTTGCTACCCAACATCTTTCCAATTATGATCATTGAAACATAATAAACTTATAGAATCCGACCTTAAATTTGTAAATAATATTTCATTTACTGAAGTAGGTGTTTTCATGTATATATGTATGTTTAAATCGTATTTACTTTTCACATTACCAGTTTTTTTATTTACACTTGCTTGAGTGTAAACCTGTCACACGGTTTTTAATTGGAGTAATTCACTTAAAAAACGTTTACATCAAAATTAAAATATAATTCATTTGTTAATTAGTTACTGCTCTTAAACCTAGTAAATACTTTAACTTTGTCACACGAAATAATTTGTATGTTAACTCGTTACTATAACTTACATTTTCAATAAAACGTATAGAAAACTGTAACAACTCCGTATCTCTATGCAGAAATAAATTTCACACTAGAAATATTTCGTTTAAGATAACTATTAGAAGTAGATTACTTTTTATTTTACACTGAATGCCAAATTCTACCAATTAACGATGACATTTAAAAAGTTCTTAAGGAAGAAAACCCAAAGTAAAACATTTAAACTACTTAACTCATTGGCATTGAAGAACAAGTCTAATGTTGCCGATTCTAACCATTATACTATTCAAAAGAAGCCATTAAGAGTAGGCCTAACATTGTTGACTATACAATGTACATATAACCTATAATGAACAATTATAAAATAACTTCCTGAAAAAAACTAGAAATTCAGAGGCAGTTTTTAATAAACAACAAAACAACTCTCTAGGCACTTATTACTTTAATCAATTAAAATATACAACTTCTTGTTTTATTATTGATAAGGATGTTTTTGTTTGTATTAAGTATTTGGTATCAATGATATTTTTATAATATAACTACATTTAATAGCTCTGCATTATTGTTTGTTTCTTTTTTGAATTTCACGCAAAGCTGCACATGGGCTATCTGCACTAGCCGCCCATAGTTTAACAGTGTAAGACTATAGGGAAGGCAGCTAGTCATCACCACCCACCGCCAACTCTTGGGCTACTCTTTTACCAACGAATAGTGGGATTTACCGTAACATAATAACGGACCACGAGGATGTTTGGTGCGATGGGGATTCTAACTCGCGACCCTCATATTATGAGTCAAACGCCTTAACCCTCCTGGCTATGCCAGGCCTCACTCTGCATTACAACAGAACTTCAGTTATCGTATCAACTGGTTAATCGCTTCAGTTTTCGAAAAAAATATCTTGAATAGCGTGAAATTGTAAACCTTCCATTGATAAAAAAGAAAATGAAAAAAGTAGTTAAAACCAGTATCTTGTCTTAAGTTAATTATTTTAAGTTCAAAACATGACAGATTTTGAATAATTTGTTTTTTGAATTTGATAGGATAATTTTATAGAAAATTATTTTCTTTGATAGGTTTCGCTTTTGCGTTTACGACTAAATATATTTATTGTCATTACTTTTGAAATGGATCTAAATTATCAACTATTTCGAATTATATTTTACACTGTATAGTGGTGAATATAACCCAGAGATGACAATGTAACTTTTAAACATAAGACTAAAAAAGAATTGTCATGAATTGTGATGGGCAAGAGTTCAAATGTAAAACGCCCCAGAAGATATGTGAATCCATTAAAATTTATACTATTTCTCAGTTATTACTTTGTAATTAATGTGTACAGAGAATAATAATTGTATAACAACTTATTTTCATTTTTTACAACAATAACTTTTTGGAGAGTTTAAAATTTAGTTGAGGTACCCCAGCTTTTCCATTAAACTAAAATATAAACTATAACTATGGCAACATATATCTGACTATCAGTTTGTAAATTTGTATTTGCTATTTGCTTACTGATGTCTTTAGATACATCTGTTTCGCTAGATCTTATTGGTAAAAGCAACCGTAAGTTTGGTTCATACCCAAAATCTCGTGTTATTGAAATATAATTCAGGTTATTTAACTATAAAACAGTATTCAAACCAATAACAGAAAAGTTAAGGCAATAAATGCCTGAATCGTTTAACTATTTTCATACTATGATAATTTTACATTTAATCATTTATATCTCTTGGAATAATTTTTAGCTTGAATACTTTGATAATGAATATAGTTTTGTTCCGGTGATGTGTGTATGTACTAATTCAAGTTCTTCCATATTGTTACATTTTTTGAAACTATTTGTTTATATCTTTTCCTATCACACCCAACATGCTCGCCCTTTCAGCCGTGGGAACGTATAAGTGACGGTCAATCCTGCTATTCGTTGGTAAAAGAGTAGCCCAAAAGTTAGCAGCAGGTGATGATGGCTAGCTGCCTTCCCTCTAGTCTTACATTGCTAAATTAGGGACGGCTCGCGCAGATAGCCTTCGTGTCGCTTTGCGTGAAAT
This sequence comes from Carcinoscorpius rotundicauda, assembly GCA_011833715.1. Classification (NCBI taxonomy): domain Eukaryota; kingdom Metazoa; phylum Arthropoda; class Merostomata; order Xiphosura; family Limulidae; genus Carcinoscorpius; species Carcinoscorpius rotundicauda. The sequence continues at coordinate 15,693,765 of CM022401.1, read as the reverse complement.
TCAAAACAAACAAATTATTATATCTTTTAATTCTACCTTTCCCACTTCCTTCGTGTTTGATTGCAGTTACTTTCCACTTGGTACTTTTAATTTCTTATCTTAAATGAAATATGTCAGGATAAAGTCAGAAAACATATTAAAGCCCCCAGTTCTCTTCCCTGCTGTTGTGCTTGTCTTCTTATGTTGAATTGTTAAATTATTTATTTTATGGAGTTTTTTACACAGTATACGAAATTACAATTATTAGTGCACTTAACATCTCGTTATTTAACATAAGAAACCTCGAAAAATAACTTTTATTATCTATTTTTTTCACAGCTTTCTAGCAGTGACTGACTGACTACTAGAGAAAAATTTCATCCTACGATTTTTATGCGCTCAGAAGCTAAGCGAGACATCGAGCAATCTTCCTTGGTACATTTGGAGAGTACAAGTACGCCAGTTGGTCGCTAGATGGCAAAAATCTGGAATTTTTAATCGATTTTTGTTAGAAGCTTAAAATCGTGTCTGCGGATCCTTAAATGTTTGGCTTTCAAGAAAAAAATATTTTATTGCTATTAAAAAACAAAATATAACTTCAAAGACAACACAACAAATTAGGCAATGCCTTAAAAATAATTATAAAAAGTAATGCCCTTCCTAAATATTGGGTAGGGTAGAAGATGAGGTACAACTTTAGAACAAGCAAACTATAATTTGATCAAAGACATATATGTAAGATATACCAGTCAGGTTAGTATAACAATGTGTATCAGAAGATTTATTACTTATTTTTATACATTCGTATTTTCAAGCTATATATAACTATTTGATCACTTTTCAAGTTATGTAAAGTATATGCAAACTTTATGACACGGAGAATAAAGGTTTTGATTAACTTTTTATTTATCAGTGTTTTTTTTAACTAATTAACTGTAGTTGTTTGTAAAAAATGTACTGTAAGAAATTAGTTATTCGTAATTAAATTGATTAAAAATTTCGGTAGGACTATTATTTTGAGTTCATCCTACTTTATGTTGATAGTTTTGTTTCGATAATGTCAACTATTACAAAATTTTACAAATAAGACAGAATATACAACATTATTTTTACATGGCTCTTTAGATTTTATCAATTTGTCATTTTGATTAATATTTTTCAATCTACACCTAACCGTATTTATTTTATTCTTTTTAAATGGCCTTAAAAATAAATAAATGTATTATACGTGTTTTTCATAGTTCCGATTACTGATATCTTTAAATTGGTTTAATCTTATTTGTACTAATACATAATACAAACATGACAAATTGTAAACAGATTAACAGCACGTGTACAGCAATTGTTTTAACATGAGATAACCATGACTTTCACTTACAATTTGAAGTGTTCTACATTGTTCAATCCTTTAGTATATTCATATAAGTTACAATACAAAGAGAAATGTCCCCGCTGATACAGCAGTAAGTCTACAGATTTATAATCCTAAAATCAGGGGTTAGATTCCCCTCGGTAGACTCAGCAGATAGCCCAATGTGGCTTTGCTACAATAAAACACACATACACGAACAGAAATAAGGAAAACCCAGACAGCCCTATCTATAAGCCTCAGTCTATGTATGGATGACTGGCATGTAGGTGTTGAATCTCGCAGCAGACAACAAGCACGCTCAATGAACCAATCAGAATAGACTTGAATACCACTCTTAACCAATAATATTAAAGAACGTAGAATGCTGTCTGTGTGAAGGCCACATATAGTTGATACCAATGTAAAATGTCTGTTAAAATACAACACCGTTATGATTCAAATCATGCACTTAAAGCTTCACACAAATCACCCTAAGTACAATTTCATTACTAAACTTTTCATCTTGAAAGAAAACTCATATTAATTTCATTAGCACCTCTCTTACAAACGAAGTATTCAACCAGTTGAATGTCGTTTCACAGCAGCATTTTACTAATTTTTCCTTTCACATTTGGTTTGATTTAAGGATAAAAATTTATTTATAATAATACTTTAAAAATAATACTTAATTATTATCTTTAAAACCGATTAAATTAAAAATATTTTTCTGTCTATGACTTCGTATTAAACCTCTATAAACAAATTAAAGAGAAATAAAAGCTTTCAGTACGTGTACCTGTGAAAGTATTTTCAACGACTGTTAATTGGTGAAAGATTATGCCAACAGAATTGAAGCATTTTTAATTGAGAAGTAATTAAGGCACTTTTTTTCATAGTTTGAAATGATTACTTCAATCGTACGAAATACTTAAAAGATAACTAAACATTTTGTAAAAAAAGTTTAAGGTGTGTACCAAATCTGTGATAAAATATTATGATCTGTATTCTTTTCGTCGAGTTTCAGCGTTCCGTGTAGAGAAATGCAACATATAAATATATTATAGGTACATATACTAGATGTTGTTTAAACAAAGTATCCTAGACTGTGTTCTAACAACAGTGTTATGTTTACAGGGCCGCGTGAGAGTACGTGAACCATACATGACATGTATCTTTGTGTGTCACGGGATTATTACAGTATAATATTATTAGATACTTTATGATATTGTAATATTACAAATCTTACGCTGAATACTGGTGCAGAACAAAGTATTTTTCACTTGCTTACAATCACAGACAATAAAACACAAAGTTATCCATGTATATTTCATTTTTCACCCCCGTTATCGTAGAATGGAATTGGCCTGTGTACCAAGGTCCGCGAGTCGCTGTTGTAACTTACCGCCTACTTCGTCGCTGATTTCACAGCTTCCCTGTTTTACTGTGTACCTACGGTCTACACAGTTTTGAGTCTTAGCGTCTGAATTTTAGTGGTACTCTTTATGGAACTGATTTAAGTGACAAGCAGTTCACACTATAAAGCTGGTGAGGATTTAAATAAGTAACAATAACATATTTGTACAATTACATAAGGATGATTACAGAAATTATTACTTTATGTAAAGAACACACATTTTATTTATTTTTCTCGTGGTGTTTAATTTGTAAATAAGAGCAGTAAACAACTTTTCAGGTCCCAGTATGGCCTGGCGGTTAAGGCACTCGACTCGTAATCTGAGGGTCACGGGTTCGAATTCCCGTTGCACCAAACATGCTCGCCCTTTTAGTCGTGGGGGCGTTATGTTATATGTACGGTCAATCCCACTATTCGTTGGTAATGACTATCTGCTTTCCCTCTAGTCTCACACAGCTAAATTAGGGACAGCTTTTTGAAGAAAGTAGTTTCTCGACTGGATAAAGTGAACCTCTTTTTGGGGGCGAAAATTACGTGTAAATTTAAACGCGACAAAACAGCTCAAATTAAGTCCCTTTACTATTATCTCCTCAAAAAGTAAGTTCCCAGATCACTACCGGCAGAATTTCATTTCTGGCAATAAACATTATGAAATTATTTTACGCGAATATATTTAGCAAATGTTTAAAAAAAAGGGCATGAAGGAAACAAAGAAATGGTGTTTTGTATGAATACATCAACTAACTTAACTTCTTAAGAACTCCTTTTATTATGAAAACATGGTCCACAGTGAAGTGGTTTTACACATTATAATTGATTAAAATCCTGTCCAAAGTAGTTTCTCCGTAAGGCAGAAGTTTTGCTCGAAATTTTGTCACTGCATTCAAAATATAAAACGCCCCCATAGTGGCCCAGCAGAATGTCTGCGGACTTACAACGCTAAAAACCGGGTTTAGATACCCGCGATGGGCAGAGCACACGTAGCCTATTGTATAGCTTTGCGCTTAATTCCAAACAACAACATCAGAACATAAAGTGTGTTTGAACAAGTGTTTTTTGTTAAGAAAAATCTTATAGTTTTTGTAACTCTAGCTGTTACTACAATATGAACATTCCAACGTCATATAAAACTACTTTCAATGCTTATAATATTTTTGTTTACGTGTATAGACTACAGGGACAGAAAAGTACATTTCTTTGTTCAACTCTCGTTACCGCAAAAATGCGTTACTAATTTTGGATACGTTATGAGATTGACAATTAGAACTCACAATTCGATTAGAGTAATCTAAGAGTTGGCGATGGACGCTGTTAATTATCCAGCTATTTTCTAGATTTCCAGTTCAGAATGAAAGGCCATAGCCCTCGTGTAGCTTAGTGCGAATTTTAGGAACAAACTTTATCCAACCAATGAAGAGTTCGTTTTGCAAGTCATGCTTCAACAGCCATCTTGCGCCAATGTTCAATTGTTTCGTGTCTTTTTTTTTTATACTTTAAGTACGAATTCCTCTTGAATTTTAAATTATTTATGAGCAACATTATGGTAACGATTTAATTGTTACAATATAACAGAACATTAAAAATGAAAAGAATAGAAAAGGCGGGGATTTAATTAAATAACTTCGGAAAGAAAAACAAATACGAGGTGACGATTGTTAGAGCTATTTAAGGACAATCGGAAGTGATGTCATTTTTAGTCATTTCCTCCGGGTTAGTCTCTTTATCGTCTGTTAAGTTCTTTTACAGTAATATCACAATCCGAAAAAGACGCAAGTTTAACTTCTGATTAAAACTAAACGCTAAGCGATAACATTTATGTTTTAGATACGTGACGTATTACAACAGTTAAAGGACAGAAAATTGATAATTTAGAAAACCCTGACAAATATTTATTTTATACGTTGAAAACCAATATTCATGGCAAAGTAAATAAGTAAAACATTTAACAGCCTATTTAATTAACGCCCCTTACTTGTACAGCGGTATGTCTATGGATTTACAATCACCGTTTCGAATCCCCTCGGTGTGCTCCACAGATAGCTTTGCTATCAGAAAATACAACATTTAATTAATTATTTGTTTGTTTGTTTTGGAATTTCGCACAAAGCTACTCGAGGGCTATCTGTGGTAGCCATCCCTAATTCAGCTGTGTAAGACTAGAGGGAAGGCAGCTAGTCATCAACTCTTGGGCTATTCTTTTACTAACGAATAGTAGGATTGAACGAAACATTATAACGCCCCCACGGCTGGGAAGGCGAGCATGTTTGGCGTGGACGCGAACCCGCGACCCTCGGATTATGAGTCGCACGCCTTACGCGCTTGGCCATGCCAGGACTTAATGATCACAGAAATATAGTTCACCCAAACACAAACGGTATTAATAAGCACAATAATGTGCACAAAGCCCTACAAACTTAGGCAAACCACTAAACAGACCTATAGAAATGATCAAAAACCTCTGTGTAATTATATAAAACATTAGAACGTCAATACATTAAATAGACAACCACAAAAAAAATATCTAGAAAATTCTTATGAGGGGGAGGAAGGGCGTAGAAGAACGAGATGACACAGAAAAAGTTTTTAACAGACGAAATAAACGATCAATAAAATGTGCACGAGTGACAACCAGGTACGCTGCAACTCCAGATTGGCTTTAGATTCTCAGAATAAGCTTTGGTGCCCAAAACTCTAACGTTTTATCCAGCATTTCTTTTTTATAAAGGATATACGTTCACATACGTATGAAAAATGAACAAAGGGAATAAAATAGCAACAACAAATCTAGTGCTTCAAAATTACATGTGGTTTGTTTGGAATTTCGAGCAAAGCTACTCGAAATTTAGTAGTGTAAGACGAGAGGGAAGGCAGCTAGTTATTACCACCCGCTGCCAAATCTTGGACTGCTCTTTTACCAACAAATAGCAGGCTCACAGTTACACTATAACGCCCTCACGGCTGAAAGGGCGAGCATGTTTGGTGTAACCGGGATTCGAACTTGAGACCCTCAGATGTCGAGAGCCCTAATCACGTGACAATGCCGGATCGTTGAGAACTCTTGCCTTTTCTTTTGAATATATTTCAAAACTTTTTATATTGAAGTATGATATTGTTATTTAGCATCTAAATCTTAGATCTAAATTGTCCAGTATTTTAAAATAATGAATCATGTGATTTAATTTTTGGAAATAATTATTTAAATTTATGTATCTCGCTACAAATGCAAATTAATGTTCACCATAGTGAGAGAGAAAAAAAACTTTCGTAATATATCATAGAAATATTCACGAACATGGCAAATTGTGACGGATGTATTCAGAATTTACTGACAAAATTTTCACTTACTTGATGCGCGTAAACAATCTTTGTACCACCTGAGGGATACAGTTTGACAATATTTATGATAATAAAACTGCTTTAACTATATTAAACGAATTAGGCTATGATCAAGATGACAAAATGTACTGACATTTCTCCTGTTCTCCTCTTTATCATGTTTTACTTATCAAGTTTTACTTGCTTAATCGCTACACAGTGTGGAACTCACTTTCGCAACGGGTATTTCCAAGAGGATAATTTGAGCGTTACTAAAACCAAAGAAGTTTACTTATCCAACGGGAATATATCAGTATATAACACATGCATGTTTATTTATTTCTAGCTAGAGTATCCGTTTTTTGAATGTAAGTTGTGTGAATTCATGAAAAGTTGCTTCCCTTATATGCAGTTGTAAAAAACACATCAAGTCTGTAAAACACAGTAGGTGAAAGTAAAAAAAACAAACAAACCTGTAAGTATCTTCACATTGACCCAACGAACCTCCGTACTAGAATGTGGTAAATATCCTTCTATAGAGGATGAAGCAATTATAGATAGCCTATAAAAATAATAATAAAACGAAAAATACGAATCTGAAAATTTAAATATCTCTCTTCATGGATCCAGTGAACCTTCATATCAAGTTTGGTGAATATCCATCTGTAGGAAGCGAAGTGATGGTTTAAAAATACAAAAAGATATAAACGGCGAAAAAAATAAAAGCAAAACTGAAAATTTGTACGTACTCCTCACGGTGAATCTGCGTACTAATTGTGGTGAAGATTCATCCACACCCAGCGAAGTTGGTGTACGGACATACACCGGATAGTACCATTACATTTATAGATATTTTGGTACTTGATATAAAAGATATGGATAATGTTATATCAATGTCTTTTGTATCAAGCTTAAAACCAAGTATAATTATTTTCCAATATCCATAATATTAGGATAAATTTTGTTTGAAATTATTGTTAATAAGAGCTACAACAGTATTCTATCGATTATTCTACGCTGAGATAAACAGTGTTAATACTTAATAACAACTATAATAAAATTCCCCCAATTTCTGTAATATAAAACTAAATGGAATTATTATTAAATAATGGTCAAAATAATATTTTTTCTTTCAATTTTTTTTGCGATGTAAAGAAGATGAAAAGTTTGTTTGTTTGCAGTTAAGCACAAAGTTACACAATGGGCCATCTATATGCTTACTACAGATATCGAAAAACTGATTTTTAAGGTAATAAGATAAAAAAAATTGTTTTTTTTATAAATATGATGCCAATATTCTCCCCACGTAAGTAGAATTCAGACAACCTCATCGTTCAGTTAACACTTATAACTGAAACCTATTTTAATTTATTGTTGTTGTTTTGAATTAAGCACAAAGCTACACGATGGGCTATGTGTGCTCTGCCCACCACGGGTATCGAAACCCGGATTTTAGCGTGTAAGTCCGCAGACGTAGCGCTGAGCCACTGGGGGGCTTTTAATTTATACTTCAACGGACTGTTATGTGTTATGTTATGGCAGCATTATCTTTCCATGTTTTTTTGTTTATAGTTATTTACATTCACTATATATATTGTTTGTTACTTCTTTATTTCTACAATCACCTTGTGTAGTTTTATAATATAAAGATTCCAGCTCTTTTTCCCAACCAAATAACTTCCATTCCGCAACTGTACGACAACTGTGTTGGTGTTGTCTGTATTATATAGATAAAAATATTGGTAAAGAAAATCACAATACTGCCTCCCAGCGGCTAGTTGTAAACTATACTTGAAAAATTGCATGAACTTGGCACGATTTGCTGTCGCTGATTACATAATTTGTTATATTCGTTATATTCTGATTCTAACTAATTTTAAATAACCTTTGTTTCTTAAAAATCACAAAGTTATGTCTTGACTGGTTACTTTCGTATGTACTTGACGAAAAAAATGTCATCGTACATTTTAAAATTCCGTAGCAAGATAGCGTATCGCACCTGACACAAAACTTCAATTAAGCGCATGCGCAAAAACAACGTTAACGAGACAAAAGGTTCGTTTCACAAATCAAGTCCCTCTCCTTCCAGAGTGACACAGTTTATTTGTTTTTGAATTTCGCACAAAGCTACTCGAGGGCTATCTGTACTAGCCGTCCCTAATTTAGCAATGTAAGACTAGAGGGAAGGCAGCTTGTCATCACCACCCGCCGCCAACTCTTGGGCTACTCTTTTACCAACGAAAAGTGGATTGACCGTCACATTATAACGCCTCCGCGGCTGGGAGGGCGAGCATGTTTGGCGCGAACCCGCGACCATCAGATTACGAAGCGCACGCCTTAACGCGCTCGGCCATGCCGGGCCCCACCCTCATGTGTTTGGACTTATAACACTAAAAACTGGGTTTCGATACCTCTGGTAGGCAGAGTACAAGTAACCTATTGTGTAGTTATGTGCTTAGCCCTAAACAAATATAAATTATTTTTATCCCAGTCTTTGCTTGTAATTTTTAGTAAGCTCAAATAAAAAATTTCGATAATAATTTTCAGCTGTGTTGTTGATGTCAGTGTTGGTTTAAAAATTAATGGTTTTCTAACCATGTTTTTAACATCTATTCATGCAAATTTCACATCCTAGACATGCAATTTTGTTTGTACTTTGTTGGCAATGCTAAACTGTTTAAATTTTGGGTTTTCCTATTGATATACAGGAAACATCTACAAAATACAATGAAATAATTTTAAGTTAATCTACACTTTCTAATCAGGGTATAAGTTAGACATGCGGATAAAGTAACACCAAATCCCTCTCCCAGTTAAGTGCTTGAACATAAATAAAATAGGCCCGACATAGCTAGATGGTAAAGACGCTTGACTCGTAATCTGAGAGTCGTGAATTCGAATCCCCGTCACGCCAAACATGCTCGTCCTTTCATAAGTGGGGACGTTATAATGTGACGGTCAATCCCAGTATTCGTTAGTAAAAGAATAGCCCAAGAGTTGGCAATAGGCGGTGATGACAAGCTGTCTTCCCTCTGGTCTTATACTACTAAGTTAGGGACGGCTAGCGCAGACAGCCCTCGTGTAGCTTTGTGCGAAATTCACAAACAAACAAATAATCACACTTTCCACCTCTATAATGTCATCACGTTAAATCACGAACTATCAATGAAATAAGGATTGGAGAAGTCTTACTGATTAAATCTTAAGAGGCTACAACAATTAACAATCACTCAGATACCACTTAAATATTTCTTTTGTTTGTTTGTTTAGAATTAAGCACAAAGCTACTCAATGGGCTATCTGTGTTCTGCCCACTACAGGTATCGAAACCAGGATTTTAGTGTGTAAGTCCGCAGACATACCACTGTGCCACTGGGGGGCTTAAATATTTCTAATTGTCATTTTGTCAGATTATTTTCAATATAACAAACTCCTGACACACACGTGGAAAACTGTACCATTTCCATTATACTAGATTAGAAACTCTGTAGAAGAACCAACTGTTCCCTGGTAAATTATTATTTGAAATTCAATAGAAGTAATATTATGTGTTGTAAGCTATAATGTTATTTGATAGAGAAAACTGTTAATCATGACAACGCAAGATCTAGACAATTCGTAAAATTAGTTCTAGAATACCTTATGGATCATGATGTTATAATGACATAGAAATATTGTGAAACTTAGAAAAGTGGGAAAACATAAGTATATGTAATCTGGTACGTGAAGATCCAATGATAATTAGTGAGTTTATCAGTTCAGCATCGAAAAAGTTCGATGTACGTTGTTGTTTTGAATTAAGCACAAAGCTACAAAATGGGTCATCTGTGCTCTGCCCACCACGGGTATCGAAACCCGGATTTTAGAGTGTAAGTCCGCAGACACACCGCTGAGCCACTGGGGGGGTTCTAGATGTATGATTGTAGTATTTGTTTACTTATTTAATTCTTGGTATAGTCTAATGGTTAGGGTGCTCGGTTCACAGTCTGGGGTTCGCGAATTCGATTAGTTTTTGTTTTTGTTTGTTTTGAATGTTGTGCAAAGCTACACAAGGGCTATCTGCGCTAGCTGTTCCTAATGAAGCTGTGTAAGAAAGGAGGGAAGGCAGCTAATCATCACCAACCACCGCCAACTCTTGGGCTACTTTTAACCAACGAATAATGGGATTGACTATCATATTATAACGCCCTCATGGCTGAAAGTGCGAACGTGTTTGGTGTGACTGGAATTCGAACCCGTGACCCTCAGATTACGAGTCGAGTGCCTTAACCACCTGGCCGTGTCGGGACCTCGCGGACTTGGATCCTCGTCACAAAATGTTCAACCTTTGGGGAATTAAAATGTTATCTCCAATCCCAATATTCTTTGGTAAGAAAGTAGCCCAAGAGCTAGCTATCAGTTGGTGGTTTGACTAGCTATCTTCCATTTAGTCTATCACAGCTTAATTAGACACGTCCAGTGCAGTTAGCCTTCAAGTACGTTTTCTCGAAATTCAAAAACAATCAAACAGATACTCAAACGATTAGCAAATAAATGCTTAACTAAGCTTATTTATGAATTAAATATACTTACCGTTAACGGACGAAGGTTTGATAAACGTTATTAGTGTATTTGTTTTGCATTTAAAAATATGCAAATATTTATGCAAAAATGTATAGTTTGTTTATTAATTTCGCACAAAGCTACTCGAGGGCTATCTGTGCTAGCCGTCCCTAATTTAACAGTGTAAGACTAGAGGGAAGGCAGCTAGTCATCACCACCCACCGCCAACTCTTGGGCTACTTTTTTACCAAGGAATAGTGGGATTGCCCGTTACATTATAACGCTCCCACGGCTGAAAGGGCGAGCATGTTTGGCGCGACGGGGATGCGAACCCGTGACCCTCAGATAACGAGTCGCATGCCTTAACACGCTTGGCCTGGCCAGGCCCGAATATAGAGTGTCAAGTTTTATGCATTTGCAGTCAAGAATATTTTGATAATATTTTAACTGTATTCTTAAAATTAATGGCTCACGAAGCGCAAAATTTATACATAGTAAATAATTATTTTTTACATCTTGTTTTTTGCAATAGTGCTTAGAATATGTGGCCCGGTATGCGACTCGAAATCTGAGGGTCTGAGGGTCGCGGGTTCGCATACGGTCGCACCGAACATGCTTGCCCTTTCAGTCGTGGGGGCGTTATGACGTTACGATCAATCCCACTATTCGTTGACAAAAGAGTAGCTCAAGGGTTGGCGGTGGGTGGTGATGACTAGTCGCCTTCCCTCTAGTCTTTCACAGCTAAATTAGGGACGGCTAGCGCAGATAGCCCTCGAGTAGCTTTGCGCGAAATTTTAAACAAACAAATATTAGAATATTTAAAACATTTGCCCATGCGCAATAACTGATACTTTTGACTGCGAGCTATACTATAAAATTGTTGTGTAGGATGGCGATATTTGAAAGCATATTTAAAAACTACTATTAATCTCCAATTTACAATCTCGAATGTGGATGTAGTTATGAATAAAGTGTGCAAATGTAACTATATAAATATTCACTATAATTAAATTTTATAACTAACCTAGTTTTAAACTCAAATCCATATAGTTATAAGCGGATAACGTGTTTATGTACTATAAAAGAATTATCTTCCTCATGATTTAACTGAATGATGAAGGGGTGAGCTGCTCATTTAAGTTGATTGTTTTGAGCGATGGGTGATAAGTTATACAGTTTGTTAAAATGTTTCAAATGTGATGGCAATAAAAATGTCATTATATTCACAACATTTTGTCAGTGAGCGAGGCTGATTACAGTATTACATGCAGTTTTACTTTGAAGTTTTGTTTCAAAATTATATTTTAAATCACATTTGACCAAAAGTATTTGGTGGTTGTATGTCAGTTGATAATTCAAGGTTTTCAAAACATCTAGGCGATTTGAAAACACTGGAGAAAGTGAAACGAATTCAGGTTTAGTGTCCATTCTCAGGTGTTTATAGACACGTAGCCATATATATATACTTATATTGCTCCCCACAGATGCAGCATCACGTGGGAAGCCTGAGCACTGCGATTGGTTCATTTGAGCTGGTGGTTAGGTAGCGGGAATCCTAACAAACTGACGTCATCTAAATCAGGTCATTCGCGTATACACACTTTTCTCCAACCCCGCGTTAGCTTCAGCATTGCCCAACACATACGCGAGGTTTAGCTAGTCGACTACCTCGTGAGCGTCAGTTAACTGTGGTTCGTGTCGCGATTAGGACGGTCTGTTCTATTGCATGCGCCATTTTTTTAGTATCATACTATTGTCCTGTGAATTGTTAAGTCGAGTTTATTATTAAAACTACAAAAAACACTGTTGTCTTACTGTTAATTTCCTTTCATTTCAACTAATAAATGATACTTGACTTTAAGTGAAACTCCGACGATTTGTCCGGCGGACGTTTATGGCATGGGGGTTGAGATTTACCCTGTACATTATCCTCAGCTAGGCATCAAGGTTTGTTTACTGGTACTCAATAATTGTAGTAATATATTTATTGAATCTTCTTTCTGTTTGGACATGCATTGCCTGTATTTACATGTATCTTTTGTTATGTTTTATATTTGGTGTTTGTTAACAATGTTTTCATACTGTATATTTTTGTTCTTATACGAGCGTGTGTTAAACTTTTTAAACAGCATGTGACAAGTTAGAGAGAATAGCTTGAGTTTGATTCAATTATTTATCGGTTTGAAAATAAAACGAACCTACTTGTTAGTATCGTAGACTTACACTTATCACTTACGGAAATTAATAACATGACTTTGGTGAAAGCTTTGGAAAACAGTTCGTCTGCTGTGTAATTGTTTGATCGTAAATGTTTATATATAGTTTTTAATTTAAACTTAGTTTTGAAAGTAAATTCAATATTCAGTATTGTTTAAAATGATATCTCTATATTATTTAGGCATATATATAAAAAATTGTTTAAACGTTTGAACAAGTTTTTGTCATTCATTTCAATTCTAAAATTCAGAGGAAGTCACACTAAGTTACTTTTATTTTTTCAGTTACAATATTTTGGGGATATTCCTAAACATTTGATACATGTACTACAACAATATATATTTCGGGCAAGGTTCATTTTTCTATTGTACCCCAGTGGCACAGTGGTATGTCTGCGGACTTACACACTGAAAACGGGGTGTCGATACCCGTGGTGGGAAGAGTACAGACAGCCCATTGAGTAGCTTTGTGCTTAATTCTAAACAAACAAACCTTTTCTATAAATGAAAGTTATTTTCGCTATGCAAAACTTAATATGAAGGGAAACCAGTGTCTTTAAAGCTGAAAAATAAATCCACTTGTTGGAAATTAGAAGCATTTATTTTTTTATATTTTACTGTCCTTGTTTTTTTATTACAACTGTTTTGCACTTACAGAGTTGTGTTTTCTATAAAGTGCATGCAAGTAATAAAGAAAACACATTAATCTGAACTTTTCCTGTTTCGGTTTTAGTCAATTTGACGTAACTTTATTTCGTGTAAATTTCACCATTGTTGTACAACATGATACAGAACACGAAGAAAAATGTGAAACATTTTTAAACATAACTTACCAGTTTATTATTACATCAGTACACGAGATGGCGCTACTTTGCGACTTTGTGCAATATCGAAGTAGGTTGAGGATGTAGGTTAGAGTTAGTACTAGTAATGATATGGTTTTGTAAAGTTTTTATGTACAAACCAGCTCTAACTCATTACAAAGTTGTTTGCAAATACCTTTTGAAAACTGTTTACTTATTACTATTTAACTTATATTTGAACTTTTGTTATTGAGTTTTTCTGTGAAAACTTAATTAGTATGTTAGGTATGACATAAATATATAATGTCAAATTTGAAATATTCTCTCCCCAAACGTTTTTTACGACTCAGAAAACAGATTTACGCTTGTTATATATGCGATATTTATTTTAAGTACAGTAATTTACAACCTAGGTACAAGAAATTTTTTCATCAAGGATTTTGAAGATTTTTGAACCAATATAAACAATTCTTACATTTTAAAGCTGTTGTAGAAATTTTAAGAATTTTGTGGTTCAAAAATCTCACATTAAAGTTCAAAACTTTGCGTGTAATGAACGATCAGACGTTTAACAAGATCCATACTTAGCGCCCCCTATTGAACGAATGAACAGGCGAATGTACTGCTTCCAACTTCAACAACAAATGACGTAGAACAGGAAATCGTACACTTAAGACTGACTTAAACAGTTTTTTCCATACATGTAAAAACGAGATGTTGCTTTTTGTAAGCAACTAGTTCTACGACAATACACAAAACTTTTATTACCAGAAATGGGTAGATGGTTAATGTTCTAAATAAAAAAAATCATATGTATATAATTATTTTAGGGAGATATTTTAATTGCAATTAATAAAAATCGTTTCGACTTGCAGATACATACTTGTGTGTCTGCGTGCTCGTAATTTATGGGAAATGAAATAAATTTAGATGGAAATTGTTATTTGAACCCTTGGTTAAGTGATTTGTAGTAAAAGAAAAACATGGAATTGGAGTTGCAAGTGTGACTGGAAGAAACACAACGTAGTAGTTGTATATTTTGAAATTTAATGTTTTATAAATTAAATCAGTTATAAATTAAGGCACATACAAGTAAGTGCGAATACCACATATTTGATGTATATTTGTTTTTAAGTACGAAGCTGCTCAGTGGGCCATATATGATAAGTCATTGAAACCCAGTTTTTAGTGTTGGAATTATTTGCCTTCAGATGTCGCTGAGCCAGCTGGTGGCCATTTTGAATGTAATAATTACGTTCATGTAAATTAATTTTGCAAATTGTTCTTACAATTTTTTTTCATATTATTGTTTTTCATGCGTATACACATTTACTTTTAAGTATATGTAATGTCAAAATAATAAAGAACTGAGTCAGCCGCGGATTTTGTGGCTTTTCGGCGCTAGGGTGATTCATTTGCCCTGTTACAGCCGTAGTGTGGGGATGTTGAATATCTCCCATAGGCGGAGAGAAGCACGTAAATAGATTCTAGAGAGAATCTTCAACGCGAAGCGAACTTTCGCGAACATCAGATCAATAATTGTTTCACTCTTCCGCTGTGCCCTTTCCGCATAACGACTAGCTTCAATCTCTGGGCTTCTGCAAAGTTTGCGTCGATCGATAACAACGCAAGCCTCTACTTGGTTCCGTAGTGTCGCGAAAGGCAGTAACGAGCCTCTCTTCCCACACATATACATATTCGCTGAGGGAATAAACTGTACAGAATAGGTCTAGGACTAGGAGCACGTGGGCAAATCTCCTGATTGGGGGGGTTCTTGGTTTGCATCAGTTTGTGTTTTTGAGTGCATGCGTTGAGATATTTTCGTTATTCGTATAAAGTAATCACATATAATATTGTTTTATGCGACTATAATTCGTCCAACAGTACTGAAATGCATACGTTGAACGTACTTTATCATTAGAAATAGTGTTCTCTGTCCGATTGTAAAGCCGTAAACACCAAATATTCACAATAGAATTATTTATTAAGCCATTATCAATTATATTTAAGCAGAAAATGGTGTCGAACTCTCGATTTCTCCTTTTAACACTGCATGTTTTTCCACGTTTTTGATTCAAGATCTGATTGGTCTTGCTTTTGGTTTTGTATGACGTTAAACACAATGGGCTGCCTGTGCTCTGCCCACTGCAGGTATCGAAACCCGGATTTTAGCGACTTAAGCCCCGCAAATGTGTTACTGGAGGCGTGTAAAAATAAAACTTTAATTTTATAAGACGTACAAACTGAGAAGTGGGTAGTTTAGTAATATGCTTAAGGAAGGAGATATGGTTGAAATGATTTGCTATTTTCGGGAAAAAGTATAATGTCTGCATATATCTTTTTCCACAAATCTGAAGTAATCTGAAATATGCTTTTGCACAACATGATATCATTGCTTCATTATTCGTGAACCAGTTTTCGATTTCGAGGATTGTATGTTAAATGTCTGACGATTTTGATCATAAATTATTTAGATTATCAACTTCCAACAACATTATATATTTCTTAAATTTTTCACTATATGATACACCTTTATAGCCATTCACATTGGACTATAGTACGTCTGTTGCAACAACGAAATTCAACCTTGTTTCTGAAAGTTGTTTACGATTATTTGTATTCTAACGACTTCAGAGCCATCTTTGTTCACCAATTTAAGTGAAAAGTAGTTAAAGATGCTTTTAAAATTTGAACCTTGAGTTAACTACTTCACTTATCACTTTCTGTTTATTGTAAGCGAAGGTAAAACTTATGGCTTTGTCTTCACCAGTGCACGTTAGAAACATAATTATAATCTGGGAATTTCGTAAATTTACATTTATAGGTCATGATTATTTATTTTTTAATTAATAAAAAAGAGTCGTTATTCTGATAAAACTGCGGTTTTAATTCATGGACACAGTTTTGTTTATTTTGCGAAGATTCGTTTACTTATCAAATGTAGTAAAATGTAGAAAGGGACATTTGAAGGCAATGTGATATTTGTGTTAACAATTGTCTTGAGATACTACGAGTCGCGAATTATTTAGTAGTCAAAAGTTTAAATGTCTCAAATCATTGCGCACATTTTTGGTTTGTGGTTGAAGGTTTTACACTACTCTAGAAAAACAAAGTTAATCTTTAGATAAGCAGCAGCTTATTACAGATAAAGTAAAATAAATGAAGAGACGTTTCTGCACGTTGCGATTTATTCATTGCAGGATTTCCAGTCTAGTGCTGAAGTTCTCTCGTGGTTGTTAGTATAGGCCTAACTAGACAATTTAATTGTACGTTTTTAGTTAAGCGCAAAGCCTCGCAGTGGACTGTTTGTGCTCTGCCTAAAACGAGTATCGAAACCCCATTTTCAGGCTTACCCATATGCCATTTTGTTGTAGTTTTGCAACAGTCTGATTAGGCCTATATGAATCATAACTGCTGTAGTCGAAAGCTTGCACCGAATGAACCTTGAACATTTTATTTTTAAAAAAGACCGTTCATTTATCTTATTTAATCAGTTTTTTGTAGCATAAATCAGCATGTTTCGTTCAGAAATAAAAACAGGTAGAACAGCCTGAACCTCATCGTAGTGTAAAGCCTAAATATTTAATCATATTCCCAAATCGGCGATTCATATAGAGTAGGTTGATATAAGTCTTTTAAGACGTCTGAATGTAAGGTCACTAAACGTTTTATGTAGATGTTTGTAAAGGCCATAAATGATATAAATTAAGTTGATAATTTCAAATTGATTCGAAATGGAGATGTTTTAGATTTTTCAGTTATCACAGTTTTGTTAGTTTGGGAATATACATTTCAAATGAGGAAATTAGCAACGCCTACCTGGTAGTTACTAAGATGTCAAATTAAATTATATCAGTACGTGACACATATTTATTTCCTTTTGTTTTTCTTTAGAGTGTCCAAACACCCATCATCAATGTAGCAGACAGTATGTGTGACACCAAGGCCCCTGGCACAAAACGGAAGTATGATGAAGAATCAGGAGTGGACCCACTAGATTTTAAACACCCTCTTTACTCTAGCCAACGACAGTTAGTATTTAACATGAGCGTATGCAAGCTAAACAGACTACCTATGAGACAAACACTCAGTTTGCGACGATCAGTGCTAATTTATAACACCATGCGTACTATTCAAAGGGAATGTGAACAGGAAGGGGTGAAAATGAACTATGGTCCCAGTGGCCATATCATTCGTCCACCTTATAACCCACAGATGATGACCCTTGATCCACCTCCAGATCCTTCACCTGTAGCGGTTGACGGTGTTCCACAGAAATCTTGCGACTCTTCAGATGAAAGCTTGAAATTCTCCAACCATCCAGCAACCACAGAAATTACCAGAATGGATATAGATGCATACAATTTGGTTAGATCATCAGAAGTGACAGAGATAAGCAGCTACTATTCAAACAAACTTTTAGCAATAGAAGAAAACGATAAGAATTGTGCACAGAGTGAATGTTGGACAAAATCCTCATCTGAAGAGAGTTCAAATGATTTTAGTTGTAATGGAAGCTGCAGTCATCAACCTAATGATGATTACGAAAGGTACATGATGGACTTTGACGCTTCCTCGGGCAGGCTAACCCCCTTCATCAGAACGCTTTGCGATCGTCTCGATTCTGGTGCCTTATGGAATGAAGACGGAGACAGACTAACTAGTTTGAATTGGAGCTCAGTTCTAAACTTCAGTTCCTTGTCAAGTAATAGTTCTAGAACAGTTACCGTTGATGGAAATGTCACCACTGACAATAATTTTGACTCATCCTTTGATGAAAGTTCAAGTCCTGCGACACCAATAACAACTCTTGGAACATCGACAGAATCCTCCCAACTTCATTTGCTCATGCCAGCTACCAGCAGTCAATTGATGGCCGTCACGACGTCATTGTCTTCTCTGGTTGGGCCCGAAGAAAAGTCCAATACAAGCTCAAACACAAGCCCAACATCTGGTCATTCAAGCTCCTCGATGGACACATTTTGCCCTGTAAGTAGCAGTAGCTCCAGCAGTAACTCGAGCTCTGGAGAAGAAATTTTCGGCGATATTGATCTGTCTCTGTATGATTTTGATGTGTATTCACCACTGTCTCCGCCCAACGTGAAACTAGCTCCGGTAAGCGCCGAAGAGCTCTTAAGATTTTTGGTAGACAATGGCCATTCCCCATGCCAGGTCACTACTGTCGTCTCGTGATTCTGTGCTTGAAAGTGGAGTTTTAACTTGCAGTATTTTACATTTTCAGCAAGTGTTTTAACTTAAAAAAATATTTGGAATTTTATTCTTAAATATACTGCTTTTAAATATATTCAACCAAGGGAAGGCAGGACTAGACTCAAATTGGAAATGTGTGGGGCATGATGTACAAATCAAAGTGCTCTAGTCATCGGTGGTTACAGCCTTGTGTATTAGTAACTTAGAATATTATCCAAATTTTATACTATCAAGCGGTAGAAATACCAATATTAGTTTAAAGTGTAATGTAATATAAGGGACCAAATATTGGTTTTTAAAGATCAGTAATTGGTTACAAACGTAGAATTTAAAGTAGTGTTAGTGGTGTATGTTCGTTTTTATCGACTTTGTCACAAAAAACAAGAATATGAAATTGTTAAGACCTATTAGCATAATTCTTTTTATTTAATTCTGATGTAATCACTGTTAACGAAAAAGCCACTTCAAAATTTCATAAACCTAGAGAAAATCATCGTAGTTTGGTGTAGGAAATGATATGTGATACAAATAGAAAGTAAGGATCCACAAGTGAATCACATAAACCAGTGCGAAGGAGGCTTAACTCGAGTTAAGTATTGACCAATGAGACCAGGCCACAATATCAATCTGAAATTAAGTCCCAAGTATTTATTTAAAATTGTGATCTCAATGATCTATATACGTTTTTATAAACTTTTTTCCTCTTTATTCAGCTCTTTCAATTATTAAGCGAGTTAAGCCTACTTCAGTGTTGCTAAAACTTGTTGCGCATATAACAACGCCTAACATACTAAAAAAAAAGGTACGTCCACAAGGTTTTAAGAACTGCTTTTTATTGCACCAAAAAAGGTTGTAGTTTTATATTTGCTTTCCAACTAGAGCTACCTAAACCTAAATTACGGATGGTTTGTATATACATGGTTACAAGTCAGAAATGTTTAATAAGGAGAAAAATGTATATTTTTATCTGTAATTACAATATAAACCAATACTATATTTCTAACTGTAAATAACTGTTAAATCTTTTACTCATTATAACCTAAAATATAAAAACGTCATTACTTGAATAAACGCTGACATATACGGATGAGTTACCCTCTGTTACATCAGAGCGTGATATCATAAAATATACATTAATGATAATTGTTTTCTCACTTTCCTATCAAAAACGTTTACATCTTGTTATAAATTGCAAGTCTGTCCAATTGCATGTTCTAGGTCCAACAATTTTTGAATAGTCACAAACAGTTTCTCAACCCACATTCAATTTTTATATTTGATGTGTGTCAGGGTTTTAAGTATGTACGTTGGGGTAAGGATTCATCCACAGTAGTTGTCTGTGACTTGTTGGCGACGAGTGTTAACAATAAATATACGGCACACAGTCTACTTGTTTTAAAATAATCTATTTAAAATAAGTCAATAAACTAAATAATTCTCTCTCTATCTCTCTCTTTTTTTTTTGGTCAAAAGTCCAAAAAGGCTGATTCAGTTACTTTAGAATTCAACTGACAAGAACTATTTTTTTCCCTGGTTTATTTGTTATTGTACGATCTGCGATAATGTGCAATTGAAGATCGGTGGCGATTAGCCTTGAATGAAATAAAATTGCTCATATATTTTAATTTCAAGCAAGAACTACTAGCTGAGTAATTAATTAAATTGCAATCATGTAGTATAGCTGCTTTAAAACTGATAATTTTTATTTCGTTTCTGTTAATCATAACTGGATAATGATGAAACATTTATAGTTTTTTCTTGATGATTTGAATTTAATTTTAAAGTCGTGTTTTAACATGAATACCGAAATGTTCCATGCATACATATACTGTTTTGGCGAAATCAAACCTTTGTTACATAGATTTTTATCCTGTATAATTTGTTGGCGTTTCGAAATAAACACGTTCTTTCTTTGATTAAACACTTTTGTTATCATTAGACGATCTCCTTCTCTGTCTACATGTGTTAGATAATGGGATATCGTGTATCATAAAAAGATAGGAGTGAGATAATTGGGTATACTTTGTTAACATGCATCAAATATTGCGTGGATTGAAAAAAGCAAGCAATTTGTTTTTTGTTTTTTATAAACCATTTTTGTGGCTCTATGTGGTTGTATTATGAATAATATAAAAATTCCGCGTATTCTATATTCTATCGACAGTCTGTCGTTCCTAAATCATAAGTTACATTTTTAATGGTAGTGTAAAAGCATTGAAGCCAGCAGTGTCAGAGTTGCTTTTCTCACGTTTTGTGGGGATTCAATGTTCACATTCTGTGTATGTAAATATGTATATGTATGTATGAATATTCTTGTACATGTGTGAGTACATTTATATTAACCTGCTGCTTTGTTGCATACTTTTAAATTAAACGATCTCTTATTTTTTTTTAAATTTTGTTTTATAACACATTCTTGCATTTCAACGCTACTGTATGAAATACACCTCCTCCTGTTTTGGTTTTTAATTGAAGAGCAATGGTTATGTTATTATATATGGTTCTCTTTCATCGAGTGTTTTTAAAGTACAGAATTCCAATATGTTTATAAAACTTGTTTGAAAGCGTGTAACAAAATTTACCTTATTATTTTCTGATCTTCCGCAAAACTTCGGAAAACTGTGCAAAACGAAATAATTTTTAATCACCATTCAATCTTTATTACCAAATAAATTTTGTAAAAAGTGTATGAATTGCCAAGTTCTTTTAATAAAACTGTAGCCTTAAAAAGTTAAACACGAAATACATATTTGTGAAGTTCTGTAATATTAAGCTTTGTCATAAAGTGTAAATACCCGTAAAAATTCGGGTTTGGATTTGTTGATTAATTACCTTAGTAAAATACACTAATTTAAAAACACATGATAGTGATACTGAGATTGTTAATTTGAATTACTGTAACAACTATGAAATCTTGTGTGGCCCTTAATAATTACTGAGGAATATCTTATCTTCTCTGAATAGTTGAACTGTATTGAAAAAAACTCTAGTATGTAGAACAGAATGAGTTTAAACAGTATGGTATTAGATATATTACTGTGGAATGAGAAGGCTTCCATTTATAATTTCGTTGATCAGACGTGTCTGCGCGCGAAGTGATTATGGGATCGATGAACAAATAACTGCAGGGTTTGAGTGTGACGTCAGAGGTGGTTTCTATATCTAGGGAAGATGTTATTCATTATTATGTTTTAGAGATAAATTTTATCTCTTGTTTAGATTCTAGGTAAACAGATTGTCCTGAGATACACATACCAGTTTTGCATTATAATTCCTAACATTTTCTTGAATATCTTCTTCAACAAGAAAGGAAAACTTACATTAAGGGTTATACTATGTTCTTCCAGACCTCTAAAAATTTAAATGTCAGAAATATTGTTCTATAGATTATAGCCACAGGTGGTAGTACTTCATGTGAAAGCTGGATGTAAATGGGCTCTCTTAAAATATGTTTTTGATTTTGATAGATGAAAATGTTGAGGAATTTGCATTCTGAATGATTTTATTTATTTTAGATTGTTTTACCGTTTTGTGAAAATGAATATTGTGTTTCAGTTACTAGATATTTTCTTGCCTTCCTGTGATTTGGATAGATCGTGACAATATATTTATTGCTATTCGAGCACAGAAAAAACGAAAAGCTAGTGTAAATAAGTAAGCAAATATCCATTCAATATTATTTATATATAATATACTTCCTACGAATAAACCCCCTTTATAGTATGTATGCATCTTCCAATTAAACCAATGTTAATGATTTTAGAACTGTGTATTTGTCATTTGTAACATTTGTTTTCTAACAAACATTTCCATTTGGGTCTTGAATTAATGCTTGGAAATCTAGAGTGGGACCATAAAATATCAAAAATTATAGTAACACTTTTTTAGCATTTGGTAAATAACCTATTGTTTATTGCATAGAAATTTAAAACCATATACATACAACATTTCTTAAGGACCTATTTAGTTAAAACAGTAAATAAAATAAAAAAAACGTTTAAGTTAGCAACTGGACATTTCTTGAAATCTCAATTCCTGCGACTGACCAATAACAGGTTAGGTAATAAAATGTAGCAGAGATGAGACAATTTGTTTGTTTTGAATTTCGCGCAAAGCTATTCGAGGGCCATTTGCGCTAGCCGTCCCTAATTTTGCAGTGTAAGACTAAAGGGAAGGCAGCTAGTCATCACCATCCACCGCCAACTCTTGGGCTACTTTTTTATCAACGAAGAGATGAGACAAGAAGTAACTGTTTTGAATTGAGCAGCTTGTTAACATTGATCAAATGTGGATAATTTTTAAATATTCAAGATAAACATATAGGAAGAAAAGGATGGCAGCAAGTTAAAAACAAATAAAAACAGGTTGGCTCACAAAGGAACAAAATTAAAGAAAAACAAATTTATATTAACTGATATGACGGGAGATTTACGATATTAGAACACGAAAAAAGATGTCCGAAGAAAGGTAACAGAAAATATAAAACTAACAGTAAGGATTGCTTTAATTCCATTAAGAATAAATAATATGTTAGGATACGGATGGAATCTTTGAGAGGTGATGAAGGGAGGCTTGCATCTAATGGCTATGAGAAGGTGAGTTATCAAAGTTTGCTTTGTCTTCAAATTTCACCAACGTAGACTTAAGTAGTATTTCTTAAATTAAACAGTTGATAAAGGGAAACACAATGATTACATTAATTCTCAACTTGTTAAAAAAATTGGGAAGTTCAAAAAGTAAGGTTCCTGGGTCATAATATTTTCATGAGGGTTTTGAAGGAGGTTAAGGATTTGACATATAGCCACTTGTTACTAGTTTTATCAGATGATTCTTCACGTAAACTTTAATGACAAACTATAACTTATGTTGAGGTACAGATAAACTGGGACAATCTAATATTTTTACTAGGATGTCTACTAATGTCACATCGTATTCTGAAATACATTCAGGCTTTAAACTGTTGTGTAACTAAGGATGTTTAAGTGACTGAAATTACTTCTTTTATAATTAAGAAAACTGATAATTCGGGAGGATCTGCCTTATGAAAACATTCGGATTATTAAATTTGCTTCTTACCCATCTTTCGAAAACATCTAAAGGTACAGGTTATCGGGTTTGTCATACTGTGCTCTTAAGTTACTTACCCACAGCGTAGTGGCTCATAGGCTGTTTGTTTGTAATTAAGTATAAAGCTAAACAATAAGTTATTTGTACTTTGCCAATCACAGGTATCGAAACCTGATATCTGGCGTTGTAAATCCACAGATATGCCCCTAAGGGGAGGATAACGGTTCATAGAATGGTTCTGACTTTTTATTTATTTTTTGAAGTACAAACCTTTAGCTCATAACTCTGTCATCCCTTTATCGATTTGAGATCTAACTACAGTTTTGGAATCAGGAGGTCAAACCATTGTGATCAATATATTTGACAACATCTAAGATCGTATTTTAATTTACGTTAATCTTGCCTAGAATAATTTCAATTTGAGGGTAAGCTGGTACAAACCCTGATGAGTAATATAATTAAATCAGGTATACGCGCGCGCCACGCTCGGTGTTGCTTGTGCATAAAAATATAGCTCAGAAAAAAGACGAAAAAAAAAGTCTCGCAGATTAATTTACTTTAATTCAAAGAATTTAAAGTAGATTCCCTCATGTTTGGCCCGGTATGACCAAGTGGTTAAAGCAGTTGACTCGTAATTTGAGGGCCGTAGGTTCGAACCATTGTCACACCAAACATGCTCACCCTTTCAGCCATGGGGGCATTATAATGTAACGGTCAACCCCACTATTCGTTGGTAAAAGAGTAGCCCAAGAAATGGTGGTGGGTGGTGATGACTAGCTGTCTTCTCTCTAGTCTTACACTGCTAAATTAGGGACGGCTAGCGCAGGTAGCTTTACGCGAAATTCAAAATAAACAAACAAGTCTATTTAATCACAACAAATACCAGAAACACTTACATACTGATAGACAAATAAAGATTCAGGAAACAACAGCCACACACATGAACATTGTGTACTTGGCAGAATGTAGTGTTTCCTTCAAGCCAATAGTGTAGCAGCTTGGATAAATGAATAAAGCAACTTATCATTCACAACACAAGTAGAGGATTTCTAATTGTTGCTTTTGGCTGTTAATATAGGGTAGGGTACCTACGTCAAAAATGAATCAGTTGTTTACAGCCAGAATTAAACACTGTATCAGTATGCAATAGTTTAGAAACAGATTTCACAAGATTAACCAGTACTCTAGATGCTTAATAATGTGTATTCTGCTAATAGGAAAACACTAGATGGCTTGCCGATAGTAGAAACAAGAGTATGGTATAACAATATACCAATAACAGGAAGGGCGTGGTTGTTTTATAGATGAGAAGCACTTTATCAGCCAGATGACAGAAACATACTTCTTTAAATCTAAAACCAGATCCGGTTCCCTGTTTTTAAAGAAATGTGAACAAATTTATTGGTAAAAAAAAATGGTATGGAAGGAATAAACATTGATAAACGTATTAACTTCCATCCTACAGACGTTAATATCAATGCCACGCATCATACGACCCAATTTGCTTGTATAAGTTGAAATAGTTAGGTCTGACTTCATACTAGTTGATGTGATTGACCGAATGCAATATCGTTAACCAGCCATCATCTGCTCCAAAGATGTAGCGGAACTATTGGAAGATGCGTTACATCCCATCAAGTGGCCTTGAGAAGAAACTTTTAAGAAGAAATGGTGAAGCATACCACATAACTTCGTCAAGACTGATTTTGAACATCAGCTTCGACACGAATCTGTCCTTGTTGTGCCTGATGACCATAGCCCAAATAACACTGGAATGCCGTCAACTGTAAAGATCTAAAGCCAATATCTCAAATCTTTATTTACGAACGTAAGCTGAATGGTCATTCATTATCATTTCAGGTCACATGGAGAATAATTCGAATCTTGCTTAAAAACTCTCTCTGAATTCAGTAATAATTTACCATTTGACGACAGAATTGTAAGACAGAACATTTTTAGGTTATCCCTGAAGTTAGATTAAAATATTAGTATTTTTAAAGATATAAAGCAATTAAAGTATGAATTAACTAGGCTAAAATCTCAACAACTTTAAGTCAGAAATATTAAACACACCAATAATAAACATTTAAAAGTTATTGTTCGCTCCATGTTTTACAAATAGAATACAAAACTTGTATTTTGGTATTCTTACTCGGTTTAGTGTAAAACAAAGTTTTGTTTAAAATTAACGGAATAATTGGCTGTTTTTTAACAGCAACATAAAGTGTGTTTCACAAAGTCAGTCTTATATGAAGTACAGCTCAAGAGATTATTTTAACCATACAAAACCCAAGGTTTTGCGAACTTTTAACCATACATGGAATGCGGTTTTCTATTCAAAATAACAATTTCGTAAATACATTTTTGCGTTGTGATATTGTATTTAAATTCTGTGTTTGTTTATTTTTGAATTTTGCGCAAAGCTACGCGAGGGTGTGTGCGTGTGGTTTTGCTGGTACAACAGTAAGTCTGCGGATTTTCAGCACTGATATCAGGGAACACTACTCGAGGCTATGAGCGCTAGCCGTCCCTAATTTAGTAGTGTAAGACGAGAGGGAAAGCAGATAGTCATCACCGCCCACCGCCAACTCTTGGGCTACTCTTTTACCAACATATTGTGGGATTGACTGAACATTATAACGCCCCTACGGCTAAAAGGGTGAGCATGTTTGGTGCGACGGGGATACGAACCCGCAACCTTCATATTACGAGTCGATTAACTACCAACACTCGTGTTTTAGAACCAAGTTGTTGAGGGACGGTTCTGTTCTTACGATGTATGGAAAGTACTTTGTGTTGTTGGATTTGGGTAGTAGCTACAGTACATTTAAGTTATGAAGGTTTGCTTATTTTTGATATTCAAGCAAAGGTACACGAAAGCTATCAGTTAATTTTGCAGTGAAAGACAAGAGGGAAAGCAGCTCCTCATCACCACCCACCGCCCACTATTGCGCTACTCTTTTACCAACGAATACTGGAATTGAAAGTTATGAAGGTATGGATGATACACTGTTCACGGTCAGTTTCAGGATTTGGATTCTTGGTAAGTGAAGCAGTCTTTCCCGTGTGGTATTTGAAGCCTTCTCAAAATAATTTTCCATCTTTATCAGATCTAAAGGTGAAGGTTTTTTTTTCCATTAGTCTTTATTGGGTCTAAAGGCATAAAAGGTTTTCCCATTAGGAGCTTTTTGAAAACAAATTGCTTTTTAAATTAGGTTTAAAGTTGGAGAATTCTTCTTCCATTGGTACTTGATGCTTTTTGAAAGTAATATTCTTCCTTTATTAGGTCTGAAGGCAGAGAAGGCTTCTTCCATTAGTACTCGAAGTTTTTTTTAAAACAGTTTCATATCTTTGTTAGATATAACAGTGGAGAGGGATTTTCCATTAGTCCATCCAGCCTTTTAAACGAAAAAATCGCTTCTTTATTAGATCTAAAGGCTGAGAAGTCTTCTTCCATTATTTGTTGTTGTTGTTATTTTGAATTAAGCACAAAGCTACACAATGGGCTATCTGTGCTCTGCCCACCACGGGTATCGAAACCCGGATTTTAGCGTGTAAGTCCGCAGACATACCGCTGAGCCACTGGGGGCTCTTCCATTAGTACTTGAAGCATTTTGAATATAATTTTCTTCCTTTATTACCTCTGAAGAAGGAGAAGTCTTCTTCGATTAGTACTCAAAGCCTTTTGAGAACATTTTTTTATATTTATTTGCTTTAAAGGCGGAGAAGGAATTACCATTAGTCCATCGAGCCTTTTGAAAAAAAATCACTTTCCTTATTAGGTCTAAAGATGGAGAAGCCTGCTTCCATTAGTACTTGAAGTCTTTTGAAAATAATTTCGTTTTTTTATTAGGCCGAAGGAAAAAGAGATCATCTTTCATTTATACTTGAAGCACTTGGGAAATAAATTTATTTCTTTATTAGGTCTAAAGGCGGAAACGACTTCTTCCATTAGTACTCAAATACTTTTGAAAACAATTTGTTATCTTTATTAGCTCTAAAGGCGGAGTGGGTATTTCCATGGAGCCTTTTGAAAAAAAATTGTTTCTAAAATAGGTCTTAAGGTAGAGAAGTTTTTTTTGTTAGTACGTGAAGCCTTTAGGAAATAATTTTCTATCTCTATTAGGTCTAAAGGCGGGGAAAGTTTTTCCATTGGTCCATGGAGCAGCTTTTTTTAAAAAAAAAATCGCTTTCTTAAGTAGGTCTTAAGGTGGAGAAGTCTTCTTCCATCAGTGCTTGAAGTCTTTTGAAAATTATTTTGTATCTTTATTAGGTCTAAAGGCGAAGAAGGTTTTTCCATTAGTCCATGGAGCTTTGTGAAAACAAAGTTTCATAATTAGTTCTGAAGGCGGAGAACTCTTCTTCCATTACTACTCGATGCCGTTTAAAAATAATTTTCTTCCTTTATTACGCTGAAAGATGGAGAAGTCTCCTTCCATGAGCACTCGAAGTCGTTTGAATGCAATTTTTTATATATTTATTAGCTTTAAAGGCTGAGAAGATATTTCCAGAAGTCCACTTTGCCTTTTAAAAAAAATTATTCCTTAATTAGGTCTAAAGTTGAAGAAGTCTTCTTCCATTACTACTTAAAGCCTTCTGAAAATAAATGTATATCTTTATTAAATCTAAAGGCGGAGAATTTTTGTTTTTTCTCCATTAGTCCATGGAGCCTTATTTTAAAAAAAAATGTTTCTTAATTAGGCCTACAGGTAGCGAAGTCGTTGTTGTTTTGAATTAAGTACAAAGCTACACAATGGGCTATCTGTGCTCTGCCCACCACGGGTATCGAAACCCGGATTTTAGCGTTAAGTCCGCAGACATACCGCTGAGCCACTGGGGGGCGTAGCGAAGTCTTCTTTCATTCGTACGTGAAGCCTTTTGGAAATAACTTTCTATCTTTATTGGGTCTAAAGGCATAGAAGGTTTTTTCATTAGTCCATGGGGATTTTTGAAAAAAAATCGCTTTATTAATTAGGTCTAAAGGTGGAGAAGCCTGCTCCCTTTAGTACTTGAATTATTTTTAAAATAATTTTCTTCATTTATTAGACCGAAAGATAGATAAGTCTTCTTCCATTACTACTTGAAGCACTTTGAAAATAATTTTCTTTCTTTATTAGGTCTAAAGGCAGAAAAGTCTTCTTCCACTAGTACTCGAAGCCTGTTCAAAACAATTTTCTATCTTTGTTAGATCTAACAGTAGAGAGGGATTTTTCGATTAGTCGATCGAGCCATTTGAAAAAAAAAAACTTGTTTATTTATTAGGTCTAAAGATGAAGAAAACTTTTTTATATATATTTATTAGCTCTAAAGGCGGAGGACGAATTTCCATTAGTCTATGGAGCTTTTTGAAAAAAAACTGCTTTCTGTATTAGGTCTGAAGATTACGTCTAAAGGTAGAGAAGTCTTCTTTCATTAGTACTTGAAGCCTTTTGGAAATAATTTTCTATCTTTATTAGGTCTAAAGGCAGAGAAGGTTTTTCCATTAGTCCATGGAGTTTTTCGAAAAAAAATCGCTTTGTTAATTAGATGTAAGTGTTCCTTTTAACTGGTGGTCTGTCGGAAAGATGGGGATGCTGTAACCTTTCCCAAATGAAAAAGAATAATGTGAAATTGTTTGAGTTTCTTTAACAAGACTGTTCGTTCAGGTATGTATGGATGAGATTTCACACCTGAATATATTGTATTGCATTTTTAGTAGTCATCGTAAAAACTCACTGCATATAATAACAAGAAGTTGAATCTTTGATATTTACGTTGGAAAAGTAGAAAATAAGGTTTTACACTTTGCAATAAAGAATTACTTATTGATTAATCATTGTATAATATTGAAGAGTACAGAAATGACAACACGCATTTTAAAGTATAAAATGAAGAAATTTGGAGCATTCCAGTTGGCATATTTGCTGTTGACTTCGGCGTTTATATTGTGGTTAAAAAAATTACGATTTCCTGTGTTATGTAAGTTAATAAAACATTTCAAGATCA
This sequence comes from Carcinoscorpius rotundicauda, assembly GCA_011833715.1. NCBI lineage: Eukaryota > Metazoa > Arthropoda > Merostomata > Xiphosura > Limulidae > Carcinoscorpius > Carcinoscorpius rotundicauda. The sequence continues at coordinate 15,663,882 of CM022401.1, read as the reverse complement.
CCAATGATTTTGATAATTGTTTTGCATATAAAAGTTTTGAGTTTCCACAATAAAATGTGTTTGAATGACTTCTTGCAAAAATTACTCTCACGATCTAAATAATAGTGGATGTCTGTACAGCAGATTCATAGTTTAGACATTTCACATAACACTGGGGAACACTTTTTCAGTAACTTTGAGTTGCATTGGATATTTTAACTGATTCTGAAGGAGTTTTAGGCGATGATTTCAAATCTGAAATTAGTTTTTCTCTACAAGCTCTAGTTTGTATGCAATTTGAGGTTAATAAAATTGTTCAAATGTGAACTTGAGTGAACCATGTATAGGCATTTTCACGTCCATATATATAGATAGCTTCTAATATTTTGATCATTCTTCTTTTGTTTCAGATCAAACGTGGCTTCCAAAAATAGATGTAATTGCAGAAACAAGCCTGATGCCTTCTGCTACATATGTGGATTCTACACACTCAATCGTCAGAGACGTAACATATCCTCGTTTGTCAAGCGTGCCTACAAGGCATATTTTGAAGTTCATCTCGGTGATCAAGACAAGCAATGCGCTCCTCATGTTGTGTGCCACAATTGTGAGGAAATGCTTCGAGACTGGACCAAAGAAAAACGCAATGGTCTGCCTTTTGGTGTTCCAATGATTTGGCTCGAACCCACCAACCATGTAACTGACTGTTATTTCTGCATGGTAAACACAACGGGTGTTGGGAAGAAAAACCGACATAAGATTACGTATCCGAACATTCCCTCAGCTATTCGGCCTGCTCCGCACTCTGAAGAAGTTCCTGTTCCAGTTTTCAAAGGCTTGCCTTCATTGGACGATAAAGACATTGGACATGATACAAGCGAACAAGACAGTTGTGACAGTGAATTGTCAGAAAAGTGTACACAATCGGAGAACTGTTCTTCAGACACTGAACCTTTCCCCGTCCCCAAGCCTCTTCCCCAGGCTGAACTGAATGATTTAGTGCGGGATTTAGGTCTTTCAAAGAAAGCAGCAGAGCTTTTGGCATCAAGATTACAAGGCAGAAATCTTGTTGATCACTCTGTTAAAGTATCATATTTCAGAAAGCGTGACCAGCTTTCTGTGACCTTCTTTTCAGAAGACAGACAGTTTGTTTACTGCCATGACATCCAAGGGCTTCTCAAAGAACTGGGTGTACCTTACTATAGTCCTGCTGAATGGAGACTCTTTTTAGACAGTTCAAAACGCAGTCTAAAGTGTGTTCTTTTACATAATGGGAATGTTTATGAAGCAGTACCTGTCGGTCACTCAGTGCATTTGCTGGAAGACTGATGATATGAGAATGGTCATGGACTAATTAAAATATCATGAGCACAATTGGATCATTTGTGTAGACTTAAAGATGGTCAACTTTCTTCTTGGACAACAGAAAGGTTTCACCAAGTTTCGATGTTTCCTCTGTATGTGGGACAGCCGAGCACGAGACAGACATTGGGTCCAGAAGGACTGGCCAATTCGTGACACCGTTGAAGCAGGCATGCCAAATATCATACAAGACCCAATTGTAAGCAGAGATAAGATCATCTTTCCTCCTCTTCACATCAAATTAGGTTTGATGAAGCAATTTGCCAAAGCACTGGAAACCGAAGGTGAATGTTTCCAACACATCATCACAGCTTTACCAGGGTTATCATTTGAGAAGATCAAAGCAGGCGTGTTTGATGGCCCACATATTCGAACCCTAATTCGTGATGATCAGTTTGTTGCTAAGATGACCGCTTTAGAAAAGGCAGCATGGTTATCCTTTGTGGCAGTCGTTCAGAACTTCTTTGGAAACAATAAGGTGGAGAACTACAGTGAACTTGTGAACAGAATGCTCCTCGCTTTTCGTGATCTCGGGTGCAACATGAGCATCAAGCTTCATTTTTTGAACAGCCACCTTGATAAGTTCCCTGACAACCTGGGGGCTGTGAGTGACGAACAAGGAGAACGATTCCACCAAGACCTAAAGGTCATGGAAGAACGCTACCAAGGGCGCTGGGACAAAAGTATGATAGCTGACTACTGCTGGAGCATTAAACGAGATTGTCCAGATGAAGTGTACGAACGCAAATTCCTACCTGAATAAAATACATAAACAAATTGATAAGCTATTCCTATAATTTCCTATAATGACGAAAAATAAAAAAATGTCAAATTGCATAAAATCTGTAGCTTGCAGACAAAAACCGACTACAGATTTGAAATCAACACACTCAAATTGACTATAGAAAGGTCTTTGTTTTAAATGCAACAAAATGAGTGTTCCCCAGTGTTATCAATTGTAACAAACAGACCACTTTTAGTTGGAAGGGCTGTGAGTGATTGCTGGAGTTTTAATACATTTAAAGTTAAAAGGACATCGTGTTTCTTGCTTTATAAGTACCCATGAATACACGCGAGTACAACCTGATGTGCCCATATATTTATATAATCTTCTGCTAAATTAAAAGCATCTGTACATCACCACTAGGGAAGCTAATACCAGTTTCATCCTACGTATACTTTAAGCTAGAATGTGAGTGTACGTTTCATTGTAACAAAAAAATAATAAATAAAATATACAACAGAAGGAAATAATAAATGAATGATAAACAAAACAGCAACAATAATAATAAAAATAATTTGTTATATCACAAACTTGTGTGTGAAATAAAATCAGTGAAAGTGAGATGTCTATGTTAATAGACTCCCATGATAAGAAGCTGGAGAGTGACGCTGTCAATGAGATCGTTACAACGCAAAACCTAAAAATACATTCCCAGAACTAAAAGTTGGCCAGAAGTGATCCAAGGTTCAATTCCGCCAGTTCTAGTATTTTTATGTTACCAGCAAAGTATGCAATGTTGAAAATTTCAACTTAAATGTATATCAACATTAGAGCCTTTATGTCAACGGATGAGCAACCAAAATGCTTTGGATTAAATTTGTAGACAACCACTTCCTACTCATATCTCTGAAATGAAATCAGGACTGTTAGTCTGTGACGTCACACAACACTTTCAGGTTCAGGCAGTTATATGAATGCAGACATGGGCCTTACTACCATAAAAAATACACTTTTAGGATGTGTCAGAATTTCCATCATCTTTAAATAGAATTATCACAGAGTTAGAAAGTCCTGTTCTATTCAAAGAGATTCTCAAGTAGACCACTATCATCTGCAAGAATCTACTCTTGTTCTTAAGGATTTACGTTCTTACCACCTACACTAAATCCATTATGACCCTTAAGGATTTACTCTCTTGGACACAATGAAAGTAAGTAGTGACTCTTTAGTTTTTTCAGTTTTATTGTATTGTTTATTTACTAAGGTTTACCTTCATTCAAAAGTTCAGGAAACATTCACATATTCATCCAGGAGTGATTAGGTTTCATAGTATTATTATATTACTATTGATAAAGTATAAACTATGTAGTGGCCATTGATATCTTCAACAAACATTCATCTAAAGGATGTTTCGGTGTTATGATGTTAAATGTCAAGTGTTATCCTTCTTTGTTACATATTTTACTTTACTTATTTATTTTAAATCTTTACCATTTTTTATCAGATAACATTAGAGTTTCTGGACCCTTTGAAATCTGCTGGTCTTTGATGGTTATTTTTACTCATTTTTATCATGTCTATCATCAGAGGTTGTCATTATTATTTTTCACCTGCATATTTTGTGCAGTAGTGTTTTATCAAGTATTGCTCTTCTTCATTTTAATTTGAACAACATCAAAAGGTTTATGTTTTGTTTATACACGACTTTACCCTTCTTTTTCAGCAATTCAAGAATTATCATCAAATATGTTTTTATATATTATTCACGACTTTACCCTTTTATGTCAGTTACTCAAATATTACCATCAAATAATTTTTTCTAAATATGTTATTTACGACTTTACCCTTTTCTGTCAATAACACAAATATTACCATCAAATATTTTTAAGTATATTATTTACGACTTTATCATTTTCTGCCAGTAACTCAAATATTACCATCAAATATTTTTTCTAAATATATTATTCACGACTTTACCCTTAAATGTCAGTAACTCAAAAATTATTACCCAGAATTTCTTAGTTATATTTATATACGACATTCTTCTTCTTTGATGATGATTGATAATAATTATTTTCTACAATCCTGTTTGTTAGATAAGTTTCAAAATTTGCATCAAATTATCCTTTTATTATGCATTACTAAACAGAATCTTTGTTAAAATATATTTTAAGTTGTTTGGAGAGATTGGTGTTTTTTGTTAAAACGATCTTCACTGTGTAAATCAGCAATTCAGCCGAAAAACACAACTGACGTAAAGTCGTGGTAATTTAATATGATTCAGAAGCATATTTTAATATTGTTTGGTAATGAGATGCTACAGAAAATTGGTCGCTTCAGGGAAGGGAATGTAACTCTCCTTTCAGGCACAAAATATTCATCTACCCAAACCATTAAAATGATAGTCATTGTTGTTCATTACTAGTTGTTGTTATTGATATTGAAATGTATTGTTTGAATATTGTAATTGTTGTGTTCTTTGGAGGTGGGAATTAATTTTTTTCTCTCTGGTTCTTTTCCCTGGTTTTATTATTGTTGATTTATTAATATTTATACTACATTATTTACTGATATTAGTGTGTAGTTTTGGCCAGGCATTTGTTCATTAATTGTTGTTACGTTTTTTTTTATGTTTTATGTTTTTCGTAGACCAAACGCAACAGAAAAACACAGATAACAGCTTGTATAATTTATTACAACAAACTATTATATATGTAACAGATATAACATAAATTACATAACAACAATGACAGATATTAAGTTCAAACCTTCAAAATTAATTACAACACAAAATGGTACTGGCCTGTATCTAATATAATGATCTAGAATGAAAGTCCAAAAGTCCAGATCAGAAATCCACAATTTTAGTCTAGGGTGATTATTTGGTCCCACGAAGAAATTTCGAAGTTTGAATGGAGAATGACGAAGCTCTTTTTACGATGTTTTCGACGAATGTCTCAAATTTGTTGTTTTCCAATTTGCCTCGGTTTCTCTTAAACAGTCCCGTACGTGCCGACCCTCAGCACAACCAGTAATTCGAATGAATCGCAAAGATTGACGAAACAAAATCACAGCTTCTGTAGATCTAGCTCTGGTCACAAATTTAAGTTGAATAATATCACTGCAAACACTTAAACTTTCTCCAACGAATGACTGACTATTCTTTTCTTCGAATAAAAACTAATGACTCTTCCTATTTCTCGCGTCTCCGTCTGTTTATATATTAGTAGGCCTCTTCTCGAACAATCGCGTAACTTCTACAGAACTCCAGAGCAATCCGCGCATGTCCGTTCTTGCACGAGACTCAACGTCTAGACACTAGGCCGCCATACATTTCCGTTTATAGTCATATATTTGATCTACCTAATTCTAGAAATTTCTAAATGTTATTTTAAATGAATAACAACATATTTTATTGATTTAAGCTTTGAAACAGTAATATAAATAATAGATATGAAAATCCAAACACAACACGACATGTTGTCGTTCACAAAACATTTACACGACATTTACATAACAATTGTGTTGAATATATTTCTAAATGTTATTATCGTGAATGAATTGTGTTTTTGTTGTTAAGCCCTGATTGTAGCGATGTGTTCATTTTAGACTATTACATTGGCTTCCGAACAAGGACATTTTCCCATAAAAGTTATATTATAACTTTAGAGTTTTCTGTGGGGATTTCAGTTTGGAATCGAATGACTAATTTAGCAATCATTTTCGTTCAGTTAAATATAATTTAATCAGTATTTGAAAATAGCTGTGTTACTATGGAGATTAGTTAGTCTGAGGTGACAAGCCTGAAGTAAATTCTGTAAGTGTTGACAGAACAGGAGTAAATGGTAACGATCGTGGTAGGTGGTGACTGATCTATCGGCAAACAAGCTAAGTCTCTCTCCCCTCAACCACAAACAAAGCTAAGTCTCCCTCCCCTCAACCACAAACAAAGCTAAGCCTCCTTCCCCTCAAACACAAACAAAGCTAAGTCTCCCTCCCCTCAACCGCAAACATCAAGAGTTCATTTTACCTAAAGACCAGAGGAAAATTTATCGATTTACGTCACCGCAGTCAACCCACCACACTTGCCTGTTGAAAAGTTTGACCATAAGTCAGATTTTAATATTTTCGAATCTATATTTTTGAATTTAAAGCTTCGAAAGAGAAGTGCCTGAGAATAAATGGGTGGAAACTACGACTTTTTGTTTGAGGGGAGGCGCACTAAAACGGTGGAAAGCTTTCCATCAGAAATGGTTTTTGAACACTGGGGAGAAATTAAACAAATATTGATTATTTTACATTTCAATGTGTTAGATAATATCGAACTGGCTAAAAAACTCTTTAGTAGAAGAGTCAGTTCTTACATTTATTAGGAAAACTATGAAAATTTATAAACTATGGAACTCTGAAGCTACAGAAAGAGAAACTGTAAAGTGTATGATATCACAACTGGAAGTTTCTTTACGAGAATACTTATAACGCCATTTCGTTACATCTAGTTCCGATGTGCTTAAGTTTACTAAACAATAATGTCTCACTGGATCAATTAACAAGAAATTTTTAATAGTGAATTGATTAAAACTAAACACCTTAATAGTTTCCTCCGACGTTGTTCTTGTAATAAAATAAAACACTTATCTTTACACTGTCTCAAGAAAATGAATATTTAAATAAGGAACATAGAATTGGAGGTTTTGAGTTCCGTGAAAGTAAAACACTCCATTAATTATCTAACAACAACTAAAATTAATCTGCACACCTAACCCTAAAGAATGATGGTGTGAAAGCAGTAGGTCATATGGATACTGGTTCGGATTATTTAATATTATATGAAAGTATACAGCAACTAATTAAAAGAAATGATCAAACACTTGAACTAAAAACTTGGAGTAAAGGTAACAAATTCTTACAGATGAAATGACGAACTGTCAACCATTGAGATATCTTGAAGCAAAACTGTTGGTAACAAATAACATGGCGAATCAATGTTTTCTTGTTGTTAAAGACTTGACATAATTATCTCGTAATTCATCTTGTCTTACTGGATTACGTTTCCTTCAGCAAAATGAAGCAACCGTACACTTCTTTACAAATGTTCCATCTGTTAGGCTGAAAACGATACTGATTGAAGATCTACACTGTTTAGGTTTGAAAAGTAAAGACTGTGAATAATCACAGCAAATTATGTTCAAATATACCAATATCGTTAACAATAAACCTAGCCTCACAGATTTGTCTGAACATTCATCCTTGTACAAATTAATTGAAACAAGACGGAAAATTACGATCTTTTCATTTTTTTGCGTTTTATTTCTGAGAACCCAAAAAATTACTCACAAATTAATACATCATATGACCGCTTTTATTTTTCAGAAGATCATTAATCTGCTTTGGCATCGAGTTTACGAGTTGACTGTAATCTTTACTAATTTTTGGATCACGGTACCACACCTCAATTATGGCCTCAATTAGCTTATCTTTCGTAGTACAGTCTTTTCCCCGAAGTCTTTCTTTACAAATCGCTCAAAGATTTTCAATTGGATTTAAGTACGGAGAGTTTTCAGGCCAGTCCAGCACCTTTATTCGCGTTGTAGTCATAAAATTCTTCCCAAGTTTCGATGTGTGACACGGAGCCAGATCTTGCTGAAAAATTCCAGATCCATCTAGAAATCTCTTTTTCAATTCTAGAACGACTCTTCTTTACAAAACTTTGATGTACTGTGGTCCTCGCATCATACCTTCTACAATATGTAAGCCTCCGACACCACAGTAGCTGACAAAGCTCCAAAACATCTTCTTCAAGAGATGTTTTACGAACTGATTGATGTGAGATTCTCGAAGTTTCTTACCTGGAGATCTGTAAACATGCAGACTTCTTTCACCCTGTACGAAGAAACGAGTCTCATCACTGAATAACACCTTACTCCATTGTTCTTGCATCCAGTTCTTGTATTTCAGACCCCATTGATACCGTTTTTTCTTCATTGAGTTGGTAAGTTGTTTTTTGACTGGTCTCCTTGCCCTTCTAACGCAATTTCGAATGACGTAATATTCCTCAAAATTTTGTCATGTATCCCAAAAATAGATCGACCGTACTGAAAAACACAGCTAATAACGCCGTCTGTGTGAAAAAATGACTATTAAACGAAATCAGCGGGTCCAGCGAGTCTACACCGGCCGCCATGCTGAAAATATTGTAAAATGACCATTTGTTGCAATTAATTTGCAAAAGGATGTAGTATTATAACCACGACAGAAAAGTTATTGTTTAGTAAACCTTATCCTTATTCTTCCACTAAATTACAAGTACTACATGATCAAGTGGATAAAATGAACGAACAGCAGAATTATAAGATGTTATACAGAAGGCCATAATAACGCTAAAGAGGCTCAAAAGTAACAGTGACAAGCACAGAACCGTTAGAGATGCCTTCACGCTTTTAAAGTTGGTGATTTTGTATTATTAAAGACACATCCTTTATCTTCTGTAGTAAATAATTCTACTGCAAAATTTACTTCAAGAAGGAATAGATATTTCAAAATTACAAAGTGTGGTATTCTATTGGTGTATATATCAAAATACCATAAATTAAATGCAGCTATAGGAAGATTTCATATTTCTTGTATAAATATATTTTCCTAGTAACAGTGAAGAAGATAGTAGTCATAGGTAGTTGCAGTAAAATAAAATTATCGACTACAGAAGATTTGATGGCTGTTCCCTTACAAGAAAAAGGGTTTCTGCTGTTGTGTCCACTTTTCATCCTTCAACGAGTCCTACTAATGACTTATCTCTCTCTTCCTCAAAAGACATTAGGACCACATCGCAAAGTTAATTATTGTAGTAAGCTGGTCTTCATAGTGTTAAGCTTTCAATAAGCCTAACCAGAGCCGGAAACTATAGATCTGTCTGAACATTCAAAAATATGAAATGTGTTTTTCTTGTAAGGTATTTGATCTAAACCATTAAAAGATTCACAATGTCAGTATAAAGAGGAAGTTAAAAGTAAGGATACGAAAATTGAGATACATTACACAAAGTGATTATCGTCATCAGTCCCAGGTGTAAGATAGTAAATTATATATATTTTATCAATTATGATTGTGTTTGTCATTCATTTATTTAAAACACTAACTTACCTTCTACGGAATAATTTGTATTTTGAGTAAATATTTATGTGTGTGTATGAAGAAACTGGTACCACTTTCCCTAGCAGTGACATACAGACGCTGGTGTGTAAATATGAAGAAACTGATACCAGCTTCCCTAGCGGTGACATACAGATGCTGGTGTGTAAGTATGAAGAAACTGGTACCACTTTCCCTAGCAGTGACATACAGATGATAGTGTGTAAGTATGAAGAAACTGGTACCACTTTCCCTAGCAGTGACATACAGATGATAGTGTGTAAGTATGAAGAAACTGGTACCAGTTTCCCTAGCGGTGACATACAGATGCTGGTGTGTAAGTATGAAGAAACTGGTACCAGCTTCCCTAGCGGTGACATACAGATGCTATTACTGTAGGAAATGTAAATTTATTATCAAATGAAGATGTACTCTCTTGACATACTCAGTGATTAAATACTTCCAGGACCTTCAGTAAAGAGTTAAATAGCATCAGAAATAATTATTGAAGGGTATAGTGTTTGTTACTTGATATTGCTATTGAAATAAATTGTTTGACTATTGTAATTGCTTTTTTGTTTTGGTTTCATTATCATTGATTTATTAATATCTATAATAAATTATTTATTTATTTTGGTGTGAAGTCCTGTTGAGGTATTTGTTTATTAATTGTGTTTAATTTATTTTTCAGTGTTGTGTGAATAAAATGTGCTTTCTTTGTTGAACCCTCATTGTATTGGCATGTTTATTTTAAACAGTTACAACAATGATTCAACATTAATTCGAACTACTTCGACATTACTTAGCATTTTGTAGGTTGTGTGGTGCTACAGAAAACTGGTTGCTTTAGGAAAGGTATGCAACATCCATTTAAGGCGAAAAATATCCATAAATTGATATAATTAAACATTTTGTGGGTCAGGTTTTACAATATCCAAACAAGGGACATTTCTTGCGCTTAACGACATTGGAAAACAAGAGATTTATTAACTACTTAGGGCACCAGGATCATTCATAAATAGACCTATAATAAGGCGTACTCCAGCCATGGTAAGAAATATGTGGCATCTTGTAACAGTTGACATTTCACTAGCATAAAGATAAGTGATAAAAGCCATCCATATGCTCCAAGTGACAGCAAACAGTACAATAAAGAATTATATCCATCTATAAACAAGGCCAACAAGTAATGGGCTCACCAGGATATGGCTTCCAGTAACACAACCAATTCAACATTCACATTTCACATGCAGGTAGAGAATGAAATGGTATTCATGCTATTCCATATAGAAACATATTGGTCAAACTACTGGATGTAGTGTCGAGAAATATCTCTGTGATTTGATTGTTGAACTGAGCATTGATAAATTATTAATATCTTACACTAGATGGATTAATAACAAACAATTAGGGAGGTCTGGTGTAATTTGGACGTTACAACCTTATGGCACGAAAAGAATGTGGGAAATAGCTGTAGTGACATGAAGACAGAAGAAAAGAAGAAGTGATTACGTTATTCCATTGAAGAGAGATGAAGGTGAAACATCTAGCGATACTTTTGAGGATCCATTGGATTTCGTGACACTGTAGAAACGACGCGGATAATCCAAGAACTCCATTATGAAAGCAAGGAGTTGTTGTGGTACTCCAACAGAGCTCTGGAACGATGTCTATTCAATCCAACAGATCTTTGGTATCAAATCCACAGCGACATCAAACTTTCCAAATGATGAAGTTGAACGGAAGGCATCAGGATTCAGTGATCTTGACAAAAACAAATGATTAGTTGCGTTCTGCACGACTATGTTAAGGATTTTGTGCACCATGTTACTCCTAGATGATCTTATGAACGTGATTGGAAAACAACATTTGTAAGACATCTGATGAAACAAAATTATTTTCATTTCCCAACAATGCATAAAACGTTCTACCAAAAAACTGTATTCAGAGAAAAGTTGCCTCCATTACTGTGTTAGTTGATGGCATCCAAACAAGTAAAGAGGGGAATGGGGAGATTGGAGGATAAGCTTTTGAAACAGCTAGATGGCAGTTTCGTCAATTGAAATCTGGTTTTTATATCTGAAATCTGCAGTGTGATTTCTCCAGCATTACTGTAAGTGAGCTGCACTGAAAGCGGTAAAGTATCATTGATGAAGGTGATGAGAAGTATTCCACTGATGACAAGGTCAAGGTCTTCGTATCTACCTTAAAAAACAAAGAACAAGAAGGGAACAAATGTCCAAGAAAAAAACAAACTACACTTGAACTCAGCTAAGAGGCCTAGAGGGTTAATCAACAACACAACATGTACATCTAAGGTGAGCATACATCGCTACTTTGTACTATGGGAGTCAAAAACTTGCGACAGCATCACTAAACCGTAAAACTTTGTGTAAAATTTAAGTTTAACCTGACATTGCCATAAATAAGATTTTGGCTCATTGCGGTATGATGTTATAGATTAAGGCCTGACATACAGTCAAAATCTTGGGTGCCTGACCCGTGGAAGCACTTTTAAAAATGATATCGATAAATATGGATTACTAAATATTATTGCCAATAAAACACCTAAATATGTGCGTCCCCAGTGGCATAACGGTATGTCTGCGGACCCACACAGCTATAAACCGGGTTTCGATACCCGTGGTGGGCAGACCACAAATAGCCCAATGTGACCTGACATGTCCAGGTGGTTAAGGCACCCGACTCGTAATTCGAGGGTCATGGGTTCAAATCCCCCTAACACCAAACATGTCGTCCTTTCAGCCGTAAGGGCGTTATAATGTTCGTTTAATCCCACTATTCGTTGATAAAACGTTGTGAGTGGATGATGATGACTAGCTAGTTGCCTTACCTCTAGTCTTACACTGCTAAATTAGAGATGACTAACACAGATAGCCTTTGTGTAGCTTTGCACGAAATTCACCCCAAACCTAAATATGCGTAAATTGTTAAATCATATATTGAAGTGCAGTATATTTATGAAAAAGGAATATATATATATATATAATTATTCATTTAATATAGAAAATGTAGAAACTCTACTATATGTTTATAAATAATGTAAGTTGTTGTTGTTTTGAATTAAGCACAAAGCTACACAATGGGCTATCTGTGCTCTGCCAACCAGGGGTATCGAAACCCGGATTTTAGCGTGTAAGTCCGTAGACATACCGCTGAGCCACTGGGGGGCAACAATGTAAGTAAATATAAATATAAATAATATAATATAAGTAATATTTATAAATTTCTACGGAAATCCATATATATAAATATTAGTTTGAAAAGCTGTCTCCTGGATGGATGTTATGTAAATTTATCAGTGATGTCGAGAAACCCACTTGTTGAGAATTTTATATGCAAAAAACGGCTCGTTTGGGTTGAGAAAATATTTTAAATATTTAAAGCCGTTTTTTGCATATAAAATATGTAAATTTATGATTAATGAAAAATTATCTTAGGGCATGAAACTTTGCTTTCCTTATATGTACTTGTAAGTAATGCCCATATAAACTGCAAAACACAAACCGTGAAACCGCAAATTTACAGGTATCTCTACATGGACCCAACAAACCTTCATGCCGAATTTGGTAAAAGTACATCAATAGGGGACAAAGTAGTGGTAAAAAACCCACAAAACGAAAGATTTGTATGTCACCAATGAACCTCATTACCAATTTTGGTAAACATCCATCTACACTCTGCGAAGTAGTTAATGGACGTGCAGCATTCAGTCATATTTATATGGATATTAATCTGATATCCCGTTTAAGCATGCGTTTCTGCGTAATAAATGTTGAAATAATTTTTAAAAATAATTTCTGTAGTTTTAGTGAGTTTTCTTTTGTAGTGGAAAATATAAACTAAAGTGCGTAGCGCATGTTTTGTTTGTTTGTTTTGAAATTTCGCACAAAGCTACTCGAGGGCTATCTGTGCTAGCCGTCGCTAATTTAGCAGTGTAAGACTAGAGGGAAAGCAGCTAGTCATCACCACCCACCGCTAACTCTTGGGCTGCTCTTTTACCAACGAATAGTGGGATTGACCGTGACATTATACACCCTCACGGCTGGGAGGGCGAGCATGTTTAGCGCGACGCGGGCGCGAACCTGCGACCCTCGGATTACGAGCGCACGCCTTAACACGCTCGGCCATGCCAGGCCGCTCGTAGCGCCTGTAGAACGTGGCGTAACGACAATTTATTAATGAAACCTTAACCTGTATTCTGGTTCTCTGATGTTTCTCACACTTCCAGTAACATAATATGTCAAATAGCTCGCAACTGCACGATAATAGATTTTCTCTATACGAATATACACTTTTGTAAATATACCTTTCAGTAGCAAAGTATTTTCTGTAATAAACTAGTACATTATAGAGGTGAAAGAAGAAATTACATGATTATAGTAATGAGTTTTTGGTGAATCAATGCTACAAACACGTGGCATTGATTAATTTAATAAATAAACTTGTATCTAAAATGAACGTGTATATTGATGGATATAATGACATGGCCCAATGTACGAAAAAAGGAAATTGAAAATGTTTACGAAACTTAAGTGACTAATTAAAAAAAGAAAAAATGTATTTTGTTGAAAAATAAATCTTTAATGTTTATATATATATATAAACAATAATAATACACTTATTATACCTTTATAATATTGTATAATAAATTCGACGAGATGCCACAACATTATTCACATACCTAAATTAATTTACTTATTGTATTGTGGAACAAAATGGATTCAAAACACCATAGATTGTTGACGAGATAAAACTCCGAGAAGTATACTCAATATATATATATATATTGTTAAACCGTGATGTGTAACAAGATAAAGAATATATGCATATATATATTTTGATTATGTACTATCATCTGTGTAGTAAATATACTTAAAGTTAATCAGTCAATGTGTTGTCGTCGTGGCAATTAGAATAAGTTCACCGAAGTGGTTTGAAGCACCCAATGGGACTATTTTAAATTCGTTGCCAAGCAGCCATTATTTCAATTTGGAAACTGGACATAAAACAAAATAACACGCGAGTTTAAAGACTGAGAAATTAGATAAAGATAAGAAGTAAAAGACATTCTTAAACATGAACAAAATGCTTTGTTGTACGTCAATAAAAGTAAAATTCAAAGAGACATGTGCAGATGTTTCATAATTCACAGAAACAAAACAGAGAACAAACAATTAAAAGAGTCTCAAACGTTAAGTTTCAAATAAGCTATAATAATAAAGAAACTAAATTAAATGCTTTTTGTGAATATAAGTTTCAAAAATCAGACCAAACACAGAAGATGCCAAATGGGAAGAAACGTTGCCAAGTGCCTTTCATACTCGTAAAAAAAATTTACAGGTATCTTGCATCATTCCATTTCATTTCTCAGTGTATGTACGTAAGGCAAGCGTATGTAATGTGAGATAATAATATTTTAGAAATTACTTTTTTTTTTACTTTCTTACTGTTAACAGAAACAATTCATTACGTTATTGTGAAATATATGTCATGAAACATCATTTAACGTAACCAGTTTGTTATAGAAGGGGTGGTCCTTTTTATCTTGGAACTTCAATGCATGTAGTAATCAAAGTAGTTGAGCATGTTTCCCAGAAGTTCTGAGCTGTAATTGTATCCAATAAGTTTGTGGAAGAGATACTGGGAAAATGTGTATATCGGGTTTTAATTTTCAAATGTTGAAGTTACTACGACATCTGTTCAAGGTATATTACTGTGCTTTCAGCGGCATGGCGACACGTCAGCAGGTCCATAACACTAGAAACCGGGTTTCAATAATCGTGGTGGGCACCACAAAAATAGCCCCTTGTGTTTCTTTGTGTTTATCTATCATAGAAACAAACTAACATTAATTAATTCAAAGCAACGCAGCATTATTAACATTTATAAATACATCGATTAATGATATTTGTATTTTAATTGGAGTTACGCTTTCCATAAGGAAGGGTTGATAAAGAAACAAAAAAGAGAAAGAACTAGCTTTAGGGAGGTTTTGATTTTTCATTGTTTGACCCTTTTTACTCCAAACATGGAAAACCCTTGTTTCCCGCGCAATCTATGATCGACTCATGATATTCGATGTGTTTATAATAAGAAAGCTACTGAGTAATTGTTAAAGTAATTTTTCAAAATGTTGCAGCAGTTAAACATAAAAAGATTATATATCTTATGCATCACAAAACTTGTTCTAAATATATAGTTCTCTTTCTGTTGTTGTTTTCAAGTTTCGAAACGCACTACTTTGAGCTTTTGCATAAATTAAATCTGATGCATCGTTGGCGTCTGTGTCTCCATGGCGACAGAGATGCTATATCAATAACTTTATCAGAACTTTTTATAAGTTGTCCAACGTTTACTAGACCAAACTGAGTTGCTTCGAGTTAGCACTATCTATCTAATAACGAAGGAAATACTTGATTACAATGATATTTACAATACATTAAATATATACATATCAAATTGTAAAGTAATCTAATTCAGCTAATAGACATACCATGTTAAAATGTTATTATGTTTTTTTACATCTTTCTGCTTTTTTTTTATTAACTTACACCCATATGTTCTAAGAAATTCACACAAAAGATTTTCACACACAAGGCTCAGTAAGTATTCGCTTTTTTCTTCGAGAAGGATAAAAATATAAACATAATTTATGTTCACTGAATTGATCAACAAGTTAAATATTTACAAAACTGAGGTACCTTTTATTTATATATTTCTTAATATTGAACACATAATTCATAAAGCTGTAAACGCTTCGTGCGAGTGGCTCTGATATAAGCTTGATGGCTCATAAATTTGTTTCTCAGGCTTCGAAAGGATATAGTTATGATGATACCCACTAGGTACCACAAAAATAATATTATTAACATAAAATAAGTTGTAACTTATTGCAAACTTATAATTTTTAGTTACTTTATTTTTAAATTGAATTTCATGATGGCATTCATATCTCAAAATGTTCATTAAATCAGCGAGCATAATTATTAGTCTGAGAATTTATTATGATTATTAACGAGACATGATGGGTTAAATAATTCTTTGCAAGCAATAGTGAAAACGCATAACTATCGAAATACTGAAACATTTTTACGCTAACAATAACTCATGCCTGCAAGTTAATTGTGATTTTAAACATTGTTGCTCCGCCTAAAATAAAAATATGTTCATACTTAATTTCTAAGACAGACGTTTGGTGGTCTCTAATATTCAAGATTTTCAAAAATATTGTAATATATGGTTTTGAATGTGTTTTTGTGCTTGCTAAACGTTCTCTGGAAAGAGAATCGCGGTTTGAAATTCAAACAGCTCAACTCTTTTGGTTAAATAATACAATTTGATGCTTCATAAATAGTGATTTAAAAAAAAAAAATCTTAAACTAGCTTAATTTAAAGTAAAAACTACCCAATAAACACCGCACTTACAGGGACCGGAAATATCTGAGTTCATAACATTCAAAATTTGGTTTAAAACTTCTCCTTTGGACGCACACCCAGAAATAGTTATGTAAATCTGTAATATTGTTAGGTAACTTGAAATTTGCCACAAATGTAAAAAATAGTTCAACAAAACATTTCATTATAGCACACAAAACGTACTCAACTGCCAAATATCATACAAATCTCATGATTATTTTAGAAATTTAGAGAATTGTTTAGTAAAATACAAAACAATAAATACTTCTAGCATCCACCAGAAAGTGCATGCAAGTTAAGAAATATTTCAAATATTTAATCTTACATGACTTCACGATATAATAAAATACGTGTTTGATTTCACTTCATGACACAATAAAACGTGTTTGAATTGACTTCACGACAAAATCAAATACATTTGTTTGATTTTGCTCCACTACAGGGATATACTCGCAGTTACAGTAAAACCGTTAAAATATATTCAAGATAGAAGAAAACCATAAGACTGTTTTGCTCTTGACTATCTATTCTACTAATGCTTCCAGTAATACGAGGAATTAACTTGAAGTAAAACATACTAAACCAGAAAACAATTGTCACCAAAAAACAATTTCATAACATTGTTGTGTGCTAAACTTACCATTAAAGTTTAACTATTCTAGAATACTCATGTGCTAAAAATCTCTATATTCAAGAATAACTTGGTTTGTTTTGAATTTCGCGCAGAGCTACACAAGGGCTATCCGCGCTAGCCGTTCCTAATTTAGCAGTGTAAGACTAGAGGGAAGGCAGCTAGTCATCATCACCCACCGCCAACTCTTGGGCTACACTTTTACCAACGAAAAGTGGGATTGACTGCCACATTATAACGCCCCCACGGCTGGGAGGGCGAGCATGTTTGGCGCGACTTTGGTGCGAACCCACGACCCTCAGATTAAGAAGCGCACGCCTTAACGCACTAGGCCATGCCAGGTCCACAAAATAGTCATATGCAAAGATATTCATAGAAATTACGTGTATTTTAGAATGTTCTCGTACTGATAACATCACTATATGAATTCAGTCATATTTTAGAATATTCACAGAAATCTACATATATTATATAATACTCACGAGCTACAATTTTAATATTAATTCAAACATATTCTAGAATAGTCATATTTTAGAGTGTCCATAGAAATTTACGTTGTAATACAGAATGCTCCGTTGCAGCTAAAATTTAATCATATTCCAGAATAGTGAATGTTAAACTTTACATAGAAATCTACGTGTATTAAAGAATGTTCACTTGCTAAAATCGCAATATGATTTCAAGCAAATTCCAAAATAGTCATTACTATAATTTTTTATAGAAATCTATGTGTCATAGGATGCTGTGGTGTCAAAATTTCCTTACGAATTTAAGCATATTCCAGAATAATCATTACTAAAGTTTCTTTAGAAGTCTGCGCATGTTATAGAATGCTCTCGTGCCAAAATTTCCACGTGCTTTTATTCTTTTTTAGAATATTCGTGTGCCAAACTTTCAATAAAAATAATGTATTATAGAATATTCATGTGCTAAAACTTCAGTGTAAACCTAAGTACATTTTAAGTAGAACGCTTGCGTGCTAAAATATTCATATAAATCTAAGTGCATTCTAGAACATTTTGTTTTATATTATATAAAATTGATTTGGCTGTTGTCGTTTAACGAAAAGTTACATTAAGGCCTAACTGTACTTTGTCCGCCACGGGTAATGAAATCTGCTCTTTAAAGTCGTAAGACTTACCGCTGAACACTTGAAAGGGGCCGGGGACATGTTACACAGAAGAGACACGTGTTAGTAATTAAATTTCAGTTTCATTGTAATAGGTAGAAGTTTTCAATCACACAATGTTCATAACGCTATGTAACATAAATTTGTTTCTGGATAGTATGTGTTATTTCTCAATAGCTTATGATGTAAAAGTACAGAAAATGGCAATTATTCCCTTCAAACTTTGCTTTTGTAACCTGGAAAATGAAATTTAGAAATTACCATACTTTCAAAATAAAAACGGGCAAATTTGAATATTTTCATTATCATAAGGTCTGAATAAAACAACATATGAATCAAGATTTACATGTATTTATACCAAAATGAACAATAATGTTTAGAAGTGAGTAGTTTTTCGAGATTTACGACTGTAATGTAAATCACTTTCGTGTATCAGCCCTAAAATATAGTTTCCCATCATGTTTTCGTTTTTCGCTCCTTGGTAGAGGCGTTCAAAGTCCAGTATATCTTGGTGGAAGCGCTCGCCTTTCTCCTCTCAGTATGCTCCCATGTTCTCCTTGAATTTATCAAGATGAGCGTCAAGGATATGGATTTTTAGGCACATATTGCAGCCCATTTTGCCGTAGTTTTCACCAGAGTCTCAACCAGCTCCACATAATTTTCGGCCTTATTATTGCCTAAGAGGCCCCGATCCACTGCGACAAAGCTGCCCCAAACTTTTTTCCATCCTACTGATCTTCTTGAGGAATTCTGTGCACTCCAGGATCTTCTTTATTTATGGTCCAACGAAGATACCAGCTTTGACCTTTGGTTCAGACAGTTTAAGGCGGCTTTGACCTCTGCCTCAGACAGCTTAGGGGAGAAGTTTTGAAGGTACTTGAAGGCTACAGATTCCTTATTAAGAGCTGTGACAAACTGTTTCATAAGACCCAATTTTATGTGCAATGGTGAAAACAACACTTTCTACAGGTCCACCAGTGGCTCGCACTTGACATTGTGCCTCCTCACAGAAAACTTGGTCCATTGTGATCAGTGCTTCTTGTTGTAGTTCTCTCTTTTCCCCTCTGTAACATCCTGCGAAAGAGCAAAATAAAATTGTTATTATGAAGAATAAATTTATTTTGTCCATAACTAATGTATAAGAGGTTCATGCAAACTATTTTATGTGATATTGTTTTTATACTATTGGAAATTAAAAATAAATAAATGAAATATATTTAAATTTTAGCCCCCCAGTGGCTCAGTGGTATGTCTGCGGACTTACACGCTAAAATCCGGGTTTCGATATCCGTGGTGGGCAGAGCACAGATAGCCCATTGTGTAGCTTTGTGCTTAATTCAACAACAATAACATTTTAATAGTTTTACTATTTGTATTATATAAAATCTTACTGTTCAAGCAAAAGAAATTGTCCGTTTTACTTTCTAGAATTTTTTGCATTGCTCGCAGATAAAATGAGGTGCCCAGGGTTTATCTTGATCCTCGACAAGCATGCCAAAATATGCCTTGTAGGCTTCACACATTTTAGCAGATGCTGTCACAGAATACTTTTTTCGCTCTTGTCTTGATAAATTGGCCACATACACAGTGGAATGCATGTGGAGAATTCTCGTAGCTTCTTGATGCTATCTTTGATAAAATCAGATAGGTCTATGTGTTTACTTAGGCAGCTAGAACTAAACTGAAATGGTGAGCAGTGAGCCCCTGTGTATATATTACTATGGAAAGTTCTAGAAAATTCTCGTAAGTTCTACAACATTATAGAAAATTCTTGAAAATTTTTGTAAGTTCGAGATAATTCTTTGTCAGCTACTCAGCACTGAATCTACCTGAAATGTTCTGGAAAAATGGGTAAATTTGAAAATTTAATTACCCAGGTCACAAAAGCCAAGCTTGAAAAAAAAAACAGATCTTTTCCATTTACCTTAGGCATAAGCAATTGGGAAATAACATTTTCTGTTCAGAAACAAGAAAAAGTAAAAATTTTGTTACATAGTGTTATTTTCAAATTGAATAGCTTTCTTCTTATTATTATTTTACCCTATAGATACAAGATTTGAGACGATCTTTAGTTTCAAAAAATGGAAATGAGATAACATAAGCGCTAATGCTTCTATCGTGCCACTAAGAGAAGATTTGTGAACCTAAGTTACACAGCTTTATTTAGGCTCTTTTGGTCTTAATCGCTAATATTCTGAACATTTCCTTCACACCCTTGTACATATCATGTTTATTCACAAGTGCACTACTTTTATCGTCTATACATTATATTAGACGACGCAAAATTGAGACATGTTATACCACACGTGCTTACAGAATACACCTGGAAAAGAAATCGATTTTTATCGATTCTGACAAGTTTGTCACGACGAACACCGAGGACTGAGGGGACAGTCAGCTGTTTTATAATTGTAAATCATTAGCTTAATGAATTACAATCATGTTACACAAATAAAAACATAAATCATAAATCACTGACTTGAAGTCATACATATACGTAAAAAAACTAATTTTTTTGTGCTTTCCAGTGGCAGAGCAATATGTTTGCGAACTTATAACGCTAAAATCCGGGTTTAAATACACGTGGTGGGCATAAAACGGCTCATTTTGTATCTTTGTGCTTGATTGCAAACAGCAACTATAACAATTTGTTTGTAAAAACAAAAGATGTAAATATGTGATTGTTCTTATCGGAGTTTTTAAAGTTTTTGTTTCTTTTTTGTGTTAATAGCAAACCACAAAAGCTACACAATGGGCTATCTGTGTTCTGGCCACCATGGCATCGAAATCCGGTTTACGGTGTTATAAGTTCACTACCATATCACTGGGGGATGGTCTTTTTATTCAAATATAATGCGACTTTCTCACCTTGTATTATGTTAGTTGAAATAGTTCTGGGTATTATGCCCCCCAGTGGCTCAGCGGTATGTCTGCGGACTTACACGCTAAAACTTGGGTTTCGATACCCGTGGTGGGCAAAGCACAGATAACCCTTTGTGTAGCTTTGTGCTTAATTCAAAACAACAACAAATCTGGGTATCATTTTTATCTATTCATAGTATTATCACCAGAGGCCACTAAATTCGAAATGTTTTTGTTTCTTTGTTCACTACATTTGCGCTAGTAGCCTTAAATTTTGCAATGACAGACCAGAGGGAAGGCAACTAATCAACAGCATCCACCAGACTACCACAAGTTCTTGAAATATTCTAATTCAACAGTGGAATGTGATGCACCTACAGCTCCAAGTTACGGAACACAATGTTGCAAGAAGGGAACGCGAGCCATGGACTCTCGAATTTAAGTCCGGCAGTCTAATAACTATGTTACATGATCCGTAAAACTCTAAGAGATAAAAACTCTAAAACATCATAAGAGATACTTTACTTTTGCACTCGCTTTTATTTGTTTTATGTAAATATGGTACACTGCAGGAAATACACCAACATAAGATACACTGTCTTCTTTGCCTTAATACAGCATGGAACTATCTGTCTTCTGTACATATGTTGAAAAGTACAAGGTTTTCTGTGTTCCAGACTCAAGTAATACACTATAGAACCATCTGTCTTCTAGACTCTAATTATACAGAGACTGAGAAGTCTGTCTCTTTTTACCTTCTCACAGGGAAAGGCATACAGGTGTATGTTTGCATGACATCTTTTGGATTACGACAAGCTAAAAATGGCCTTGCTGAAATGTTATGACTTTACTGAAGAACAATTTCATCAAAAGTTTAGAGAAATTAAACCTGACACTGAAGAAACTGTATTTCAGTTTGTGAAATGTCTAAAGTGTTACTTCAAAAGATGGACTGACATGGGTGAATGTAAAAATAGTTTGAAGGATTGACAGATGAAGTTAGCTTAAGAATCGATTGTGGGAATACACCTAGGAGCAAAGAAGACATCAGATTGAATAAATAGCAACTTCTATTGACTGAATGTCATCAGAGAAGTGACCAGATTATAAATGTAATGTAACATTTGCCAAAGGACAATACCTAGAGGAAAGGTAGTCAAGGTACCGTTAGGTGAAGTGCCTCTCACAGAAGAGTTGTTTAGCAGAGTAGCTGTAGGCATGATTAAACTAGTATTTGTGTTTGACAAGAGCAACTGGTATATGCTGACAGTAGCTGACTATGCAACACATTATCAAGAATCCATAGCACTGTTGAAGACAGAGAAATAGTGAGTAGCAGAAGCCTTTCTGGAAGTGTTCTGAAGAGTAGGTTTTCTTGAGTGGCAGAGAAACCTATTTTACCTCAAAATGTACGCAAAATTTGGGTAGACTCATTAGGTAGCTCTTTACCACTCCACACACAACCCTAGATGTAATAAATTTAGTTTAGAGAGTCAATGGAGTGTTAAAGAGCATAGTGAGAAAAATGTTGTAAAAGAGATCACAGGACTGGGACAGGTAGTTGCAGGCAGTATTATTTGCTTATCAAGAAGTTCCACAAGGAAGTCCAGAATTTTCATCAGAAGAACAGTACAAGGCCCAATGGGGATATTGAAAAAGCTATAGACAGTAGAAAAGAGTCAGAAGTGAAAATCGCATACCATTACATTTTAAATCAAATGAATGAGATCTCTTAATTCGCTGAAGAGAACTAATATGCAACTCAAGCAGTCAGAAGCACTTCTTTGACAAGAATGCCACAGATCAAAGTCGGACAGAAGTTCTTGGTTCTGCTATTAACAAACAACAACCTACTCACACTAAAACGAAACAGAATTTTTGAAGTGCAAAAAGTGGTGTATAGAAAGAACTATAGAGTGAAAGTGGATGGAATGACCAAGACGTACAATGTCAATGTGTTGAAGAGGTACTGTGAGAAGGAAGGGGACCTAACAGGAGCAGCTATTGATACGCAGATAACTATTCAAGGTATGGCATTCACAGACGCAGAACCAGAAGATGGTGACTTAGTCATAGGAAATGAAAACCTATTAAATTTAAAACAACTTGGTAAAAATAAGACGTCCAAAAATGTTAATATTAGTGAAGAACTGACTATCAACCAGAGGAATGGGCTAGAAGATCTGTTGTACCAGTATGTAGATGACTTTATAGATAGACCAGGAAAGACAGACCTTATGCAACAAAAGATCGAGTCCCAGTCATAGTGAAGCTCTACCAGATGCTATATTGGATGAAATATCTGATAAAACAAGAAGTTGAGACAATTTTAGGAGTTGAAATCATCGAGTCGTCAAATTCAGCCTATTATTGACTATGTTTGACTTCGAACTTGTGGACGACCCAGGGGCTATCACGGTGAGACTAGATGGAGCCAAACTTTTTAAAGGTTATTGACAGATTCCAATGGTAGCAAAATCCAAAGAGATGACAGCCTTTGCAACACTAGATGGATGCTACCAGTTCGAAAGGATGCTTATTGGATTAGTCAACTCAAAATTAACATTCAACTGAATGATAAAGAAGAGGCTGGAAAAACTCACCACCATCAGGCATTATATGGACGATATCCTGCACCATACAGCCAGATGGGAATACGATCTAAAGAAAGTCAAAGAATTGTTTGGGCAAGTAAGGGCAGCAGGTCTGACCATCAGACCACTTAAGTGTTATAACGACTGTTTTGTGTTACACTTTGTTGAAGTAATATAGACGTTGTCATGGAAGAAGAGAAGCTACACCACATGAAAGATGCACCAGTTTTAACGACCAAATAGCAAGTCAAATTATTCTGTGGTTATAAGAATACTAGAGGAAGGTTATACCAAACTACCATGCAGTTGCTGTACCGTTGATGAACCTGACCGAGAAAGACCAACTGAATAAGGTGAAGTGGAAAGAACCAAAGCAGATGGCATTCCAGAAGTTGAAGAACGAGTTAGTAAGTTCAACAATCCTTAGAATTCCAGACTTCAACAAACCGTTACTTGCTCAGGCTGATGCTTCAGATATTGGAATCTGATCAATACACTACAAGAACATAAAGATGGACAGTTTCCAGCAATCTGAATAAGTAAAGAGCTGTTGAGTGGTGACAGGAACAGCTCTGTGACTGAACGAGAGCTTCTGACCATTATATGTGTGCCATGTAAAAATTTCAGAACTACTCCTAAGGGAAAGAATGAACCCAGAGGTGCAAAACTGACAGAGTGAAGATCATGAGGTAGATACCGTACCTCCAGAAATCTAGGTTAAAGGCTGGTGTTGACGTCATAAAGAGACTGTGTATGAACTGAAAACAGTCTTTGTACTTCGTGTAAAAAATGTCATAAATATTTTTTTTATGTAGAGCCTACTGTTACATGTACATGACTATTTTAATTGAAGTATGTTCCAAGTGTTAAATTTAGTTATTTTTAGAAGTGACAATTTATTGCAAGTTTGTTTTTGTGGCTGTATAGTATTAGATTTGTGATATTACACAATGTTACTGAATCTGCTCGTTGTTTTAAGTGTGTGTGTTGTTACATCATAAAATATTGTTGGGTAATATATATATATAGACGACCAAAGTAATAATTAAGTTAGTAAAAGTGAAGTTAGATTGCATATGAGTTCAGTAATAACAGGCGATTTCTAATGTGTGTTTTACAGTTTGTATTGTAATACAGCGATAGAAGTAAATAATTTATCTTTTCAAAGAGCGTTCAAAAGCTAAATGAATCTGCCTGTGTGGACTTTGACAAAAGAGAGAATTATTTAATGCTCTGGTAACTACAGGGTAACATAAGTGAATTTATCAATGATTGTATTGTGATAGCAGAGTATAGAAGAATAATTCGTCGTTAATTGGGTAGTAAAGTAACTGAATGAGACTGTATGAACTTTTGATGAAAAATAGATTTATTTAAAACTTTAAATTCATCTTTGTAATGTATGTTTCTTAAGTTTTAATGTATATTATTTTGAAACAAGTGGATTATGTGCTGTCCTTTTACTATTGAAATCTATCGCCAACAAGTAACTGACACCTACTGTAAAGAGTTGTTATTGATAAAAGTGACAATAAAGAAGACATGTTTTGTTATCATGTAGTAGTGATACCTTGGTATGACTTGTCGGATAAGGCGCTCGTCTTGTAACATGTGAGTTACAGGATCGAACATGGTCGACTTTTCAGCTATTTGAACTTTATAACGTGATAGTCAATCCAATTGCTTGCTGGTAAACAGTAGCTCAAAACGCGGTGGCGTCACATCAAAATTAAGAAAAGGGCAAGAAAAAAAGGTACTTTAATCAAGCGAAAATGAATAGCAGCAGAATATCATAATGCAATGGATCTAAAATGTGATTGGCTTTTGTCCAACTAATTGGAAAGTGCCAGTTCAATACGCAACCTATAAAAGTAGAAACATTGGTGTTGTCTCTGTAATAGTAGAGTGAATCGATTACGACTTCAAAGAATAAAACACTGCATTACCATATAAAAATATGTAAAAATCAAGTACCTTTCTCATAAAGGATACTCCCTGTAAATAATTTTAGCAGTGTCCAATTTTTCAAAATTATTCTATTCTTAGACTCTGCAGACAGTACGGGCTGTCATGGCCAAGTGGATTAAGGCATTCGTCTCGTAACCTGAAGGTTACGGGTTCGAATCCCGGTCACACCAAACATGCTCGCCTTCTCAGCCGTAGGGGCGTTATAATGTGACGGCTAATACCAATATTCGTTGGTAAAAGAGTAGTCCAAAAGTTGGCGGTTGGTGGTGATGACTAGCTGTCTTCCCTATAGACTTACACTACTAAGTTACGGACGGGTAGCGCAGATTGCCCTTGTGAAGCTTTGCGTGAAATTCAAAAAACAAAAAATCGTGTTTCAAATTGGAATTCTACAACAGTTTTTTAATTTTTCGATTTAATTAAATTTGAAAATGTATAATCCATATGAATAAATTACTTATGCTCACTTTTTAAACTTACGGTGCTATTTATTTACCTTTTAAGTTACTAATTCTTCATTGATACATCACAAGCCAAAAATTAACACGAGTTGTTGAGTCTTCACACATAATTACCAAAATATTTAACATGAAGAGTTGCAGCCTTCTTCTTTACCTTAACCATGTTAAAAAACAAAATTGTTCAATACTAATAAATAAATAATAGTTAAATTAATTATATAGTCAAGTAGTTACTTCCAGCTATTTGCTTTCCTGTGGTCTGTAGTTCAGAATTTGGAATAACATCATATTACCTGTAGCACACACTGACAAAAAAGTCGCGAAAGAGCTCCATTAAAGGAAGTAAAGTGTGATTTAATGAGTGCCATACACTTCTTTAATATGTTACTTAATTTTTAAATAAGAATTAGACCATAAACAGTAAAATCAGTCAAGTTGAAGATGCGTGCTCTTTACAGATAACTCCGAGTTTGCTTTGTTCAGCAATATAAAATAACAATTTTTTTTTCTGAGGTGGAAAGGTTGTTGTTGTTGTTTTGAATTAAGCACAAAGCTACACAATGGGCTATCTGTGCTCTGCCCACCACGGGTATCGAAACCCGGATTTTAGCGTGTAAGTTCGCAGACATACCGCTGAGCCACTGGGGGGCGAGGTGGAAAGGAGAATGGTATAACAGTTAACAGAAAACATCGAAAATAGATGGAGAGGATTAGGATAAATTTGGGATTGTATCTCAGCCGGTGACCTACGTAAAATTGATGGCGCCTAGACTAACAATAATTTCGTTTTATCGGAAGCACAGCCCATCGGGAGGGGATTCATCTTTCAACAAAACAGGTGGTCCAAGCACACTGCAAGTGTAGTTAAACATCTTGACCGTAAGGAGTCGATAAAACACTCATAAACATGGCTTAGACTGTGAAAAATCCCTATACGAACATCTTTCTTGAAGCTTTAAGGGCTTATATAAATTTGAGAAAGTCAAAATACGACCAAATAATTTGATTAAATTATGCGTAGCACTATAGGACACTTGGAAAAATATTCTGCAGTCGCACTTTAATAAATTATATGGCAGCAAAAGAACAAATCAATGGGCTTACGTACAAAACATATGTGAATTGTACAACTTACTCGCTTTTCTTTTGCATTTTTTATTTTAATACAGTGGCGGACTTAAGGTCCTGTGGATCCAGGGGCTACTAATTTTTGTGGGCCTTATATCCCATGTAATTGTACATGGAATCAAATTATTAATGAGTCTCTATTAAGATCATTGGCTCTGGGGCTGACGCCCTTCTTGCCCCCACCTAAATACGTCACTGTTTTAATGTTTTATATGGTAAATAAGTTCACCATATCATTATCATTACTTGTTGTTCATGATTAGTGTATATGTATAACTAATATGTGTTTTCATGTTTATTTTTCAATGTTGTATGAATATATATTATAGCGAACGTAACCACGAATCCACACATATTTTTAGAAATTTTGATGTTTTATGCGAAACAGTTTGTATACTGCATCATATCGTAAGATCAATTATTTTTACTACCCTCGACTGCTTACATTGTTTTAATCCTAACTCTTGTCACTCAATAAGTTCTTTTAAATTGCATGGCTAAAAGGGTTGAAAGTTTACAGTTAAATAAACGGTGATGCAAAGGTTTATAATTTGTAACTGCAGTTCATCAGTTTATTTTTTTTTCTCTGCACTCGTGAGATGTATAACCAAAATATGGAATACAAAAATAAATATTCAATTAACTTTAGAGCGTCAGACTGTTTCTACTTCTTTTCTAGTTATAACGATTTGCGATCAGGTTTAAAAATTTTTCAAGCTATTTTATTGTTTTAAAAAACAGCTAGGCTGTTATCTTTCTACCGCTTGGTGGTGCATTTGAGGTAGCAACACGTTCCAAAATATAAAATATCCAGAATTATTTTTCAATGTTAAAAGGCCTACAAATTTATATCACTACAAACAAGGAAAATGGTGATTACAGTCATGTTAACAAAACAGCAGTTAATCCAGCATCATCTGTCTGTTGCTGTTATTGTTTTCCACCAAAGGTGTTTTATCGTATTATTAAGGGAATTTTTCAATGAAGGAGAAAGGGCATAATGGTACTAGCAAAGGAATTATACTATAAATAACTCAGTGTATTACGTTAAATGGTGGTGTTACGTTCTATAAAAACGTGATTCGGTTGAATCAGTATAAATATATATGAGTGTGTGTGTGGATGTGTATAAGTAACTCAAACTGGTATATTTCGCAGGAATATAATAAAATATAATATTTTAAAAAATAATAAGTAATATAAATGCTGTCCAATATATTTTTAGCTAGATCATATATAAATTTTTGTCGCAATTGGATATAACAAATTGCATTAACTCAATTCACCTTTTTAAATATTATTCGCAATGTGTATAATCCGTGTAGATAAATTACGTAATACTTAGTTTTTAAACTTATAGTGCTATTTATTTATCCAGTAAAGTTATTAATTCTTTATTGATATATCACAAGTCAAAAATTAACATAAATAGTTGAATCTTCATACTTAACTGCCCAAGCATAAACAGTGCGTGTGGTATCTTGAATGTTTTTTATTGGTCATCCAAGTCGATATTGGGCATGATTTTCAAATTTAAAAGGACAACAGAGTTACATCACTACAAACAAGGAAGTTCTGACAATGTAGTCGTTTCGTTACCTTGGAACTTCTATGAATCAGTGTAAATATATTTGTGTGTATGGATATGTATAGCATATTTAGCAGGAATATGACAATAGTTTAATATTTTAAAGATAAGTAATATAAATATAAAATGTTAAATTATGTAGGTATTTATATTAAATTATGTAAGATAGGTTTATGGTATAGGTTATAATTGAGCAGACAGTACGAATTAGGCTTAACTATATGTGTCGAAAAGAGATAACTTATATGATCATATATAGGTAGCTGATTAGTAGATATATTTAACAACATTCTGCTGCCTGGCGGTACGATACATTTGTCATATGGAACATGACAACATATTATAAAATTTCGAATATTATAATAAATTTTAGTGTAAAAATATAAAATTTCGAATATTATAATAAATTTTAGTGTAAAAATATAAAATTTCGAGAGTTATAATAATTTGTAAAGTACACATTGCGTTTAGTGTCTCTAATGCTTTTTATTTATCATTACACTATAGGAGGTTATTTTCAAAGTTAAAAGGCCTACAAAATTATACAACTACAAACAACGAAAATGTGTACCATCTAATCATTTCGATACCTTAAAAGTGTTTTCTTATGCTATTTGGGCTTAAAACGCTTATACACTGCTGATTTATGGTCATTTCGATATCTTGAAAGTGTTATTTTACTGCTAGGAAATACATTTGTAGTAAT